>CM072819.1:53395392-54595392 GCA_036937905.1 Salvia rosmarinus
CGACCTCGCTTTACCGTCGATATCTCCTAACTGATCAAGACTATCCATGACGTGGTCATGTGGGAGACATGTTCACGATCAACCTTCATCTTATATGCTAAGATTCTACATCGTATGGAAGCTGACTACCAATCCGACCGCTGAACTTATCTCTCAGACTGACTGCATCTCACTCGTGATTCGCCATCGATCGATGCCATAACAAGCCCTTTGACATCGTGAATCACTATATAGCACTTAGCCATATTGTTCGATTCTTACAAACCATCAGACTTTCGCCACCATTAGTTGATATGTTAGTAAGGGTCTGTCGGGGAGAATTAACAACATGTGTGTTCCTCGCGATAACATATTCCAAATTTTGTTTCAACACATAAAATTCGCATTGGATAAAGAGTTTTGTGAGCATATTGATAATCGATAGAGACATATCCAAAAGTAATGTAAACATAAGATCGCATAGATCGATATAATGTTGTAACCTTTGATAAACACTATTGGTTGAAACCCAGCTGCCCAAGGAATCCCACATACAAGCTACAAGTGGACTGATAACTGAACCTCGACTGCACTAAAATAAATATTTTAGTCGCTTAATTTCAATCAATGTTAACTTATCATTACGACAAATGAAATTAATAATGTGACATTAACTAGACCACATCACTATCGCAAGAAGGACTTCAAGGGAAGTCATATGAGGTGATGCCCTAGCAGACTATACTTTGACAGAGAAATCAATAGAATATTGAATTTAGAATGCATACTCACCGGACCATACGCTTCTAATTCAATTTCCTTTGTCATCTCATATCTATTTTATAGAACTTATGAAAATCTCTCATGCAAGACACGCGGTGGACGCCACATGAAACTCCCACTTTCAATAGATTAAAATATTTTATTTAGAAATCGTGATCTAACAAACTTATGATAAACAAGGAAAGCAAGCTGTGGATTATCACAATACATATCACATTGTTTAGAGATCAAAATATGGAGGTCTTATGTTTTAATTTAATAATTAATGCGTCGAGTTTCGCTTAGTCTATTTATTTCAAAAAGGTTTTCCATGCGATCGCGTTCTAACATTCTTTCTGCAAAACATGCTCGAGAATTCTAAACATGTTAAATGCGTAAACTAGCAGCTGCAAAACGAATTAATCACGAAACATATAACCCTCGCTTATTCTGGTATTGTTTTATGTTGTCTTCATTAGTTTATCCCATTTATGCCGTTAGTTCGCTTTATTATTTATCGCTTCGACTTACTGTTCTGCTTCAATGTTTTACAGAAAATCAGCATTAAATAGGACGAAATGAATCTACCAAGGATTGTATAATGAAGAGCATCGCGATAGAGTTCATAGGCGAAAGCGATCCTAATTCGGAGTTCGGACCAGGAGAACGAGATAAATCGCTGAAGTCGCTGCACGGCCTGCCGCATGGCCGAACATCACACGCACACGCCCGCGCCTCCGTCCGCCAAGACGCCCATGCGCTGAACGCTGTGCACCCGAGCGCTGCTCCCATTCTACCTCGCGGCGTGAGTGAACGCCACAAGACTTCCTCCGGCCCGCCTGGCTCACTCCGAGCTGCTCCCTACTCGCTGCCTGGAGTGAACGCCGGCCGCTCAAGCACCTCCGCCTGCAGCCCGCTTCCGCCATGCCCGCACGCCACGGTCCACCCGAGCTGCTCCTACTCTACCTCGCAGTTCCGGAGGAACGCCGGCCACCTTCCACGTGCGCCACCCGCGCTTCTTCAAGGCCGCCGCCTCCTCGCGAAGCTCCGCATCCCGAGCGGGCGCTGCTTCCACCGGCACTCAATGCCTTTATATATATACGCTTTTTGTTTTGTTCACCGATTTTTACGATTGGATTTCATTCGCTTCGCTACCGAGTTGTTCTTCAATTTGTTACAATTCGCATTAATTCACGCTGGTACTCTATTTCTTTATGCTAATTCTAGCAACGTTAGTTATTTGATTTACGGATTCTAGCATATCGCGGTGTTATTTTCGATCGATTGAAAGTAATTTCGATTATTTGTTCCATTGTTCTCGATCGCTTGCCACGTATTGATTTATCCCGCTGCTTAACTCCCCGTTTTGCTGGGTTCTGATTAGTTCTTCGCTCACCTTTAATTATTCAATTTTACAAGTGGAGTTGAACTCGATTTCACGATTAATCGCTCTTCGTCAATCTCATTGTTTCTTGCTTGGAGAATTTATTTAATCTGCTTTTGATTTCCCGATTCGTGTTTAGTAGTTTATCATCTGTGGTTCGACGACCCCAGTTTAGATCTATCGCTAATTAGTTTAGCTCGATCGACAAACCCCGCTTGTTCATTGCTTGATTCTCGTGATTCAATTCCTCGTATGTCTCAAAACTTATGTTGGTATTAGAGTGTTTAGATTTAATCGCTTTTCCGGATCACCAACATTTAGCCCCTCAAGTTTTCCTGAGAGACTACTGGTTAGCTTTCCCTACTATAACACCTCGCATTTATTGCGAGTCAATGAAAGTATACTTTGGGTCGAACAAATTTCGCACCGCTGCCGGGAAAACTTTAGCGTATTGTGTTGATTTGTTTTCCGTGTTTCTTTTGTTTTATTTTTGTTATTCTCAGCTGCGTGTGATCTTTTCTTGTTGAGTGTTTAGATGTTAGGTCGCCGCCAGCTTCCAAGACCGCCATACTCGCTGACCACATTCAAGAACTAAAAGGTCGCTTCCTAATCTGAGGAGTTTGGTACCACTTCAGAACAATAGTAGCTTATCGCTGATCAACCATTGTTGAAGATACTCCCCGCTGAGAAAGATGTAAGAGAATGCACGTGCTCAAGTATTTTTATAGTCGGTGATCAGGCCGCCACGCCCCAATTGTTCTTGACCGCAGCCCGAGATTACGAGTTGAAACCGAACCATTTCTCACTCATGCCTACTTTCCACGGGCTTGCTAGTGAGGATGCTTTGGGCTTTATAAGAGAGTTTTGCTCGGTTTCAGCCCTTACCGAGGACTAAATGAAGATCACCAAGATGCTGTGTTTCCGACACCTCAAAGATAGAGCAAAGTCTTGCTCGGCTCTCCCCGCCAACTCTCCAGAACCGGAACGCCGTGGTACAAGTTCACGAAGCACTACCCTAACAAGAAGAGTCAAGAGTTGAGGTCTCGTGATCACGACTTTCAATCGACATACCGACGAGCCATTCCATGAAGCTTGGGAACGATTCGTGACTTATTGCAAAAGTGTCCTCATCATGCTCGCTGCATTTAAATTTTGTATCAATTCTTCTATGATGGATCGACTCAAAGTTTCCAATACATGGTGACAACGCCGCGGCGAGACATCTGCTCTAGGACGGCGATGGATATCGCCGACATTTTTGAAGCCATGGTGCTACTTCACAAATGTAAGTCCAATGAGGGGGAGAGCAAAGGCTCATGCCTGAACCCTTCATACGATATGACTAAACAAGGGCCGAGTTGATGGAGGTACAAGAGCTGAAATTGAGAAAGCCCGATCAACCAACCCAAAGACGAGGAATTCTTAGAGCCTTGTGGAATTTGTAATGAAATCGGGCATAACGTTGATACGTGGGAGCTAACTCATGAGGGCGGCGTAAGCCTATGCCATGCAAGGATTCCAACCCCGACAAATAGCTCGAGTCTAATCAGAACAAATAAAGGAGGAATTAATCTAACGTGGATGGAGAAATCGTGAGCCAAGGGCATTTAATCGAGCTCTTCGTAAGACCTCCACAGCCACAAAGCAATTTCGCCAGAGGCAATATCCACAATGCAGCTCTCGCAGCTAAAGAATACCCGCAGCTAGCAGCAGTGATCACGGCACCTTCCGCCGCCACCTCGTAGACCAGATCCGAGGATGTGACGAACCAAAGATTTGATGTTCTAGAATCCACAATCAAGTTGATGGAGACGCAAATAGGACAGCTTAGCTCATCAACGAGGTACTACAAAGAAAAGCAATGCAAGCTCCCACCCAACCCCACTGTGCTCAGTCGCCACCGCTTTGAGAAGTGGTCGTGGATGAGAATAGTGCTGAGAACCGAGAGGCACTGAAATCTCAAGATGAAGAAACTACATAAGATATCGAGGTCCGATTGCTAATAAGCAAAGAAAGCTTACATCCCCGATACCTTTCCCCGACCGCCAAGAAACTGAGAAACAAGATCAGCGCTTAACGAAGTTCTACAAACTCCCCGCCCAAGGCTGAATGTCAATTTGCCTTTCGACGTGATCGTAAATGTGCCAGCCACTGCTCAAATTTTTTCAAGGAGTCCGTCTTCAAAGAAAAGAAGTTTGAGAATATGAGAAGGTCGTGGTCTCGAGGCAAATTCCATCCTCGCAAGACGCTACCTCCCAAACTCCGGACCCGGTAGTTTTATCGTTAAAATTGCTCTAGGTAATGGTAAGGAGGCTCCTGCATGCTTGATTTTGGGGGTCGAATAAATTTGACTTTTATCCGATTTTTAAACAATTAGAATTAAAGCTAACTTAAACCCACTCGCATGTTCACAACTAGCAGATAGTCCGCTGACATCCAAGGGTATTATTGAGGATATTTTAGTTAAGGTTGGGGTCGATAGTTCCATGGATTTTGTTGTGTTAGAAATTAAGCGAGGTTGAGAAGATGAGGAGACACATCGTTATCGTGGGCCATTCACGGCCACAACCAATACATTAATCGACGTTAAGAGTGGCACTTTAAAATGACCTCTTGGTGAAACTCGTGTTCTTTTCTCGTTAGGACAAGCGATGTTTCCTTCAAATTTCATTGATGATTGAGCTCATTGATGCTATTGATCCTCGCCGAGAATGTGTTGTCAGTGAACATAGCCTCGCAGGAGTTTTGCGGATCGGTCCGACGAGGAAGAGAGGCACGTGAAGTTGCTAGTATGCCCAAGCCTACTCTAGAAATGTAGGAACCGCCAGACACCAAGTATGTTTTCCCGAGGAGGGAAATGAAAAGCCGAATAATCTCCTCCGAGCTTCAGTTGTTAAGAACTGCTTTCATCCAAGCTAAAAGTCGGGCATTTGGGGGAGTCTTGCCGACATCAGGGATCAACCAAGAACATGTATGCATCGCATCATGCTCGAGGATGGAGTTAAACCAAGTGATTGATGCCTGCAAGAAGATGAACCCGATCCTCAAAAGGTGGCGAAGAAGAGGTTTTGAACTCCACAGGGCAATCACCATCTATCTCGATCGCGGTGGTTAGCCCAAGACATGTGGTACCCAAGAAGGGAGGTATCACATAGGTGGAGAACAAGAAAGAGGAGATGGTACCTACAAGGGCTACTCACAGTCTGCGATGTGCATCGACCATCAGTAAGTCAATGTCGCAACAAAAGACCATTTCTCCCTTTATAGATCAAATGCTGATAGATTAGTCCGGACATGAATATTTCGCTTTGCATGGATTATCCGCTATTATCGTGCAATTGCTCCGCAGGATCAAGCCAAGACGCTAAGTCCCTTTGGGACATATGCTTACCCACGGATCGTTTGCCTATGTCAACGCACTCGGCACCTTCACTGGCATGATGTCAATCTTTCCAAGATGATTGGAGATTTCTAGGTTTCATGGATGACTTTTCGCCGGATCTTCTTGATGATTGTCTAGATAAGATCGATCGTGTGTTAAACGTTATGGAGAGCAATCTCACTTAGTCGGGAAAAGAGTCACTTAGGTTAAGATTGGATTGATTGACATATAAGTGTCTAGGAACGGGATTGAGGTGATAGGCTAGCTGTGGATTTAATTGAGAAATTACTCCACCTGATGTTAGGATTAGAGTTTTAGGACAGCGGTTTTACCGTAGGTTTATTAAAGACTTTTCTAAGATTAGCCAACCTTTATGTCATCTTGCTTCTCAAGATGTTCTTTTCAAGTTTGATGAAAAATGTTTGCATGCTTTCAATTTACTAAAGGAGAAATTGACCATCGCCCTATGTTGTTGTTGCCCCAAATTGGTCGCACCTTTCAAATAATGTGTGATGCTAGCAATGTGGCTGGAGCCAGATTAAGTCAACGGTGGATAAAATGTTACGCATGATTTATTATGCTAGCTTAACTTTAAGTTCTCGCTTTCAAATGAATTACACTACTAATCGAAAAAGAGCTCCGTAATCTTTGTCTGATAAGTTTCGAGCTTATATCATTGGTTCTAAGGTAATTGTTCACAAGGATCACGCGCTTTAAGATTTATGTCGACCAAATCTCGTGCTAAACCTAGATTAATTTGTGGGTCCTTCTTTGCAAGAATTTGATCTAGAAATCAGATAGGAAGTGTAGTGACAATGTGTAGTCGACCATTTATCTCGCTCTGAATCCCCTTTCGCTTTACCCACGAAGAGAGTCTTGTTCAGTCTTATCCTTTGAGCATGCTTTGGAAATCAATTCATCGCCTTGGTATGCTGATATTGTTAATTACTAGGTTTGTGGCCCTGAGACTCGACGTGACTTCCCAAGAAAGCGAAGAGATTTTTAGTGTATGCAGGAATTACTTTGGGATGATCCATATTTTCAAACCCTGAAGGACGAGTGGTTAGAAGATGCATCCCCTATGGTGAGAAAGTCAAGTCCTTAAGGGTCATGAAACCCATCATGGGGACATTTTAGCGGGAAGATAGTTACAAGATGCCGCAGAGTGGTCTCTTCCGCCGATTTTCAAGGACGCCCACCCTTCTACCTTTCTAGTGATCGTACATGCCAACGAGTTGGGAACGGGGAGGAGAAATAGATCTCAACAATATCCCAGTAGTTGAAATTCTATCGTTGGTATTGATTTACGGGCCTTCCCAAGTCTAACGGTTTTAAATATATCTTGCTTGTCAGATTATGTGTCCAAGTGGTAGAAGCAATTCCCACGAGGACTAGTGATGCTAATGTTGTTTCAAGTTGTGTGTCGAGAACATTCTCGCAGTGTCTGGTTTCCCGCATAGCATCATAAGTGACGTGACATTCAGTAATAAGTTGTTCAAAAGCTCATGGAGAAGAACGGCATCACCCACAAGGTGTCCACGCCCATATCATCCACAAACTTCGTGATGTGTCGAGACAACAAGCTCATCAAGGGTGCTGAGAAGACGGGTCACCATCCCTGGATGCGTCAACGGTTAATGCTGCACTTTGTGCATACCGAATCGCTTTCAAGAGCATTTTGGGATGAGTCCCTATCGGCTTGTATATGGAAAACGTACATCTACCCGCTGAGATCGAGCACAGGTATATTCGGCGACTAGCCATGAATCTTGACATCATGAAGAAAGTGAGAGATCTCCGTATCACCAACTCAAGAACTTCGGGACGGCATAGAGAACAGCCCAGATTTACAAGGACAAAGTCAAGAGGATTCATGATCGAGAATAGTCCAAAAGAGTTAAGACCGAATGAAGTATTTCGGGCCCTCAAGTGAAACTTTTTCCTCGAAGCTCAACCTGTAAGCGCCCTATTTCGCTGAGGAGGTGTTTTCCCATGGAGCGGTTTTATCAAGGCAACCAAAACAAACGGATCATTTATCTGGAACGGTCCACGAGTCAAACCGCATTTCTGATCGCGGAGGAGTCGGAGAAGTGGAGAGCCCACGGTGTCCCCAATACCTTGACCGGATTATGTCGGGTTCACGACGTATAACCGAGTACACGCGGAGTTTACCCACCTAATTTTGCCGTTTTTCTTTTCTTTATCCTTGATTTATCCGGTTTTGTTATCCGATCTTTTTCTCTCTGCTGACGCAGCTTTTATAGTGAGACTAGCTGTTTAAAAGAGTATATTTTCGCCTTCAAAGATGGCGCCAATCGAACCAGCTCGTCAGTAATAGCGCATTACTCACCGGCGCCAAAAAGAACCAGCGCTCAAAATCTGGGTAAGAGTTTTTCATCCGTGCTCAATATGAACCTGCTCAAAATTTGGGCAGTAGCTTTTTGCACCTGGCTCAATGAACCCATAGCTCAAAAGTTGGCGGTAATGTTTCTTCACCTAAGCTCATACCAAGCCGGCGCCAACCACCGAGAAGAGGTTCTCCAAGCCGATGTTCAAACACAACCGCGATCAACTTAAAAAAAAAGAATAAAAAAATAGAATCAAAGGAATCCCCAATGATCATATTAGGCATGCCTATTTTTGGTTCTTTCAGACTCCTCACTCACCAGGCCGCCTCTCCTTCTCTCCAAAGAAGCTCCTCTTCGCCCGCCCAGCCAGCGCGCCCTCAGCCGGGCCATCAAGCGAGCGCCCGCCTCCCGAGTCAGCTAGCCGCTCGCCTCGCTTCATTCACTCCACAATGGGCTCCAGACGCCTTTCCGCGCCGCTCCACCTCGCCGACGCTCGCGAACGCCAATGGCCTTCCCTGTGGCGCTCTCACCGGAGTTCCTCACAAATGCCTGCTCAGATCCAGGGCCAAGGCTGCTGGCCTGCAATTGGGCCACAAGGCTGTTATCAGCATTCTCGCCACACTCGGGCCGACGCAGATTCCTGGCCACAAGCATCAGCCGAGCTCTCTCGCTTCTCGCCTGCTACAGACGCCCACCCTCCGTGCCCTCACCGCAGTATTCCATCGGCGCTCAGCGTTGTGCTCACGCAGCGCTCTTCCTTCGCCGAGCCTCCTGGGTACGCCCTCTACCCCGCACACCCACTGCTCACCTAGCTCCAGCTCCTTCCGGATTTCAAGCATGGTTCACACAAAACCTTCGCCTTGGCAAAACGAGCAAGAATGACGGTAAGCTTGGGATCCGTGAACAACCGAAGATTTACGGAGACTTACAATGCCCTGCTCGCTATTCTTTCACCCCAAGAAGGTATTTTCTTCTCCATTATTCGCCAAAAGGGATAAGTCACCCTCGTTTTGATTGGTCTATTTTAGCTTCATGGGTGTTGATGGTACTCGTGAAAAGATATTTGAAAGTATGGGTCCGCTTAGTTTGGCAACTAGGGAACCCAAGATGGTTTTAAGCCCTTGCTTAGGGAATTTTGTGTGTCACCGAGACCAGTGAAGATTTTAAGTCAAGGCTACGTCGGTTGGGGAGAATAGATTTGCCTACACCTAAGGTTACGCTGAGGTTTTGGGTTTTCATAGTAGTGGTTTTTCCGATGTATGCGGATTTCCTATGGCCGAGACATGGAAAATTTTAACCGGTTTGACAATTGTCATCACAGCACTTCTAGTGCCTTTATTCAGACCCCGCTTGGTTATCGCTCATAAGTTCCTAGCATACAACCTAACAGGAAAGAGCAAGCCAATAAAGTGAGTGCTAGAGCTTTTCTTCTGTGGTGGCGTGGAATAATAAGAAGGTCTGCAAAGACCGCTCTTATGGCGGCGATTGAGTATACGAGGCGGAACCGTATGCCAAACTCTCCTCGAGCCAATACCTTTTATACTTGCAAATACTTTGTGGGAGTGACTAGAGACGATATACCGCCGGGTTCATTGTTATCGAGCATCTCCCATCACTTTCGTGATTTCCTATTGATTGCCGACCGGAACATTACTTCCTTATGAAGCACGGCGCATCGCTCAAGAGTATATCACATTCAAGCGTAACCGACCATCCGGGTCTAATGTCGGGACAAATACCCCAATGGATGAAGATTCCCCGATGATCGGCCACCCAAGCGACAAGCGGCACCCAATGTCACACCCTCCTTGCTTACCCCTACTCCCATCAGTCCCACGGGCGACGCTGGTGGTTTAGGGATCATTTTGATTCCGGCTTGGCGGGCTCAAGAAGCCACTTCACGTTAGCTGGGGACTTTAGCTCCTCCCGGAATCGAACTTTGAGAGGTATCGGCGCACAGACGGGTCACAATTCACGTAGTTCACCAATCTTCGACCTGTGGTTTCGGAGAGTTCCGCATCGAGGTATATCAGTTGTCTCGACGCCCAAAACGCTCGCTCAACGCCTTCACCAATCTTCACAGCAGGCTTGGGGATTTCGCCAAGATGTTTACAGCGCTTAGACACCCATGAGCAAGATTTGGTCGACCTTCGCCCTGGGACACCCGGGTCCTTATCCCACACCGCCTCCACCACCACCACCATCGCTGCACCAACAGCTGAGGCTTCACCGTTTATAGTATGATATATTTCCTTATTTCTTTTGCTCGTCCTTATTTCGTGGTTCGCTTTTTTCCTTTTGTGGTTTGTTTGTTTTCCTTGTCTTTTCTCGTGCTTGCTTGTAGGACTATCCTCGAACTCATGTCCGCCCGACCTCCTTTTTTTCTCACCGCTATCGTGGAAGTCTGCTCTCTTTGGCCTTATTTTGTTGTTCATGTTTAGAGCTCGTGTACGCGGCTCATCTATGTGTGGGGAGTTGTTGATGATATGTTGTATATGTTGTGCTCGGGTATGCATGATCACACCATGGATCCGTGCTTATTTTGTCATCTTGTACTCAAGTTTTGTCTATGCGAATAAGTTAGATTGTAATTTATGCACCGAACTCGTGGTATTCGTCAAACCTTGATGTGTTCTCTTTATTCGTGATGTTACGTTATCAAGTGCAATGAATGAACGAGGTTGTGTGAATAAATCTTAAATCGGGGTTATTGATGTGATTTGTCCGGCTAATGTTAGGGAGTGTTAACAAATTGGTTACCTATATACTTGTTTCAAAAAAAAAAAAAAAAGGAAGGAATAAGAAAGAAAAGAATGAGAATGAAAACTCCAATAATTTGTTGAGATTGTATAAATGGAGGATGGGATTCTCGCCTCTTCTCGTGAAATTGAGAAATGGGCATGGAAACCACGATAGAGACTCGAATTCATCGAGACTTCACCTTTCAACATTGTTCCAAAATTTGTTTATACTTTCTTTGTGTTCTCAAAAGACACTTGTTGCTAAAGGTAACCATTTTAGTTAATTCGCCTTCAACGGAGAGTTGGTCCGAGCAAAAATAATCTTCTTGTTTATTCGACATTCTCACAATCTTAGATTTGTTTCACATTAACCTTGATTATGTACTCATCATGTCCGGGGAATTGCAAAAGAGGTTTGATTGATTAGATTAAGAGTTTAGTCATATGAGATATTCTTCTATTCTTGCTTTATAGACTTTGCTTGAGGACAAGCAAATGAATAAGTGTGGGGAGTTGTTTGTGTCATTTTGTGCTTATTCTCGTATTGTTTTGCATGTTGTCTTCATTAGTTTATCCCATTTATGCCGTTAGTTCGCTTATTATTTATCGCTTCGGACTTACTGGTTCGCTTCAATGTTTTACAGAAAATCGGCATTAAATAGGATGAAATGAATCTACCAAGGATTAAGTATAATGAAGAGCATCGCGATAGGAGTTCATAGGCGAAAGCGGATCCTAATTGAGTTTGGACCAAGGAGAACGAGACGATCGTTGAAGTCGCGACGCCCCGCCGCATGGCCGAACATTCAAGACACACGCCACACGCCCCGCGCCCAGCGCCCGTCGCGCGACGCCCATGTTTGAACGCAAGCGCTCCAAGCGCTGCTCCCACTTAACTCAGCTGCTCGGAGTGAACGCTGCCCGCTCGCAAGACCTCCGCCTGGCCCGCCAGACGCCCGCACGCCTGCCGAATGCCGGCTCACCCGAGCTGCTCTCAATTTACTCGCGCTCGGAGTGAACGCTGCTCGCTTGCGCACTCCGCCTCGCGCCCGCCTGCCACGCCTGACGCCCAAAGCACCGTCCACCCGAGCGAACGTTCCCACTTACCTCGCTCGAGTGAACGCTGCCACCTTCGCGCGCCACCCAGGCTGCTTTCTCGCCTCGCCGCCTCTCCCACAAGACGCTCAAGCTGCCCCGAGCTGGCGCCGCTTCACCGACGCCAATGCCTTTATATATATACGCTTTTTTAGGTTTTGTTCACCGATTTTTACGTATTTTCGATTTCATTCGCCATCGCTACTGGAGTCGTTTCTTCAATTTGTTACAATTCGTACATTAATTCACGCTATACTCTATTTCTTTATGAATTCTAGCAACGCCGCTTATTTGATTTACGGATTCTAGCAATATCGCGGTGTTATTTTCTGATCGATTGAAAGTAATTTCTCGATTATTTGTTCCATTGTTCTCGATCGCTTGCCATTTATCGATTTATCCCGCTCGCTTAATTCATGTTCTTGTTGGGTTCTCGATTAGTTCTTGCTTCCAGCCTTTAATTATTTGAATTTTATGCAAGTGGAGTTGAACTCGATTTCACGATCAATCGCTCTTCGTCAATCTCATTGTTTCTTGCTGAGAATTTATTTAATTGCTTTTGATTTGTTTCCTGATTCCGTGTTTAGTAGTTTATCATCTGTGGCTGACAACCCCTAGTTTAGATCTATCGCTTAATTAGTTTAGCTCGGGATCGACAAACCCCGGCTTAGGTTTGTTGCTTGATTCTCAGATTCAATTTTCGTATGTCTCAAAACTCATGTCGGTATTAGAGTGTTTAGGATTTAATCGCTTTCTCGGATCAACACGCAACATTAGGCCCGCTAAGTTTTCCTCGAGACGACTAGGTTAGCTTTCCTACTATAACACCTCGACGATTATGAGTCAATTGAAAGTATACTTTTGGTTGAACAACAAACATATCATACTTGAAGATGTCACGCCCAATTCCCGAGGGAAGGCACTGATGCGTCAAGTGATTAGGGGGTTAAGAAGGGGAAGAAGGGGAATACATATAACATACATGATAAGAAGATGTGACCATGAAATCGGGCAGATCTCCTCTATAACTAGGACATATCCTCAAGGGAGGCACAAACAATCCACCAATGTAATAATATCGATACCATAATCTCGTAAAACATGATTCGGTTTATAATAAGTAATGCAAGGAAGCAAAATAGCATTACACCCTATCGACTAGACCGGTCAACCACATAAGATGCTCATATCGAGACTCACAAAGATAATAACATAACAAATCTTGTTCCCAATCGTAAAGCAAAATAAGGGACAAGAATAAATCAATATCGTAGTACGATATAATATAACATCGCATGAAGCATAGCATGAAGAACCCAGCCCACCCTCACGCCTCGCCCAGCCCTCCTCCATCTCGTGAAAAGATTTGAAAAGAGTTTGGGTGAGTACTAGCGCACTCAATTGGGTTTTATCATAAATCAAAAAATCATGATGTCAGTGTTCAGAGCACTTACCTTAGAAGGTTTTAAAACGAATCCACTTCTAAGTAAGCAAAATAGATTTTTCATTTTTCGATACCCGATCCGTTATTACTATTACTCCCATCATAACCAAGAACCACGGCTCGAACGTATCCCGCCAGCCCATCACATCTCATTCATTCGCCCTAACATATCCAATGGCCCATGCCTTAACGATCCACCGGGTTAACTCGTGTGGACTTCGGGTCAAACTCGCCGTAACCATAACCACCTCATTACCATTTCTTGTGGACTTCCGGTCTATCCCCTTCGTAACTATAACCACGTGTTCTGGTCTATCCCTTATGATCAATACTCAAGATGGTGATCAACCCACCGAATAGAGATCCGTGCACAATCACAATATAACCATATCTCTGATCGAGAACAAGAATAACTTCATCAAAACATTTTACAAGCGCACATGTTTTATTTTGAAATATCGAGTAAATAACTCAAAATAAGATATATAACCCAACCCGAAAAGACGAAAACGTTAACCGGAGGTATCTACGATCCGATGACTTCACCGATCGCACCGATAGGTACCGTAACAAGACGGAACAACTTTTGGGGTCACATCCCACAAAGCAAAGCAACAACGTGATCCAAACGAAGATCGTAGCAAAACTAGGGTTTTCACTTTCTAACCCATATTTGGCACTCTCCGGTTTTCAAATCAACTCGATGCGTAAGGAAATATATTCAGGCATCAAGACCTATAATAGGTACTTTCAAAATATGCATGCATGCAAGTCGACTCAAATCTTAGCAAATGAAGAAGTTTTCAAAATCGATGCCTATCCTCGATATAGGATAAACCATCCAAAATCGATGCATGAAAATGGAAACATAAGAAATATGTATAACGACGAACATGGAATGACAAACTATGTTGAAAATGGATAACCCGGCATGTACTTCCTTTAGAAAACTCAAAGCAACGAAAACATCCCGACACGCGTAAACGCGAAAATGTAAAAACGGAATCGTGATTTTAGTAGAACGCATAATAGTCCCTAACTCAAACCTAAAGGACCCATAGCCAGCAGGGCCCGCTGACCACCAATCGGCGGCCAAGAGTGGCGACGACGCGGCCTCATGGCGGCGGCGGTGTGGTAATAAATCGGCCGTCCCCCCCGCTCGCCTCGCCCTTTAGATCACGAGTTCTATGCTATACGATCTACTAAAAGGCGGAATCAAAACAAGAAAAGGACAAAACAGAAAACGGGCTGCGGGAGAGGTTGATCGGCGGTGGTGGTTCGCAAGAACAAGAATGGCGAATGCCGCCGAGCCTCCCCTCGATCCCCTCCTCCTCTGGCTCCGCAGCAGCACTGAGCTGCTCGCTCTTCCGAAACACAGAGACGAAGGTAATGAACGTTGAAAATGAAGGCCCTAGCCTCCTATTTATAGAAAAAGTGGGTCATACTTTGCACAAGCGCCTTTTTCGAAAACGCAAAAGGACGCAACTTTTGCAAACGAACTCCAAATTTAGCAAACTTGGTACCCATGGACACGAAATAAAATACTGGACACAATGACTATAAACAAGATATGCTTTTAAAAGACCAATGAAAAGTTCATTTTACGATAACTTCCTGAGTGCCAAACCTTCATGGGTGGTCGAAAACCAGATACCTAGTGTCATGAATTCGCCATAAGACACTCTTCACAACGCTCGAGGTTTCGCGGATCGTCTCATCACCGAAACAAAAAGTCAACCCTTTGACCTTTTCTCAAAAACGCGCCATGCAAATGTAAGCTTAGAAAAGACGGGTATTACATCCTCCTCCTTAGAAAAATTTCGCCCTCAAATTTCAAACACGTGGAGAAAACAACTCGTGGTACCGAGCCCCTAACTTGTCTCTCCAACCCCACGTAGCTTCCTCCCTCCGTGGTGGTTCCACAACACCTTCACCAACGGAACCGCTTGTTCCTCAATTCCTCGACTTCTCGCTCCAAGATAGCCACCGTCTCTCCTCGTAACTCGATCCTGGCAAGAACCACTTGGTCATGCTTGATCACGTGTTTGGGTCGAACACGCATTTCTCACCGAGAAACGGAAACACGCCACGCACATCTCCGATGCTAGGCGGCAAAGCTAACCTATAGGCAACGGGCCTATCCTCTCGAGAACTTCGAAGGTCCAACGAACCTCGATCGAATTTACCTCGCTTCCAAAACGAACGACCTCCTCGCCGAGGAAACCTTATGAAAATGCGATCTCCGATCATGAATCAAGATCCGACGACGCTTGTCCGCATAGGACTTCGCCGCCCCGAGCTTCCTCGATCCTTCGCTGATCTCGATCGATAACTCGACCGCCCGCTGAACCATCTCGTCCTAACATCTTTCTCTCGCCCATTTCGTCCCAATAAAGTGGCGATCGACACTTCCTTCCGCACGACGCTCATAGGGAGCCATTCTTATGGTGGCCTCGATAATCGCTGATATAGGAAAACTCCACCAAAGGTAGTATCTCTTCCCAATTTCCTCCTCTATCGGCCACGATTGCTCGCAGATGCCTTCCAAAACCTCGAATCGCCCTTTCCGATCGATCGTCCGCTTGAGGATGGAATGTTGTACTAAGATTCACTTGGTCCCCATGGCTTCCTGCTGCACTCCTCCAAAACCTTGATGAACCTCGGTCACGATCCGACGAATCGATACGGCACACCATGTAACAAGACGATCTCTAACGAAGTCGAGCAAGCTTATCTAACCCGTACGCCATCCGAATCGGTAGAAATAAGTCGACTTCGCTACCATCGATGATAACCCATATAGCGGTGTTTCCTCCTCACGACCTTGGAAAACTCACCACAAAATCCATACCGATATGATCCCATTTCCACTGATTGGTAATGTTGCAACAATCCCGACGGACGTTGATGTACAGTTTTCACTTGTCGACAAGCCAAACAACGCTCCACAAACGTTACATCCTTTTCATCCCTTCCCACCAAAAGTTCCTCTTAAGGTCTCAGACATTTTGGTGCTTCCTGACGAGTCAGATATTTGGCCTCATGAGCTTCACTCATGATTTTATCTCTCAATTCCTATCGAGTGGCACATAACCTTCCTCGAATAGTAGCGTTGTCTTTCGCTTCGTGAATCCTTTGCTATCTTCTAGCCTTGCTTTCAAACGCATCTTCTCCAGAATTGCCGCCTCACCGCAAGACTCACGATGGCTTCTCTCAGTCCTGCTCACCAAAGTCAAAGCGATGAATCCTGACCGATTCCGCGGTGAATCACTTCCGTGCTTAGCTTCTCAAAATCTCAATAAGCTCTTTCTCTGCGAAGAAGATATCCCAACTTCGCCTCGACTTGCGACTAAGAGCATCCGCTACAACATCGCTTTCCCGGTGATAACCGATAGAGCAATCATAATCCTTCACCAATTCTAGCCATCTCCTTCGCTCATGTTCAGCTCCTTTGTTCAAAGAAGACTTGAGGCTCTTGTGATCCGTGAAGATCTCATACTTAACTCCATAGAGATAGTGCCTCCAACTAACTCCAGATCGTGAGTCAGTAGTTCAACTCGTGCGGTTTCAACTCGACGAGACGCGTAGCTATAACTTTCCTGCTCGCATGAGAACGCAACCTAAACCAAGCTTGATGCATCAGCAGACCACAAACTCATCGCTCTCTTCCGCACGGCTAACACCGGAGCGTTGTTAGCTTCTTCTTTAACTTCGAAACTTGTTTCACAAGCTTGACCATGAAAACTTGATTCCTTTCAAGGCCATCGGCCTTGCCAACTTTGAAAACCCTTTGATGAAACGCCTATAATAACCGCCAAGCCTAGAAAGCTTCAACCTCATCGCATTAGTCGGAACCTTCCAGCCATTTATCGCTTCAACCTTCACGGGTCGACTTTGATTCCTTCTACGTACACGACGTGTCCAAGGAACATCACTTCTTTGAGCCAAAACTCGCACTTACTATACTGCATACAACCTCTCTCGCCGTAACGCTTCCGTAACGGCACGGAGGTGTTCTCTATGCAACTCGCATTCTTGGAATAGATGAGAATATCATCGATAAAAACCAAGACGAACTATCCAGACATCGATGTAAAACCTCGATTCATCGATCCATGAAGATCACCGGCGATTGGTCAAACCAAACGGCATCACGATGAACTCGTAGTGCCCATACCTTGTTCTCAACGCGGTCTCGCAATGTCCTCCTTCCCGATCTTCACCGATGGTACTCGACCTCAAATCGATCTTAGAGAAGACACTCGCCTCCTTTGAGTTGGTCAAAAGATCGCCGATCCTGGAAGAGGATATCGTTTCGATCGTCACTATTCAGCTTCAGAGTCAATGCACATCAAGATTGACCCATCCTTCTTCTCGACGAATAGAACCGCACTCCCCACGGCGACACGCTAGGTCGGATAAAACCTAGATCCAACAGCTCCTTCAATCCGCGCCAGCTTCTTGCAATTCCTTAGGTGCCATTCAGATGGTGCCTTTGACATCAAGGCCGCTCCCGGTTCCGCATCAATAGTGAATTCCACTTGTCTATCAGCGGTAAACCCGTAAGTCCTCGAAACACGTCCGGATATTCACACACCACCGGCTCCTTCAGAACTGCTTGCGCTTCTTCGCAGGCTCGTCAAAATCACCAAGAAAGTTTGATAGCTTCCTTCCCGATCATCCTCACCGCCCCAAGGCCGAGATCATCGCACGCAAACACCCATCCTTATGCCGTGGAAACAAACTTCCACCCCTACTGCTCGAAAAGCAACTTCTCTCGAGACAATGTATAGTTGCTATGTGCTTTTCCAACCAATCCATGCCAGATGACATCGAAATCTTCCATTCGACGACATGCAAATTGACAAGGACCTTCGCTCACGTATTTCTACCTCCCGGTTCTCGCAAATCTCTTTACCTTAGCACTTCTAACGGGATGCTAATTTGTGGTACTGTGATTTCTTGGGTACCAAACCCAACCTCACACGCGATTCTCAAACGAAAGAACGCGAGGCTCTCAGATCAAACAAAGCGAAAACGGTATATCACTCATATGGATTATACCTACAAGATTTCCGGAGCTTGAGCTGCTCGGCCGATTCAAGGCGACACTTGCTTGTCATGTGGCCTTTGGTTTGTCTGCCTCAGGTGACCTCCTGCTCCGTTGTTTGTCCTCATGGAGCTCGATTCTCTCTCTGAGCTGGATGTCGCCATCGCGGCTACATTGTCGGCCCTCCTAACGGACAATCTCGAGCGTAATGTCCAGACTTCTTACAACGATAGCACTTTCGGTGCTACCTTGCTCGACTCGCCGAAATGATTCCTTTGGCATTTCGGCACCAAGGTTTTCCACACCGCCGCATGGGTTGGAAATTCCTTCCCAAGGTTGTCTTTTCTCACTGAACGCCGATTCCTGGAATCATCGACCGCCCGTTCCCTCGAACACCCGATTGCCTTCCCCGATCTTTCCATTTCCTCTTACCTCTTCCTCCGCCACCGGCTGTCCGGGTGGCATCGTTCTTTCCGGGCAACATTGACTCAATGTTTAATGCCCGGTTCAAGGATCGCGATATGTCGATCTCCCGATCGACGAGCTAAATTTCTATCTCCGGCCGAGTCCTCTCTCGAACTCGTCGCCTAGCAGCCTCAAGGTCACTGTGCACGTAGCATAACGCGACGGACGATTGAACGAGCGATCGTGCTCGGTGACCGCCCTTCTTCCTCGACGAAGATTCCGCACTGCTTCGCCGCCGTAAACGCCAGCACGCATTTTCCATGAGTTCTTCCTCGAAATCTTCCCACGATACCTTCCCCAATGTCTCGGTGTTAGGTCCTCCTCACGGATTCCCACCGTAAATCGCCTCACCTGTTAGTCGAAAGATCGCGCATTCAGCTTTTACGCTTCTTCGCACCGATGTATTCAAGATCCTTTCGTGGATCGTATCCGTTCTCGGCCGATCGGTTCACCGAGACCGCCAAATGTAGGGATTTCGCCACGAAAACTCTCGATCGCATGTCACCGAACCAAAGGTCGCTCCCGGCTTCTTCCACGCTATTGTTCCTCCGGTTCCTTGTTCTCGGCATTCTGCATCGACGCTTGAAACATTAGAAACGCTTTCGCATAGATAACCGGGTATCATCGCATAACATATATCATCACCCATATCACATATCATTACATATATCACATATCATGCACGATCACATATAATCATGCAATCGTCAACATATCATCGCTATGCATTTCACATAACATTATCATCACACATCACATAGATCATATATCATCACGGCATAGCTCTTATCACATATAAGCATTAAACATAACATCCTCGTCATAGACAGCTGTTAGTATCGAATATTGGTGTCCATGAAGGACTCACAAAATACAAGATCAAGGTATGTCACCAAAAGGTCGATATGAGCAAAGAATCGACCGGTTATCGCCAAAAGATGCCGCTCGTCCATGCTTCTAGCAGATCTGACTGCCATCGCATACACCGACTACCTAGATCTCGCCTCCATATCCGCCCACTATTCTCCGCTCATCCCGCCGGTTCCATTCTCTCCTCATCCTCTCTTTCCTTCCTATCGTGCTTCAATTGGCCGCCGCTAAGAAAAGCGATCCCGCATGGAAGCAAGCCTCTCGTGGGTATGATCCCGATCGCTAATATTCCTACCAAATAAATGATAGTAAAACAGCAAGTATATATATCGATCGACAGGATTGCGACTCGAGAACACAAATAATAATCAACGCTAATCTTTATTATTATCCAGGCAACAAAATATCAAGAGAGAATATTATAAAACTAGACTCGAAAATAAAGATAGGAATAAAATCAGATATGAAAGACTAATCCTAGGGATGTACTTAACCTAACCAGATTCACACAATTAACCTATTAATCTGTTTACCAATTTAATCCACATTCATAAGAAGGATCACTAATGTAACTATAGTTTCCGCCAGGACAGCCTATAGTAGTAGGTTAGCCTAAACTCTATCTCCGTCGGGTCTCAAGAGAAGTAAGCTAATTACCAAAAGCACACAAAGATTTAACCTCCTACAGTTCACCTATCTCCGTCGGGTCTCAAGGCAAAAATTGTATTATAAACCCAGATATCGATTATGCAATTAATTCCAGAGACATCAATCACATAACTAGTATGCATAGATATTGATCGATACCAACACATGAGAATTAAAGCCAAGATTTATAAATCATGAAGGACGGCAAAACAAAGATCAACAGATAAATTACACGAATCTAGTCGACATACAAACCCCTGTGATCAATACGAATTTAGCTACGATAATTAAATTACTAAAGAAATAAATAAATAAAAATAACATAAACTGAATTAAATAAATAAAACCGTAGGAATCCATGAAGAATAATTGTAGCGACTTGAATCCCAAGAAATCGAATCAATAATTAAACCGAGAATTGAATGTAAAAGAAATTGAAATACTATCTTCGAAAACAAAAAGAAATTGAACAACTAAATAAATAACTATTCGAATCAAACGTGCAAAAGAAAAAAAACTTCAAGAAATAAATTGTGTTCTGTTCTCTAAAGCTCTCGTCCCATTCTAATGTGTGCGTGAATAGCATATATATATATACATCTATGTAGCCCTACACCTCGCGATGCGCGCTGGCAAAGGACTCCCACGAAGACGTGTCGAGAGTGGTTCAAAAGGGCTGAAATTCGGCTCTTCCTCGCGAGCTAGAATCGCGACCAACGGTCGCGATCACGGATCGCGAGGCGTAATCCCTGCGTGCGATTTCGTCGTTTCGCTCCGTTCTCTCTCGTCCGGACTCCGAATTGCGATCCGTTTGCGCCTACGGACTCCTATCGAGATGCTCTAAAACATAGTATACTTTGCACATCCATCTTTTTCAAATCCATTATGTCATATTCAACGTCGTTTTCAACAGTTCTTCTTCGCACGAGCTCGCGACTGGGCTATTGATTCCTCTTTATCGTGATCCACCTTTTTGACATCAAAACCTGTGCTAAAATGACATAAAACACACACGGCATAATATCTTCCAAGATAAACATAAATATATCAAAAGACAGCTCAAAAGACCACTTATCAATTATAAACGAAACGAATATAGCCTTATAAAACAGGTTAAAATGAGGCTTATCAACTCCCCCAAACTTAACCTTTTGTTTGTCCTCAAACAAATCAGAACAAAGGAGAGACGACCACGCATGTGCAAAGAGTCGAACAACAAAACAATTAGCCTCGTGGCAATAAGCAATAAACGATTCACTCAAATGAATCAAATCACAACCTCTTTCGTTAAACTCCACATATCATAAACATCATAAGCACAAGCCTTCTCAAACTGAATCCTCACGACATGGATATATATATAAGAAATCTCAAACACTCAAGTGTATCAAGGAGGATGTGTATACTCAAAGTTTAAAACACACGGAATCTACCATAGGCTTGCAAATCGCCTAATTCTCCATCGCTCCAATATGTGCTCAAGAACTAAGATCAAAAGGTCTTATAAAAGGTTATAATGTAGGCTCTTTGGTAAGGTAGGATATATTTAGGCTAAGTGACTCATAATCCCATAATGAAAACCCCATAAGTATCACAAGACATAATCCCAAACTTTCACAATTTATTTAAATTCTCCATACCAAGAAGTCATTTTTCTTTAAGAACTCCATTTTTCATATAAGTGATATAATCAACTCAAAGCACTAGCTACTTACCCATTTATGTTCTTTTCACACACTTGTGTCAATTTTTATTTTATTTTTTTGAACTTATATAGGCAAACAACTATTTTTAACAATCACTTTCTCAACATTTATTCTCTTTCTTACCTTTTTTTTTTCTCATCTCTCAATTTCAAGCAACCAAAAATCACTAACTACATAACCCAACCCACGGCTATATGAAAGAATAAGGTAGGCTCAAACGGGCTCATCAAAGGATAATAAAATAACGGTTAGTGTTTCGATAGTGTATAGCTAAGAAAAGAATGTCTAATATCATCTCATAATTCTTAAGCACATCAATGCAACCTCGAAAAGAACCGAGCAAGTTCTAGAGAAACACATGCTATTTCACACTATTCACACGCGGAAGAAACAAGACCGAAAAGATATGATACAAAAGCTCAAGTCTCAGTGTTTCAAAAATGCGATCAAGTTCTCAAAGGCTTAATACTCACAACAATCATAACATGCTTCGTCTCACAAAATCAATTGCAATAGATTTTCTAATAAAAATAATTCTCATCATCGGCTGCTCGTCATTCAACTCAACCCACAAAACAGACACAAAACCCAAACACGAAAAACAAAACAAACACAAACAAAAAGAAAATGTAACAAAACGAAAAACAAACCAAAACAAAGAAAACATTGGGTTACCTCCCAACAAGTGCTAAATTTAAATGTCTTTAGCTAGACCAATACTAACCTCGATCAATCTGGCGATTTGGCAGCAGCCTTCTTCCCAAATCTGTGCTTGCCTCGATATTTTTCATTTACCGCAGACCACCACTGAGTGTGGAAGTGGCCTCCCCCAAACTTGAACAAGTCACTCGGAGTTCCATGCCGAGTCCATCTCTTCTTTGTAGCACCCTTGTCAACTAGTCGGTTGACATCCAAGCTCGAGATTTGGCTAGCTGCAATAGTGGTGATTGAATGACACTCTTCATGCTCGCACTATCGTGTCGGGACGGCATCATAGATTGAAATTTTAGCTCCTCATCGCTGACACGAAAAGTCGATCGCCTTCCCCGACATCAATTAACGCACGACCAGTTGCTAGAAAAGGTCGACCCAAGATTAGTGGTTGATTTTTAAATTCGGGAATGTCTAAAATAACAAAATCAGCAGGAAAGACAAAATCCCGAGTCCTTACCAACACATCTTCAACTATGCCCTTAGGGTATGCGACTAACCTGTCAGCCATCATTAACGAAATGGAGGTCTTCTTCAGTTTGCCCAGCCCCAAGCGATTGAACACATTCAACGACATCAGATTTATGCTCGCCCCCAAATCACACAATACATTGGGAAACATGCGCTCTGCAATCTCGCACTCTAGCGTGAAGCTCCCCGGATCTTTTGTTTCATTGGCAACTTCTCTCGCAAGATAGCACCGCACTCTTCGTAGAGGTTGATCTTGTCAAATTTCCCAACTTCTTATTTGCCACCGCATCCTTGAGAAATTTGACGATCCGGGCATATTCAAGCGCATCAAAAGAGGAAGAGTAATATTCACTTTCTGGAATATCTCCTTGAAGCGGGCGTATTCTTCATCATATTTCGTTTTCCCGAAGCATTGAGGAAATGGGGCTGTAGGCTTTGGAAACGTCTGATCATTCCCTACTCCCTCTCGCGAATCCTCTCTTTCTTTGCCTCGCGAGACGCCCTCTCCACCGGTCTTCGCATATTTCGCTTGCGAGGGATCATTGCGAGCTTTGGTCGTGATTCCCTCTCCATCACTCTTCGCATCAATTGCTCGCGAACCTTCATACTGGCTGATTTTCATATGAAGCTCCGCCTCAAATATATTGCATTGCATTGATTTGGAGAGTATGATTCTTCGGATTTTGCTCGGTGTTGCTCTGAATTGACCTTGCTCGCACTCCAGCCTCTCTCATCGCCATCTCTACCCCACTTGGTTTTCTATCATCTTTACTTGTTTTCCAAGTGGCTATCATCGTGTTGTTCATGGCATTGACTGTGCTTTCCAGAGCGTTCATCCTATTCCCAAGTTGCTGGATTTGAATATTTTGCTGAGCCACAATTTGTTGGTGACTCGCTGCTATTTGTTGATTGCTCGCCAACACTTGTTGCATCATATCTTCGAGGCTCGGCTTCTTGGGCTCCACAATCATTCCATTATTCACAGCAAAACCAGGTGGTGGTTGCTGAGCATTCTGTGCATTGGCATAGGAAAAATTGGGATGATTCCTATTGTTGGGATGATAAGGCGGGTTCCCACTTTGATTCCCTTGAAAGTTGTTCCTTTGGTTCACAAATTGAACCTCCTCGATATTCTGCGCCATGGCCACAGTCATCTGCCCTTTTCGCGCCGGCTCGCACTCTTCCGCAGTAGTTGTGAACTTCTAACAAGTCATCATACTTATCATCCAACTCGCAGCAGCCCACTCTTCCGATCGGCCGCTCTCCATCGACCAACGATAACCGCTGGATGCCATCTCCTCAATTATTCTCAACGCTCATCGATTCCTCGATTGAGAAGGCATCCTCCTACCGACGATCAACAATGCTACGGTGTTAGCATTGAGTCCACTATAAAATTGTGTCACTTGTTGCTCGGTGAAACCCATGTTATGGACATTTTTCGAGCAGATTTCTAAATCGCCCCAAGCCTCAATAACGACTCATCTCCCAATTGTGAAAATGGGAGATCTCGCAATGATTTTACGTGCCTTAGCGGTGGAAAGTATTTGGACAGAATTTCTCGCACATTGCTCCCATGTAGTGATTCTCGATCCGTCTAAGCTCTTGAACCACTCTTTCGCCGCTTCGCAATGAAAATATGAACATCCGTATCCGGATGGCATCACCGACACTGCTCGCTTGATAGTATCACAGATATCCAAGAACGCTTCCAAATGTGCATTGGGGTCTTCAGCCACCCCTCCCCCAAACTGCTCCGCTTGGATCATGCTGATGAGGGCAGGTTTTAGCTCAAAATTATTAGCATTGACGTTAGTTCCCATCCTCCACCTAGAACCGATCCGCCGGTGGCTCGTACATGTGGTTGAGCGGTATAGGCTGTGCTCGCTCACCAAACGGGCCCATCTGATTATTTAACGCCATTGACGTTGCATTGTTGCTAGCATCGCCTCCATTTCGCCATCCGATCGGGATTTGGGTCGTTTATCCGCCATTTCTTGTTGTCTTCTTTCTCGCTCTCTCTTATATGATCCGTCAATCTTTAGATTCAATGGAATAATTTCTTTCCTTTGAGATCTTGTAATCACGCATCGCGCAGAGATAAAAATCAAGTCAAATCTAGAAGAACACGTAAATAATAAATATATTTTTTTAATTTTTTAAACGCTCAATTAATAACTACAATCCGGAAAATTATCATCATGTAATCTAAAATTTCCCGACAGCGCCTAAAATTTGATCGCTAATATTCCTACCAAATAAATGATAGTAAAACAGAAGTATATATACCGTGATCGACAGGATCATGACTGAGAACACAATAATAATCAACGCAGAATCTTTATTATTATCCAGCAACAAAATATCAAGAGAGAATATTATAAAACTAGACTCGAAAATAAAGATAGGAATAAAATCGATATGAAAGACTCGATCCTAGGGATGTACTTAACCCAACCGATTCACACAATTAACCTATTAACTGCTTACCAATTTAATCCACATTCATAAGAAGGATCACTAATGTAACTATAGTTTCCGCCAGATGACCTATAGTAGTAGGTTAGCCTAAACTCTATCTCCGCGGGTCTCAAGAGAAGTAAGCTAATTACCAAAAGCACACAAAGATTTAACCTCCTACAGATTCACCTATCTCCGCTCGGGTCTCAAGGCAAAACCGATTATAAACCCAGATATCGATTATGCAATTAATTCGCAGACATCAATCACATAACTAGCATGCATAGATATTGATCGATACCAACACATGAGAATTAAAGCCAAGATTTATAAATCATGAAGGACGGCAAAACAAGATCAACAGATAAATTACACGAATCTAGTCGTACATACAAACCCTGTGATCAATACGGAATTTAGCTACGCATAATTAAATTACTAAAGCAATAAATAAATAAAAATAACGTAAACTGAATTAAATAAATAAAACCTTAGGAATCCACGAACAATAATTGTAGCGACTTGAATCCCAAGAAATCGAACTTCAATAATTAAACCGAGAATCGAATGTAAAAGAAATTGAAATACTATATTGGAAAACAAAAGAAATTGAACAACTAAATAAATAACTATTCGAATCAAACGTGCAAAAGAAAAAAACTTCAAGAAATAAATTGTGTTACATTCTCTAAAGCTCTCGTCCCATTCTAATGTGTGCGTGAATAGCATATATATATACATCTATGTAGCCTACACCGCGATGCGGCGCTGGCAAAGGACCCGCCAAGACGTGTCGAGAGTGGTTCAAAAGGGCTGAAATTGCTCTTCCTCGCGAGCTAGAATCGCGACCAACGGTCGCGATCACGGATCGCGAGGCGTAATCCCGGCGACTTCGCCGCTTCGTCTCTCTCTCGTCCGGACTCCGAATTGCTATCCGTTTGCGCCTACGGACTCCTATCGATATTCTCTACAACATATTATACTTTGAACATCCATCTTTTCAAATCCATTACGTCATATTCAACGTCGGTTTCAATGAGCTCTTCTTCAGACGAGCTCGCTGATCGGGCTATTGATTCCTCTTTATCGTGATCCACCTTTACGACATCAAAACACGTGCTAAAATGACATGAAATACACACGGCATAATATCTTCCAAGATAAACATAAATATATCAAAAGACAGCTCAAAAGACCACTTATAAATTATAAACGAAACGAATATAGCTTTATAAAAGCGGGTAAAATGAGGCTTATCAATCCCATCCAAGTCAGGCTCGATTGCTCGAGTATCGGTGAAAGTTGTGCTCGAGTCCTCGTCTCGGCGCTTGCCCTTCCTCAACATGCCGACCTCATCGAGTCATCGGCCATCTCGATCACCGGTCCTCCGAGTCCTCACTGTCCTCCTCATCCTCCTCCCGGTCTTCCTCCTCCTCAAGTCTCCTCCCGGATGCCAACCCGATACAGATTCGGTGGCTGAAAATTTGATCCCAGGCCTCTTTCCGCCATCGTCGGATGGACAATCTCTCGCCCGGGAGGTTCCCGCCTCAAAATCGCTCCGGTCCTTCTAAGGTAAGGATCGTCGATGGAGGTGTAGTGTGGTGTATCCCGATGCACCGTGATCGATCGAGCGATGGTCGCTCTCCCAAAGGCTCTTCGGAACATCATCCCTATCATCAACTGGATCGGTCCTCGAATAGCCTTGCTATCACATCCTCCTCGATGGTATACTCGATGATCGGTCCACCGCTCCATACCGAGCAGCGAACTCGGTGAAATCCAAGGTAAGGTGCCCGTGATAGATCCCGTCTCAACATCACGTATCCTTGCTTTCGCCCACGGCCGCCAACTGTTGGTAGCCTCTATCAACCGATAGTAAGCCTCATATTCGATACTTTCCCACCGCCTCGGATCTTTCTCCACAATCCAACAAATCTCCCTGAATACTCCCAACGGCTCATGGACATTCCTGGTACATTCCACGAACTTACGGACCGCTTCATCCATCCCGTGGGATCTTAACCAACGTTGTCCGGGCCATCGAATGTCCATAAACCTACATGTTAGTTTATCAACATAACAACAAATATTCACGCTTCCTTTTTCTCGCCCCTAGTCATCTGGGTAATCATGTCTCAAACACATGTTCATTGCAACACATATCAATATCAATATCGATATTTATCATAATAATCACGTAAGCAATTACAGGATTCACTTACAAGCACTCGTTTATCAAAATAAACAAGATTTTCAATCAACAACGCATTGCTATGTAAACACATAGACTTACATCAACCATACGTGATCACATTAATTACATCATATCATATAAACGATTTCACATCACAACAGACAGCCCTTCCGTCCCATCGACAAATCACTTCCACATCCATAACACCATCCAACCATATCTCATCCACATCACGCTTACATCAAGTGAACTCTTACCATGCCAAAGCACATGAAACCAAGATCATATCAAACTCACATAACCACATAAAGCATCAAGAATAAACACATACCTCATCCCCTTTTAAAGGAGGTGGCACGTGATGAGTCGAGGGTAGTCAGATTCGATGAGCAGCTTAGAAGAACAAGTTCTAAACACTCAATTTCAAGAACGCATACGATATAAAGCAAACAAACCGCTTTGATATCGGATAACTAGGTCAAAGCCAAGAACCATTGCTCGATACAAGTCGGTATCGATAACAAAGATAGATGTCGGGGCCAAGAACACCGCCCGACACTGTGTCACGCCCAATTCCCGAGGAAGGCACGGATGCGGGGTGTGATTAGTGGGGGTTAAGAAGCGGGGAAGAAGGGAATACATATAACATACATGATAAGAAGATGTGACCATGAAACGGCAAGATCTCCTCTATAACTAGGACATATCCGAAGGGAGGGGCACAAACAATCCACCAATGTAATAATATCGATACCATAACCTCGTAAAACATGATCTTGGTTTATAATAAGTAATGCAAGGAAGCAAAATAGCATTACACCCCGCTGACTAGACCGTCAACCACATAGCATGCTCATATCGGACTCACAAAGATAATAACATAACAAATCTTGTTCCCAATCGAGAAAGCAAAATAAGGGACAAGAATACATCAATATCGTAGCACGATATAACACAACATCGCGGAAGCATAGCATGAAGAACCGCAGCTCCACCCCTCGCCGCCCGTCCAAATTCTCCTCCATCTGTGAAAAGATTTGTAAAGAGTTTGGGGTGAGTACTAGCGCACTCACGGTGGGGTTTTATCATAAATCAAAAGAATCATTATGCCGTGTTCAGAGCACTTACCTTAGAAGGTTTTATAATGTAAACCACTTCTAAGTAAGCAAAATAGATTTTTATTTTCGATACCGATCCGTTATTATGTTATTCCCATCATAGAACCAAGAACCACGGCTCAAACGATCCCGCCAGCCCATCACATCTCATTCATTCGCCCGAACATATCCAGTTGGCCCATGCCCGAACGTATCCACCGGCTAACTTGGTGTGGACTTGTGGGTCAATCCGTCGTAACCATAACCACCTCATTACCATTTCCGTGTGGACTGGGGGTCATCCCTTCGTAACCATAACCACGTGTTCGGGTCTATCCCCTACGATCAATACTCAAGATGGTGATCAACCCACCGAATAGAGATCCGTGCACAATCACAATATAACCATATCTCGGATCAGAGAACAGTAATAACTTCATCAAAACATTTTACGGCGCACATGTTTTATTTTGAAATATCAGAGTAAATAACTCAAAATAAGCATATATAACCCAACCCAATGTACGAAAACGTTAACCGGGAGGTATCTACGGATCCGATGACTTCACCGATCGCACTGGTAGGTACCTGGTAACAAGACGGAACAACTTTTGGGGTCACATCCCACAAAGCAAAGCAACAACGTGATCCAAACGAAGATCGTAGCAAAACTAGGGTTTTCGACTTTACGAACCCATATTCGCACTCTCCGGTTTTCAAATCAACTCGATGCGAAGGAAATATATTCGTGGCATCAAGACCTATAATAGGGTACTTTCAAAATATGCATGCATGCAAGTCGACTCAAATCTTAGCAACAAGAAGTTTCAAAATCGATGCCTATCCTCGATCTAGGATAAACCATCCAAAATCGATGCATGAAAATGGAAACATAAGCAATATGCATAACATCTAACATGGAATGGAAAACTATGTTGAAACCGGATAACCCGGCATGTACTTCCTTTAGAAAACTCAAGCAACGAAAACATCCCGACATGCGTAAACGCGAAAAATGTAAAAGGGATCGGTACTTTAGTAGAATGCATAGCCTGAACTCAAAACCTAAAGGACCAGTAGCAAAGGTGGTCTGTTGACCACCAATCGGCCAAGAGGGCGACCTTGGGCGACGGCGGCGGTGTGGCTAAATCGGCCGACCTCGGCGTTTCTCGCCTCGTCCCTTTAGGATCCCGAGTTCTGTGCTATACGATCTACTAAAAGGCGGAATCAAAACAAGAAAAGGATAAAACAGAAAACAGGCTGCCGGGAGAGGTTGATCGGCGGTGGTGGCTCGGCAAGAGCAAGAATGGCGCCACCGAGCCTCCCGGCCGATCCCCACTCCTCCAAAGACTTCCGCAGCAGCACTGAGCTGCCGCTCTTCCGTAAACACAGAGAGCGAAGGAAATGAACGTTGAAATGAAGGCCCTAGCATCCTATTTATAGAAAAGCAGGGTCATTTAATGTTGCACAAGCGTCTTTTTCGAAAACGCAAAAGCGACGCAACTTTTGCAAACGGACTCCAAATTTAGCAAACTTGGTACCCATGAAATAAAATACCGGACACAACGACTATAAACAAGATATGCTTTTAAAAGACCAATGAAAAGTCCGATTTTCGATAACTTCCCTAATGCCAAACCTTCATGGGTGGTCGAAAACTCAGATACCTAGTGTCATGAATTCGTCATAAGACACTCTTCACAACGCCTGAGGTTTCGTGACGGTCGCATCACCGAAACAAAAGGTTAACCCTTTGACATTTTCTCAAAAAACATGCCATGCAAAACAGAAGCTTAGAAAAGACGGGGTATTACACAAGACGTAGTTAATCACGTAAACATATATACATGCCTTTTCACGTAATTAAATATACATTGCATGCTACTTCATAATTTATACATCTACGACATGCTATGAACAATAATAAATAAAATAAAATTCATTCATCGTGGCCTATTCATGGATCCTATACGTTCCTGTCTAATTTATTACATAAATTTGCACAGTACAGATCTTCAACTTGTCTTTGAAATGGACCTCGCATGCATGGGCACGAATCGGACTCGTTAGAAACTTTATTCAGGCCAAAAAAATTGAATCTGGGCCAGAAAACGGGTTGGGTTGGGTCAGGAACGGGTCGAATCGACCCAAGTGGGCTAGGGCATGTGCGTGGGCCTACGGGCAGAGGCACGCCCTAGCACGTGCTCAACGCAATGACCGCTTAGTGTGCATCCCAGCACCGCGTCATCTCGTGCCTCGTCTCCTTCCGGTGCTAGACCAGCGCGTCTCGCATCGATGTCTCTTCACGCACCTATCCATCCGACGTTGGCATGCGTATGACGTTACACCCTACGTCCGTGTGCCCATCGTCTGTCCATCCGGTGCTTGTATGTGTTCGATGCTGCCGAGCGTGTCAGGTGTTGCACCATCACCAGTGCCACGTATCGTGTCCGTCCATCCGGCTGTGACGTAGTGCTATCGTCCGCATCCCCATCCACACTGGCCCCGGTCCGACGCTGGCTTCATACGCCTCGCACGTCCGTTGTTGGAACCCCGCGCGACCTCGCACTCACCTGTTGCCCACGTGTCCAAAGATGGGCGCGACATGCTTCCCGTCGTGCGGACGCAACGGGCTCCGTCGGCTCATCTCGTTCTTTGTGTTCTTCGTCTTCGTTCTTTGTTTTACGATATAATTTACGTAAAAATAAATTTGAATTTAACCACCGATTTTCGTTGTGATAAACGATTCCAACGAAAAACAAAATACTGAACCACGATGAACGATGGATCCACAATTAATTATAAAGCATGTAATAATCAAACGTGAATTAATCCAATAGAACCAAAATCACGATCCCGCACTGATATCAATTGATGTAGGGTGAACGGAAGAAACAATTGCTTTACATGGTGAAGAATCGACTTTAAAATTGCTTCAAGATAGTGATTTAACGCCTTATGACATTCTCATAAATTTATTCATATAGGATTAGTTCAAATCGCCTTTAAGCCTTTGACATTAGAAGGATTACCGTAAAGCTTTATAGCGACTTTAAGAGATGGAAGAAATTTAAATTGAAACAATCTTTAATGGGAATAATACAAACCAACTTGGCACATGGTCCATTTATTTTGATGTTTATCCAAATTTACAACTTTCATTATCTCGATGTTAATATCTTAGATTCTTTAACATTAAATGTTAAAACTCATGGTTATAGTTATAAATCGTGAACTCAAGTAATAGCTATATGTTATAGAATTTATTATAAACCATTATTTACACTAAATCCACAATGTAAAAGAGTTGATAAACCTTTAAATGAAACAATTTAATAGAAACTAATTTTAGTAAGTCTAATATTACTACAAAAAGAAAATAAAATGGGAAGAAATAACTTTTCCGTAAAATCGACTATAGAAAGAAAGAAGATTACACCTCAATTTGTAGTACAAAATAATCTAGTAGAAGTAATACAAACACCAAGGATCCGTAATATTACAGGTTTGAAGATAGTAGACCATCATTATCATCCAAATTGGAAAAATCTTTAAATATGTATTCTCATATTTCACCTTTAGATTATAAGGTAGAACAAGTTTTTACGCTATCTAGGCATCTACATCTCAAATAAGAGATAAATATGAATCGATATTTCGTAAGAAGATAAAATTGATAAATTATATATAAAGAAAATAATATTGTAAAAGGAATTAATATGCATAATAATAATATTAAAGAAGGATATAACCGAATCGAAATGGAATTTAATATTTAATGGTTTTAGAAACAATATGGGATTTTAGTCCGGTTCACGTGCAAGAAAAATTATAAAATTAGAATTTAATACACCCAAATGGGAACCGTTTTAAAATGGTTTTTGAAAACTTTAATCTCAAGAAAAATATTATATTCAAGAAGAATTTTATAAATTATGTACAAAAATAATAAGATAATACCATTTGTCCCTTGGTTCATTTCAACTTATGTAGAATAACGATATATCGCTTTAGAAAGAAATTATAAACTTAATAATGGAAAATTTTAAATCTGGTTTATCCACCACAACAATCATTTCAAATTGAAAAGAATGAAAAATTCATAATTTTTAGCCTTTGCAAAATTATTAGAAGATAATACTCTACATGTAACATGTCAACAAATAAATACAATATTAGAACAAAATAATTATACAAATTTATACCGAACATTTTGGGAGAACAAATTACATCATTATATGATAGAGTAGAACAAATAATAAAGATTATAAATGATATTAAAATAGTAAAAATGAAATTGTTGAAGAAAAAATGTAGAAGTTGTTACTCCAACTATTCACCTCCACGAAATAAAAATTTTAAATTAAAATCAATGAAAGAATTAGAAGTATTTCTTGAAGAAAAATTTAAAGGGTTAAAATCAGTACCTTAGATAAGAAGATAAGAGAAGAATTAATAGAGAATTCGACTATAAAAAGTCTATGATAATCAAATTAATAAATTATCAAAATGGTGATATACCCACCACAGAAAATATTATTATCCAAGACCAACACTGTAGATGTTCTAATTAGAAGAATCAAATGATATAATATCAAACAGTTATAGTGGACATCATATTTATGAATGGAATATAGATGGGTTTGTACATCAACAAATACATAATACAATGCATAGAATATTAATGTATTCTACTATATGTAAAAATAATGGAAATAGAGATAGAAATTGCTAAAATGATAATAGCGATTTACTGGGACAATTAAAAGGATGGTGGGATCATTATCTCTCACAAAATGAAAAAGATGATATTTTAAATACTATTAAACAGAAGGAAATGAAATAAAAGAAAATGCAATTTATACATCGATAGTAAATATTGTAGAATATTTTACAGAAGATATACGTATAATAGTGAAAATATTAGAACCTTGTTACAAAATCTTAGGGTAAAACACTTATAGATTTTAGATGGTATAAAGATACTTTCTTAGTAGGTCTTAGAATTACCAATGTAATAGTTCTCATTGAAGTCAAAATTTATAGATGGTCTTCCTAGTTTATTTGTCGAAAGAATAAGAAGAATCTTGAGAAAAGATTTAAATGAAATTCTTACCAAAATTATACTTATGGTAAATTAATAGAATATGTATTCAAGAAGGATTAGCTTTATGTAATGAAATAAAGCTAAATCAACAAATGAAACGCCAAAATTTGGTAGAAAAGAAACAATTAGGACAATTTTGTGATCAATTTGCTATGAATAAAATTCTATGCCAACTAGAACATCATCTAGTAAAATAAAATGAAGAGTTATAAAGAATATCCAAAGAAAAGAAAAGATTTTCTAAGAAAAAAATTGAACAAAGAAAAATAAGAAAAGATGAAAGAAATAATAAAAATGGGAAAAGAATTGGAATAAAAGAAAATCAGAATGTGCAAAAAATGTGGAAAATATGGTCATTATGCAAATAATTGTTGGACTAAGAAAAGATTAATAATTTTGACATAGATAAAGATATGAAAGAAACTCTTTAAAAATATTATTAAATTTCATGAAAGTTCAGATTTCAAGAATATTCTTACTCTATCTATACGTAATCGATCAAGAAATTGATAATATAGAAAATGATTCTTTAATATCGAATCAATGTGAACTTCAGTATTCTTGGACAATCTTGTCCAAAGAAAATATCGAAGATAATGAAGGAAAAGAATTTTATAAAATTCTTTCACAATTTCAAGATTTAGAATTAAATGTTTTAACAAATAATAATTTTTTAGAATTACTACAATTAATAAAAGATCCAGAATTAAGGTCTAAAATAATAGATCAAATAGAAAATATTCCTAGTACTTCTAATAATAATAATAGGAATAATAATAATATTGATAATAACAAAATTAATAATACTAAAGAACCTTACATGATGTCTGAAGTTTATAAATTATTAAAACAAAGAAAAATAGAAGAGAATCCTACTTCTCTTAAAGATATTATAAATGAGATTAAAAATCTTAAGGAAGAAATTAGTAATTTAAAACAAGAAAATTTAAGCCTTGATTATAGAATTTCTAGAATAGAAAATAATGAAGAAACAAAAACTCAAATAAAACATAATTATGAAATTGATAAAGAAAAATTTCCTAAAGATGATAATTTTCTATCTACTTTAGAAATGATTATATCACAAAAATAGAGCCATGGTGGGGATAGTTGTGTACTGAGGATATGATTTATCACATATCTGAATTCACATGAATTTAGCAAGAAGAAAAAATACTGTTAAAAATAGTATGAAAGAAGAATATGATATACCTGAAAATCTAGAATTATTGAATAAATGGACAATACCTAAAGTTGAACCAAGCATGATATATAAACTTGGTACTTTTGAAAAAATTGGATTAAAACAAATTGTTAAGACTACGGAAGAAACAATTGCTTTACATGGTGAAGAATTGACTTTAAAATTGCTTCAAGATAGTGATTTAATGCCTTATAGACATTCTCATAAATTTATTCATATAGGATTAGTTCAAATTGCCTTTAAGCCTTTGACATTAAAAGGATTACCAGAAAGCTTTATAGCAGCTTTAAGAGATGGAAGAAATTTAAATTGGAAACAATCTTTAATGGAATAATACAAACCACTACTGTAATACCCCCAGAAATTAGATGCCTAATTACGGTATTTAAAACCCAGAATTAGAAATTCACTGAGATGATTCAATCCATAAGATATCGAATAATGATTTCGATTATTTACTAAGGAATGAATTCCTATTTTATATTAATAGAATGTTATAAAGTGTATCGGTAGTATTATTTTAACGTCGATCGCGTATCGATAGTTAAAATTTCATGAAATTTTCTAAGCAATTAAGCTTAGAATTAAATTCCATTGTTAATGGAATATTTTAATAAAGTGATTACGACTTTATTACGACCTTTTCGAGATGAGTCAATAATGAATGTTTTGCAACGTTTTCAAACGTTAACGTTTAGAGACGAAATGAAAAGCGAGTTTAATGATCAAGGAATTATAGAAATTAATTTCCTATGATTATGATATGTAATTACAGTATTATTAAGCATTAAATCAATGCTAGATCAACAAAATTGATAGTGACCAATTTTTCAAACGCTCGAAACCCTAATTTTCGAACTCGATTTTTATCGCATAAAATGATGCCATTAAATTATCCTATGCTATTAATTATCATCTAAATCATATACTATGATGCATATATCTATGTTTAACATGAAAAATAAAATTTAGTCTATGTTTGGGCATAATAATAAAATGTTATATGTGTGTAACAAATGTATGTTAATCTTCCCACTTTTGCATATATCTACTATATGGAAATGTGTTAATTATATGGTCTAATTAAATGATTAAATACAGATATATATACATATATAAGAGTAAAAATCCGTGCATGTGTGTGAGGTGTGTAAGTAGAGTGTGTGGTGTCAATTGTGCATGGCATAGGGTGACATTTGTAATACATGAAGACACCCCAAACACTTGTCACCCCTAAGCAACCACCCCACCCTCTACCCCACACAACCCCCAAATTCAGATTGCAGTCGTCCCTTCCTCCTCTCCTCTCCTCACTCCATCTCCTAGAATGGAGACCCTTTTTCCACCATAACTAAACTGAAAACTGGAAGTTGCTGCACGAACAGTAGATTGTGGAATTTATTTAACTAAGTTGAAGTGGTCAGATGAAGGTGAAATTTAAGTAGATTTATATTAAGAATGAATAGTATATATGTATAAAATTTAAAGTCGATCTGATGTGTTTTACTATTTTATTTGTATTTTTCAAAACCACTGCACAAAACTGTGAAATTTGCCATGTTCATCACCCACGGTTCGTAATCTTTGTTCCGAGTTTGGCTAATGGTAAAACTCTAAAATTTGGCATACGAATAATTCAGCATGTCTAGAAGATGTATGTAAATTTTCAGAATTTTCTAAAAATGTTTACTATTTATTCCAGATTTTACAAGCTAACTGCACAAAACTATCACTGTAGCGATAGCTTGTGGTAAAATATTTTTATCTCCCAATCTATTGTGAATCATTGAGTGAAGCTTTTTCTGGATTAAACTAGACTTAAGTGGCTTTTCAATATGATTGGTTGCATTCCCAGATTCCTTATAATGAACTCACAGTGAATTTTTGAAGTTGATACATTACAGTAAGCTTTTTTGGACAAACTGCCTTAGTGAATTTTTCCATGTAATAGGCTGTTCGAGTATGACTTTTACGTGAGATGTTCAAGCCGTTTTTAGTCCGATTTGGACTTGGGTTTCTTCATAAGAAATGTTCCTCACCATGTCTAGTTATGATCTGGAAAGTTTGATCCCAAACCAAGTTTTATAGGTATACCTTCATCGACCCAAAGTCACCTACTGAAACTGTCCATTTCAACTAGTCAACTTTGAGCTTATGTATTTCTCCATGCGTCAGATATTTTCCAGTATGGTCTTCATGAAATATGTAGTTCTTGTTACAAGGTTTCGAAATTGGTAGCCTGTAGCCATTTTGGCATTGTAAGTCAAAAGTTACGAGCATCGCAAAACCCTCGTCGTTAAGCTAAAACTGAAAATTCTGAAAATTTTCTAAGTATAGAAGTCAGTTTGAGTTGCCCACTTTGAGACCCTATATCTCCAAAACCACGACTCTTTTGGATTTAATTCTTCTTAGAATTTTTAGTACATGTTTAGAGGTTTCAGAATGTATCTTTGTGCGACCATACGATTCTGAATCGAGAGTTATGAATCGTCAAAGTACGTCACTTGGGTTGTTTCAAACTGTTTTGCTGAAATTAAACACTTGAAAATTTGACTAAGTGTTGGAACCCCCCTAGGTGAAATATGCCTTATGTGAATAGGGTGATGATCGATTGTTATATGGATGATATTAATACATATTAATGACCATAAGTGTATAATAATACACTATATGAATTTAGAAATTTTTTGGAAATCATTGGTAATTTTAAGGATTACCGAGAGCATTAAAGGAATTATAAGGATTTTAAATCCTTTCTAATTAAGAGTAATAATATATTATATGTCTAAATATTATTTTGGACATATTTGGGATTTATAAAATTTTATAAAAGTAGATCACTATGTTTATAACGAAACGTTATATTTAATAACGTTATAAATGAATAATAAGGATTTATGTATAAATGGATTAATATTTAAGAAAAATATTAATAAAGTTCATCGATTTACGTGACAAATCGAGAATTATGACTTTATGAAAAGAAATCGATTGGAAATCGATTTATAAACATAATTAGTAAGAAATTACTATCGAAAGTCAAAATTGTCGACTTTTAAAGTCAACATACTAAATACGTTCGATAAATACGCTAATACGCCGAAGGTGCACTAATTAGGTAAGAAACCTCATTAGTAAGAAAAGATTTCATAATTGAAATCCTTATATCGAGAAACGATAATACGCCGAACGCTTAAACCGTAAAGGTTAAACGACACGATCAACGTGTCTCAAGAATCCAGAACTATTCAATTGAAATACGTAATTAAAAGCGATCGAATTCATTAAGGAATTCAGTTTATACCGATATAGAATATCGAAATTATTCTAGACTTTGAGAGTCTCGAAACGCGAACCACGCACTAAAACATCATTTTACGTAGCGTGGACGCGACGCGACGGCCGACGCCGATTTAATACTCAAGTTTAAGACGAACAATAGTCCGTGGGCTTTACTCTACTCAAAAATATAATGCTTCAAATATTTAATTACGATGCTTATTTCAATCATTGATAAAATGTTTACAAGATTACCCGCCAAAATATTTATGTTTTGTGTATGTATCCTATCCATGAGATGTTATGAGATGTTATGAAATGTTATGAATGTTGTTGGGTCGCTCCCAACTTATGAATGAAAATCAATATCGGATCCTATGCGGAAGGCTTATACTGCTAGATTAACGTGGTACACCGATGGTGACCGTGTGTTGTAAGGACAATTCACGGTCGGTCACGGGTCGCAGAGGAGGCCTCCTCACGACTTTCGACTATGATGATATGATGAAAGGATGATAAGGATACGGATCATACACACCAAAAAAAATGCCCGCCAAAGCGATGATTTTGAGAAATGATGAAAATATTTTAGTAAGCACTGGCATTTCAACTAAAACCTTTGTGTCTTACCATGATGTGGCAATGTAATCTACAAATGATAAAATGTTTTCGCATGAGTCCATCGAGTGTATTCTTATACTCACCGCATGTTTGTTTTAAATGTGCGGGTTGAGCGTATGATGGATGGAGCGGTGTTGAGCAATAGGAATGTTGTCATTGAAATGTTTATACCTTGATAGACATCGTCATATGTACATATCACATGTTTTCCAACGCAAGAACCCCAAAATATGTCATATAGTCCAAAACATAAATGACATATGTATTACGCTTATTGTTAAAAGAGTCTCCTCAGTATTTTTATCCTGTTTAGAGTTATAGTCCCGTTAATCCGCACTTAGATTTAGGGTCGTGACAGAGTGGTATCAGGCAGATTCGCTCTTGAACCTAAAATCTCCTTTGTGGTTAAGTCTAGATTGAGTCATTAGACTTCTAGAGATCACCGACAATGCTCAACACTCCATCACATCAAGCTCCATCCGTCCGCTCTTGTTGTGGCTTTTTTTCGCCACTTCATATTTTGTATCATTCTTCTCATATTTCGTAGGGTCCTCTATTGATCCTTCTTTTATCATTCCACCGTGATGATTTGCACATATATTTCTGGCATCATATCCTCGCACAAAAACTTATACAATTTTCAATAGATATGCCATTCATTTTCTTCACCTTCATAAAGATGAACTTCAAGAGTAACATTTAATGTAAATAAATCATTGCTTTGGTGAAGCCTCTTTGAGTCTTTTATCTTCCCAAAATGTTTACAGATATAACAATTTTCTCCTGGCTTTGATTGACATTCCTTCAAAGCTAAAAATCCATATTGGAAATTATGCATGCTTGAATTCCACAGATGATGATGAAGATGCTTCTTTCTTTTCTTGATATTATCCACCAAGGTATCTTTAATCGCATTGAATATATCATCCATAGATACTTCATTAGATCTTGAGACTCCATAAATTCCATCGATGAATCGTAATATTGAGACATTGTCTCTTCTCCTAATTTAGACATTAAATTTTTTAACTTCATCCATATATTGAGATATTATCTCTTCTTCGATAGAATCCCAGACTTCATTTTCATCTTCCTAGTGATATAATCAAAGGAGATGGTGATAATTTCGATTTCGAGCATGACTCCTTTCTTCATAAATCTTAATTTTTCTTCTATGAGAAGCAATGTATCAATACCAAAAATCTTTTTGGTTTCTGGTTTTTCTTTTATCATTTTATCTTAGAATTTAGAGTAAAAGTCTCTTTTTATACATGGAATCAAATCTTCCGTATAACCAAAGATTGGAGACCACTTGAAAATTCTATAAAAAATAACATAGAAGATATGCCTTCTATACATTTATTTTTCTCCGATATTCCGTAATTCTAGGTGAAATGTTCACCCATTTTTCAAATTTTCTTTCCATTCTTCCGTAAAATATTTATTGATGTCCCAAATTTTTGCCACCATTTAGCAAACCATATGGGAATTTCATGGTTATAAACTTCGTACAAATTTTTATGAACCAATAGTGTTTTCTCTTATCATTCTCATATAAGAGAATCCTTATTGAAAGAATCCATATAATCCCAATAATTATACTTCACGTAAGTTTTGTATTAGGATATATGTATTCTTTTGCCTTAATGGAGATATTCCCATTCTTCAATAGATATAATCTTCTTGACTATGATTTTACCAAGTTATAAACTTCTTCATTTTTCCCACTATGGAAATGAACTATTTCACATCCATTATTTATGAGAATATTCTCATAATAAAGTCGAGACTTATATGCTCTTCCTACATATGAAGCATTCTCCATATACATTTCCATTAATATCCATGGATTATTCTGCCATTTCAAATCATTTTCTTCCAAAAGTATTATAACCTTTTGAGTTTTATTCATAATATATGTATTGTTTTCTTCATCATTCTCATTTCCAACTATATTTGAAAATGATGGTTGTGTATTTTTCTATGATGAAGAACTTTTTTTCTTTTGTTTCTTATATTCAAGAAACTCTTGATATTCCTTATCTTCGATAAATTTGAGCTATAAGCTTCTGTTTCCATGTTGAACCGTAATATCGGTTGTTTTCTCTCGCCACCTCTTCCTCTATAAGAGGAAGTTCCTCTACCGGAATACATATCTCGAAAAATTCATTGTATATATTCTCGAGTTAAAAATCGGAAGACTATTTTCTTGTCCTTTTTATAAATAATTTCAAAATCAAATGGAGCTAAATGAGCTTGCCACCTTGCAAACATTTGTTTAGAAACATCATGTTTAAAATCTTTATTAAACATAAATTTAGCAGATCTACAACTGCTTTTAATAATAAATTTTGATTATATAAATCATCTTGAAATTTTAACACACATTTAACAATAGCAAGAATTTCTTTAGCTACTGATTGCATAATTCTTTTGTGCATTATTCCATTTTCTGAATGAAATCTAACAAGATATTCTTGTTTATTTTTAGATTTATTGCTTAAGCATTCCTCCGTATCCTATATCTGAAGCATCTGTTTCAATTATTTATTCCCAATTTGGGTTGTTTAACATTAAACAAGGAAGAGTTTTAATTTTTTCTTTTATTTTTTTAACAGCATTTGTATGTTTTTCTGTCCATGGGACTAGTAATTTTTTAAGTCTATCATATAAAATAGCTGTATCTATAGCAAGATCCTTATAATATGGAGAAATATAATTTAAACTTCCAAGAAATCTTTGTAATTGAGTTTTATCAATTATTTCATTAGGAAATTTATTTCCAAATTCAATGCTTCGTTAATAGGAATTATATTTCCTTTTCAATATTATGTCCTAAAAATCTAATATTAGTTTGGAATAAAGACATTTTAGATTTAGATATAACTAAACCATTTTTATAACAATATCTTTAAATATTCTTAAATGTTTAAAATGCATTTCTATATCTTTAGAATAAACTAAGATATCATCTATATAAACAATAATAAACTCACTATAAGGAGTAAATATATCATTCATTATTTTCGAAATTGAAGGTGCATTTTAAGACCAAAAGGCATAACATTCCATTCATAATGTCCTATAGAACATTAAAAGCGCTTTATATCTATCGATTTATTTATTTGTATTTGCCAATATCCCGATTTTAAATCAAACTTAGAAAATATAATGTAATCATATAATCTATCCAATAAATCTTTTTTATTTGGAATGGGATGTCTAATCCATTTTAATACTTTATTAAGTGGTTTATAATTAATTACCAATCTTGGTACTCCTCTTTCCTGTTCACTATGTTTATTAACATAAAAAGCAGTGCATGTCCAAGGAGACTGTGAAGGTCTTATTAATCATTTTGAATTAATGATTCAATTTCTTTTTTACATAATTCTAAATATTAAGAATTCATTTGACAAGGTCTAGCTTTTGTCGGAATTTTCTTTTCATCAAAATCTTCTTCATAAAGAAGAGAAACAATATATTTCTTTCTATCCCAAAATGCATTAGGGTGATCATTACAAATTTCAATAGAAAATTGGTTTATTAATAATTTTATCTTATCCTGTAATTTAGGATTTTGAAGTTTTTCTTCTATTGTAATTATATTCAATTCTTGTTTTAAAAACTTAATTGTTTTCTTTTGAACTAATATTATCATATACTTCATGCAAAATTTTTGTAATAGGTTCGAGAATAAATTTTAAAATTATATTATTTCCTTTAAAAGTTCCAATAATCCTTCTTTATCAACTTTTATTAAAGGATAAATTTTGTTAAAAGCGTGTTCAGTATAACCGGTTAGTAATATCCTTAGCAAGTAAAAAACTTGTTTGTATACAATTTTTATTTATCTGAGACATATGTCTTAGGTAATTTATAATTAATTTGCAATTTATTTCCGCAGATGTGATAAAGTATGAGTAGTTTTATGAAAATACCTAGTAAGTATCAATCCTTCTTGTATAACATTCAAATCACCCACTATCTACTAAAGTCGTAAATTCTTTTGAATAATAATTATCAATTAAGAGTTTTATTTTTATATACCATTTTGTGATATAATCATTTCTAAAGTAGATAGAAAATTTTCATCTTTAGAAAATTTTTCTTTATCAATTTCATAATTATGTTCTATTTGAGTTTTGTTTCTTCATTATTTTCTATTCTAGAAATTCTATAATCAAGGCTTAAATTTTCTTGTTTTAAATTACTAATTTCTTCCTTAAGATTTTAACTTTTATAATATCTTTAAGAGAAGTAGGATTCTCTTCTATTTTCTTTGTTTTAATAATTTATAAACTTCGACATCATGTAAGGTTCTTTGGTATTATTAATTTTGTTATTATCAATATTATTATTATTCCTATTATTATTATTAGAAGTACTAGGAATATTTTCTATTTGATCTATTATTTTAGACCTTAATTCTTGATCTTTATTAATTGTAGTAATTCTAAAAATTATTATTTGTTAAAACATTTAATTCTAAATCTTGAAATTGTGAAAGAATTTTATAAAATTATTTTCCTTCATTATCTTCGATATTTTCTTTGGACAAGATTGTCCAAGAATACAAGGTTCACATTCGATTCGATTCAAATATTAAAGAATCATTTTCTATATTATCAATTTCTTGATCCGATTCTCAGATAGCTAGAGTAAGAATATTCTTCTAATCTGAACTTTCATCTAATTTAATAATATTTTGAAAGAGTTTCTTTCATATCTTTATCTATGTCAAGATTATTAATCTTTTCTTAGTCCAACAATTATTTGCATAATGACCATATTTTCCACATTTTCGCATATTCTGATTTTCTTTTATTCCAATTCTTTTCCCATTTTTATTATTTCTTTCATCTTTTCTTATTTTTCTTTGTTCAATTTTTTCTTAGAAAATCTTTTCTTTTCTTGGGATATTCTTTGTAACTCTTCATTTTATTTTTACTAGATGATGTTCTAGTTGGCATAGAATTTTATTCATAGCAAATTGATCACAAAATTGTCCTAATTGTTTCTTTTCTACCAAATTTTACGTTACATTTGTTGATTTAGCTTTATTTCATTACATAAAGCTAATCCTTCTGAATACATATTCCTATTAATTTACCATAAGTATAATTTTGTAAGGAATTTCATTTAAATCTTTTCTCAAGATTCTTCTTATTCTTTCAAAGAATAAACAAGGAAGACCATCTATAAATTTTGACTTCCAATGAGAACTATTACATCTGGTAATTCTAAGACCTTGCTTAAGAAAGTATCTTTATACCATCTAAAACTGTAAGTGTTTTACACCTAAGATTTTGTAACAAGGTTCTAATATTTTCACTATTATCTGTATATCTTCCTGTAAAATGTTTTACAATATTTACTATCAGTGTATAAACTGTATTTCCTTTTATTTCATTTCCTTCCTGTTTAACAGTATTTAAAATATCATACTTTTTCATTTTGTGAGAGATAATGATCCCACCATCCTTTTAATTATCCCAAAACTCGCTATTATCATTTTAGCAATTTCTCTATCTCTATTTCCATTATTTTTACATATAGTAGAATACATTAATATTCTATGCATTGTGTTATGTATTTGTTGATGTACAAATATAATACCCCAGTAATTAGATGCCCAATTACGGTATTTAAAACCCGTAAATTAGAAATTCCGAGATGATTCAATCCATAAGATATCGAATAATGATTTCGATTATTTACGAAGGAATGAATTCTATTTTATATTCACGGAGAATTGTGAATTAAGAAATAAAAGTATATGAAGTATATCGGCAAGATTATTTTAACGTCGATCGCGATCGGTAGTTAAAATTCATGATATTTTCTAAGCAATTGCTTAGAATTAAATTCCATTATTAATGGAATAATTTAATAAAGTGATGATGACCACTTCGAGATGAGTCGATAATGAACGTTTTGCAACGTTTTCAAACGTTAACGTTTTGAGATGAAACGAAAAGCGTTTTAATCGATCAAGAAATTATAGGAATTAATTTCCTATGATTAGTATATGGAATTACAGTATTATTTAGCATTTAATCAATGCTAGATCATCAAGATTTGATAGTGATCAATTTTTCAAACGTTTGAAAACCCTAATTTTCGAACTCGATTTTTATCGCAGAAAATGATGCCATTAATTTATCCTATGATATTATTTATCATCTAAACCATATGTTATGATATATATGTCTATTAATGGCATGGAAAATAAAAATTTGACCTATTACAAGTGTGAGAGCCGAGAGCACCTAAGTGCTATAACAAAATGTGTTGTTAATCTTCCCACTATTACATGTATCTAAGTGACATTGGATTAATTATATCCTAACTAAAAATTAAAATCAGATATATATGTATATATATAGATAATTTTCGTGCATGTGTGTGTAGAGTGAGTTGTGCATATGTGTGACTAGAGTAAACATGCATGCAATGGGAGACACTTGTCACTCATAAGCTACCACATACCCCCCCCAAACTTCAGCCTTCCCCACACCCTATACCACCGATGATCTCTTTCTTTCTCCCCCCTTTCTCATCTCTCATTACTCTAAGGTCAGCCCCAATTCACCATGGTTTTGTGCAAATTCGTGCATATGAGGTGTGATGAAAGACTTGCAAGAAATCAAGGTACTAAATCTTATCTATAATAAAACCTGGAAGTTATCTCAGGAAATCAGTAACTTCACGAATTTATTTGACTAAGTTACAGTGGTCCGATGATTGTGAATTTTTAACATGTTTAACATATATGTGTCTAATATGCCTCTGTAAAATTTCAAGTCCATCCAACATGATTTGCTATTTTAATCGTATTTTTCGAAAGCATCGCGCAAATCTGTGAAATCGCCGTGTTCATCACCCATAGTCCGTGGCATTCGTTTTAAGTTTGGCTAATGATAAAACTCTGAAATTTGGCAGAAACATAATTCAGCATGTCTAAAATATGTATGTAAATTTTCAGAATTTTCTAAAAAGTTTTACTATTTATTCCAGATTTTACAAGTTAACTGCACAAAACTGTCACGGGAGTGATAGCTTGTGGTAAAATATTTTTAGCTCCCAATCTATTGTGAATCATTGAGTGAGGCTTTTTCTGGATTAAACTAGACTTAACTGGATTTTCAATATGATTAGTTTCATTCCCAGATTCCTTATAATGAACTCACGGTGAATTTTGAAGTTGATACATTACAGTAAGTTGTTTTGGACAAACTGCCTTATTGAATTTTTCATATAATAGTCTGTTCGAGTATGACTTTACGTGAGATGTTCAAGCCATTTTTAGTCCGATTTGGACTTGGGTTTCTTCATAAGAAATGTTCCCCACCATGTCCGATCTGGAAAGTTTGATCCCAAACCAAGTTTTATAGGTATACCTTTCATCGACCCAAAGTCACCTACTTGAAACTGTCCATTTCCATCTAGTCGACTTCGAGCTTATGTATTTCTCGATGTGTCGATATTTTCCAGTATGGTCTTCATGAAATATGTAGTACTTGTTACAAGATTTCTAAATTGGTAGCCTGCAGCCATTTTGGCATTGTGAGTCAAAAGTTACGAGCCTCAGAAACCCCTCGTCGCTAAACTAAACCGAAAATTCTTAAAATTTTCTAAGTATAGAAGTCAGTTTGAGTTGCCCACTTTGAGACCCTATATCTCCAGAACCACAACTCTTTTGGATTTAATTCTTCTTAGAACTTGTAGTACATGTTTAGAGGTTTCAGAATGTATCTTTGTGCGACCATACGTATTCTGAATCGAGAGTTATGGATCGTCAAAGCACGTCACTGGGTTGTTTCAAGCTGTTTTGCTGAAATTAAACACTTGAAATTTGACTAAGTGTTGGAAACCCTATGTGAATTATGCCTTATGTGACTAACATGCTATTAATCGATGCATTCATTATGTTATGTCGCAAGGTACGATAGAGCATTATAAGATGTACAATTATGATAAAACATCATGATACGATATTTTCACGAAAGCATACCTTAACGTGAAATATTTGACTAGGTGCTACCACATGGTCAATTGAGTGTATATCATACCATGATATACACTAAAATAGAAATATGGGTTCTAAGACCCAATGGATTTTTCCAGCTCCAAAACCTCAAGGCCAAGAATAGATAGGCTAAAGCTAGGACTTACAGTCAAAGAAATGGGATTAAGGCAATCTACAGTCCAGGTGGGCTTTACTATACTCAAAAATGAAATGCTATTGAAATATTTATTTACGATGCTTATTTCAACTGTTGATAAAATGTTTATAAGATTACCTGCCAAAAATGTTTATGTTTTGTGTATGTATCCTATCCATGAGATATTATGAGATGCTATAAAATGTTATGAATGTTGTTGGGTCGCTCCTAACTTATGAATGAAAATCGATATCGGATCCTATGTTGGAAGGACAATACCTGGCTAGGATTAACGTGTACACCTAAGGTGACTGTATGCTGTAAGGACAATTCACGGCCGGTCATGGCGTCGTAGAGGGAGGCCTCCTTCACGACGTTCGACTATGATGATATGACGAAAGGATGTTAAGGGATATGGATCATACACACCAGAAAAATGCCTGGCCAGGCGATGATTTTATGAAATGATGAAAATATTTTAGTAAGCACAATGTATTTTCAACTAAAACCCTTGTGTCTTACCATGATGTGGCATGTAATTCAAAGAAAATAAAATGTTTTTGGCATGAGTCCACTGAGTGCATTCTTGTACTAAGCCCTGCATGTTTGTTTTTAAATGTGCAGGTTGAGCAGATGATGGATGGAGCAGTGTTGAGCAATAGGAACGTTGTCGCTGAAATGTTTTATACCTTGATTGTACATCGTCATATGTACATATCACATGTCTTCCGCTGCAAGAACCCTAAATTATGTAATATAGTCCAAGAATATAAATGACATATGTATTACGCTTATTGTTAAAAGAGTCTCCTTGTTTTTTTATCCCTTTAGAGTTAAGTCCTGTTAATCCGCACTTAGGATTGAGGGTCATGACAGATGGTATCGAGGCGGTTCGCTCTTTGAACCTAAAATTTCCTTTAAGGTTAAGTCTAGATTGAGTCATTAGACCTCTAGAGATCACCGACAATGCTCAACACTCCATCACATCAAGCTCAACCGAAATGAGGTAAATGACTTTTTTTTTCAAAGTTTTGAAAATTAGCCTGGCCAAGACGAATGTTTATGAAATTATTTTTCTCGATTGTGAAACGAAAAGTTGAAAGTGAAATAAATTTTTAAGTGAAATGAATGTTATGTGAATTTATTTAAAGTGAAATTTATTGCAAAAGTCGCAAATGAAATATTATGTTGTGAAGTGAATGATAATTGAAATAATCTTCAAAGAAACGAAAGCTATGAGAAAGGTTGAGAATGAATGTTGTGATAAATGATTTGTCAAGGAAGTTATGAAAAGAAAGAAGATATAAGAAAGATGATGACAATGATATGAGAAAGTTTTGCAACGATATGCCAAAGATGAAATGTTTCAATTTACGAAATGTAATAAGGGTTCATTATTATGAACGGTTATGATTATTCATGTTTAAGATGATTGAGATTGGACATTGAATTGTCAATATGATATGTTGAATTCTTTAAATTCAACGAAATACGTATGCATAAATGAGCTACGAGGAATATTCAAGTTTTACTCAATCTCAAAGTTGATTATGATGATGAGCATGCTAGTTCAAATGAACATGACTTTATAAGACGCATGATCCCTTTCTACGAAAGAACATAGAAGTAAGAATTTCCTTCAATTACAAGAACAAGATTAGTGATGGATTTGAGAACTTCATTCCATCTTGAGTATCGAAGGTGAAAGATTTATACGAAATTGTTCGACCGACATGTACGACCTCGGCTTCGACCTCGGCATGTGCGATCGTTGACTTGAAATCGGCATTTATAACACCGCCTTTGACATGTCGACTGGTGTAGTTTGTCCGACCGTGTCGGCAATATTCTGTACTACCCGGCATCGGTAACGGCATGCACGACCTTGGTGTCGGCATCGCTTATGACTTCGGCGCGAACGCGTGTAAATTTCCCGCATTGCGCAGTGATTCTGTTTGACTGCTCTCGGTCGTGTGAACTCCGATTTACGTCACGGTTTTCGCTCACGTGCTCCTAATGCATGGTACTTCATTTCTTATGAAGGACTAAATTCCTGATTCCTACTCCAGAATTCATGAGAATCAGTTGAAGTTAGTTCTACGATTTGAAAAGAGTAAGATCATTATAGTATGATACGAATCCTAGAATGTTACTAAGAAAGTAAGATCTTCAAGAATACAAGTAGAACCTTGACATACATGAGAACTTTGTTGATGACCTATTACGGTATATAAGTTTTCAAATTATATCCATTACCCAATTTCGTCATTGAATTTAACTCTACGACCTAGTTCCAATTGAGAAATCATTCGAGTTCTCACTCTTCCAAGAAAACTTCCAACTCAAAAATTTACAAAGTGTCCTTTCAACCCAAAGCCTTGTGTGACCGAGAATATAATTGTGACGGTCCGCCAGCCCATATGACCAAATAAATCTCAAGAGTCGTCATTCTGGTCTTCGGACCCTAGATCCCCATTTCTTCAGTCCAAAGAGCATATTGATTCAAACATTGAAAAGATGTTATCTTGATGGGTGAGACAGTACCTCCTGTAAGTAGTCGTGATTATCTCTTCTCGACTCTTGAAACCATCAAGTATGATGAAGGTTGACTTACCTTGTCACCTAAGAGCGAATTAGTAAAGCGATAGATGTCGGGCATGAAATAGGTTGACTTATCTCAGTCACCTAAAAGTTTCAGATCAGTAAAGTGATAGACATCAAGAAATTATGATGTAAAGAAAATCTCGATGAGACGAGATATTTTTCCTATGGCACACATGATGTGACGACCTTTGATGGGGTTAACAAAGAATGATAACAATGAAGTTATACCATCATACGACTGTTATGATAACAAAGTTATGAATACGATACTCTTTAGCATTTAATGCAAAGAGCAAAAGTAAAGAAAAGTATATGATACCTGTAGGATATGAATTTTCCTCATTATGTCATGACGAGAGCGATTACAACTTATCTTTAAGATAGTTAGATGTCTTCGAAACCTCGTTAGTAGGTTGGACATGTTTATAAAGAATGAAGATGCATACAAGATATTCTTTTCAAAGAATATATATATATATAGGAAATGATAGTGTCTCGGATAATAAATCTTTCGCCTTATACCTCAATCAATGAGATTATGCTTGAGCGTAATCGATTCCAAATAATTGAAACTCGGTTGGACGAATGATAATAAGATTTAGAGACCATAATCTTTGAGATGTGTGAATAGCTAGGATATCCCTAGTATGTGAACTAAGTATGGAGGAAATAACTCTGAAGCCAAGACATGGTAATGAGATGCTTAGAATTAAGTTATGGTGTACGAATGTACTACACTACTAAGCCATACGACAATGATAACGATTCTAGTCCTTAAGGTGGAAACCGAAGTATAACGAAAGTAAGATTACTTTCAAATACCATGCTCATGAGAACAGACAAAAGTCATAAATAGCAGAAGAAATTACGAGCTATACAATTAGATAGTTCACGATATGATATAAACTTGAGAGATGTTATGACTTGATAAGTAAGGTAATTCCTTCAAGTAAGGAAACAGTTCATTATTTTGAAATGAATCTTAATACCCTAAGTTATAATGACACAAAACGCTTGTCTTGTGTAACTCAATAGTTAACAAGCAAGATAGCTTCTATAGATCCTGCAAAGGAAATCCATTCAAGAGAACACAGGAAGAGATTCACATTGAGGGACTTTAAGATAAATCCAATTGGAAAGATTATCCCTCACACATTTGTGATGATCAGTAAAATGGGATATTAAGTATCTCTGACATGGGAGTGAAGCATTCATTGAATGACGAGAAAATGGTAAAGATATTTGACATCAAGGCAAAAGTATAATACATCCCCAGTGGACAAAAAATTTTATCTTATGCGAAATTGCATGATGAATTAATAAAAGATTAAGAAGAAATGACGTATATCCAAAAGGGGATATTACAAACAATAGCACTAAATGCCAGTACAAGGACTCCTCTGGAAAAGAGTTTAAAGTAAGAATATATGAGAAATATACTCCTAAGATCGATCAAGTGAAAAAAAAAAAGGAATTGAATCATTCATACTGGATTAGGAATGAATGATAGTGATAGAGACATGGCGATCTCTACGATAAGATTTCATTATTGAAATATATCAATATCAAAGAATAAGTTGATGTAAACCTAACCACGAATGCTATTAGTAAAAGCATAACGATACTAATACCGATAAGTATAAAGTGAATGAGGCAACAGAAGGCCATAGCTAGGGAACATGATGTCCCAATGGAAAGGACAAGGACATATGAAATAGATGTTTACTGAATAAGCGGAAGACCGTTGACCAAAGCCTATACTTGACCGAAACCGGATCAAACAGAACCAAAAGGCAGGATAGGTGTGAGGAAAATTTCTCTAATACTGTAAGATCTTGTTCGATATAGGTACTTGCTTTTAACATCGCACAAGTGTGCGAGAAGCGATAGAACCCAATTCGTGGTTAGCGAATCAAGAAATGAAAATCCCTTACCTATACGAGAATTTTGACCATCGCAAGTGTTGCTCAAGCTCAGAATTGAACCTAGAATTGCCTAAAGTGCTATCCAATGATTTGGATCATTATATCTATGTGGAACGTAGATATAATTTTAGACAAGAAGTTTGGAAATGGCCGTCATTCATGTGATTAGTGACCGGCTAGCCTTTTCGTTAGAGGTTTTACATGACGTAATATCAAGTACCACCGCTCGCCTATGCGAATATCTTTAAGGCAACATACATCGAAAATGTAAAACGAAATGAGTATTAAGATGAGTGTCATGAATCGTGTCACAAGTAGTCTACAGGTTATATACATCTTAAAGTGTGTAATTCATTAATAGATCCTTCTTATTAAAAATTCCCTCCATTGCTTAATTTAAGTCGGACTCATCTAGAACTATATGGTTACAGATGGCAATAAAAGGGGTCTGACGAGTAAAAAGAAAAAGAAAAAGAAGGAGTTAAACCCAATGCCTACAAGATTATAACTCACACGAGAGTATCGGCTCTTTTGATATGAACTAGGAATGAATTTAGAACAGTTTTGGAGAAAATTTTCGCACCTCTAGATGGATACTCGTAACTATAGAGTGTTAAATGAGGATGGTACCCAACGACGTATCTGTCATTTGCCAACAGATTGGCAGAATTTTTGCAAAAGAAGTATCAAGAGAATATTTTCTCCATGATAAAAATCCAAAGCCCGGATGACTTACGTGATTTGTCAATGTGCTCAAGTATACATATAATGCGTAGGAAACGACACCTACGAGTACTTGTCCGGGACCTCGCAAGTTACACAACACGGCATAAAGGAGTGGTTGTACACGATGTTCCAAACGCGCCCCACGCCCCGTGCCGTCAATTATATCGAGAAAGAGACGAGAATGGCAAAAGGACGGGATCTTATTGCCCTCGCGGATTAGGAGAATAACCGTTACCAACCCAACCATACTTTCTGATAAAAGTAACACCAACTTCTAGTATTGAAGAAGAAACGGGGAACAGCTTGACCCTGGCTCTCTGAAAGAGAATGATCGTCAGGAGTATGAAAACTAAAACGTACTTGGAGAAAGGCAAGTTTCCAAGGGAGGAGTACGACTCTGACAAAGGTCATTCAAAGACATAGAATCTTAGGATCCTATGAGACTTATATGTAGAATATGTAAGTCTCATAGTTTGGAAGAGTTTGGAAGAGTTTATGATGAAAATGATGTGATTATAATATGTAAAATAAACGTAGTTTGGAAGAGTTTATGAATATGGTGATGAAGTGTCAAAGTTTTGAGTGTAAAAAGAGCTAGATTTTATAAGTTAGCTAGCTCGGTGAGACCGACCATCGTAAGTAATGTATGAAAAGTCCTCACCGAGGCATTATGATGTAATATTATATGGTCTCAGATAGAATGATATCCAAATACGAAAACAAATCGTTCCAAACAAGATATGGTTACTATGAGATGATAGTTATACCATTCGGACTAACAAATGCACCATACATTTATGAACCTCAAAAATCGAGTGTTTCACACATACCTAGATAATTTTATCTCAATCTCATAGATGATGTTCTTATCTATTCAAAGGACTAGAAAGAACATAAAGAAAATCAAGGTCGTCTTACGACTTTTAAGAGTCGGGCAAAATTTTGCAAGTACGCTTTGTAAATTTCGCTTAAAAGAGAAATATTCCTCGTGCACATAGTGTCTTTAGAAGAAAACAATGTAAATCGACAAAGGACAAAACAATTAAAGATGAAAGACGCCAATGACCTAAAATAAGATCGTGAATCTTATAGATTAATTGACTTGTTAGAGATCCATTAAGAACTCTCTAAGGTAACAAGACCAATAAGATAGTTACCCCAAAATAGAGTCATAATTCTCACGGATTAATAAAAGTAAGGCTATGTATTAATATGAGATAAATAATAACTTATGTGTCACGATGACTTAGGCCACATGAATGTAATTTCCCAACTCATGACTTGAAATAGTGATGTAATCGATTTAAAAAAAGATCGCCGAGACAAAGGATGGAGGAAAAGTTAGAAAAGATCTGAGAAATGGTAAGGGCTGGAGGATTTAAGAACTTCCAGGAGGCGTTGGACAACGCCTTATCGTCTGAAGGAAGAATATGCGTTCCAGACGACGCAAAACTTCAAAATGAAATAATGAGTGAGGCTCACGATACACCCTACACCGCTCACCCAGATAGTACTAAGATGTACCAAGACCTGAAAGAAAAGTTTTGGTGGGAAGGCATGAAACGAGACATAGCTTATTTCGTAGAACACTGTCTTGTTTGCCAGCAGATGAAAGCGTTACACCAACGTCCATACGGAAAGTTACACCGTTGGAAATACCCGAGTGGAAATGGGATGAAATAACGATGGACTTCATACGAACTTACCCAAATCAAAAAGAGGAACACCGCTATATTGGTAATTGTTGATAGACTCACCAAGAGTGCTCACTTCCTACCAATCCAAACTACTTATGGATCCGACATGTTAGCCCAAATTGTATGTAAAGGAGATTATACGACTTACTGAGTGCCAAAATCTATTACCTCCGATAGTGATGAGTATAAATACCCAAGTCGCAAGGACATCACTCCTATATCAATAAGTTAAGAACCCTTCACAATTCACAAAAGTTGAAGTTATTCGTCGAGCAAAGGAACTTGGATCTGTGATAGAAAAGACGGCTCAATCAAGAAAAGATTATAATTGTGATAAATAATCACCTAAGGAAGGTTAATGTAGAATCTAATGCCTAAGTTATAAAATTCGCCTAAATTATGGTATGTCCTTATAGAAAAGGAAAACTCATTGGAAAGATTAAAGAAAACGAGAAAAGAATAGTCGGGCAACGAGAGACGAATGTAAGTAGTATTCCCACAACCAAGGTGAAATATGACTAAAAAAGAGAATGAAGATAGGAATAGAATACGAATTAAGATAAGGAATGAAGAGCTGAAGGATTCTAAGGAGCGCTGGACAGTGTTATATTGTCTAAGGAAGAGATATACATATATTCCCAAGCAATAATAAGCTTAGAAATGAAACCAAGAATGAATTCCATGATCCTTCTCATACCGCCAACCAGGCATTATTAAGATGTATTATGATTTAACTGAAAAGTTAGATAGCAAGGAATGAAATGAGATGTAACCATGATTGTCAGCGGTGTCTCTGCTACCAATAAGTAAATGCATTGTATCAAAGGCCTTATAAGAGAGTATAATCTAGAACTACACGAATGAAAATAGAATGATATAGAAATAGATTTTATGATGATTTTACCAAAATCATAAAGAAGTCGCACTACCATATAGCTAGTAGTGGATTGACTCGCCAATTATGTTTTGCCTCGCTTATTCGGATGAATCGAGATCCAATAAGTTAACTCGCTTATACAAAAGGAAATTTTATATTTACAAGAAGTACCAAACCTATCGGTTCAGATAGAGACTTCAAGAGTACCCTAGATTTTAACTAACTCCCAAAAGGAGTTAGACACGAGATTGAGCCTTAACATAGATGTCCACCACAGCGTAAAGACGATCAAAAGAACAAGATGAACGCTAAAGGATATGATAGAACATAAGTGTTAAACCAAGATGTAAGTGTGGAACGATATAGACCACCGTTAAGTTTACATAGGACCGTAGTCGTCAAACAACGATCAATGTAGCCTTATGAGGCGATTATAAAAGAAATATTGACCACCCCTTTATTGTAACAAAGTGGGTGAGCAAAGATATAAAGTCCTGACGTCGTAAGTGAAACGACTAAGATATCTACCCAATAAGGCAAAGAATAAGAAAAGCTCAGGACAGACAAAAGTCTTACGCTGGTACGCGTAAACCCGAACTGCAGTCTTGAATGTGGAATTAAAGTTTCTTAAGATTTCTCAATCTAGAGAAATTATAAAGATTCAGATACAAGAATGTTGAGATCACGTTTTATAGAATCTACGAGCTCCTAACAATGATAAGCCTAGTAGCTTATAAATGATACTTCCAACACATTTGAGTATAAGACGAAATGTTCTCCTCGTATCACGCTTAAGGAAATACGAGAATTGCCCAATTCACTAAAACCAACATGATGACGTGACCTTTGACTCGGATGGGTTATGATGAAAATCTCGACTAATTTGATCGCATCGATTCAACGATTAAAGAAGCAAATTTGGGTCTTATAATGAAAGTCCAATGGAAGAACCATGTACGAAAGAAAAGCACATAGAAAGTTATGATGTTATGATGTTAAGATACCCATACTTTATGAGGTATGCAAATTTCGGACTAAATTTCTTTTAAGGGGTAGGATGTAATACCGCAGAATTAGACGCCCAATTACCAGATTTAAAACTCAGTAAATTAGAAATTACGAGATGATTCAATCCATAAAATATCGAATAATGATTTCGATTATTTACTGAAGGAATGAATTCTATTTTATATTCACGAGAATTGTGAATTAAGAAATAAAAGTATATGAAGTATATCGGCAAAGATTATTTTAACGCCGATCGCAGATCGATAGTTAAAATTATGATATTTTCTAAGCAATTGCTTAGAATTAAATTCCATTATTAATGGAATAATTTAATAAAGTGATGATGACCACTTGAGATGAGTCGATAATGAACGCGTTTTGCAACGCTTTCAAACGTTAACGCTTTGAGATGAAACGAAAGCGCTTTTAATCGATCAAGAAATTATAGGAATTAATTTCCTATGATTAGTATATGTAATTACAGTATTATTTAGCATTTAATCAATGCTAGATCATCAAGATTTGATAGTGATCAATTTTTCAAACGCTTGAAAACCCTAATTTTCGAACTCGATTTTTATCGCAGTAAAATGATGCCATTAATTTATCCTATGATATTATTTATCATCTAAACCATATGTTATGATATATATGTCTATTAATGGCATGGAAAATAAAAATTTGACCTATTACAAGTGTGAGAGCCGAGAGCACCTAAGTGCTATAACAAAATGTGTTGTTAATCTTCCCACTATTACATGTATCTAAGTGACATTGGATTAATTATATCCTAACTAAAAATTAAAATCAGATATATATGTATATATATAGATAATTTTCGTGCATGTGTGTGTAGAGTGAGTTGTGCATATGTGTGACTAGAGTAAACATGCATGCAATGGGAGACACTTGTCACCATAAGCTACCACATACCCCCCAAACTTCAGCCTTCCCACACCCTATACCACCGATGACCTCTCTTTCTTTCTCCCCTTTCTCATCTCTCATTACTCTAAGGTCAGCCCCAATTCACCATGGTTTTGTGCAAATTCGTGCATATGAGGTGTGATGAAAGACTTGCAAGAAATCAAGGTACTAAATCTTATCTATAATAAAACCTGGAAGTTATCTCACGAAATCAGTAACTTCACGAATTTATTTGACTAAGTTACAGTGGTCAGATGATTGTGAATTTTTAACATGTTGAACATATATGTGTCTAATATGCCTCTGTAAAATTTCAAGTCCATCCAACATGATTTTCTATTTTAATCGTATTTTTCAAAGCATCGCTAAATCTGTGAAATCGCCGTGTTCATCACCCATAGTCCGTGGTATTCGTTTTAAGTTTGGCTAATGATAAAACTCTGAAATTTGGTAGAAACATAATTCAGCATGTATAGAATATGTATGTAAATTTTCAGAAGTTTCTAAAAAATTTTACTATTTATTCCATATTTTACAATTTAACTGCACAAAACTGTCACGGGAGTGATAGCTTGTGGTAAAATATTTTTAGCTCCCAATCTATTGTGAATCATTGAGTGAGGCTTTTTCTGGATTAAACTAGACTTAAGTGGATTTTCAATATGATTGGTTTCATTCCCAGATTCCTTATAATGAACTCACGGTGAATTTTTGAAGTTGATACATTACAGTAAGTTGTTTTGGACAAACTGCCTTAGTGAATTTTTCATATAATAGGTTGTTCGAGTATGACTTTTACGTGAGATGTTCAAGCCATTTTTAGTCCGATTTGGACTTGGGTTTCTTCATAAGAAATGTTCCCCACCATGTCTAGTTATGATCTGGAAAGTTTGATCCCAAACAAAGTTTTATAGGTATACCTTTCATCGACCCAAAGTCACCTACTGGAAACTGTCCATTTCCATCTAGTCGACTTCGAGCTTATGTATTTCTCGATGTGTCAGATATTTTTCAGTATGGTCTTCATGAAATATGTATTACTTGTTACAAGGTTTCTAAATTGGTAGCCTGCAGCCATTTTGGCATTGTGAGTCAAAGTTACGAGCCTCATAAAACCCTCGTCGCTAAACTAAAACCGAAAATTCTTAAAATGTTTCTAAGTATAGAAGTCAGTTTGAGTTGCCCACTTTGAGACCCTATATCTCCAGAACCACAACTCTTTGGATTTAATTCTTCTTAGAACTTGTAGTAAATGTTTAGAGGTTTCAGAATGTATCTTTGTGCAACCATACGATTCTGAATCGAGAGTTATGGATCGTCAAAGCACGCCACTGGGTTGTTTCAAGCTGTTTTTGCTGAAATTAAACACTGAAATTTGACTAAGTGTTGGAAACCCCTATGTGAAGTATGCCTTATGTGACTAACATGCTATTAATCGATGCATTCATTATGTTATGTCGCAAGGTACGATAGAGCATTATAAGATGTACGTAATTATGATAAAACATCATGATACGATATTTTCACGAAAGCATACCTTAACGTGAAATATTCGACTAGTGCTACCACATGAAATAATCGAGTGTATATCATACCATGATATACACTAAAATAGAAATATGGGTTCTAAGACCCAATGGATTTTTCCACCCAAAACCTCAAGGCCAAGAATAGATAGGCTAAAGCTCTGACTTACAACAAAGAAATGGGATTAAGGCGATCTACATCCTGTGGGCTTTACTCTACTCAAAATGAAATGCTATTGAAATATTTATTTATTTATGCTTATTTCAACTGTTGATAAAATATTTATAAGATTACCCGCCAAAATATTTATGTTTTGTGTATGTATCCTATCCATGAGATATTATGAGATGCTATAAAATGTTATGAATGTTGTTGGGTCGCTTCCTAACTTATGAATGAAAATCGATATCGGATCCTATGCCGGAAAGACAATACCGGCTAGGATTAACGTGTACACCTAAGGTGACCGTGTGTCAGAAGGACAATTCACGGCCGGTCACGGCGTCGTAGAGGAGGCCTCCTTCACGACGCTCGACTATGATGATACGACGAAAGGATGTTAAGGATATGGATCATACACGAGAGAAAATGCCCGCCAGCGATGATTTTATGAAATGATGGCAAAGCGATGATTTTATGAAATGATGAAAATATTTTAGTAAGCATGGCATTTTCAACTAAAACCCTGTGTCTTACCATGATGTCAATGTAATTCAAAGAAAATAAAATGTTTTGGCATGAGTCCACCGATCAGATTCTTGTACTCACCGCATGTTTGTTTTAAATGTGCGGTTGAGCGGATGATGGATGGAGCGTTGTTGAGCAATAGAACGTTGTCATTGAAATGTTTTATACCTTGATTGTACATCGCCATATGTACATATCACATGTCTTCCGCTGCAAGAACCCTAAATTATGTAATATAGTCCAAGAATATAAATGACATATGTATTACGCTTATTGTTAAAAGAGTCTCCTCAGTATTTTTTATCCTGCATTTAGAGTTATAGTCCTGTTAATCCGCATTTAGGATTGAGGGTCGTGACAACAAACCCATCTATATTCCATTCATAAATATGATGTCCACTATAACTGCTTTGATATTATATCATTTGATTCTTCTATTAGAACATCTACATGTGTTGGTCTTGGATAATAATATTTTCCTCAGTGGGTTTATCGTGCCATTTTGATAATTTATTAATTTGATTATCATAGACTTTTTATAGTCGAATTTCTATTAATTCTTCTCTTATCTTTTTATCTAAGGTACTTGATTTTTAACCCTTTAAATTTTTCTTCAAGAAATACTTCTAATTCTTTCATTGATTTTAATTTAAAAAATTTTATTTCAGGTGGAGGCTGAATAGTTGGAGTAGCAACTTCTACATTTTTTTCTTCAACAATTTCATTTTTTACTATTTTAATATCATTTATAATCTTTATTATTTGTTCTACTCTATCATATAATGATGTAATTTGTTCTCCCAAAATGTTCAGGTATAAATTTGTATAATTATTTTGTTCTAATATTGTATTTATTTGTTGACATGTTACATGTAGAATATTATCTTCTAATAATTTTGCAAAGGCTAAAAAATTATGAATTTTTCATTCTTTTCAATTTGAAATGATCCTGATTTAAAATTTTTCCATTATTAAGTTTATAATTTCTTTCTAAAACAGAAATATACTGTTCTACATAAGTTGAAATGAACCAAGGGACAAATGGTATTATCTTATTATTTTTTGTATTCTTGAATATAATATTTTTCTTCAGGATTAAAGTTTTCAAAAAACCATTTTTTAAACGGTTCCCATTTGGGTGTATTAAATTCTAATTTTATAATTTTTCTTACCTGTGAACCAGGACTAAAATCCCATATTGTTTCTAAAACCATTAAATATTAAATTCCATTTCTGATTCGTTATATCCGCTTCTTTAATATTATTATTATGCATATTAATTCCTTTTACAATATTATATTTCTTTATATATAATTTATCAATTTTATCTTCTTCAAATATCCGATTCATATTTATCTCTTATTTGAGATGTAGATGCCTAGATGGCGTAAAGGTTGTTCTACCTTATAATCTAAAGGTGAAATATGAGAATACATATTTAAAGATTTTTCCAATTTGGATGATAATGATGGTCTACTATCTTCAAACCGTAATATTACGATCCTTCTGGTGTTTGTATTACTTACTAGATTATTTTGTACTACAAATTGAGGTGTAATCGCTCTTTCTATAGTCCAATTTTCCGAAAAGTTATTTCTTCCCATTTTATTTTTCTTCTTGTAGTAATATTAGACTTACTAAAATTAGTTTCTATTAGAATTGTTTCATTTAAAGGTTTATCAACTCTTTTACATTGTGGATTTAGTGTAAATAATGGTTTATAATAAATTCTATAACATATAGCTATTACTTCAGTTCCTGATTTATAATTATAACCATGAGTTTTAACATTTAATGTTAAAGAATCTAATATATTAACATCAGATAATGAAAGTTGTAAATTTGGATAAACATCAAAATAGACAGGACCATGTGCCAAGCTGGTTTGTATTATTCCCATTAAAGATTGTTTCCAATTTAAATTTCTTCCATCTCTTAAAGCTGCTATAAAGCTTTCTGGTAATCCTTCTAATGTCAAAGGCTTAAAGGCAATTTGAACTAATCCTATATGAATAAATTTATGAGAATGTCTATAAGGCATTAAATCACTATCTTGAAGCAATTTTAAAGTCAATTCTTCACCATGTAAAGCAATTGTTTCTTCCGTAGTCTTAACAATTTGTTTTAATTCAATTTTTTCAAAAGTACCAAGTTTATATATCATGCTTGGTTCAACTTTAGGTATTGTCCATTTATTCAATAATTCTAGATTTTCAGGTATATCATATTCTTCTTTCATACTATTTTTAACAAGATTTTTCTTCTCGCTAAATTCATATGAAGATATGTGATAAATCATATCCTCACTACACAACTATCCCCACCATAGCTCCCGATACCATACGAGAGCAGGACCAACAATATTATGATTAAAGAGGTAGACCGAATTGAGGAATAGAGCCATATTGCTCGATTATAGAAAATAGTATCACCATCGCTTAGAATATCCGATCAAAACATCTCGCACCAAACCGCCCCAAGAATAGCCTTTCAACATGGCTTTGAAATGGGCAAAAGTGCAGATCAACAGATCTTACGATACCCTAAACATGCCCGATACATATTTTCAACCAACCTCCATATCTACGACTTTAATCATCGATTGTTAATCTTACTTCATATGATTTCAAGTTCCATAATGTAGATAATTATATAGCTTAGATATGATTTATCACATAAGGATTTAGCCTATAAGGCTATCCATAACAGTAAATAAAATATAAAATTTAAATACAAAAGAAGAGTAAAGAGAACTTACAACAATAATCCAAGCTTTATTTATTCTTCAGAAATATTTTAAAGTACACTCTTTTATTTTATCTCACACTTCACACTTTTGTACAACTATTATAACTCCTCACTTCTCTCCCGAGAATTCTGCCCCCAATACATACAAATAACCCTTATTTATAGTACAAAAAAGGAAAGAAAATAACAAAATATAAAAAGTTTTCTTCAAGGCAATGATTTTCCTTATGACTTTGCTAAAAATAATACACTAACATCAATTATCTTTTCGGGACATGTTCCCTTACTTTATCAAAATTTGATAAAGTTTGATAAGATTGAATGATTGTCCTTCAGTTGCTGCATTCTTATTAGTCCAGCTGTTTTCTTCACTTTATTTCGTCATTGCTGAGCTCATTTTCCATTTAGGCTATATCAAAGCCAAATCTTCTAGAGATTATCTCTAGTTGTCTTCCTCTAAACCGAGCTCTCCATCTGTCCGCTCTTGTTGTGGCTTCTTTTTCTGACAGCTTCATATTTTGTATCATTCTTCTCATATTTCTGTAGGGTCCTCTATTGATCCTTCTTTTTATCATTCCACCAGGATGATTTGCACAGATATTTCTGTTGGCATCATATTCTGCACAAAACCTTCTACAATTTTCAATAGGATATGCCATCCATTTTTCTTCACCTTCATAAAGATGAACTTCAGTAGTAACATTTAATAGAAATAAATCTGCTGTTTGCTGATGAAGCCTGCTTTGGAGTCTTTCATCTTCCCCAAAATGTTTACAGATATAACATTTTTCTCCTGGCTTTGATTGACATTCCTTCAAAGCTAAAAATCCATATTGGAAATTATGCATCTTTGAACTCCACAGATGAAGATGAAGTTACTTTTCTTTTCTTGATATTATCCACCAATGTATCTTTAATCGCATTAAATATATCATCCATGAGACTTCATTAGGATCTTGAGACTCCATAAATTCCATTGATGAATCGGAATATTGAGACATCGACTTTCTCCTAATTTAGACATTAAATCTTTTTTAACTTCATCCATACATTGAGATATTATCTCTACTTTAGATAGAATCCTAGACTTCATTTTCATCTTCCTAGTGATATAATCAAAAGGAGATGGTGATAATTTTGATTATGAGCATGACTTTTCTTCATAAATCTTAATTTTTCTTCTATGAGAAGAATGTATCAATACCAAAAATCTTTCGGTTTCGGGTTTTCTTTTATCATTTTATCCTGAATTTTGAGTAAAATGCTCTTTTATACATGGAATCAAATCTTCCAGATAACCAAAGATTGAGACCACTTCCATATCCAAGGAATTGAAAATTTATAAAAATAACATAGAAGATATGCCTTCTATACATTTATTTTTCTCCTGATATTCCAGAATTCTAGGTGAAATGTTCACCCATTTTTCAAATTTTTCTTTCCATTCTTCTGGTAAAATATTTATTGATGTCCCAAATTTTTGCCACCATTTAGCAAACCATATGGGAATTTCATGGTTATAAACTTCTACACAAATTTTTATGAACCAAGAGTGTTTTCTCTTATCATTCTCATATAAGAGAATCTTATTGAAAGAATCCATATAATCCCAATAATTATACTTCACTCAAGTTTTGTATTAGGATATATGTATTCTTTTGCCTTAATGGAGATATTCCCATTCTTCAATAGATATAATCTTCGACTATGATTTTACCGAAGTTATAAACTTCTTCATTTTTCCCACTATGGAAATGAACTATTTCACATCCATTATTTATGAGAATATTCTCATAATAAAGTCGAGACTTATATGCTCTTCCTGCATATGAAGCATTCTCCATATACCTTTCCATTAATATCCATGGATTATTCTGCCATTTCAAATCATTTTCTTCCAAAAGTATTATAACCTTTTGAGTTTTATTCATAATATATGTATTGTTTTTCATCATTCTCATTTCCAACTATATTTGAAAATGATGGTTGTGTATTTTTCCGTGATGAAGAACTTTATTTTTCTTTTTGTTTCTTATATTCAAGAAACTCTTGATATTCCTTATCTTCGATAAATTTGAAGCTATAAGCTTCTTGTTTCCATGTTGAACCGTAATATCCGGTTGTTTTCCTCGCCACCTCTTCCTCTATAAGAGGAAGTTTCTACCCCGGAATACATATCTGAAAAATTCATTGTATATATTCTCGAGTTAAAAATCGGAAGACTATTTTCTTGTCCTTTTTATAAATAATTTCAAAATCAAATGGAGCTAAACGAGCTTGCCACCTTGCAAACATTTGTTTAGAAACATCATGTTTAAAATCTTTATTAAACATAAATTTAGCAGATCTACAACTGCTTTAATAATAAATTTTGATTATATAAATCATCTTGAAATTTTAACACACATTTAACAATGCAAGAATTTCTTTAGCTACAGCTTGCATAATTCTTTTGTGCATTATTCCATTTTCCGAATGAAATCTAACAAGATATTCTTGTTTATTTTCGTGATTTACCTGCTTAAGAATTCCTCCGTATCCTATATCGTAAGCATCTGTTTCAATTATTTTTCCCAATTGGGTTGCTTAACATTAAACAAGGAAGAGTTTTAATTTTTCTTTTATTTTCTTAACAAAGATTTGATGTTTTTATGTCCATGGACCTGTAATTTTTAAGTCTATCATATAAAATAGTTGTATCTATAGCAAGATCTTTATAATATGGAGAAATATAATTTAAACTTCCAAGGAATCTTTGTAATTGAGTTTTATCAATTATTTCATCAGGAAATTTATTCCCAAATTCAATACTTCTATTAATAGGAATTATATTTCCTTTTCAATATTATGTCCAAAAATCTTATATTAGTTTGGAATAAAGACATTTTAGATTTAGATATAACTAAACCATTTTTATAACAATATCTTTAAATATTCTTAAATGTTTAAAATGCATTTCTATATCTTTAGAATAAACTAAAATATCATCTATATAAACAATAATAAACTCACTATAAGGAGTAAATATATCATTCATTATTTTCTCGAAATTGTAGGTGCATTTTAAGACCAAAAGGCATAATATTCAATTCATAATGTCCTATAGGAACATTAAAAGCAGTTTTATATCTATCAGATTTATTTTTTGTATTTGCCAATAGCCTGATTTTAAATCAAACTTAGAAAATATAACAGAATCATATAATCTATCCAATAAATCTTTTTTTATTTGGAATAGGATGTCTAATCAACTTTAATACTCTATTAAGTGGTTTATAATTAATTACCAATCTTGGTACTCCTCTTTCCTGCTCACTATGTTTATTAACATAAAAAGATTGCATGACCAAGGAGATCAGAATGACTTATTAATCCTTTTGAATTAATGATTCAATTTCTTTTTACATAATTCTAAATATTCGTAATTCATTTGATAAGGTCTAGCTTTTGTCGAATTTTCTTTTCATCAAAATCTTCTTCATAAGGAAGAGAAACAATATGTTTCTTTCTATCCCAAAATGCATTAGATGATCATTACAAATTTCAATAGAAATTTGGTTTATTAATAATTTTATCTTATCCCGTAATTTAGGATTTTGAAGTTTTTCTTCTATTGTAATTATATTCAATTCTTGTTTTAAAAACTTAATTGTTTTCTTTTGAACTAATATTATCATATACTTCATGCAAAACTTTTGTAATAGGTTCATGATAAATTTTAAAATTATATTATTTCCTTTAATAGTTCCTATAATCCTTCTTTATCAACTTTTATTAAAGGATAAATTTTTGTTAAAAAGTGTTCCAAGTATAACCCGGTTAGTAATATCTTTAACAAGTAAAAAACTTGTTTGTATACAATTTTTATTTATACTGATATATGCCTTAGGTAATTTATAATTAATTTGCAATTTATTTCTACAGCATGTGATAAAGTATGAGTAGTTTTATGAAAATACCTAGTAGGTATCAATCCTTCAGTATAACATTCAAATCACCCACTATATACTAAAGTCAGAAATTCTTTTGAATAATAATTATCAATTAAGAGTGTTATTTTTATATACCATTTTTGTGATATAATCATTTCTAAAGTAGATAGAAAATTTTCATCTTTAGGAAATTTTTCTTTATCAATTTCATAATTATGTTCTATTTGAGTTTTGTTTCTTCATTATTTTCTATTCTAGAAATTCTATAATCAAGACTTAAATTTTCTTGTTTTAAATTACTAATTTCTTCCTTAAGATTTTTAATCTCATTTATAATATCTTTAAGAGAAGTAGGATTCTCTTCTAATTTTCTTTGTTTTAATAATTTATAAACTTCGACATCATGTAAGTTTCTTTAGTATTATTAATTTTGTTATTATCAATATTATTATTATTCCTATTATTATTATTAGAAGTACTAGGAATATTTTCTATTTGATCTATTATTTTAGACCTTAATTCTGGATCTTTTATTAATTGTAGTAATTTTAAAAATTATTATTTGTTAAAACATTTAATTCTAAATCTTGAAATTGTGAAAGAATTTTATAAAATTCTTTTCCTTCATTATCTTCGATATTTTCTTTGGACAAGATTGTCCAAGAATACAAGGTTCACATTCGATTCGATTCGGATATTAAAGAATCATTTTCTATATTATCAATTTCTTGATCCGATCTCGATAACTAGAGTAAGAATATTCTTCTAATCAACTTCATCGTAATTTAATAATATTTTGAAAGAGTTTCTTTCATATCTTTATCTATGTCAAGATTATTAATCTTTTCTTAGTCCAACAATTATTTGCATAATGACCATATTTTCCACATTTTCTTCATATAATGATTTTCTTTTATTCCAATTCTTTTCCCATTTTTATTATTTCTTTCATCTTTTCTTATTTTTCTTTGTTCAATTTTTTCTTAGAAAATCTTTTCTTTTCTTGGGATATTCTTTATAACTCTTCATTTTATTTTTACTAGATGATGTTCTAGTTGGCATAGGAATTTTATTCATAGCAAATTGATCACAAAATTGTCCTAATTGTTTCTTTTCTTCCAATTTTCATGCTTCATTTGTTGATTTAGCTTTATTTCATTACATAAAGCTAATCTTTCTTGAATACAAATTCTATTAATTTACCATAAGTATAATTTTGGTAAGGAATTTCATTTAAATCTTTCTCAAGATTCTTCTTATTCTTTCAGCAAATAAACTAGGAAGACCATCTATAAATTTTGACTTCCAATGAGAACTATTACATTCAGGTAATTCTAAGACCCTGCTCAAGAAAGTATCTTTATACCATCTAAAATATGTAAGTGTTTTACACCTAAGATTTTGTAACAAGGTTCTAATATTTTCACTATTATCTGTATATCTTCCTGTAAAATGTTCTACAATATTTACTATGAGTGTATTAACTGCATTTTCTTTTATTTCATTTCCTTCTTGTTTAACAGTATTTAGAATATCATCTTTTTCATTTTGTGAGAGATAATGATCCCACCATCCTTTTAATTGTCCTTTAAATCCTGCTATTATCATTTTAGCAATTTCTCTATCTCTGTTTCCATTATTTTTACATATAATAGAATACATTAATATTCTATGCATTGTGTTATGTATTTGTTGATGTACAAACCCATCTATATTCCATTCATAAATATGATGTCCACTATAACTGCTTGATATTATATCATTTTATTCTTCTATTAGAACATCTACAGTGTTGGTCTTGGATAATAATATTTTCCTGTAGTGGGTTTATCACCATTTTGATAATTTATTAATTTGATTATCATAGACTTTTTTATAGTCGTAATTTTCTATTAATTCTTCTCTTATCTTTTATCTAAGGTACTGATTTTAGCCCTTTAAATTTTTTTCAAGAAATACTTCTAATCTTTCATTGATTTTAATTTAAAAATTTTTATTTCAAAGGAGGTGAATAGTTGGAGTAGTAATTTCTATATTCTTTTCTTCAATAATTTCATTTTTACTAACTTATTATCATTTATAATCTTTATTATTTGTTCTACTCTATCATATAATGATGTAATTTGTTCACCCAAAATATTTAAGTATAAATTTGTATAATTATTTTGTTCTAGTATTGTATTTATTTGTTGACAAGTTACATGAAGAGTATTATGTTCTAATAATTTTGCAAAGGCTAAAAATTATGAATTTTTCATTCTTTTCAATTTGAAATGATTGTTGTGGTGGATAAATCTGATTTAAATTTTTCCATTATTAAGTTTATAATTTCTTTCTAAAATGTAAATATACCGTTTCTACATAAGTTGAAATGAACCAAGGGCAAATGGTATTATCTTATTATTTTTGTACGTAATTTATAAAATTCTTCTTGAATATAATATTTTCTTCAGATTAAAGTTCTCAAAAACCATTTTTAAACGGTTCCCATTTGGGTGTATTAAATTTAATTTTATAATTTTTTTCGCTCGTGAACCGTGACTAAAATCCCATATTGTTTCTAAAACCATTAAATATTAAATTTCATTTCGATTCGGTTATATCCGCTTCTTTAATATTATTATTATGCATATTAATTCCTTTTACAATATTATTTTTCTTTATATATAATTTATCAATTTTATCTTCTTCCGAGATGTCTCGATTCATATTTATCTCTTATTTGAGATGTAGATGCCCTAGATGGCGAAAAGGTTGTTCTACCTTATAATCTAAAGGTGAAATATGAGAATACATATTTAAAGATTTTTCCAATTTGATGATAATGATGGTCTACTATCTTCAAACCGTAATATTACGGATCCTTCGGTGTTTGTATTATTTACTAGATTATTTTGTACTACATGATTGAGGTGTAATCGCTTTTCTATAGTCCAATTTTCGGAAAAGTTATTTCTTCCCATTTTATTTTTCTTCTTGTAGTAATATTAGACTTACTAAAATTAGTTTCTATTAAAATTGTTTCATTTAAAGCTTTATCAACCCTTTTACATTATGGATTTAGTGTAAATAATTGTTTATAATAAATTCTATAACATATAGCTATTACTTCAGTTCCTGATTTATAATTATAACCATGGGTTTTAACATTTAATGTTAAAGAATCTAAGATATTAACATCAGATAATGAAAGTTGTAAATTTGGATAAACATCAAAATAAACTGGACCATGTGTCAAGCTGGTTTGTATTATTCCCATTAAAGATTGTTTCCAATTTAAATTTCTTCCATCTCTTAAAGCTGCTATAAAGCTTTCTAGTAATCCTTCTAATGTCAAAGGCTTAAAGGCAATTTGAACTAATCCTATATGAATAAATTTATGAGAATGTCTATAAGGCATTAAATCACTATATTGAAGCAATTTTAAAGTCAATTCTTCACCATGTAAAGCAATTGTTTCTTCCGTAGTCTTAACAATTTGTTTTAGTCCAATTTTTTCAAAAGTACCAAGTTTATATATCATGCTTGGTTCAACTTTAGGAATTGTCCATTTATTTAATAATTCTAGATTTTCGTATATCATATTCTTCTTCATACTGCTTTTTAAAGATTTTTCTTCTTGCTAAATTCATGTGATTCAGTATGTGATAAATCATATCCTCACTACACAACTATCCCCACCATGGCTCGATACCATATGTGGAGCGGGACCAACAATATTATGATTAAAGAGGTAGACCGAATTGAGGAATAGAGCCATATTGCTCGACATAGAAAATAGTATCACCATCGCTTAGAATATCCAGATCAAAACATCTCGCACCAAAATCGCCCCAAGAATAGCCTCTTCAACATGGCTTTGAAATGGGCAAAAGTGCAGATCAACAGATCTTACGATACCCTAAACATGCTTGATACATATTTTCAACCAACCTCCATAGCTACGACTTTAATCATCGTATTGTTAATCTTACTTCATATGATTTCAAGTTCCATAATGTAGATAATTATATAGCTTAGATATGATTTATCACATAAGGATTTAGCCTATAAGGCTATCCATAATAAAGAATAAAATATAAAATTTAAATACAAAAGAAGAGTAAAGGGAACTTACAACAATAATCCAAGCTTTATTTATTCTTCAGAAATATTTTAAAGTACACTCTTTTATTTTATCTCACACTTCACACTTTTGTACAACTATTATAACTCCTCACTTCTCTCCCGAGAATTCTTTTGATTTTTCTAAAAATAATACACTACCATCAATTATCTTTACGGGACATGTTCCCTTACTTTATCAAAATTGATAAAGTTTGATAAGATTGAATGATTGTCCTTCAGTTGCTGCATTCTTATTAGTCCAGCTGTTTTCTTCACTTTATTTCGTCATTGCTGAGCTTATCTTCCATTTAGGCTATATCAAAGCCAAATCTTCTAGAGATTATCTCTAGTTGTCTTCCTATAAACCGAGCTCTCCATCTGTCCGCTCTTGTTGTGGCTTCTTTTCTCGCCACTTCATATTTTGTATCATTCTTCTCATATTTCTGTAGGGTCCTCTATTGATCCTTCTTTTATCATTCCACCAGATGATTTGCACAGATATTTCGCTGGCATCATATCCTCGCACAAAACCTTCTACAATTTTCAATAGGATATGCCATCCATTTTCTTCACCTTCATAAAGATGAACTTCAAGAGTAACATTTAATGTAAATAAATCATTGCTTGTCGATGAAGCCTCGCTTGGAGTCTTTTATCTTCTCCAAAATGTTTACAGATATCATAATTTTCTCCTGGCTTTGATTGACATTCCTTCAAAGCTAAAAATCCATATTGAAATTATGCATCTTTGAACTACACATGTATGAAGATGAAGATACTTCTTTCTTTTCTTGATATTATCCACCAATGTATCTTTAATCGCATTAAATATATCATCCATAGATACTTATTAGATCTTGAGACTCCATAAATTCCATTGATGAATCGGAATATTGAGACATTGTCTCTTCTCCTAATTTAGACATTAAATCTTTTTAACTTCATCCATATATTGAGATATTATCTCTTCTTTAGATAGAATCTAGACTTCATTTTCATCTTCCTAGTGATATAATCAAAAGGAAATGGTGATAATTTCGATCTCGAGCATGACCTTTCTTCATAAATCTTAATTTTTCTTCTATGAGAAGCAATGTATCAATACCAAAAATCTTTTGGTTTCGGGTTTCTTTTATCATTTTATCCTGTAATTTTGAGTAAAATGCTCTTTTATACATGGAATCAAATCTTTCAGATAACCAAAGATTGGAGACCACTTCCATATCCAAGGAATTGAAAATTTATAAAAATAACATAGAAGATACGCCTTCTATACATTTATTTTCTCCGATATTCCGTAATTCTAGGTGAAATGTTCACCCATTTTTCAAATTTTTCTTTCCATTCTTTCCGTAAAATATTTATTGATGTCCCAAATTTTTGCCACCATTTAGCAAACCATATGGGAATTTCATGGTTATAAACTTCTACACAAATTTTTATGAACCAAGAGTGTTTTCTCTTATCATTCTCATATAAGAGAACCTTATTGAAAGAATCCATATAATCCCAATAATTATACTTCACTGAAGATTTTGTATTAGGATATATGTATTCTTTTGCCTTAATGGAGATATTCCTCATTCTTCAATAGATATAATCTTCGACTATGATTTTACCAAGTTATAAACTTCTTCATTTTTCCCACTATGGAAATGAACTATTTCACATCCATTATTTATGAGAATATTCTCATTATAAAGTCGAGACTTATATGCTCTTCCTGCATATGAAGCATTCTCCATATACCTTTCCATTAATATCCATGGATTATTCTGCCATTTCAAATCATTTTCTTCCAAAAGTATTATAACCTTTTGAGTTTTATTCATAATATATGTATTGTTTTCTTCATCATTCTCATTTCCAACTATATTTGAAAATGATGGTTGTGTATTTTTCTGTGATGAAGAACTTTCTTTTTCTTTTGTTTCTTATATTCAAGAAACTCTCGATATTCCTTATCTTCGATAAATTTGAAGCTATAAGCTTCCTGTTTCCATGTCGAACTGTAATATCAGGTTGTTTTCCTTCGCCACCTCTTCCTCTATAAGAGGAAGTTCTCTACCCGGAATACATATCCGAAAAATTCATTGTATATATTCTCGAGTTAAAAATCAGAAGACTATTTTCTTGTTCTTTTTATAAATAATTTCAAAATCAAATGGAGCTAAATGAGCTTGCCACCTTGCAAACATTTGTTTAGAAACATCATGTTTAAAATCTTTATTAAACATAAATTTAGCGGATCTACAACTGCTTTTAATAATAAATTTTGATTATATAAATCATCTTGAAATTTTAACACACATTTAACTATAGCAAGAATTTCTTTAGCTACAGCTTGCATAATTCTTTTGTGCATTATTCCATTTTCCGAATGAAATCTAACAAGATATTCTTGTTTATTTTCGTGATTTACCTGCTTAATGATTCCTCCGTATCCTATATCTCAAGCATCTGTTTCAATTATTTTTTCCCAGTTTGGGTTGCTTAACATTAAACAAGGAAGAGTTTTAATTTTTCTTTTATTTTTTAACAAGATTTGTATGTTTTTTCGTCCATGGACCTGTAATTTTTAAGTCTATCATATAAAATAGTCAGTATCTATAGCAAGATCCTTTTAATATGGAGAAATATAATTTAAACTTCCAAGAAATCTTTGTAATTGAGTTTTATCAATTATTTCATTAGAAATTTATTTCCAAATTCATATTGCTATTAATAGGAATTATATTTCCTTTTCAATATTATGTCCTAAAATCTAATATTAGTTTGGAATAAAGACATTTTAGATTTAGATATAACTAAACCATTTTTATAACAATATCTTTAAATATTCTTAAACGTTTAAAATGCATTTCTATATCTTTAGAATAAACTAAGATATCATCTATATAAACAATAATAAACTCACTATAAGGAGTAAATATATCATTCATTATATTCTGAAATTCAGAAGGTGCATTTTTAAGACCAAAAGGCATAACATTCCATTCATAATGTCCTATAGGAACATTAAAAGCAGTTTTATATCTATCAGATTTATTTATTTGTATTTGTCAATATCCTGATTTTAAATCAAACTTAGAAAATATAACAGAATCATATAATCTATCCAATAAATCTTTTTTATTTGGAATAGGATGTCTAATCCATTTTAATACTTTATTAAGTGGTTTATAATTAATTACCAATCTTGGTACTCCTCTTCCTGCTCACTATGTTTATTAACATAAAAAGCAATTGCATGACCAAGGAGACTGTGAAGGACTTATTAATCCTTTTGAATTAATGATTCAATTTCTTTTTACATAATTCTAAATATTCGTAATTCATTTGACAAGGTCTAGCTTTTGTCGAATTTTCTTTTCATCAAAATCTTCTTCATAAGGAAGAGAAACAATATGTTTCTTTCTATCCCAAAATGCATTAGGGTGATCATTACAAATTTCAATATAAAATTGGTTTATTAATAATTTTATCTTATCTCGTAATTTAGGAGTTTGAAGTTTTCTTCTATTGTAATTATATTCAATTCTTGTTTTAAAAACTTAATTTTTTTCTTTTGAACTAATATTATCATATACTTCATGCAAAACTTTTGTAATAGGTTCAGTAATAAATTTTAAAATTATATTATTTCCTTTAAAAGTTCCTATAATCCCTTCTTTATCAACTTTTATTAAAGGATAAATTTTTGTTAAAAAAGGTGTTCCGAGTATAACCTAGTTAGTAATATCCTTAGCAAGTAAAAAACTTGTTTGTATACAATTTTATTTATCGACATATGCCTTAGGTAATTTATAATTAATTTGCAATTTATTTCTATGATGTGATAAAGTATGAGTAGTTTTATGAAAATACCTAGTAGGTATCAATCCTTCTTGTATAACATTCAAATCAGCTCCACTATCTACTAAAGCTGTAAATTCTTTTGAATAATAATTATCAATTAAGAGTGTTATTTTTATATACCATTTTTGTGATATAATCATTTCTAAAGTAGATAGAAAATTTTCATCTTTAGGAAATTTTTCTTTATCAATTTCATAATTATGTTCTATTTGAGTTTTGTTTCTTCATTATTTTCTATTCTAGAAATTCTATAATCAAGGCTTAAATTTTCTTGTTTTAAATTACTAATTTCTTCCTTAAGATTTTTAATCTCATTTATAATATCTTTAAAGAAGTAGGATTCTCTTCTATTTTTCTTTGTTTTAATAATTTATAAACTTGGACATCATGTAAGGTTCTTTAGTATTATTAATTTTGTTATTATCAATAGTATTATTATTCCTATTATTATTATTATTAGAAGTACTAGGAATATTTTCTATTTGATCTATTATTTTAGACCTTAATTCTGGATCTTTTATTAATTGTAGTAATTCTAAAAAATTATTATTTGTTAAAACATTTAATTCTAAATCTTGAAATTGTGAAAGAATTTTATAAAATTCTTTTCCTTCATTATCTTCTGATATTTTCTTTGGACAAGATTGTCCAAGAATACAAGGTTCACATTCAGATTCAGATATTAAAGAATCATTTTCTATATTATCAATTTCTTGATCTGATTCTGTATAGCTAGAGTAAGAATATTCTTCAGAATCTGAACTTTCATCAGAATTTAATAATATTTTTGAAAGAGTTTCTTTCATATCTTTATCTATGTCAAGATTATTAATCTTTTTCTTAGTCCAACAATTATTTGCATAATGACCATATTTTCCACATTTTCTGCATATTACAGATTTTCTTTTATTCCAATTCTTTTCCCATTTTTTATTATTTCTTTCATCTTTCTTATTTTTCTTTGTTCAATTTTTTCTTAGAAAATCTTTTCTTTTTCTTGGGATATTCTTTATAACTCTTCATTTTATTTTTACTAGATGATGTTCTAGTTGGCATAGGAATTTTATTCATAGCAAATTGATCACAAAATTGTCCTAATTGTTTCTTTTCTACCAAATTTTGGCGTTCATTTGTTGATTTAGCTTTATTTCATTACATAAAGCTAATCCTTCTTGAATACATATTCCTATTAATTTACCATAAGTATAATTTTGGTAAGGAATTTCATTTAAATCTTTTCTCAAGATTCTTCTTATTCTTTCAAAGAAATAAACTAGGAAGACCATCTATAAATTTTTACTTCTAATGAGAACTATTACATTGTGTAATTCTAAGACCGCTAAGAAAGTATCTTTATACCATCTAAAATCTGTAAGTGTTTTACACCTAAGATTTTGTAACAAGGTTCTAATATTTTCACTATTATCTCATATATCTTCCCGTAAAATGTTCTACAATATTTACTATCGATTGTATAAACCGCATTTTCTTTTATTTCATTTCCTTCCTGTTTAATAGTATTTAAAATATCATCTTTTCATTTTGTGAGATAATGATCCCACCATCCTTTTAATTGTCCCAGTAAACTCGCTATTATCATTTTAGCAATTTCTCTATCTCTATTTCCATTATTTTTACATATAGTAGAATACATTAATATTCTATGCATTGTGTTATGTATTTGTTGATGTACAAACCCATCAATATTCCATTCATAAATATGATGTCCACTATAACTGTTTGATATTATATCATTTTATTCTTCTATTAGAACATCTACAGGTGTTGGTCTTGGATAATAATATTTTCCTGTAGTGGGTTTATCAGCCCATTTTGATAATTTATTAATTTGATTATCATAGACTTTTTTATAGTCAGAATTCTCTATTAATTCTTCTCTTATCTTTTTATCTAAAATATTTATAGACTTTTTTATAGACTTTTTTGTAGTGGGTTTAGCACCCAAAATATTTAAGTATAAATTTGTATAATTATTTTGTTCTAGTATTGTATTTATTTGTTGACAAGTTACATAAAGAGTATTATCTTCTAATAATTTTGCAAAGGCTAAAAATTATGAATTTTTTCATTCTTTTCAATTTGAAATGATTGTTGTGGTGGATAAATCTGATTTAAAATTTTTCCATTATTAAGTTTATAATTTCTTTCTAAAATGTAAATATATTGTTCTACATAAGTTGAAATGAACCAAGGACAAATGGTATTATCTTATTATTTTTGTACAGAATTTATAAAATTCTTCTTGAATATAATATTTCTTCAGGATTAAAGTTTTCAAAAAACCATTTTTTAAACGGTTCCCATTTGGGTGTATTAAATTCTAATTTTATAATTTTTCTTGCCTGTGAACCAGGACTAAAATCCCATATTGTTTCTAAAACCATTAAATATTAAATTTCATTTCTGATTCGGTTATATCCGCTTCTTTAATATTATTATTATGCATATTAATTCCTTTTACAATATTATTTTTCTTTATATATAATTTATCAATTTTATCTTCTTCTGAAATATCTTATTCATATTTATCTCTTATTTGAGATGTAGATGCCCTAGATGGCGTAAAAGGTTGTTCTACCTCATAATCTAAAGTTGAAATATGAGAATACAAATTTAAAGATTTTTCCAATTTGGATGATAATGATGGTCTACTATCTTCAAACTGTAATATTACAGATCCTTCAGGTGTTTGTATTACTTCTACTAGATTATTTTGTACTACAAATTGAGGTGTAACTGCTCTTTCTATAGTCCAATTTTCTGGAAAAGTTATTTCTTCCCATTTTATTTTTCTTCTTGTAGTAATATTAGACTTACTAAAATTAGTTTCTATTAGAATTGTTTCATTTAAAGGTTTATCAACTCTTTTACATTGTGGATTTAGTATAAATAATGGTTTATAATAAATTCTATAACATATAGCTATTACTTGATTCTCGATTTATAATTATAACCATGAGTTTTAACATTTAATGTTAAAGAATCTAAGATATTAACATCGATAATGAAAATTGTAAATTTGGATAAACATCAAAATAGATTGACCATGTGCTAAAGTGGTTTGTATTATTCCCATTAAAGATTGTTTCCAATTTAAATTTCTTCCATCTCTTAAAGCTGCTATAAAGTTTTCTGGTAATCCTTCTAATGTCCAAGGCTTAAAGGCAATTTGAACTAATCCTATATGAATAAATTTATGAGAATGTCTATAAGGCATTAAATCGCTATCTTGAAGCAATTTTAAAGTCAATTCTTTACCATGTAAAGCAATTGTTTCTTCCGTAGTCTTAACAATTTGTTTTAATCCAATTTTTTCAAAAGTACCAAGTTTATATATCATGCTTGGTTCAACTTTAGGTATTGCCCATTTATTCAATAATTCTAGATTTTCAGATATATTATATTCTTCTTTCATACTGTTTTTAACAGTATTTTTTCTTCTTGCTAAATTCATGTGACTTCAGATATGTGATAAATCATATCCTCACTACACAACTATCCCCACCATGGCTCTGATACCATACTTTCAATAAGGTTCTCTTATATGAGAATGATAAGAGAAAACACTATTGGTTCATAAAAATTTGTACAGAAGTTTATAACCATGAAATTCCCATATGGTTTGCTAAATGGTGGCAAAAATTTGGGACATCAATAAATATTTTACCAGAAGAATGGAAAGAAAAATTTGAAAAATGGGTGAACATTTCACCTAGAATTCTGGAATATCAGGAGAAAAATAAAGTCGGTTATTATCCAAACCAAACCGAGTTTTTGGAGTTCGGTTATCCGAATAACCGAGTTTGGTAAAATCGATTCGGTATTCGGTCAAGAAATTTTAAAATTTCGGTTATCGGTATACCCGATAACCGAATGGGTATACCGATAACCGAAATAATTGTATATATATATATATATATATATATATATATATATGTTAGTTTTATAATTATTTTAAAAGACTAAAACTATAAATAACTTGAATATGTTTATAAATTGTTTGAAATCATGCATTTAATGTTAACTATTTTATATTACTATTAAATAAGAATCGTATTTATAAAGTTGATTAAATTTCTATAAATGCCACAATATTAATAAGTACAAGTTACAATTAAAAAAATATTCGATAAAATTAAACCACAAACTACATAGTAATAAAATTTCAAGTGCACAAGCAAATAAAAATACACAGAACAATATATTGAATTATCACTACTGAACATGAAAATTGAAATGATACTAAATCAAACAAAAATGAGCATTACTCTAATTCAAAAAAATGAGCACTACACTAATTCAAAAAAAATCGGTTTAACCAAACAACCGATAACCGAACTGATCGGTTATCCAAATAACTGATCGGTTTGGTTATCGGTAAGCATATATATGTATTTTTCGGTTTCGGTTAATCGAATTTTCGGTTCGGTTAACCGAAACCGAACCGATTTTCACCCCTAAATTGATGGGAAAACTGAATTTGCCCATGCTCCAGAGGATTTATCTTGGATATTTAATTCACCATAAATTGATTATGTTCCTAGCATGCTTATATATATTTAATTTTAACACACATGAGTTTTTTCATGTTTATCTGTGAATTTCTGTCACATTAGATCAATGGAAGATTCTAGTTTTGATCTTCTGGACTGTTTCCCGGATGCCTGATCACCAATACTGAGTGAGAGTAATTTATGAAGAACACCGAAAATTTTTCATCTCCCGCATTGATGAATAGTGATTTCAAAAATCACAGTATTCGAAAATGATGATCTGATTTTCTCCTATCCTGTATTTATAAGGCTCTCTCTATAATCTTGTTGGGATATAACTCTTAAATATCTAATATATACTCCCTCTGTTCCAATAATAATGACTCCTTTCTTTTTTGCATGTAGATTAAGAAAAATTATATTTTATGTGTAAAGTAATGGATGACACGAAATTCGAGATACTTTTTAGTGTAAAAAGTGTTTTCTTTTTTGGAAACGGGTCAACTTAATGGGACATCCCAAAAAGAAAAACGTGTCAACAATAATGGAAGAGAGGGAGTACAATAATTATCTTTTTTTTCATCAAGATAATTCATATCTAGAATAATTATCTCTTGATGTCTAATAATATCATATAATATATATCTAGATATAAGAGATGTATTAAATAAATAATACATTAATCAAAACAGAATCCAGTGGGATTTCTACAGGGATGGCCGAAATTAAAATAAACCTTTTGAGCTCCTTAAGGGGACGTCATCATCCTAAACGGATACGGTCACTCGATACAGGTAACTAGCATGACATACAAGCACTGACACCACCTAAGATGCGGAGAATCTTGGGTTATCTCATGTAACCCTCACCCATAACAAGTCAAAGTAATGGTCAGTAACTCATACTCACCTAAAACCTTATCGAGGTTTAGATCAACGTAAAGTTACCGAGATCTAGGTTCTTCACGACGGTCAGATAGAAGAACTCATCTCACTGTGATCCATCAATACGTCTGACGTACCAGCATATACAATCAACCAAGTCAAGTTACTTCTTATCTATATTACAGCCTATACCGACAACTCGCCCTCAAGTTGTCTCATCTGTGATCTTTTTTATATCTCAACTAGTTTAACCAATCATACAGACTTCTATGATCTTCTACACACTATGTGATCTAACTTTTGTATGAGATAATGGGACAACATATGTAATCAAGTAAACAATTCAGATAAGAGATTGAAATAATGGTAACAATAAACATTGTATACAAACTCTACCATTCTACTTTCAGTATACAAATCCAACACAAGTTCATAATTCTACTACTGAAACCTTAACAAAAACACTCAATTCTAGAACAAGTCAATAGTATTAGTTACATCAGCAAAACAATCATCAAAGGTTTTAGGATCTAATCAATACACACAGTTAAGATAGATTAATCTATCTTCCAATAAAAGATTAGATACAATATTTTATTAGTTCTAGATTAAAGTAAAGTTTAAAACTCTAGTTTAAACAGAAAGGTAATATCTGCAAATATTGTTCCTCTCATTTCATTTTTACTGCATATATGAATTAAACAAATATAATGGGATTTGATTATAGATGCCCTTACTATTTTGCGTTTGGAAAATTAGGTGGCTTTAATTTTCAGCTTTATATTTTATTACTTGATGTTGTGCCCTACATAAAATTTGAAAGTACAATCAATAACAGGGATCAGTGCCAAATAATGTATACTGCTACTATACTTAAATCCCGATATATTTGTTTAATTCATATCAGTTTTACAGAAATCTGAAGAGCAAAAATGAAAACAATCAACAATGCGCTATATCCAAGTGACCAAGTCCAATTAGGACAGAAAATCGAAAGTCAAATACACAAAATTAAAAACAAAACGTTACAAGACCAATAGAATGCAAACAAAATGTTAGTGCCATCCACAAATTTGTTTGTCACATTATGATAGCACATCTGGTATTTCACTTATATATCATATTTACATTTATCATATCATCTAACAGTTCACATTAGTGTCACAGCCGCTCTAATCCAAAGGACAGATTAGAGAGAACTGGAGCTTGGAACAGTGATTACCAAATAATTGATAAGAATAATCGAAAGATTTCAAAATGACATTTATCGCACTTCAATAATCAAACCTTATTTACAAGGCAAAAGCAATTCAAAAGTAAAGGCTACAAGTTCCTTTAATAGTAGGTTCGATAATTCAGACAGATACAACTGTCAACAACAACATACAATAACATTCAGAATATACAGCGGAAAGCATGTGAATGCATATATGACGATATGCACCCAAGGGTATTTTCTTTCAAAACATATATAAATACCAAAAGATTCTGACTACTCAACATCTCGCTCCATCATCATCACCAGCTCAATCTGTACATTTAAAAACAAATATGCAGGGCTGAGTACAAATAATGCACTCAGTGGCTCATGCTAAAATAATTTATCACAGTTTGAATTACTCGCCCATCACAAGAATACACGAGGTTTTAATTTGAAATACTCGTGCTTACTAAATATTTTTTGTCATTTTCAATAAATATCGCAGCAAGCATTTTCCACGTATGTATGATCCATATCCACCACAACAATTCAACCAACAATAATTCCACTGGAGAGAGAGGCCTCTCTCACAGACGCCGTGACCGCCGAGCACCCTTTTCAAGACACAAATACAAAATAATCAAGCACAAAATCCGTGCCATCTCAAGACATGATACTAATTCTCCATCATCCTTGGGGGTACTTCCAAGAATACGAATTCAAGCATTTGATAAAGTGGGAGCTACCCAACATTATGCATCAAATATCATGGATTGGATACATACATAAAACATAAATATTTTGGGTGTAATTAAATAAATCATTTCATAATTATTTGCTTGCAATAAAGCATCATAAATAAATCATTTGGTAAATTCTACCGTTTGAGTATAGTAAACCCATCTTTACTTTGGAACTTCAATTTCACCGTATGCTCTTCTCCTCTCGCTTGCGTGAACTTCACGTCCCACCTTACGCAAAATGTAAGTTTAGTACGTTGGCACGCTTTTCGAGATTTTCAAGTTCACTCAACTTTGATAAATAAATTAATAATTCAAAGTTTCGATGATTCTTTATACGCCTTAACACGCTGAAACGACGCGTATATCAATAAAAATAATTCTCGTATCTCGAGAGACCTAATATGATCTACAATCTCATTCTAACACGAGAGAGACGTAATATGATCTACAATCTCATTCTAACCTTTTAGGTTAAATAATCAACGTATAATAACGTTATTCAATAAAATGATTTCAATTATGAAATCTTTTCTCACAATTGAGATATTCAGATAAAAGTAATACGTTTTTCACGTATTAGCGTATTTAACGAACGTATTTCGTACGTTAATTTCGAAAGTCAACCATTTTGACTTTTTATTAAAAATATTATCGATTTCTTTTCATAAAGCTTTAATCTTCGATTTTTCACTTAAATCGATAATTTTGATTAATATTTTCTTTCAATATTAATCTTTTAATACATTAAGCATTATTTATGCTTTTAACGTTATTTAATATAACGCTCCATCTTAAACATAATATTCTATGTTTAATAATTCCCAAAATTCAATTATGTCTAATATAATTTTTAGACATATAATAAATTATTATTCATGATTAAAATGAATTAAAATTCCTTATTTAACACATATAGCTCACGACTATATCACAAAATTTTCAACATTGCTCCAAAAATTCCTTTAAATTCATATAGTGTATTGTTTTACACTATGATCATTAATATGTATTAATATCACTATAGAAAATTTGGAACACACCTATATATATACTATAGGCTCGATTTTATCAAAATAATATCAATAATTTTCCAAAATTCTAATAATTATACACAAGCCTCAAATATTAATATATAACACAATTATAACCTATGGTTTAATAAAATCAAACCATACATCATAGAACTAACAAATTGTAGCTCACGGCTACTATAGTACAATAAACACCAAAGAATTTTTATAAAATCCTATAAAATTACACTATGCTTATATGCTATCATGTAGCACTAATAAATCATAATATTATGTAATAACACAAAATAACCCACTAATTCATACATTATATGGTTCGGTCATTTTGAAAATAATTAGCTACAATTGTCCAAAAATTCTAATAAATTCCTACAACACCTAATCAATACCGTAGATCAATAATATGCAATTATATCAAGCATATAAAAATTATACACCATAGTTCAAGGCTTGTTCATTTTCGGCAGTTTTGGAAATCCAACAAGATGATTTCCAAAAATTCTCAAATTGATACCATAAATTCCTACAACACTATAGATCAATAATCCAACATTAAAAACATCCTAGCAATTTTTGAACATCATAAAAGTAATTTAAACAAAATTGCTAAGCTTAGTAAATAAATAATCTATACACATATTAACATATGTAACATAAATCCTAAGCTTATAACATGCTAATATGATTTATTGCATAAATAATACATGCTAAAATAATTATTTAAACCGTAGGATTATTGAAAAAGATAGGCTTTATCGAAGCTTGTTCGATATCTAACCTCGTTATCGGAGTCGATCGGTTGTAGGATGAAAAGAACTCAAGCAAATTGAGAGAATTGAAGAAGGAAAGTTTGGTTTTCTACTGGAGAGTGTTTCGGCAGAATGAGAAAAGGAAGAGAGAAATGAGTTTGAAATGTGTTATGTGGTTGTAAAATAAATATATATATACACTTAGACAATTTTAAAACAATTGAAACAATCACCACAGACCCTCTCGGTTCTCTCTCTCACAAATGAACACAAATTAGTCAAATGTTGATGTCATGCAAAAATAATATCTCTTACATTCATTAACTATGTAAGCTTTATTAAAGCAAAATTTTGGGAGAAACAAAATTAATTTTGTTTCTTGCATGGCATACACTGCCGTCGACTACTGTGGAGGGGAGAAGAATAATTTTCAGATTTTTATGTGTTGAATAACACATGTGTATTAGATACACTTCCCAAACATTAGTGCAATCAAGTATATTAAATTCAAGAATCAATTTGTGTTTCAAACGTCAATTATTTCGGCAATAATATAAACAATTTGGTAGTGTATTTTTCATCTACACATTTTAAAAGGTAAGTGTGTATTAATACTACACTTAAGAAATTTCACAATTTGGATGATCAAAATAAAATAAATCCTATGTTATATCACATAGGATGTTTTAGCACTTTCATCATATAAATGCCCAAAATTTTATTTTCATGCTATAAGTAGATATATAGCATAATATATATCCTAAATGATAATTTATATCATAGGAAAAATTATCGAATGAATCCATAGGTAGAAAACCCTATTTTCGATTTAGGTTTTCGAGAATCATAAATAATCAACAATATAATCCCAAAATTTTCTAGCATTAATTCAATGCTAAATAATATTCCAATTATATAAAATAACCATAGGAATTTAAATATCATAATTCCTTGATCGTTAGACTTGATTCTCAAGTCATCTCTAAACGTTAACGTTTGAAACGTCTCAAACGTTTAAATATCGACTCATCTCAAAATTGTCGTAATAAAGCTATAATCACTTTATTAAATAATTCAAATAAAATTGGAATTAAATTCTAAGCTTAGAAACTTAGAAAATATCACGAGCCTATAAATATCGATACGTAATCGACGTAGAATTAATACAGCTGAAATACTTTACATATTCGTATTTCTTGATTCACATTCATTTGTGAATAAATCGTAGGAATTTATCATTCCAAAGATAATCGAAATCATTATTCGATATTTAAATAATCAATTTATCATGATAATATTCTAATTTACGAAATTAATATCGTAATTAGGCGTTTAAATAATCGGGGTATTACATTCCACCCCCCTTAAAGAAATTTCGTCCCGAAATTTACATACCTCAGAAAAGATCGGGGTATTTTTCTTTCATTGCGTCCTCAAGCTCCCACGTGGCTTCCTCTTGTTCATGATGCTTCCACAAAGACTTTGACTAGTGGAATAGATTTGTTCTCAATTCTGTGAACCTTGTGGTCTAGAATAGCCGTAGGTTCTTCATTATAGCTCATATCCGGATTGAGGATCACGTCGTCTTGATGGATCACATGCTTCGGATCGTACACATATTTTCTGAGTTGTGATATATGAAAGACGTTGTGTACGCTTCCCGCACTTGGCGGAAGAGCCAACCTATAGGCGATGGACCTATTCTTTCTAGATTTCATAAGGTCCAATAAAACGGGTCTTAACTTTCCTTTACTCCAAACCTTATAATCCCTTTAGATGGAGACCTTCAAAAGACTTTATCTCCATTTTCGAAATGTAGCTCGACCTTCGGCGATCAGTAAGATTGCATCTATCTTGAGCTTCTTTTATTCTTTGCCTGATTTGGCGAACGATCTCAATCATTTCTCTTATAGCGTCAGTCCTAAGATTCTTCTTTCACCCACTTCATCCCAGTAAAGCGGTGATCGGCATTTCCTTCCATATAAGGCTTCATACGGGGCCATATTGATCGTCGCTTGATAACTATTATTGTAGGCAAATTCGATGAGATGTAAAACCTCTTCCCATTTTGCACCTCGATCCAACACTACTGTTCTCAACACATCTTCGAGTGTTTGGATCGTCCTTTCCGATTGTCCATCGGTCTGAGGGTGGAAAGCTGTGCTGAAATTTAATTTCGTGCCCAATTCTTTTTGCAAGCTAGTCCAGAATCTTGAAGTAAATTTTGAATCTCTATCAGATGTGATAGTTTTCGGTACTCCATGTAGGCGTACAATTTCTTTTACATACAGATGGGCTAGCTTATCAGATCCGTGTGTAATCTGAATTGGCAGAAAATGTGCACATTTGGTGAGTCTGTCCACTACTACCCATATAGCAGTGTTCCCTCTTTTAGACTTTGGTAAACCCGTAACAAAATCCATAGCTATATCTTCCCATTTCCACTCGTGTATTTCCAAAGGTGTAGCTTTCCGTAAGGACGTTGGTGTAATGCTTTTACTTGTTGACAAGCAAGACAACGCTCTACAAAAGAGGCTATGTCTCTTTTCATACCTTCCCACCATAACTTTTTCTTCAAATCTTGGTACATTTTAGTATTGCTCGGATGGGTCAGATATGTGTGTCATGAGCTTCACTCATGATTTCATTCAAGATTGTTGTTGTCTCGGGATACACAACCTTCCTTCAAATAATAAAGCATTATCCGGTGCTTCTTGAAAATTCTTGATCCTTCCGCCCTTACCTTGGCTCTTGCTTTTCCTAACTTTTCCTCCATCCTTTATCCTTCAAGGATTCTTTTCCTTAAGTTAGACGTCAAAACGAGTGTAGCAATACAGCTCGTGATCGTCTCTGGTTGTTCAATCAATTCGATCTTCATCCTTTCAAACTCTTCAATGAGTTTTTCTTCATTTGTGAAGAGACATCCCAATTTGTTTTGACTTTTTCGACTCAAGGCATCAGCTACAACATTCGCTTTGCCCGGGTGATAGTTTATACCACAGTCGTAGTCTTTTACTAATTCGAGCCATCTTCTTTGTCTCATGTTCAGATCTCTCTGCTCGAAAAAGTATTTCAAACTTTTGTGATCGGTAAAGATTTCACATCTTACTCCGTAGAGATGATGTCTCCATATCTTTAGGGCATGTACTACTGCTGCTAGTTCCAGATCATGTGTTGGGTAATTCAATTCATGCGGTCTCAGTTGTCGAGATGCATAGGCTATCACTTTTCCATTTTGCATTAACACACAGCCTAATCCATTCTTGGAAGCATCTGTATAGACCACGTATTCTTTATCTGCTTCTGGAACTGCTAGCACAGGGGCAGTAGTTAACTTTTCTTTGAGCGTCTGGAAATTCGCCTCACACTCATCAGTCCATGTGAATTTAATTCCTTTTCTGAGTAGTTGGGTTATTGGTCTTGCTATCTTCGAGAATCCTTCAATGAATCTCCGATAGTAACCTGCCAATCCCAAGAAACTTCTAATTTCATTTTGTGTCCTCGGCGATTTCCATTCTTGATCTGCTTTACTTTGGCCGGTCAACTTTAATCCCTTGGTGACACAATATGTCCAAGGAACATTACTTCCTTCACCAAAATTCACATTTGCTAAATTTAGCAAAAGTCGCTCATCTCTCAAAGATTGCGATCGTGTCACGAGGTGTTCCTGTGTTCTTCTTCATTCTTCGAATAGATAAGAATGTCATCTATGAAGACTAAGACAAATTTGTCTAAAATGGGTGGAACACCCTATTCATGAGATCCATGAATACTGCCGGTCAAGATTGGTATATCCGAATGGCACAACTATAAATTCATAGTGGCCGTATCTCGTTCGGAAAGAAGTCTTTGATACATCTTCAGCCGCACCTTGTCGGTGATAGCGACTTGAGGTCGATTTTGAGAACACGCTAGCTCCTCTTAGTCGATCAAACAAGTCATCTATCCTTGGAAGTGGATACTTGTTTTGAGCGTCATTTTGTTCGATTCTCGGTAATCTATACACATCCTCAAGGAACCATCCTTTTCTTTACAAATAACACCGGTGCTCCCAAGCGAAACACTAGTCCGATAAAACCTATGTCTATGACTCTTGGATTTGAATTTTCAACTCTTCCAGTTCTTTCTGAGCCATTCTCAGACGGTGCCTTTGACATCGGAGCCGATCCGGTTCCAAGTCAATGGTAAACTCCATTGTTCATCGTGAGGCAATCTGGTAGATTTTCAGAAAAACATCTGAAAATTCTCGCACAATCTCTACATCTTTGACTTTCATTCTTTGTTCGATCTTCTTCGTTCAAATAAACAAGAAATGCATGGCATCTTTTCTTGTTTATCATACTTCCGCCTTCAATGCCGATATTATTGGGATCTTCCTTCCATGTTGATTCCGTAAAAGCTTGTAGCTTCTTTTCCAGGAAAATGGAATGAAATTTTCCTTTCTTTACACAAGATCGTAGCATGATTTTCCGCTAACCAATCCATTCCTAAAATTATATCTACATCACCCATGGGTGTTATGTTTAAGTTATTCGTCAGAACCTTAAGTGATCCTACGTTCAACTCTAGGTTCGAGCAAAAGAGAGTAACAGTCATAATCCCTCCTATGGGTGAAGAGATTCTCATTTCCTGATTCGCTCGTTCTGGTCTAAGTTCCAATAGATTAACGCATGTTCTTGCTATGAAAGAATGTGATGCTCCCGTATCGAACAAAAGTATAACAGGTACGTTGAGAAGTGTTCCCATACCTGCCAGGTTTCCCTGGTTTTGTTCATTTTACCTCCGGTGTAGAGCATATGCTCTGGCTTGAGCCGGCTGAGGCTGATGGGGCGCCTGTCTTTGTTGATTCTGCTGTGGTTCTTCTTTGTTGGCGTTCTTCTTGATTACGCCGCGGTGGTTGTCATTGTTGTTCTTTGTTGGGGCTTGTTGTGGTTGAGGCTGAAACCGGATAGCCACGAGGGTTGGGCATTGCCGGCTAATTCGCCTTCCCACCGTCCCGCGTATCCCGGGCAGCTATTTGCGTAATGACCCTTCATTCCGCACTTAAAGCAATTTACCAAATGGCAAACTTCTTTGTGAAACTTTTGGCACTTCGGGCAAGGAGTTGTCCTTGCTTGCTCTTGTGGTCCTCCCGTCTGAGGGGAAAAGACTGGTTTCTTCCATCCCTGTCCTTGTGGTACCGTGTTTCCTTGCCACGGCCGCTTGTTATTGGTGTTTTCAAAACTTCCCCGGTTGTTATTCCCAAAATTTCCTTCCCATTTTCTCTTCCCTTTGTCCTCTGTATTCAACGTCTGTGTTTGAACTGACTTCTCTTCTGGCATAGCTGCCTCGATGTCCAAAGCTCGTCCGAGAGATTCGGTGTAAGTCAGATCTCCATGGCTGGCTAGAGATATTCTTATCTCTGATCTCAAACTAGATCTGAATTTTTCTGCCATCTTTATATCCGTATTCACCTGATCAGGGGCATATCTGGACATATCGCAGAAGATGCGATCATAATCTGTCACGGACATTTTCTCCTGTTTCAGATTATAAAACTCATGTTCCTTTTTCTTCCGATAACTCTTCGGAACATATTTCTCATACTGATTCCCTTTAAACTCTTCCTGTGTGAATTCATTCATCGATCCTGCGAGAAGATCTTCCGTCGGGCTTCCCACCAAAAGTCGGCGTGTCCTGCCGGTTGAAAGGTAATACATGACAGCTGCCCGGCCGTGCATCAAGAAAATCAAATATCCTTTCCATAGCCCTTATCCATTGCTCGGCATCATCCGGGCTTCCTTTCCCATCAAAGAAGGTGGGTTTTGCCTAAGAAATAATTCCTCGATCCCACGATCGGGTGGAGGTGGTGGTGGTTGGGTATATTCGCAGTTTGCACAGAATTCTTCCTCCGCCTCCGCCTCTTCCCCTTCCCCTACCTCTTTGTGCAGATCCTGCTTGGCGGCATTCATTGTTTAAACATATAATAAATATTGAAAATCATTTTCACAATTAACATATATAATATCATTACACAATTCCTTTTATAAAGCAGCTTTAAACCAAGCTATTCATTTTCATCACAATAATCATTTTTGCCGCAAAAGCCCGCTTCGGGGTTATCATATATATACATCAGAAAATTTGTGCCTCAAAGAGGACTATTTTGTACAACAGTCGATACAAAAGAGATAATGTACAATAGATGGCATTTCAAAAGCTTAACCCGCATCAAACAAACTACGGGATTACAAGATAGTACTAAATACAAACGTTCACTTTCCTTTTCCAAAATACATAAGCAACCTACACACATACTGGACTATATACATACAAACTAAAGTCTAACAAGGCTGGTCAACAGGTGCATCACTGTCGTCGATCGATCCTCCTCGGGATCCTCCTCATCATCGAATCATCATCATCCGAATCATCGTCATCTGAGTCGTCCTCACGGCGGCGTACCCTGGATGGTCCCGCTCCGTCATCCCCAACCATAGGAATGTCACGGATCGGACTGAGGTCATCACGATCATCAGAGACTCTAATCCTGGCCGTCTGGCGATACGGCTCTGCTGGCGGTGCTGGCGCTGTCATAGGCGGCAAGATAGGGAGCGGTGGGTGTATGGGGTGTCCAATCGACAGCGGGGGAAACACAGGCATCCCCAATGCTCTGGGCCGAGACGCCCTCTCTACCTCTGCAAGCCCACCTCGTCCTCCAGAACTGGGTACTACCGGTCCACTCGACGAGGTACCTCCAAGTAAAGCCACCGGGTGACTCGTCACGCCATGTATATTCCTCGGATGGAGGTACGGTCCTCGGTGCTACATCGAGATATCGAAGACGCACGTTAAATGGCTTACAAATCTCGGTAGGTCCGCTATCGGATCATAGTCACCACCAAAACGGTAGATATAGTCTCCGACACTTCCGTGCGTAATCCTCCCAATCTACGGTAATCGTGTCGGGCGCTGACGCCATCGAAATCGACCACCCATGCTCGTGCGCTCCTTCCAATGACGGCGAAGGTAGTGCATGAGAAACTCTCCGAGATCATCTCCCAACACATCTGGTAACCACGGTGCACTGAACAATCTCTCGCTCGGGTGGCCCTCGGTCCCAGCCTCCGTCTAGTGGTGTGTCGAGCATCGCCATCCGCCATGCGGAAACGAGCAAAAGATAACTAAATAAGATATCAGTTACACAAATAAAACTAAACTTAGCGCATCTATAAAGCAAAAGGATAAATTGGACAGGTCTATAAAGCAGATAAACAATCCAAACACATCTGATAAACAGATAATTGTTATATGAAAATTTTTCTCATATACAACGCACGTTGTAGCTTTCCTACCATACTAGGAAACTTATCATCTAGCAGCATAAACAAAATCTTATCATATAACTAAATTCTAGTTCTATAAAACTACGAGCTAACTTCTACTGGCTCTCGTGATTTCTGGAGAAAGAAACAGGGGATCTTTCCTTCATAAGAAATATATTACAGTCCGTTAGGAGTACGTAGGCGAAAACCGTGCTCAAATCGGAGTCCGAACAAAAGAGAACGGATCCGAACAAAAATACTGCGCAAAGCAGAAAAATTTTCTGCGCGTTCGCGAAGATCGTAGGCAATGCCGACACCAAGGTCTTGCATGCCGTTGCCGAGGCTGATTGCCGAGGCCGAGGTGAGGAGGTGACTGAGGTCAGCTAGTCTGTCGAAATGAATCGCCGAATCTTGAAATAATGGCCGAGCCCGATATAGTGGCCGAACTTGATATAATGGTCGATTACGACAAAGGCGAGCTCGGCGTAATCGAGGTCGACTTCCGAATGTGGATTTGCCGAGGCGAAAAATACGGCGTCATGAAAGTCTGAGATGCAATCTTCGAACTCGAAGTGGATGTCGAGGTTGACACCAAGTAAATGCCCAGGTCGATGCCAGGGTGGATCAATTGAAGTCGCGAAATGCTGATGCGATCAACTGGTCAATCGAGTCGAGGTAAACTCTGGGTTGACCTCAAACGAGGTGGAAAGCCTTAGCTTTTCAATTTGAGTTCGATTCTGTTGTTCTCGAAAGAAATGGAGAAGAGTTCGTATAATTGTCCGTCTATGTTCTTTTCAAAGAGGGATCATGCATCTTATTACGTCTATGTTCCATTCGGGATGACATAGGCAATAATCAAAATCAACATTGAGAAATGATGAATAAATATTCGAATATGACGAACATAGTTCGTTTTTAAACAGACGCATTTCTTGCGAATTTTTTTTTTCAATCAATCAATCAATAAATTCATGGTTATTTACAACCTTTTTCATTTCATTTGTCGATAATGTTCTATAGATACAATCATTTGTCGATAATGTTCTATCGACACAAAAATCAAATTCATAAATCTCAAACTTTTCTTTTCAAAGATGAGAAAATAATTTACCTTTTTCCGGTTGAGCTGGATGTGATGGAGTGTTGAGCGTAGTCAGATGATTTCTAGAAGTCTAGTGACTCAATCTAGACTTAACTTTTGAAAGAAAGTTTAGGGTTCAAAGAGCAATATGCTCTGATACCACTCTGTCACAGCAGCTCTAATCCAAAGGACTGATTAGAGAGGCGGAGCTTGCACGGTGATTACCAAATAATTGATAAGAATAATAGAAAGATTTCAAAATGACATTTATCGCACTTCAATAATCAAACCTTATTTACAAGGCAAAAGCAATTCAAAAGTAAATGCTACAAGTTCCTTTAATAGTAGGTTCAATAATTCGACGAGATACAATCGTCAACAACAACATACAATAACATTCGAATATGCGTGGAAAGCATGTGAATGCATATATGACGATATGCACCTGGGTATTTTCTTTCAAAACATATATAAATACCAAAAGATTCTGCATCTACTCAACATCTCGCCCATCATCATCACTACTCAATCGCACATTTAAAACAATATGCGGTGAGTACAAATAATGCACTCGATGGCTCATGCCAAAATAATTTATCACACTCGCCCCATCAAGAATAACACGAGGTTTTAATTTGAAATACGTGTTTACTAAATATTTTTGTCATTTTCAATAAATATCGCTTGCCAAGCATTTTCCACGTATGTATGATCCATATCCACCACAACAATTCAACCAACAATAATTCCTTACTGAGAGGAGGCCTCCTCACAGACGCCGTGATCGCCGAGCACCTTTCAAAGACACATCACAAAATAATCGGTGCACAAAATCCAGCCATCTCAAGAGGATATGAATTCTCCATCATCCTTGGGGTGCTTCCAAGAATACGAATTCAAGCATGTCATAAAGTGTGATCTACCCAACATTATGCATCAAATATCATGGATTGGATACATACATAAAACATAAACATTTTGGGCGTAATTAAATAAATCATTTCATATTTATTTGCTTGCAATAAAGCATCATAAATAAATCATTTGGTAAATTCTACGGTTTGAGTATAGTAACGCCCACCTTTACTTTGGAACTTGAATTTCTTTGTCGTGCTGTTTTCCTCCGTTGCGTGAACTTCACGTCCCACCTTTACGCAAAATGTACATTTAGTACGTTGGCACACTTTTCGAGATTTTTAAAGTTCACTCAACTTTGATAAATAAATTAATAATTCGAAGTTTCGATGATTCTTTATACGTCTTAATACGTTGAAACGACGCGTATATCAATAAAAATAATTCTCGTATCTCGAGAGAGACGTAATATGATCTACAGTCTCATTCTAACATTTTAGGTTAAATAATCAACGTATAATAACGTTATTCAATAAAATGATTTCAATTATGAAATCTTTTCTCACAATTGAGATATTCAGATAAAAGTAATACGTTTTTCACGTATTAGCGTATTTAACGAACGTATTTCGTACGTTAATTTTAAAAGTCAACCATTTTGACTTTTCATTAAAAATATTCAATAAAACATATTTTAATCAATATAAATCGATTTTCAATCGATTTCTTTTCATAAAGCTTTAATCTTCGATTTTTCACGCAAATCGATAATTTTGATTAATATTTTCTTTCAATATTAATCTTTTAATACATTAAGCATTATTTATGCTTTTAACGTTATTTAATATAACGTTCCATCTTAAACATAATATTCTATGTTTAATAATTCTCGAAAATTCAATTATGTCTAATATAATTTTTAGACATATAATAAATTATTATTCATGATTAAAAGGAATTAAAATTCCTTATTTAACACATATAGCTCACGGCTATATCAAAAAATTTCAACCTTGCTCCAAAATTCCTCTAAATTCATATAGTGTATTATTTTACACTATGATCATTAATATGTATTAATATCACTATAGAAAATTTGGAACACACCTATATATATACTATAGGCTCTCGATTTTTATCAAAATAATATCAATAATTTTCCAAAAATTCTAATAATTATACACAAGCCTCAAATATTAATATATAACACAATTATAACCTATGGTTTAATAAAATCAAACCATACATCATAGAACCAACAAATTGTAGCTCACGACTACTATAGTACAATAAATACCAAACAATTTTTATAAAATCCTATAAAATTACACTATGCTTATATGCTATCATGTAGCACTAATACATCATAATATTATGTAATAACACAAAATAACCCACTAATTCATACACTATATGGTTCGGTCATTTTGAAAATAATTAGCTACAATTGTCCAAAAATTCTAATAAATTCCTACAACATCTAATCAATACCGTAGATCAATAATATGCTATTATATCAAGCATATAAAAATTATACATCATAGTTCAAGGCTTGTTCATTTTCGGCAGTTTTAGAAATCCAACAAGATGATTTCCAAAAATTCTCAAATTGATACCATACCTTCCTACAACACTATAGATCAATAATCCAACATTAAAAACATCCTAGCAATTTTCGAGCATCATAAAAATAATTTAAACAAAATTGCTAATCTTAGTAAATAAATAATCTATACACATATTAACATATGTAACATAAATCCTAAGCTTATAACATGCTAACATGATTTATTGCATAAATAATACATGCTAAAATAATTATTTAAACCGTAGGATTATTGAAAAAGATAGGTTTTATCGAAGCTTGTTCGATATCTAACCTCGTTATCGGAGTCGATCGGTTGTAGGATGAAAAGAACTCAAGCAAATTGAGAGAATTGAAGAAGGAAAGTTTGGTTTTCTACTGGAGAGTGTTTCGCGAATGAGAAAAGGAAGAGAGAAATGAGTTTGAAATGTGTTCTGTGGTTGTAAAATAAATATATATATACACTTAGGCAATTTTAAAATAATTGAAACAATCACCACAGACCTTCTCGGTTCTCTCTCTCACAAATGAACACAAATTAGTCAAATGTTGATGTCATGCAAAAATAATATCTCTTACATTCATTAACTATGTAAGCTTTATTAAAGCAAAATTTTGGGAGAAACAAAATTAATTTTGTTTCTTGCATGGCATACATTGCCGTCGACTACTGTGGAGGGGAGAAGATAATTTTCAGATTTTTATGTGTTGAATAACACATGTGTATTAGATACCCTTCCCCAAACATTAGTGCAATCAAGTATATTAAATTCAAGAATCAATTTGTGTTTCAAACGTCAATTATTTCGGCAATAATATAAACAATTTGGTAGTGTATTTTTCATCTACACATTTTAAAAAGTAAGTGTGTATTAATACTACACTTAAGAAATTTCACAATTTGGATGATCAAAATAAAATAAATCCTATGTTATATCACATAGGATGTTTTCGGCACTTTCATCATATAAATGCCCAAAATTTTATTTTCATGCTATAAGTAGATATATAGCATAATATATATCCTAAATTATAATTTATATCATAGGAAAAATTATCGGAATGAATCCATAGGTAGAAAACCCTATTTCTCGATTTAGGGTTTTCGAGAATCATAAATAATCAACAATATAATCCCAATATTTTCTAGCATTAATTCAATGCTAAATAATATTCCAATTATATAAAATAACCATAGGAATTTAAATATCATAATTCCTTGATCGTTAAACTTGATTCTCAAGTCATCTCTAAACGTTAACGTTTGAAGCGTCTCAAACGTTTAAATATCGACTCATCTCAAAATGGTCGTAATAAAGCTATAATTACTTTATTAAATAATTCAAATAAAATTGGAATTAAATTCTAAGCTTAGAAACTTAGAAAATATCACGAGCCTATAAATATCGATCGTAATCGACGAGAATTAATCTGATTAAAATCGTTACATATTCGTATTTCTTGATTCACATTCATTTGTGAATAAACCGTAGGAATTTATCATTCAAAGATAATCGAAATCATTATTCGATATTTAAATAATCAATTTATCATGATAATATTCTAATTTACGAAATTAATATCGTAATTAGGCGTTTAAATAATCGGGGTATTACATTATGTAACAAATATTGAGAGAAGACGTGCAAGTTATACTTTGACAAGGCATATCGCCATTGTAACGCTACAAATTAGCAGCAATGAATGTGGAAGTGGAGTCGTGCTGCATCTCCTGCTGCTTTATGGTGTCCGCAACGTGAGCCACCACTCCAGCTCCAGCGTAATGAAACCATTCATTTTCACCTGATCGAGGATTGGGAGAATCAACAATCAGATGGGAGGCGAAGCATATATGAGTTACGAGAAATTTGCAGATACCGTGTTCTTACATGGATGTTGTTATGTGCAAAGAAGGGCCAGAAAGACGAGTGAAAGCTGACATCAACTTTCTTCCATCCTAGTCGCTGCAAACCGTGTATCATTTCCTCTGTTGGAAGAATGCAAAGAACAAAATAGTCAGGATTCATATAAACAGAGTTGGCTAGCTGCTTCAGTTACCATTTAGTATGTATAGTACCTTCCATGATTTCATGGTAATCTACTGTGTTTTGTATGCTGGGTTCGTTTTTAGCAGCCTCCTTCGCTTTTGCTGCTTCTGGTGGGAAATGAGGAGCCTCAGATAAAAGGGGGGGGCAGTACTCCACGTCAACAACATGTCTGTAGCCATCCAAAGATCGCCTAGGAGGCTGACAAGAGTGATAACATGGAATATTTTTTACTTTTAATCTAAGTTCTTGATAGAATCCTCAGACAGCATGAGAGAGAGAGCATCTACAAGCACTTAATGAAAATGACAATCTTCTATCGCTTAGAGAGAGAGCACATATATATTCGATTTTCTTACATGATTCTGTGACTACCTTTAAATATTGTGCAAACCCAATACAGATATTTTCATCCTTGTTTTAATTTACTCTATCCATATCATTTGTAAATTCTCATTCATATCATTCAAATAACTTACATGATATGGTGATCCACCAATCTTCGTTCTTATTTTATATTCAACATAAGAATTATGCAAGCACCTAAGATTAAAATGACACTCCCATAATCTTACCAGTTTAGTTTTAACACCAAGTGTTCAAGAAGAAACTCATCTAATCATTTGTTTTGGAAATCTAGTTGGCAATGATCAGGCTTGTACTTATTTTTCATAAGATCAATATAGTGAATCCAAGTTTACCTTCCAATAAAATTATTTAAACATAAGCTGATACACAAAATTGCAGACTATTATCATTATTTTCTTCATAAGCAACTAGATTCATTAAGAAGATATTTCACATACTTTGAAAAGCTCCTTTTCTCTTCGTATGGATGATGTGCGCCAACCAACCATATCTGCGTTTGTTAAGAATCAACAATTGAACAGAGAAAAATACAGATTCTGAAATACTCTTTCTGGGTGCATCAGGATACGGTCATAAGAGACATTAGCATAAAGGACCCGGCATCTGAAAGCACCAAGTGCTGATCTGTAGAAAGAGTCAACCATTAAAATTCAAATAAAGCGAACGCAGTGCTCAAAGCACATGTTAGTAGACTTAGAACTCACATAAACTTTCCTTCTTCACAATCTGACGCCATTCTCAATAAAAGAGGGGGTTTACTGGGTTTTCCATCAGTGAGGAAGAGCTGACTCCCGGTTCGGCCAGTAAAAATGTGGGCAATAGGAGCAGCAAGCTTCTCCAAGAAAGGTACACCAAGAAGGAATGGAAGCTGGCACAGTTGAGGAAAGTTAGAGTTTCGGGATCAAATCAATTATAATCTATGACACTCAACTAAATTATCTGCTAATGAACATACCTGCCTATTTCCTCTCACCCCAAGATGAGGTGTGGCCAGGTAATAAAGTTAATTGCCTCCAGCCCAGCAATCAAACCTTTATTTGAAGAGCCGAGGATAGGAATTTTGTAGCATGAGAGTCAGCTACATCATTGGACTGGTAAGAGCCATCAGAAGTGTACAGAACAGAGATTGCATATCTTGCAAATAGTCCACCAAGTGAATGGGCCAGAAAGGATATCTTCTTTAGGCTATCTGTCTTTTTCACAACCTGAATGACCTGTTTATTGGGAGAGTTAGGCTTGGGTACCAAAATTGTTTGCAAATTCTACCTTAATGAATTCGTGAATGGAGAAAGGATTTGAGAACATGCTATAACATAAGCAGAGAAAGACTTCTCACAAGCATATGGCTCCTTATTAAGCAGTTAATCCATGATCAAGACTCTAAGACACACAAGCAATAATACGACATGCGCAAAGACTCCCTCCCAAAACTTACTTCTTCGGCAAGTCGTTTTCCTGCACCATCAATCCCCGTGAAAGTCTTAGTGTACATATTAGATGAACTAGCTGCACGTAATAAGCAAGTTTCAAATGTTTGCACAGCTCAATTGTTATTATTATAAAAACACATCTTCACAGGGAAAAAATAATGTTTCAAGAATTGCCTGCTGCAGTGCACATAAATTGAAAGGAACTAGTTTAAAAGAATTTCATTAATCTGTTTATGCTACAGAAAAGTCCAATTGAATCTTGTCTAAGTCCAGTGGGCATCTTATTTCGACAATTCATAAACAACATACCATAAATCAAAAATTTATTTCCTACTCGTCTCTTCAACTCCGTGTCAAAATATGTCCAATCACTTGGGCTGCAATAAATAGAAACTTCAATCGATATTAATAAAACATTGTGATTGTAGAATACGCTGTTTCCAGTGAGTATTGAAATCCAAATTCTGATCACAACATTAAATAAGGACAAGTTGGTATAGTTAAATGAAATAGCCTTGGCCAGAAAGTAGTGCAATTATCATGAAAAAGTACACCTAAATGTTTCTGATAATAGCTTGTGTGTTGATAGCATCCACTGATCTTACATAGGGCACAAGTCGAAAATTTAAATGAACTAGATTTTAATATTAGAAATTCACATCACGGTTTTCCAAAATAAAGTGAAGCAGTTCATAGTATGTTTGTAATACTATTAGCATTCTCAAGATTGTACCTATTAAATATCAAAGCTATATTGTACCTATTAAATATCAAAGCTCATTTCTGTAAATATATCAACACTAATAATGTTTTCCTAGTAAGGTGAATTCTGACTTCTGGGGAATCAAATAATTCTAGGAGACCTTTTCCCAGCTCATCTAGAGAAATCAATGATGAAAAAATATAGACCATCATTCAAGAAAGAAACATAAGGAAGTGAGTCTAAATGAAGACACAAAAACACATTCAAGGTCTCTTCTCACATTGTTTATCATTACATTCTACCTCTGTCTTATCCTGCGCCAATTCTCATTCTAAAACAACCTTTCAAGCAATCAAATTGGAAGTCTGCCTATATCCATTTCTGGTGGTTGGATGGAAGGAGTAAAGATTCGGATTTCCATATGTCATGTACAGGAAAATGTATACCTTGCCAAGATACCATGCACAAGAACTAGAAGATGATTAGGTCTGCCCTCCATATTTACAATGTCCCTTGGTGAGGCAACCTTTGAAGCAATATTAGAAGCGATATTTCCCTGAGATGTACTCATGGCTTGAGCTGTAAGGTTCTGATTCATCAAGATATTCTTCAAGCCTGCTTGTTAAAAATTAAATCCAAAGTCCAAGAATCATGAACATCTGCTTTAAAGTTTAAAGCAGCAAAGAAGTATCAAAATTCAGAGGGAAATTCAGAGCAATTAAGTAATAAAAGACATCGAATCTAATGTCAAGACATGAGATATGCATCCTCAAGCAACAAAAAGTTTCTGAACTTAGAACTGGAAAACCTAAGTAATATAATAGAACTTCATGGTTTTACTATTCAAACTAAGTTTAAAGAGAATCTTAAGCAAAAGTAATATTAGAATAAAGTTACCAATAGGGATTTGGTATGAACTCCTTGGATAGGCCGGAAGCAAACTGGAGGATGGATGGTACAAACACTAGCCAAGTGAACAAAATGTAGAACTACTAGGTCTAAGACTGCATGCAGGAGCTAAACATCTGTCACGACTCACTAGAAATCTTTATGCCATTCAAATAGATACTATTCAAAATCAAACAGGTGAAGAATGTGTGAAAATAGATGACCATAGCAAAGAAAGGATTCAAATTTACAAAATATATATATATATATATAAGGTAACCTAGAGACAGATTTATAAACTTGAAAAATGTTGAAAATCATCAAGGAGATTTCTCATGATCGACTTCTCGTTGATCATAAGATATCTACCTTCAAATTTCAACTATCAAAACCTACCACGATTCTCATGATTGAGACAAAATAAGCACCACCACGATGAAAAAGTAATAATATTGATATGAAACAAAAAGCTCTTTCCATTTCCTTCATTTTTTTTCCAGGAAGAGCTCAATAATTGGATTAGAGGTATAGGCATAGACAGTTCAAACAGATAGCAACGCAAGTTAACTCATCTATTCACAAAATTCTTCATTTCTCTTCACTATACGGAAAATAATGCACGAATCAAAACTAAAAATCAATAAAAGGGATAAACAGCGTGAATCAATGGTGCGTTTGCAGAACCAAGCGCCAATAATCTCAAAATCTTCACGGCTCCGTATTCGTTTTAGCACGATACAAGAAGGAAATAATCATGAAAAGAAAAATCTGAGGAATTGGTGAAAACGTTACCGGAAAAAGCTGTGAGATTCCGGGAATGGCCGCGGGAGCAATGCCAATTATTGGGATAAGAACAATAGGGGGAAGGAGAGCAAGAAGTGGAAGAGGAAGAAGAGGGATTGTTGTTGGTGGAAAGGGGGTTGAAAACGGGACGAATTTGGGGAGAGTAACAGTAAGAGAAAGGCGCCGAGGAAGCCATTTGTATGCGAAAATACTATTTATAGTAATATCACTAGGTAGTAGTGTAGGAACCAAGTCAGGAGATTCTAGAGAGAGAGAGAGAGAGACAATGAAATGGAGGTATAGGCTAGGTTTGAGAAGAGAAGAAGCATTCCGCCATTATATTATCTTCTCCTTGTAGCAGAGAGCGTCAGTCCCATACCAGCGCCCCTCTCTCTCTGCTATCGTAGGACTGCTTTTTGTTTCCTTCTACAAACTTTTGTTTCATTTTGTTCTTAAGAGTATAATTTGCACAAGTGATGGGGATGTTTTGGTTATGATGCAGCATGATATATATCTATATTTATTGGCGTAATCATTCCTATAATTGTATGTTGTTTAAAATATCAATATATGATTTGTAATAAAGGTGAATAGTATTTTATATTCTAAATTAGTTTAATACTATTAATATATTCTGAATTATCGAAAATAATTTTTTTTAATAATGAATTATTGATTTTATATCAATTATATCTTTTTCTTTTTTATTCCTCAAAAAAGTTGACATGACTCACCTCATATCATGATTTATTTAACAAAAAAAAAATTAGACTTACATGATACAAATGATGTAATTAGATTCTTAAATAAACCGTGCCCATTCGGCGTTATGTCAACTTTTCGAAATTGAAAAAAGATGGGGCACAATTAATACGAATTCAATAGGTCAAAATTTAAAATAACACTTTCGAAAATTTAGGATATGATCGATTGTGTCAAAATAGTTTGAAGTGTAAGGTAACATTTACCTTTATAATAATAGTTTGCTAGATGTAGTACAAAAATATTACAAATGATTTTAAATTAGAAATAAGATAAAAATAACTCTTACGTGTGCATATTATACGATAAATCTGTTCGAGTTCATAGTATAAAATAAAATGACCAATGAATTAAGATTACCGTGCTATGATCATAATTTTGTACCATGCGAGCACACAAAAGACCAGCTCCATAAATAAATACTCTACTTAGTTCTAATTTGGTGATGGAATGGATATATACATGGTGAATCATCAAGCCTTGGTACTTGGTAGAATTTAGTGTGTAGATGTTGACAGGACTGGGTCCATGAGGCGGTGCGGCCTTCCCCTAAAACCCCGAAACATTAAGGCTCTTTGAGATATATATTTTATATACTTACTAGTTTGTACTCCGTCAAGTTTCGACGGAAAATTATTTTATGTATAATAGTAAATAAATTAAATTCTTGTTCTGCCTATAAAGCAAACAATATCAGAGCGATGATAATCTGATACTCGATATAAGTTGCATGTCGTTGATTTTCAAAAGAAAATCACTTTACATTATTGTCTATAAGTAGAAATTATAGAACAATTTTATACTTTCGCTAAAGTTCCGTCACCTTTTCGGTTATTGACTGCGGCAAAACACTTTGACCATATAGACCTATCTAGAATGTATATACTCACAGTTGTCCTAAATTTATTTAAATTTATAAATAATGTTATTACAATATTTGGTTATTTAACTTAATTAAAACATAATAGTACAAAATAATCATTAAAAATAAATCTTATGCATAACAAAAGATTGCTAATAATAAAAAATAAATCTATACAAACATGTAGATTAATGGTCAGACTTGTTAAAAATTTATATACCTCTAATTACAGGTGTTTAGTTAGTTTTAAAATTCTACTTGAAAGATTACAACGTAAAGTTATTTTCTTCGAAGTTGATGAAATACAAAACTTATATGTCAGATCAAGATTTTCAATTGGCTAGAGTTCAGTCACTTATTGAAAGCGACGAAACATGACAATGAGACGAAACAATGAGGCTAGGGTTCAATCAACCAGAGTCGCCGATCGCGGCTAAGTACATAGATGAATCAAAATGATGAGGTTAGAGTCCACCCACCTAGACCCGTCTAAAATTATATACAAGTACATGTCTCAAACTCGATTAATTACTCGAATCTATTTGAATTTATGAATAAAAGTTGTTACAATAATTGGTTATTTGTTTGAATAAAAATCAAAGATTACAAAGGAAACATTAATAATAAAGTATAAATAACAAAACATTAAAAAATGGTGAAATTTCCCTGCAAGCTTGTACTTAACGGTTGCACATAATACTCAAACCTATTTAAATTTATAAATATAAGTTATTACAATAATAATTTGGCCATTACACAGTATATGCTAAAAATAAATGATATGAAGAACAAAAAAATAGAAAATGGAGAAAATTTCATGTATGCATGTCGATTAATGTGGACCCTTTTAGAGTTTATATACTCGTACATGTCCTAAGTCCGATTAAAAAGTTAGTTACTACTCTTTCCCATCTCAATCTCGTATAATAATGCATGTTAAATATCTGAATTCGCTTAAATATATAAAATATCTAAATGATCAAATATAAGTTATTACAACAATTGGATCCATCTGTAAAAAAATGAACATTACAATTTATTTGGCCAAATTAAAATGAAGCAATTATTTATTTCCACCTTAATATTAAATTGAAAAAATTACTTTAAATTTTTTTCAAATTGTATAATTTTGTTTAGGTTTAAAATTAGTGAAGTCTCATTAGAAATCTATGTGGAATTCAAATTGTATGTAGGTGTACAAAATATATCATTTTATTTAAGTTTTTAATGGTGGGATCTCATAAAATTGATGTAAGATTCCAAATTTTAGAAAATAGAAATAGAAAATCCTAGATTTTCATAAAGAATTCTTGAATATGAATCTAAATCGTGTAGTTAGAAGATTGAAAAATGATCATATAATCTCGCATAGTTAAAAGAATGATAAGAACATAATTTTGAAAATTATTCAAATTAATGAAATCTTCAGATTTAGCAATAAGAAATTAATGGATGGAGAAACATAATATTTATTTATAGATCAGTAATTATTACTATGTACTATATAGAAAAGTACATACAATTAGATGTACTAACTATTACATTACATATATATAATAATAATATATAATTAGGTGTAGACATATGTACCTATAATGCCATATAGAATACTTTTAATATAATTAGTGCATTTATTAATTTTATAACATGCAATTATATTATTATAATTAATGTATGGCTATGAATTATGCTATTGTATCATTTAAAAAAAGATTTATCCTATTGTAATATTGAGAGAGAGCGCCATGAAGTCAACTACTTCATTAGGTACTCGACAATTAAATATTTGTCATCATATTACTCAAAAGCATAAACAAATAAAATAAAATAAATTGTTGCACAGTTTGAAGTTCATTTCTCTCATGAAGCTTTAAAATAAACTATAACATAGTTCCATTTTCATACAATTCAGTTAGAATAGGATATCATAATATGCTCGAGCCTTTGTCGCCAAAGCTATGGATCGGAGAGCCCAAACAATAACAAAGTTCCATCTTTTCTCTGAACCAATTTTCAAGATACTTAAACACAATAATAATTGAGAAATCAATACATACCAATTTGAAATCATCCATTCGAAGAGAAAATCCCATCTTCGTCGTCTCTTCCAACATAATTTCAAGAGGATGTCAAAAGGTAGAAAGGTGTAAAAAGCTTGAAAGTAAATTCCATGCCTATATAACATTCAACTAAATTCTATCATAAAACAAAATCCATGGAAACCGATCAAATCATAATTACTACCACCGAACAAATAATAAAGGTAGACAAAACAAAGGCGAGGCATCTCACATTCCCCAACATCGGTGAGGAGGAATTCGGTTTTGGAAATTGTTTCCCGAGGACTTCTTGTGTTTAGATAAGACTTCTATTTTCAACATTATGAAAAACAATTACAAAGAACAGAGAGAATGATTTGCATGAGGACATAGCATGAGAAGATATATTTCATAAGAAATTAATTTTTACTGAAATTTGTAGGTGAATTCAACTTTTGATTGGAGAGAGATTGCAATAGGAGCGTGGAAGATGGATAGAAAGAAATTGATATTGTGTAAATAGATCACACTTAATATGCATATTTACTAGTAGAGCCGGCAAAATTGGCCCGGCCCGATGGGTCGGCCTGAGGTACCCGAAATTGGGGTTGGGTTGGGCTCGTAAAAATAGTGGCCCGAAAAAAATCGGGCCTAAAAAGCCCGCCCACATAGCCCATTGGGCTGATCGGGCTTTGGGACTAAAAAGCCCGGGGTTAACGGGCCCAAAAGCCCACCCACACATTTAAATTTTTTATATTTTATATTATTAAATACGAAATAGTAAATATAGAAAATAAAATTGATGTTAGTAGACATAATTTATCTTATTTATTTTGAATTGATGTTAGTAGACTTAATTTATTTATTGTTATCATATTTTTGAAATTAAAAATAATATTTTAGTAAATTAAATATTAAGTAGGTTTGGCCGGTGGTGAGATAAATTTTGGCTATCATATTTTTAGCGATAGCATTTTGGACGGCCCCCGACCGGAAAAATAATAAGCTTAGATGGGGGCCGACCGCCTTTTATGCCTCTATTTCTTGGATATAATTTTTTATTACCAAATTACTCTTAATCATTTAATTGTAATTATATATATTTTCTAATAATATATTGAGATTCGTGGAGTATTTATTGCCAATCAGTATAAATATATACACATTTATAAACACACGATTTTACCTAAATTTAGATAACCAATTATGAAAATAAAATTTGGATTTAAGAAGACGTAAATTGCATAATTAGAAAATTGAGAATGAAAATACATGGAATTGCCACGTAGGATAGAAGATCAATAGGTGCCTTCAATCTGTATTGGATTATAGAATTAAATAGATATTATTCATTTTATAGAGAGTAAACTATCAAACAAATTATTAACTATAATTAATTTTCAACTAAAATAAATAATTTTTACTTTTTTGTAATTGGAATTGGAACTTTTTTTGACAATCTTCTCAGATTAAATTTTTTGATAGTTAGCCAAAAGCAACGAATCATACATGAAGATGTACCTCTCTTCAAAAATATCAAAGCCCATACATTAATTGAACTAATTGCATTTTATTTTGGAAAGAAAAATTCTGAAAATGCAATTTTACATTAAACTCGAGTTGTATATTGAAAATCTCATTTGTTAGTTACTTTCAACATTCATTCCACTATTAAAATATTCCTTATTCCCTTCAAAGAATTGGGAAAATCGAGAAGCCAGATTGAAAAATTCACACACTCCCATATACCAAACTCACTGCTAAAAAATATATTTAGTTGTCAACTTTAAAAAATGGTATTACAATTTTACGGTCATATTTAATAATTTATTTAACAATTTTCTTTTATTTAAAGGAACATCAATTATAGTATACATTAACTATGCTCAGAAAATTTTTATTTTGTATCTCAAAAGTTCGTGATTCGAATTCTCATATGCATATGCACGGCAATGAATCATGTGCAAATACGCTCCTCCAATGAACAAGTCAACTGCCAACGATTAGGATAGATGGATTTTACATCCTCATGTATTGTATCCTTCTTTAATCTTCATTCATATGTCTTTTGATTGTTTAGATGTTTGATATGTGACGATCAAAATATTATTATCACCCCAAAAAATTAGTCATTCCTCCATTTTAACTCAATCTCTCTCCTCGGTGACATTAGTTAGAAATTATGTATGACATTAAATTTTGTTAATTGTTTTAATTAATATTATATAAAACATACTAGATGTCTTTTAAAATTTAAATTATATATTTCTATTATATATTTTATAATATATGTAAATTAAAATAAACTATAAAAATAAGTAAATCGATATTTCATAAGATATAAGAAAATTAATATTTGCATCGACTTATTATTAATGAGTCATCATGAAATTAATAACCGATTAATTACAATGAGACATCATAATATAATAAAATAATACTAAATTTTACTATATAATATAAGTTAAAATAATTCATAATAATAAGTTGTGCTGTTATTTTATAATACTTAAATTAATAGTAAGAGATATGACATAATAAAAATACATAAGTCAATAAGTATCAATAATATTTAGTTCTAATAACATTATACATTAATCCTATCTATCATAAATAACATCTCAATTTATGGGGATCTCAAGTTTTCAAAATTTCTAGTGATGAAGATCTTAATAAACAATATCATCACCGATAGAAATAATAATAAACAACATCTTCATCGATAGAAATCATAATAAATAATATCCCTACCAGTATAGATTTTTGTAAAAACATTATCATGATGGAGATATCAAATTTTCAAGATCCCCATCGATGGGGATCTTGTGTTTTCAAGATCCCTACCAATGGGGATCTTAATAAACAATATCCCCATCGATAGGAATCTCAAGTTTTCAAGATTCCTAACAATATGGATCTTAATAAACAACATCATCACCGATAGAGATCATAATAAACAACACCCCCACCCATGGGGATCTTAATAAACAATATCCTCACCAATAGGAATTTTAATAAATAATATCTTCATGATGGGGATCTCAAATTTTCAAGATCCCCATTGATCGGATCTCAATTTTTAAGATCCCTACCGGTGAGAATCTTAATAAACAAGATCCCCATAGTTCTTTTATCATAATCTTAGTTTAGTTCACCTTCTTATTGCATATAATACAATAATAACTTCTAATAATGTGACGACCTGACTTCTCAAAGAAGTACGGATCATATGGATCATCACTGGTATGATAATGCAGCGGATATATATACATAACTAATCAATACAATTAACTATTAAACTGCTCATAAATGCATGGACTGAAAGGAATAAGCTGTTTCAATACAAACCCAAGTCACATAAGGACTTGTCAAGAGGTTCAATAACCAAATATAACTCAATCAGTACGCAATTCAAGGAACGAGGTACGACCTCAAGTTCAATACGATAATGAATAGCAGTTATACTCAAAAGACACCAAAACAATATTAGAGTTTAGCATCAATAAACGTGTGGACATGCATATGACGATGCATGCCCAAGGTTTTAGAAACCTTTCTACTATAGCAACATAAACACCTGCCACTCTGCACCACCTCGCACTCATCGTCAATCCCTGCTCAACATGCAAATCAAAAACGAGATGCAGGGCTAAGTACAAAAGTACTCAATGGACTCATTGCCGAAAATATTTTCTTTGTAAAGTCATTGAATTGCCCACAATAGCGTGAGGATTTTAGTTGAAAAGACTCATACCTATCAAATATTTATCATTTTCTGAAAGTGTCCGGCCGAACTATTTTATCCACGTTATTCCATATCTGATCATTCATTCATTCATTCATGCACTATGAAGGTGGCCACCTACATATAGTCATCGTGACCGGTCGAGGTAGCTAACCTTAACACACAGTCACATGTGTACACAATCCAAGTTAGTCCTTAACTAAGTCGGATACGATCGTTACCCTTTTTTCAACGTTGGTGGACCAACACATTCTCATACCACGTTGGATATACCACCTCAGATAGGATCACAACAAAATATAAACATTTGGCAGTCAATAACAGTTCATGCAATAATATTTCATAAAGCTTTTGTAAATCATGCTTTGAGGTATGCATATCATTTTATTTCAAGAGAGCCCACCTGCTAGTCCGAAGCTATAAGTTCTAAGCGAAGCAAGGTGTGATTGTCTTTCCTCGGCAACTACGTACGATCAGGTCCTTCATAAGAAAATATATTTTCTTAAATTCTTTCTATTGATCGAGGGTCGTTTATAAATTACGACTTAAAGTTCCCAATTTAGGGTTTCTTTGTGATTTCTTATGATGGTTTTAAGATAATTTTTATTATCCTACATAACTATATCCCTTCATCTTTCATAGACGAACCTCAACTTATGAGTCATATACTCCGAGTCTAACCTCGACTCTAACCCTAGTGTTTTTCTAAACACTATTACATTATAGAGTGTTGGTACTCAAGTTATGATTGTATGTTAGGATATTCTCAAGCCACTAGCTAGACTTAACAATTATAGTTATGTCCTAGTAGGTTATGTGACGACTTATCGTGATGTCTGACGAATGAAAGGAATCTTGACTTATGATTCGAGATATCTCATACCATCACATAAGTAAATACTTAGGATTTAACGAAGTTCTTTGTGAATACTAACTCGTCCTTAGAGACATAAGGATCGACATCTTATGTTTGAATCTTAGATCACACTTTTCACATTATTCGTTTCTCTTAACTCGTCGGAGATTGTGTAAGTTATACAATCGCTATTCGTATCGAGTTGTCTTAACGCTCAATCTAATATCGTATTAAGTTGTCGTTGTTGTACATTAATGTTGTAAGTCGGCTTTTGGTTTCTTTAACTTAGGAACTTCACGTTTGAGTACCATTTTGTTAATAGAAAGCCCTAAATTGTGTCTAACTTTGATTCTCATTAACTCCTTCTTAAGTTATCGAAATTTGTTGATTTCTTTTGGATTCTCGTATATAAAGTATTATGTTGTTTACGTTTGAGGTTTTGTTTGTCGGCATAACGTAAATAAACCATACAACATTATAAACCACCATACACAACATATACCATACTAAAACATTTGAAAACCTAAATTTCTAACATAATATACAACCATTGTGTATGTGTGCATGGGTGTTCCATTCATTAATCATAATCACATACCATTCATTCTAAACTTATAGATTAACTATCATAACATCATTTACAATTAAAATCCAACTCATACTTTAACCATTTTGCTATGTTTCCGATAATTAGCATTAATTAGCATAAATATCCAATAAATTCCAATAAAATCATGTTATGCTCCTATCATATTATAGAATTTAATTACCAACTCAATATCATCAAATAAAATTTAAATCGTGAGTTAATAAGCATTATATTTTCGGTAATAATGATTTATTGAACATTGGTGTTCAATAAATTTCACAAAAATCATATCATGCTTATATCATATACTAAACATGGAATATCATTTCATATCATACATTAAAATTAAAACATATGCTTATTTTCTTCATTTATTTTCGGTAATCTCAATATATATATATATATATACTCAATAAATTCTATCCACTTCATAACATGTTTATAAAATGCAATAAACATGTAATATTAAGCTTAAACACCAAGTAAATATTTATAAAATGAACTAAATGCTTGGAATTTTTGGTCCTCACACATATATTGTATATGTATTCAATAAATTCTCAAAAAAGCATAATAGATTCATATTATTTCTAAACATCATATATCATATTATTTTCAACAAATAAAAATCAAATAAACCTTAAAATATATATGTATAGTTTGGTCCAAATAAAATAAATAGGAGAGTGTTTCAATAATTTCAAGATTAATATATGATGTTCATATCATATATCAAACACTATACCTCAACTATTTTTCAACAAATAAAATCAAAATAATTTTTAAAAGTTATATATATATATATTTTGGCCCTAACAAAATAAATATGAGAAATAATTTTAAAATTCTCATCTTTATTCTATATGCTACTAACACAACAACAAACAACAATATGAAATAACATTCACAAAAACATGCTTTATCTTCTATGAAAAAAATTCTAACAAAAATAAAAAATACCAAACATGCTCCAAAAATTTCCAAACTTTAAAAAAAACCATAAAATAAATTTCTAAGCATATTTCATTGATGGCTTGAGAGCATTTGATGGCTTGAAAGTCATGAAGAAAATAGAGAACAAAAATTAGGGTTCTTCATGAAAGAATTCCAAAAAAAATCTAAAAAACATTCTACTCTATTACAAATAAAGAGAATGATGAACTCTACCTTTGTATGGTGTTAGAAAATTATTTGGAGGGTTGCAATGGTGGATTAAAGCTTGGAGAAGGTGAAGAAATTTAAAAACAAAGAGAAAACTTTGTTCCAAAGAGAGAGAGAGAGAATGGTCACAAAATGCTGCTGTAATTTGGTGCAAAATGGGCTGTTGTAATCCTATATGGGGTGCCCATTGTGGTGGTTGGGAAAAGACTAGTCAAATTACCCGATTTGACATGTTATCTTGGTTCTTTGAGTTTTATCACGCTTTTGATTGATTTCTGGAACCTTAAGGTTTTATTTTCTTAAATAGGCTTAAAAGACTTATTTCATAGTTTATAATAATTTCATGAAGTTCGATTGCATCCGTAAGTCAATTACGAACTATCACAAAAACAAAATTCAACGATTAAATTATGCTCACTCAAATTTCTATCAATTCTTGAGCTTTCATAATTAATTTGAGTCTTATAAATCATTTCTTATTTATTTAGACCCTTGGTTCGAGTTTCGATTCGTTCGGATAAGTTTAAGGTTTTTCGTTATATGTTTCAGCGTTCGGTTAAGTTCTTTAGAATTTCATTCAAAAATTGATTCTTATGAATTCTAAATTCACAAATATATATTCCTTCATGATTTTGATTGTTTTCATTAATTTCAATGATTAGCACGGACTGGAAGTTTATCCAGCTCGTGAATAGTACTTTTAAGACTGACCGACAAGTCTACCCGAAAATTCTAATTCTTTGTCTTCTCACATGTTTTCATGAGAAGATTCTAGAAAAGCAATTCTTTTGTTGAGATTCATTCTATATTCAGGCTATTCAGGAAACCCTAATCCGGTTGGACGACTAGTCACTAGTTTTTTATTTCTCTAGTTTTCGATCTCCAAATTCGTTTCGTTGGTTACCTTAAACAGAATTAAGATCTAAGCCCCACAAGTAATTGGTTTAACCATCACTAATAAAAGTTTTAAATTTTTCGGGTTATTACATACCATCCCTTAAAATAAATTTCGTCCCAAATTTGCTAACCATGGAAAAGTTCTAGTATTTCTTCATAGTGATTCTAATTCCCAGTTGCTTCTTCTTTCCATGGTATCGCCAGAGAACTTTTACTAACGATATCTCTTTGTTCCTTAGCTTTTGGATACGCCGGTCCAAGATTTCCGTAGGTAATTCAACTCATGTGGGCGTAATTGCCTTGAAGCATAAGCAATGACTTTGCCTTCTTGCATCGTAACACATCCTAATCCATTCTTTGAAGCGTCCTGTAGATTATGTACTCTTTATCCGCTTGGCATGCGAGTACATGTCTTTGTCGTCAAGACAACTCATTCAATCTCTGGAAACTAACCCCACACTCGGCGGTCCAAGTGTACTTGTTTCCTTTCCTTAACAATTGGGTCATGAGTGGGGCTATTGTTGAAAATCCTTCGATAAATCTTCGATAATAGCCGACAAGTCCTAAGAAACTCCGAATTTCATTCGGGTTCTTTGGTGATTCCTATTCTCGAACTGTATCGATCTTTGATTCCCTCGACGGACACGATGTGACCTAAAAATGTCACCTCGCCTAACCAGAATTCACACTTGCTAAACTTGGCAAAGAGTTGCTCTTGCCTTAATGTTTGCAGCACAGTTCTCAAGTGCTCTTCATGTTCTTGGTTATTCTTGGAGTATATTAGGATATATTCTATGAATACTAAGATAAATTTGTCTAAGTATGGGTGAAATACCTATTCATGACTTCAAAAGACTCGCCTTCCTTGTCGATCAAACAGATCGTCGATTGAGCAAAGGATACTTATTCTTAAGAGTTATCTTGTTTAACTCTCGATAATCTATGCACATTCTCAATGTGCCATCATTCTTCTTCACGAAAAGGACAGGTGCTTCCCATGGTGACACACTAGGCCTAATGAAACCTAACTCCAAGAGTTCTTGCAACTGGATTTTCAATTCCTCAAGTTCTTTTGGTGCCATTCGGTATGGGGCCTTCGATACAGGGGCAAAACATGGTTCAAGATCGATCTTGAACTCAATCTGTCGGTTTGGTTGTAATCCCAGTAGTTCTTTTGGAAATACATCGCGATACTCCTTCACGATCGGAACGTCTTCTATCATTCTCTCATTCTTGTCTTCCTCCTGGAGATAGACAAGGTATGCGTGGTTCTCTGTCTTGTTTAACAACATCCTTGCTTGTAGCGCGGATATGATTGAGACCCTCCTCTTCCTGCTGATCTCGTGCAAGCCTGTAGGTTTCTCTCTGGAATTTTGGAAAGAAATTTTCCTTTCATTACATAGGATGGTCGCATTATGTTTGGTTAACCAATCCATTCCTAGGATTATGTCCACATCTGTCATAGGTATGAAGTGAACGTTATCTGTCATAACCTTAAGTGAGCCTAGTCCAAGTTCTAGGTTAGAGCATGTATGGGTTACCGTTCTTATGCCTCCTACTGGTGAAAAAATTCTTATGATTTGTTCAGCGCGTCTAGGATCTAGTCCTAAGTTCTCTACGCATGCTTCAGCAATAAAAGAATGCGAGGCGTCAGTATCAAATAGTAGGATAACATGCAATTGGAGGAGTGTTCCCATACTTGCTAAGTTTCCTTGGTTCATTGGCGGTTCCTACGTGAATTCTCTTTCCTGATTGAGGGCATAGGCCCTGTCTTGCGGTGGTGGTTGCTGTTGTTGCTGCTGTGGTTGTTGCTGTTGTTGTTGCGACAGCTATCGATATTGTTGCTGCTATCGCCAATGTCGTTGTCGTTGTCGTTGTCGTTGTCGTCATGGTGGATAGGGTCGTTGGATCGGCTGGAAGTACTGAACCGGGGGCTACTGCTGAAATGGTTGAGCTTAGATAGCACGGACCGGTTGGACTTGATTAGGCACATTGGGATGGCCATTCCCTCCTTAGCGTATCTCTGGATAGTCCCTGGAGTAGTGACCCTTCTTGCCACACTTGAAGCATCCATCATTCGTGAATACGCATGCCCCTTTGTGACTCCTATGGCACCTTGGGCACACGGGTGTCTCACTTAACTCGGTTTTCCCACCACGTGCGGGTACCATGGGCGTCCATTACCTTGTCCATGCCGGATGGCACGTTATTCCCTTTCCATGGCCTTCTGTCGGCCTGACCAGTGTTGGATCCTTGACCTTGGTGCGGTCCTTCCCATTTCCTCTTTCCACGATCCCCCTGGTGGTTCGGCTGATGCACAGAGACATTCCTATCCTTAGGCAAGGCAACCTCGATGTCCAATGCCTGCCGAGGGCCTCACGGTAAGTCGATTTTCGTGACCGACTAGCGAAACCCCGATTTCATTACGAGTCCCATCGAAACTTTTCTATCCTCTTCTCATCGTTGTAGACCCGGTGAGGCGTATACCATGACATCTCGCAAAATGCACGGTCGTGTCATGACCGTTGTCTTTCCGTAGCTTGATTGTAGAACTCATGCTCTTTCGTCTTCCTATAACTCTTGGGAATGTATTTTCATACACTTCCTCATTAAACTTTTCCGTGTATATTCTTCGAGTTCTTCTTCGGATAGGGTCTTTTCTTTTGCCTCCCACCGAAGTCACGGATGGTCATTTATAAGGCCACGCATGACAAGCATTCCTGTGAGGTACAGTGGAGAAAATTGAAGATTCGCTCCAGTGCGGGAATCCAAAGTCCAGCATCCACATGATTCCCAGTCCCGTTGAAAGTTGGCGGATTACGTCGAGGAATAGTTCCTCAATCCGTCTTGCCGTGGTGGTGGTGGAGGGTGTCCTCTCTCGGTGTTACCTCACGATTTCTTCTTTCTACGGCATCCTATCCTTCATAAATATAAGCAATCAATATCTTCTTATACCATCCATCAGGATCATAATATATATTAGCACGGAAGGCTCTCGGGGAGCTATCATCATATCACATCAAATGTCTCTACAAGGACTTTCATCATCGCTTTTAAGGTCCACAAGAGGCCAGGTACGGAGTATGATGTTCCGAAAATAAATATCAACATCACTTAGTGTACTTAGTCACGGTGCGTACAAAAATCTAAACGCTATCTTGGTCATCAGAATAAGGATTCATGTCGGAATGACTCATCGTTTCTGCATGCATCAAAAGATATACAAGGGTATTTAGACAAACACTATCTTGTCCTAATAACTAGATCCATAATCGCCCGGGGTGTAGACAGGGCTCATCGTGTCGGAGTCAGAACCAGGAGTATGAGTATTGTCTACTCATTCTATCTCATCGTCAGTAAATCGATGTGCAGGTCCTCCCCAGGATCCTCCTCAGGGTTTTCCTCTGGATCCCTCTCCTCTATGACCTCAGCATCAAATGTGAGAGCCACGAGCTCTCGTACTCTAATGACCCTAGCTTTTCCCATAGCAGCCAGGTCTTGGTGGATCTCAGTCGTGATCTCCTTGAAAGTAGTGGCTAGAAACGGTGTAGCAGGAAGACGAGCACAAGCTCCTCTCACGGTGCCTGCAGCTAGGCCACATGGATCATCAATCTCCACAGTATCATGGTATAGGGGTCCATGCGGGGGTGGCAGCGGTTGAGCTAGGGGAGCGCCAATAGGTAGAGATGGATGCTGACATATAATGATCGGTGGCGATGGTCTGGGTTGTTAATGATGTGGCTCGAATCCTACTAGCGGTAGGACTGAAAAAGTTATCTGTCGAGGACGGGAAGTTCTAGCCTCGAACATGTTCCTACCACAGCTAGGCAAGAATCGGATCCATCAAATGCCAAACGAGGCACCTCCAGGTGAAGCCACTCGGGAATCTCATCACGCCAGGCGTATTCCCGTTCGGGGATATATGGTCCACATGGTGTAGCTCCGTATACCATGAATACGTAGCTCAGGTGAGTGACAAAACGAGGCAAGTCCGCCTCAAGATCGAAGCTCTCTCGACGTCGATAGATATAATATGCCGATATCTCACGGGCATATCCCTACCAGTCGGATGGCAGTCTCATGATAAGTCGAAGCACACCGTCATAATGTGACGTACCACGGGCATGTGCAGCAGCCCAATGATGTACAAAATGAGCAAGGAACTCGCCGATGTCTTCTACTCGGTACATCTAGTAGGAACGGTAGGAGCGTACCACCTCCTCGGGTGTGACTCTAGAAGATAAATGGAGCCTAGTCGTAAAAACCGTTCGAACCATCTTATATTCCTAAGTTCTTATGAAACTACTTTCATGGTTTGGTCTTTGGGAAGAGACTGCAAGGTTTATTAGGACAGAATAAACGTTCGATGTCTAGCCTTCGGGTAAAGGCTAAGTGGTCATCGTATCTTATTGGGTTCTGGATTCCTTATTTCTATACGCATCATAAAATTCGACCATAATCGTTCCTATAATGTACTTACAATTTGATCCTTCTTTTAATACTTCCTTAACGTTATACATTGATTCTTTCATTATTGCCACGATAGAGCAACACGCATGGTGTTCGAAATTCCTTTGTGTAGAGGTTGGGGCTCATAACATACGAACCTCAAGTTAAGCAATCGCTTCATCATCGTGGTCGGTCGCATTCTCATCCTAAAATCCGTTCGGATTGCGATTCTTAAAATTTCTATGTTCTCGTTCTTCCTTAGTATTCCGTTCAATTGGGGATACCTTATGTTCTCATACCAAGTTCGGTGCAAAGGGATCATGCGTCTTAAGAGTCTATGTTCTCATGGGAATACATACTTATTTACATCCTGCTTCTAGCATGCTTTGCATATAGCAGTAAACACAGATCATGATATATATTGCGATAATACAGTATCCTCATATTACCCCCTTACCAAACCCCTAAAGTTTGCAACTTTTTTCAAACTAATGACCAATTATTTTGAAAGAAACTTTTCAATTTCAAATCATTCATTTTTCCAAAATATATTTCGACCTTCAAACTAAGCAACATTTGTAAGTCTATTTCACATTCTATATACTTCCATCATTTCAAAATAACCTAGCGGATCCATTCACGAAGAGCACGCCATAAAAAGTCTCGAAGTTCACATTCGAGAACTTGGATTGCATGCAAGATGGCACCCACTTAGGAAACTTTTGTATAAGTGAGAGAAGCAAAGTGATGGTTTTGTTTTGTAATAGCTAGTAGAGACATATTGTATACTAAAAGTTTGCTTTAGTATAAGTGGAAGATTGTTGGATTTATCTTGGCATTTGGTTGAGCTTGTATCAATGTTTCTGCTACCACTATTACAATCTCCTATCTCGAATTATTTACTTGATTGCATATGTATGTCCCTTTATCTCATATATAAGTTAGATCAAACAATGGGTTGTAGATCACGAAGTCATATGATTGGTCGAACTTAATGAGATATAAAAGTATCACTGTTGAGACAACTTGAGGACGAGTTGTCGGTATAGGCTATGTGTAGATAAGAAGTGATTTGACTTGGTTGCTTGTCTATCTTTGATACGTCTCGGCGTATTGATGGATCACAATGAGATGAGTTCTTCTATCGACCGTCGTGAAGAACCTAGATCTCGAGACTTACGTTGATCTAAACCTCGATAAGGTATTAGGTGAGTTTGAGTTCCTGACCATCACTTTGACTTGCTATGGGTGAGGTTACATGAGATAATCCAAGATCTCTGCATCTTGGGTGGTGGCGGTCTTGTATGTCATGCTAGTTACCGTGTCGAGTCACCGTATCCATTAAGGATGATGACGTCCTTAAGGAGCTCAAAGGTTTATTGTACTAAACCCTGCGCAGGTTGAGTTATCTCAAGTACAATAATAAGGTTGAGTGGTACTACTTAAGAATTAAAGATATTAATTATTTTAAGCATCGAGCGTGTAAATAATTAATGGACATCTGATATCTTAAATACGAGGATTCAGAATGTCTAAGTGCAAGCCCGACTCAACTCGGTAATAAAAGGGTAAGTCAAGATTTATTCTCTAGTGGCATGAATGAATGTTTATAAATTAATTTATGTTCAGGTGAACATAAGATAATTAATTTATTTGAGGCCCATCTTTATTCCTGCATTTGATCCTAAGTTGGCCCATCCAGGCCCTGTAGCTAAGGTGATTTTTCGCCCATCTCTCTCGGGCCCTCTTGGGACTGCTTGATCCTCTCTATCATAAAGGATATTATTATATTTATTAGATATGCGTAAATCCTATCTAGATAGGATTTGGGAGTGCATTATAAATATAAAGGTGAGAGAAAATCAAGGCTAATCCTCATTATATATTTTGAGAATTACTATAGCAATATAGTGAGAATTTTCGAAAATTAAGAGAGAAGAAAAGGTGTTGGATTTGTATCTTGAAAGCGTTTGGTTGAGCTTGTATACAATGTTTCCGTTACCACTATTACAATCTCCTATCTGAATTGAATACTTGATTGCATATATCTATGTCCCTTATCTCATATATAAGTTAGATCATACGAGGTGTAGAAGATCCACGAGAAGTCCGTATGATTGGTCAAGCTTAATGAGATATAAAAGTTTCACTGGTGAGAACAACTTGAGGGCGAGTTGTCGGTATAGGCTGCAGATATAGATAAAGTGACTTGACTTGGTTGCTTGTCTATGCTGATGCGTCTACGGCGTATTGAAGGATCACGATGAGATGTGTTCTTCTATCGACCGTCGTGAAGAACCAAGATCTCGATGACTACGATGATCTAAACCTCGATAAGGTATTAGGTGAGTATGAGTTCTGACCATCACTTTGACTTGTTATGGGTGAGGTTATATGTTCTAATCAAATTCTCGCATCTTGGGTGGTGGCGGTCTTGTATGTCATGCTAGTTATCTGTATCGAGTCACCGTATCCGTTTAGGATGATGGCGTCCCTTAAGGAGCTCAAAGGTTTATTGTACTAAACCTGCGAGGTTGAGTTAGCTCAAGTACAATAATAAGGTTGAGTGGTACTACTTAAGGAATTAAAGATATTAATTATTTTAAGCGGTCAGAGAATGCTATAAATAATTAATGGACGTTCGATATTTTAAATACGGGATTCGTAATGTCTAAGTGCAAGCCCGACTCAACTTCGGTAATAAAGGGTAAGTCGACATTCTTTCTCTAGTGGCATGATCGAATGTTTATAAATTAATTTATGTTCGGGGTGAACATAAGATAATTAATTTATTTGAGGCCCATCTTTATTCTTGCATTTGATCCCAGGTGGCCCGTCGGGCCCGTAACCTTTGGGAAATCGCGCCCTATAGCTCTCAAAGGAAGATTTTATTCTCTTTATCCTGAGGATATTATTATATTTATGGTATATGCATAGATCCTTTCCATATAAGATTATGGTAATAATCCTAGGAGTATGGAAATAATCACGAGAGTATGGAAATAATCACGAGATTATGGTATTTTTCCATATAGGATTATGGTAATTTCCATATAGGATTATGGTAATTTCCATATGGGATTAAGGTAGTGCATTATAAATCTGAGGTATGAGATGAAGTCTGGGTTAATGCTCATGCAACTAACTTTATAATTTTCGGCCATCATCATATTGATACTCTCGAAAATTGTGAGAGCTCGGGTGATTTTCGGTGCATTCTCCATAGATCGCCCTCACTCGGCGTTGGAGATTGGGTAGCAGGGATACTGATCCCGAAGGTCAGCACGAGTCAATCGTTCGTTCCGGCCGATCCGTTCATCCCGTTCGATCCACCTCGGCGGATCCAAAGGTAAACACGAAAAACTAGCGTGTTGCAATTAATTATATAGACGCATGCTAGGAATATAATCAATGTATGGTGAATTAAATATCCAAGATAGATCCTCGGGCGAGGGCTTAACATATGTTTTCCTACAATTGGTATCAAAGCACGGGATCGAATCTTGGCTCTGTTGGATTAATTCACGTTTGATTATTACGTGCGTTTAATTAATTGTGGATACATGGATTCATAATGGCTCGTTTTTGTTTTGTTGGGTTTTGTTTTACACCACGAGAAAATCCGTGGTTAGATTAGATTTTATACATCGTAAATCTTATACGTAAAGAAGAACGAGCGAAAAGAGCGAAGAGCGAAGCGACCGGAAAAACGGTCTCGGCGATCCACGGGCGGTTTCTGTGGCGAGCCTCGCGATCGCGGCGATCGCGACGGGCGTGCGTTCGCGCGCACGAGATCCTCGGCGCCCGCGAGCGGCGAGTGGTCGCGAGTTTCGGCCGTGAAGCAGCGCGGGCGAGCGAGCTAGCGGGCGGCAGGCGCGTTACGCGCGAAACCCGGTGCCAGCGGCGACTTCATGATCGCGGTTTGGCGTGGCGGCGACATCTCGGCGGATGTTCGCGCTCGGGCGTGGCGCGTGCGCGTGCTTTCGGCGGGTCGCGGTCGCATTAGCGATCGCGAGGTGCCCGTGAGGGACACGCGACGGCGGTGAAGGTGCTGGTGGTGGGCTTTACCCAGCGGCGCCCCCGGCAGATTGGGCCGACCGGCCCGGACCGTTTTCCAGCCCAACCCAGTTTTCCGGTCGGTGCCCATACGCGCGAGGCCCATTTGTTGAATCCGTCCGTGCGGGTACGCGAGGCCCGTTCAAGTTTAAATCGTACTTTGTAAATCTATGTAATAGATTAGATATAAATGTGCGGGTTTCACGATTGGGCCGCGATGAGCGTTTATTTTATTTTTATCGTTCATATGCATATCGTGGATGTTTAAATTATGCGGTTGCATGCTATGTATGTTTATATTACGTTGACAAACCTTTAAGTGTTTTACGTAATTGGATGCATAGTAAGCATGCTAGGTTTATCGCGTTTATCAAGCATATTTTAGAATTACTGCGAGCATGTTTTATATGTTAAGTTCTATAGAAAAGCATGCTAGGATTACGTGATCTGCATGGACAAACCTTTTGAATAAAAAGACTAAGCAAGCAACCCGACAAATTAATTTTCAAATTAAAATGTCAAGACCTCCACATTTGATCTCTAAACAAAGTGAGACGCATGCGTGAGTGGCGTCACACACTGCGTGGCTTGCTTGCCTTGTTTATCATAAGTTTGTTAGATGAGATTTCTAAATAAAACTTTTAAATCTATTGAGAAGTGGGAGTTTCATGTAAACGCGTCCACACGCGTGGCTTCATGTGCGATTTTCATAAGTTCTCTAGAGATAGATATAAAAGAGATAACAAAAGAATTTGAATTGGAGCGGTATGGTCAGGGTGGTATGCAATTCTAAGAATTCATTTTCTATTGTTAAAATTGTGGTCAATCTTGACATCACCTCAAGTACAACTTCATGAAGTCCCTTCTTGCGATAGTGATGTGGTCAGTGAGGTCAATCGTTAATTTCATTTGTCATAAGGATAAGTTGACATGGATTGAAATTAAGCGACTAAAAAGTAAATTTTAGTGCAGTCGGGGGTTCGTGTAATGGCGATCCACACGCGTGGCTTGCATGTGGGATTCCTTGGGCGATTGGAGGTTTCGATTAATATTGTTTTATCAAAGGTTACAATATTATTATTACAATTATATGCGATCGTATGCTTATGTGTTTACATTATCGTTTGAGGATATGTCTCTTACCGATTATCAATATGCTCGCACAAAATCCGTTATCCGGCCCAAATTTTATCGAGTGGAAGCGAAACATGGAATATGTTCTTATCATTTGAAGAACACATGTTTTTTCTCACTACTCCTAAACCCGATGCCTTATCGACGCATCGACTAATGAGCGGCGAGTCAGCGGACTTTGGAATAAGTCAAACAATATGGCTAAATGCTATATGATGACTACGATGTCGAAGGCTTGCGGTTGCAGACATCGATCGATGGTAAGCGGCGATATTTGGTCGAGTCTGAGGTAAGTTTGGGCGATCGGATCGGACGATCGCTTCCACACAATGAGAGAAATCTTGGCGTGTAAGATGGAAGAAGGAAGTTAGGTCCATGAACATGTCTCCCACATGACTCATCTCATGGATAGTCTTGATCGGTTGGGAGGAGGTATTGACGGCGAAGACCAGGTCGATATCATCCTCAATACACTGCCCAAGTCTTTTGAGAACTTTCGGCGTAAATGCGATCATGAGCAAGACCGAGTTTACACTTAGTCGGTTGTTTAATGATCTCGTGGGCGGAAGGAGTTATGGGAAAAGGAGCACATGCTCTTGCTAGCATCTAAGGGCCCAAAATTTTCGTTGCAAAATGGAAATAGAAAAGGGTACCAAAGGTGGAAGAGGCAAGGCAAATAGTGGGAGTAATGGGAGCAAGAACATGGTTGCCACGGAGGCTTGAAGAAGCGAAGGAGAAGGCAAGTGCTTCAAGTGCGGTGGGCGGGCGTTGGAAGACCCAGTGCCCTATGCTCGAGGCTCGAGTCGCCGTTTGCTTTAATGTAACGGAAACATGTTTAGCGACTTGTTCTACCCATTCTTGGGTAGTAGATCTGACATGTGATCATGTTTGTTACACCTGCGAGGGGTTCCTGCGGACAAGGGAGCTGTTTGATGGCGAGATAACGATCTCCATGGGCAACGCGGCAAAAGTCGAGGCCGTTGCGGTTGGAGATGTTACTTTATGTTTTGAAAGCAGTTTAGTTTTAAAGGCGTTTTATATGTGCGGATTTTAGTGGAACCTTGTTTCGTTTGAATTTTTTACTAATGGATATTCTGTTATTTTTGATAGTGGTGTTTCTATCATAAGAAATGGCGGAGTTATACGTGTTGACACGTTATATAATTAAGCTTTATACTATTTACGCCAAACATAATACCTATAACTATGTTGCATCTTCATCAAACCCTAAAAGAGAAAGTTTTCTTAGAAGATGACACCACTTTTCTCCGGCATCTTAGATTAGGTCACATCAATCTAAATAGGATCAAAGATCGGCTAAGAATGGGCGTTGGGTAATCTAACGATTACTCCATTCCGGTCTGCGAATCTGTATAGAAGGTAAGATGTCGACGGACCCTTCAAAGCGAAGGGTTATAGAGCAAAAAATGTTGGAGTTAGTCCATTCGACTGTGGACCGATGTCCACACAAGCTCGTGGAGGGTGCAGTATTTTATCACTTTCATTGGCGATTACTCAAGAGTGCGGATACGTATACCGCTTCACATGAAGTCTGAATGCTTTGAAATTCAAAGAGTTTAAGGCGGAAGTGGAGACAAAGCTAGGTAAGAGTATCAAGTCATCATGATCCGATCGCGGTGGCGAATACCTCGATAACGAGTTTATGGACTATCTAGTGAAATGTGGGATTACATCCAACAGCACTTCACCAGCACACCACAAAGAAATGGTGTGTCGGGAGCGAAAAATAGGACTCTTTTGGAAATGGTTAGATCTATGATGAGTTATGCTACATTGCCTATTTAGATTACGGGGTATGCATAGAAAGCAGTGCATACTTTCTAAATCTAGTACCATCAGTCGATCGAAAAGACCCTTTTGAGTTGTGGTTTGGGCATGAGCCCGTTTAAACCACATAAGGATATGGGCGATCCGGCGCACGTCTTTGAACAAGAAGGCGACAAGTTGGAGGCTAGATCCGACGCAAGGCTGTTTATTGGCTATCCTAGAGGCGAAGGTGGTTTATTCTATAGTCACAAGGATCGGGAAGGTCATTATTAGCACTGGTGCTCGATTCTTGAAGAGGACTAAATGAAAATCATAAATCCAAAGTTGAAATCATTCTTCAAGAAATAGAAGATGATTGTATTCCACCACCGATTAGACCAAAGGTGCGAGATGTCGAGTCAGTGGGAGGATCGACACCGGATACTTGAAATTGAAGTGGGTCGAGTTCCACTAGAGATACCGAGGCCGTACAAGTGGTACCTACCGACAAGTTGTGCGAGATGAGAGAACCACTAGTTAATGCACCCACCGTTGTCATTGTGTCATAGCATCTCGTCGTAGTGGGAGGTTGTTCGTCGACCCGAGCGATTTATGTTCGTGGGAGAATCTTACGATTTAGTCCCGAGCGAGCGAGCAATAATCGACCCATGGACGTACAAAGATGCGTTATAAGACAATGATGCAAGATCATGGAACTTACGTTTGGACAAGGAGGTAAAGTCCATGGATTTACCAGGTTGCTAGCAAAGTTGTGTGTATCATTTAGATGTCAGCGGTGATGTGGTATTTCTTGCACTTTATGTAGATGACATTCTTCTATTTGAAACAATGTGAAGTTGTTATCGGGGCGTAAAGAGTTGGTTATCCGATCGGTTTCAAATGAAAGACTAAGGAGACAACGTACATTCTTGGGATCGAGGTTTCCGAGATCGCAAGAGGAAAATGTTGAGCTTATCTCGGGCATCTTGCATTGATCTTGTGATTACTCGTTTTAGTATGCGAGACCGCTAGAAAGGATTGCTACCTTTTAGACATGGCGTTCCTTTATCTAAGGAGCGATCACTTTTGTTGCAGGAGAGATAGAGAAATGAGACAAGTTCCCTAAGTTTCGTCTTAGGAAGTCTCATGTATGCAATGCTATGCGAGGCTCGATATCTATTGTGCGATGGGCATAATAGCGATATCGATCTAACCACAGACAAGCACATTGGATCTGCGATAAAGCATATACTCAAGTACCTGAAAAGGACTCGAGATTATAGGCTAGTTTACCATGCAAGATAGTCTAATGCCTTTGGGTTATCAGACTCGGATTTCCAAGCTGACCGTGATAAGAATAAGTCTACCTCAGACTATGTGTTTACCTTGTGAGGTGGAGCCGTATCCTGGCGGAGTGCAAAGCAGCGATGCATTGCGGACTCTACCATGGAAGCCGAACATGTAGCCGTTTCGAAGGCTACTAAGGAGGCGGTATGGTTCAAGAACTACCTCAATGATCTAGATGTGGTACCTGGTTTGCCCAAGAGTATCATAGTTTACTGTGATAACTCAGGTGCAATGGCAAACTCGAAGGAACCACGGACCTACAAGGCGACCAAACACATAGAGAGAAAGTACCATGTCATACGAGAAATCGTTAGATGAGGGGCGTGATGATTGCAAAGATTGATCTGACGGATAACCTAGCGGATCCATTCATTAAAGCTACGCAATAAGTCTACGTCGGGGACGTTAGAGGGCTTAATTTGCTAGATGGCACCCACTTAGAAAGGAAACTTTTGTATAAGTGGGAGAAGCAAAGTGATGGTTGTGTGTAATAGCTAGTAGAGACACATTGTATACTAAAAGTTTGCTTTAGTATAAGTGGGAGATTGTTGGATTTGTATCTTGAAAGCGGTTTGGTTGAGCTTGTATACAATGTTTCTGTTACCACTATTACAATCTCCTATCTGAATTGAATACTTGATTGCATATTTCTATGTCCCTTATCTCATATATAAGTTAGATCATACGGTGTGTAGAAGATCACGAAGTGCATGTATGATTGGTCGAAGCAATGAGATATAAAAGTTTCACGGTGAGACGACTTGAGGACGAGTTGTCGGTATAAGCTGCATATAGATAAGAAGTGACTTGACTTGGTTGCTTGTCTGTCTGGTGCGTCTCGGCGTATTGAAGGATCACGATGAGATGTGTTCTTCTATCGACCGTCGTGAAGAACCAAGATCTCGGTGACTTACGATGATCTAAACCTCGATAAGGTATTAGGTGAGTATGAGTTGTTGACCATCACTTTGACTTGTTATGGGTGAGGGTTATATGTTCTAACCAATTCTCGCATCTTGGGTGGTGGCGATCTTGTATGTCATGCTAGTTATCGTATCGAGTCACCGTATCCGTTTAGGATGATGGCGTCCCTAAGGAGCTCAAAAGGTTTATTGTACTAAACTCTGCAGTTGAGTTAGCTCAAGTACAATAATAAGGTTGAGTGGTACTACTTAAGGAATTAAAGATATTAATTATTTTAAGCGGTCGTAATCTATAAATAATTAATGGGCGTTCGATATTTTAAATACGAGGGATTCGTAATGTCTAAGTGCAAGCCCGACTCAACTTCGGTAATAAAGGGTAAGTCAACATTCTTTCTCTAGTGGCATGATCGAATGTTTATAAATTAATTTATGTTAAAGGTGAACATAAGATAATTAATTATTTGAGGCCCATCTTTATTCCTTGCATTTGATCCCCTGGTGGCCCATCCAGCCCGTAACCTTTGTGGAAATCGGCGCCCTATAGCTCTCAAAGGAAAGATTTTATTCTCTTTATCCCTGAGGATATTATTATATTTATGGTATATGCATAGATCCTTTCCATATAAGATTATGGTAATAATCCTAGGAGTATGGAAATAATCACGAGTATGGAAATAATCACGAGATTATGGTATTTTTCCATATAGGATTATGGTAATTTCCATATAGGATTATGGTAATTTCCATATGGGGTTAGGTAGTGCATTATAAATACAGGTATGAGATAAAGTCTAGGTTAATGCTCACATTAACTAACCTATAATTTTCGCCATCATCATATTGATACTCTCGAAAATTGTGAGAGCTCGGGTGATTTTCGGTGCATTCTCCATAGATCGTCCTCACTCGACGTTGGAGATTGGGTAGCACCGGATACGATCCGTAAGGTCAAAGCACGAGTCAATCGTTCGTTCCGACCGATCCGTTCATCCCGCTCGATCCACCTCGACAGATCCAAAGGTAAACACGAAAAACCCCAGCGTGTTACAATTAATTATATAGACGCATGCTAGGAATATAATCAATGTATGGTGAATTAAATATCCAAGATAGATCCTCGGGGCGAGGGCTTAACATATGTTTTCCCTACAAAAGGGTGATTTTCTATAGCATTCTCCATAGACTGCCCTCACTCGACATTGGAGATTAGGCAACCGGGATACGATTCGGAAGATCAAAGCACGAGTCTCGATCTATTCATCCCCAATAGATTCGCAGGTAAACACGAGAAAACCCCTACGTGTTGCAATTAATTATATAGGTGCATCTTTGGAATATAATCAATGTATGGTGAATTAAACATCCAAGATAGATCCTCGGGAGAGGTTAAAATCGATTTCCCTATAGTTGGTATCGAGCACAGGATCGATATCTTGGCTCTGTTGGATTAATTCACGTTTGATTATAACGTGCATAATTAATTAATTGTGAATATGTCATTCATCGTGCCTCGTTTTTATTTTTTTTCGGATTTTGTTTTTCACCACGAGAAAATCCATGGTTAGATTAGATTTTTTCCTGTAAATCTTATCTGTAAAAGAAGAACGAAGATGAAAGCATGAAGAACGAGACGACGGGAAAGCAAGCTGGAGAAACCGGACGCACGGTGCAAGGTCGTGTGGGCGACGGCACGTGAGGCATGCTCGGTGCTTGCAGCACGCCCTTCGGCTGCTGCGTGCATTTCTCGGTAGGCGGGCGGACATGTGCGCACGGGCGACGCTGACGAGGCCGGGATGCACGGCTCGGCAGCCAGACGGTGTGGGGCGTGCACTTCGCGCGTGGATGCCTCAGCACCACTCGACGCTGAGCATACGTGCTCGGCGGTGTTGGGGCGGTCGCGAGGCTCGGCGGTGGCGCGCGCATCACGCACGCAGCGCTCGGCGCGGCGCGCGTCATGCATGCGTGGGATTTCGGCGGTGCGCGGGCTTGCTCGGCGGCACGGCCGGGCGGCAGCGTGGAAACCTCGGCGAGGCCCGGCCCGCACGGCGCGCAGAACACGCGAATCTCACGCGAGGCCTCGGCGGCGCTCGGCGGCTTCAGCGAGATTCACGCAGAAACCTCAAGGTCGCCGGGTTTTCTTGGCGGAGCTCGTTGAGGCAGGCGTCTGCGCGGTGGGCGGTGCGGTGTGCGGTTGGCGCCTTGGCGCGGGCTGTGCCTGGCTCAGCTGCCCGATCCCTTTTGATCTTGACGACCACCCATTTTGACATAGGTCGACCGACCCGGTTCAGCCCGACCGGTTTTCAACCCGGATCCAATTTTGACCGGTTCGATTTTTACCGGTTGGCCCGTTCAATGATCCCGCTCATTTTTGATTTTTCAGCCCAAATCCGGTTTTGATGAATCCGGTCAGTGCCGTACGCGAGGTCTTTTGAGTTTTTAAAAGATGCATGCTTTGCAAATTTATGTAATAAATTAGGCGGAAATCGAGGATCCACGAGTGGGTCGCGATGAGCGATTTTATTTTATTTTAACGCTCAAAGCATGTCGTGGATGTTTAAATTATCGAGAAGCATGCTATGTATGTTTAATTACGTAGATAAACATGTTATATGTTTTCGTGATTGGATGAGCATAGTAAGCATGCTAGGTTTATCGCGTTTTCAAACATATTTTAGAATTTCTGCAGTATGTTTTACATGTTGAGTTCTATAGAAAAGCATGCTAGGATTACGTGATCTGATGGACAAACCTTTTGAAACAAAAGACTAAGCAAGTAACCCGACATATTAATTTTAAAATTAAAATGTCAAGACCTCCACTTTTGATCTCTAAACAAAGTGATACACTGTGAGTGGCGTCCCACACGTGGCTTGCTTGCTTTGTTGGTCATAAGTTTGTTAGATGAGATTTCTAAATAAAACATTTTAATCCATTGAGAAGTGGGAGTTTCATGTATGTGGCGTCCACGCGCGGCTTGCAGATATGCGATTTTACATAAGTTCTCTAGAGATAGATCTAAAATGAGATAACAAAGGAATTTGGATTGGGCGGTATGGTCTAGTGAGTATGCGATTCTAAAATTCATTTTCTCTTTATTAAAATTATGGTCATTGCTTAGACATCACCTCAAGTACAACTTCCCATGAAGTCCCTTCTTGCGATAGTGATGTGGTCTAGTAAGGTCAATCATTAATTTCATTTGTCATAAGGATAAGTTGACATGGATTGAAATTAAGCGACTAAAAAGTAAATTTTAGTCCAGTCGGGGGTTCGTGTATGGCGCCCACACGCGTGGCTTGCGTATGTAGGATTCCTTGGGCGATTGGATGTTTTAATTAATATTGTTTTATCAAAAAGTTACAATATTATTGTTGAGAATTATGTGCGATCGTATGCTTATGTGTTTACATTACTTTTAGGATATGTCTCTTACACCGATTATCAATATGCTCGCACAAAATCCTCTATCCGTCCAAATTTTATCGAGTGGAAGCGAAACATTGAGAATGTTTTTACTTCAAGAAAATTTATTTGTACTCACTACACCCCGTCCCAAGCCTCTAGGGCGATTCATCTATCGATGAGGAGTGCAGGAGCACGAAATGGGATAAATCAAATAGAATGGCAAAGTGCCTTCTTTTGGTCACTATGTGAGTCCGCAACTCCAAAGATCAAGAGATGGAAGATGCAACCACTATATGGCTAAATCTTATGAAATCGTATGAGGAGTCGGACGAGAATCGCTTGTCATAATTTGACAAAATCAATAATGTCAAGTTCAATGAAGGAAAGCGATTGAGTGCGTGACCATGTAGAGCAAATGATCAATCTCTTGGAGGCTCGAATTGGTTGGAGGATATATTGATGACATAGTCGAATTGATATGATCCTCAACACTTTGCCCAAGTCTTTTGATGACTTCGTTATAAAGTAGTCCTTTATGATAAGGGTTATACTTTAGATTCATTGCAAGAGGATCTAGTAACCAAGAACATAAAATGGGCGCAAAGGTGCCTGATCTTTAATCACGCGCCTCGAAAACCACCGCTTTATCGAAGATGAAAAGGGAAAGTGGAACTCAAGAGATGCTAAGGCTAAAGAAAATAGTGAGAGTAATACAAAGGGCTCTACCAATGGTTTGAAAAAGCCAAAGGAGAAGGGCAAATGCTTCAAGTGCAGTGAGACTGGGCATTGGAAGGCTAAGTGCCCCAAGCTCAAGGCTCAAGGTATGCCATTTTCCTTAGTAATGGAAACATGTTTAGCGACTTGTTCTACTCATTCTTGGGTAGTAGACACGGGTGCGACTGATCATGTTTGTTACACCTTGCGGGGTTCTGCGGACAAGGGAGGCGTGTGATGGCGAGATAACGATCTCCATGGGCAACGCGCGAAAGTCGAGGCCGTTGCGAGTTGGAGATGTTACTTTATGTTTTGATGGGACGGTTTTAGTTTTGAAAGACATTTTATATGTGCGGAGTTTTCATGAAAGAATTACAATCCCATTCCACCTAAAATTCTAGGAATTGTCGAGAGTTAGAATAGATTCATAGACCGTGTCGGTGATCCGTTTAAATTTAACAAATTTCTATAGGGTCTTTTCCTATTCTGCTATGTCGCAGGTTAAAACCAAAAAATTATCTATACTACCTAGTATCGTCATAATATCAGCCAATTTCATTCTTTTAACTAATCTGCGGAAGAATTTGCAAGTTGATAAACCCTGGCGGTCGGATTTTCCATCTCCAAGGAAAACACTCGATCTCCGATCGGAAAAATTCCCAATTCTCCTTTTGGTGCTTGACTCTTACATCCGTTTCAAACTATTTATTCATGGATATTCGAGTTATTTTTGATAGTGGTGTTTCTATCATAAGAAATGAAGTTATCGTGGTGGCACTTTATAATTCGCTTTAGACTATTTCGCCAAACATAATACCTTTAACTATGTTGCATCTACATCAAACCTTAAGAAGAAAGTTTTCTTAGCAAGATGACACCACATTTCTCGGCATCTTAGATTAGGTCACATCAATCTAAATAGGATCCAAAGGCGGCTAAGAATGGGCGTTGGGTGATCTCACATTACTCGTTCCCGCCCTGCGAATCTGTATAGAAGGAAAGATGTCGACCGGGCCCTTCAAAGCGAAGGGTTATAGAGCCAAAGAAGTGTTGGAGCTAGTCCATTCGACCGTGTGGACCTATGTCAACACAAGCTCGTGGAGAGTACAGTATTTTATCACTTTCATTGACGATTACTTAAGGTGCGGATACATATACCGCTTCACCGAAGTCCGAATGCTTTGAGAAATTCAAAGAGTTTAAGGCGGAAGTGGAGACGAAGCTTGGTAAAGTATCAAGTCATGCGATCGATCGCGGTGGCGAATACCTCGAGAACGAGTTTATGGACTACTTGATGCGGTGTGGGATTACCTACCACCACTACACCGCACACCACAACAAAATGGTATGTCGGAGGCGAATAAATAGGACTCTTTTAGAAAAGGTTAGATCAATGATGAGTTATGCAACATTGCCTATTTTGTTGGGGTATGCCTTAGAAAGCATGACATACTTGCTAAATCTAGTACCATCCAAGTCGATCGAAAAGACCCATTTCGAGTTGTGGTTTGGGCGAAACTGGTTTAAACCACATAAGGATATGGGGCGATCCAAACATGTCTTTGAATAAGAAGGCGACAAGTTGGAGGCTAGATCCGACGCAAAGGCATTTATTGGATATCCTAGAGGGACGAAGGTGGTTTATTCTATAGTCCTAAGGATCAAAAGGTCATTATTAGCACTAATGCCCGATTCTTAGAAGAGGATTATATGAAAACAATAAATCCAAAGTTGAAATCATTCTTGTGAATTAGAAGATGATCGATTCCACCACCGATTAAGCGAATATACGATATATAGGTGTCAGTGGGAGGGATCGACACCGATACTTCAAGAAATTGAAGTGGGTCGAGTTCCACTAGAGATACCGCATGTGGCTCCTATCCAACAAGTTGTGCAAATAGAGAATCACAAGTTCTGCACCCACCGTTACCATTGTGCGATGGCGCCCGTCGTAGTGGGAGGGTTGTTCGTCAACCCGAGCGATTTATGTTCGTGGGTGAATCTTGGATTTAGTCCCGTGAAGCGAGGCAATAATCGACCCATGGACATATAGCGGCGATACAAGACATTGATGCAAGATCATGGCACCGATACTCTTGGTTTGCCCAAGAGTATCATAGTTCATTGTGATAACTCGGTGCAAAGTGGCAAACTCGGAAGGAACCACGAACCCACAAGGCAACGAAACACATAGAGAGAAAGTACCATGTCATACGAGAAATCGTTAGACGAGGGGATGTGCTGATTGAGAAGATTGATACGACGGATAACCAAGCGGATCCATTCACGAAGAGCCTGCCGTAAAAAGTCTACGAAGTTCACATTCGAGGACTTGGATTGCGCAAGATGACACCCACTTAGAAATGAAACTTTTGTATAAGTGGGAGAAACAAAGTGATGGTTTTGTTTTGTAATAGCTAGTAGAGAGACACATTGTATACTAAAAGTTTGCTTTAGTATAAGTGGGAGATTGTTGGATTTGTATACTGAAAGCAGTTTGGTTGAGCTTGTATACAATGTTTCCTGTTACCACTATTACAATCTCCTATCTGAATTGTTTACTTGATTGCATAAGTTCACATTCGAGGACTTGGATTGCACAAAGTTTTGTCCCTTTATCTCATATATAAGTTAGATCATACAGTGTGTTGTAGATCACAGAAGTCTGTATGATTGGTCAAGCTTAATGAGATATAAAAAGTATCACAGCTGAGATAACTTGAGGACGAGTTGTCGGTATAGGCTGCGGTGTAAATAAGAAGTGACTTGACTTGGTTGCTTGTCTATGCTGGTACGTCTCTGACGTATTGATTGATCACAATGAGATGAGTTCTTCTATCTGACCGTCGTGAAGAACCTAGATCTCGGAGACTTACGTTGATCTAAACCTCGATAAGGTATTAGGTGAGTATGAGTTCGACCATCACTTTGACTTGCTATGGGTGGGGTTACATGAGATAATCCAAGATTCTCTCGCATCTTGGGTGGTGGCGGTCTTGTATGTCATACTAGTTACCTGTGTCGAGTCACCGTATCCGTTAAGGATGATGATGTCCTCTTAAGGAGCTCAAAAGGTTTATTGTACTAAACCCTACAGGTTGAGTTATCTCAAGTACAATAATAAGGTTGAGTGATACTACTTAAGGAATTAAAGATATTAATTATTTTAAGCAAATCGAGCGGCGTAAATAATTAATGGATGTACGATATCTTAAATACGGGATTCATAATGTCTAAGTGCAAGCCGACTCAACTTTGTAATAAATGGGTAAGTCAAGATTTATTCTCTAGTGGCATGAATGAATGTTTATAAATTAATTTATGTTCGGGTGAACATAAGATAATTAATTTATTTGAGGCCCATCTTTATTCCTCGTGATTTGATCCTGGCCGGCCCATCAAGGCACTGTAGCTAAGGTGATTTTAGCCCATCTCTCTCGATCCCCTTGGGACTCGCTTGATCCTCTCTATCCTAAAGGATATTATTATATTTATTAGATATGCATAAATCCTATCTAGATAGGATTTGGGAGTGCATTATAAATATAAGGTGAGAGAAAATCAAGGCTAATCATCATTATATATTTTCGAGAATTACTATAGCAATATAGTGAGAATTTTCGAAAATTAAGAGAGAAGAAAGAGGGTGATTTTCTATAGCATTCTCCATAGACCCGTCCTCACCGACATTGGAGATTAGGCAACCGGATACAGATTCGGAAGATAAAAGCACGAGTCTCGATCTATTCATCCCCAGCAGATTCAAGGTAAACACGAAAAAACCCTACGTGTTGCAATTAATTATATAGGTGCATGCTAGGAATATAATCAATGTATGGTGAATTAAACATCCAAGATAGATCCTCGGAGAGGGTTAAAATCGATTTCTCACAACTATAAGTTCTAAGCAAAGCAAGGTGTGATTGTCCTTCCTCGGCAACTACGCATTTATCGGTCCTTCATAAGAAAATTGCTTTTCTTAGATTCTTTCTATCGATCGATGGTCGATTTATAAATTACGACTTAAAGTTTCCAATTAGGGTTTCTTTGTGATTTTTATGATAGTTTTAAGATAATTTTATTATCTTACTTAACTATATCCTTCATTTTCATGAGCTAACCTCAACTTATGAGTCATATACTCCGAGTCTAACCTCGACACTAACCGTAGTATTCTTCTAAACACTATTATATTATAGAGTGTTGGTACTCAAGTTATGATTGTATGTTAGGACATTCTCAAGCCACTAGCTAGACTTAACAATTATAGTTATTTCCTAGTAGGTTATGCTTGATGGCTTGTCGTATTAACACGATGAATGAAGAGAATCTTGACTTATGAATCGAGATATCTCATACCATCACGTAAGTAAGTACTTAGGATTTAACTAAGTTCTTTGTGAATACTAACTCGTCCTTTCGAGACATAAGGATCGACATCTTATGTTTGAATCTTAGCTCATACTTTTCGACATTGTTCGTTTCTATTAACTCGTCGGAGATTGTGTAAGTTGTACAATAGCTATTCGTATCAAGCTGTCTTAACGCTCAATCTAATATCGTATTAGGTTGTTGTTGTTGAGCATTAACGTTGTAAGTCGGCTTTTGGTTTCTTTAACTTAGGAACTTCACGTTTGAGTACCCTTTTGTTAATAGAAAACCCTAAATTTGTGTCTAACTTCGATTCTCATTAATTCCTTCTTAAGTTATCGAAATTTATCGATTTATTTTGGATTCTCGTATATAAAGTATTATATTATTTACGTTTGAGGTTTTGTATGTCGGCATAACGTAAATAAACCATACAACATTATAAGCCACCATACACAACATATACCATACTAAAGCATTAGAAAACCCTAATTTCTAACATAATACACAACCATTGTGTATGTGTGCATGAGTGTTCCATTCATTAATCATAATCACATATCATTCATTCTAAACTTATAGATTAACTATCATAGCATCATTTACAATTAAAATCCAACTCATACTTAACTATTTTGCTATGTTTCGATAATTAGCAATAATTAACATAAGTATCCGATAAATTCAATAAAATCATGTTATGCTCCTATCATATTATAGAATTTAATTACCAACTCAATATCATTAAATAAAAGTTAAATCATGATTTAATAAGCATTATATTTTCGGTAATAATGATTTATTGAACATTGGTGTTCAACAAATTTCACAAAAATCATATCATGCTTATATCATATACTAAACATGGAATATCATTTCATATCATACATTAAAATTAAAACACATGCTTATTTTCTTCATTTAATTTCGGTAATATCAATATATATACACTCAATAAATTCTATCCACTTCGCAACATGTTTATAAAATGCAATAAACATGTAATATTGCTTAAACACCAACTAAATATTTATAATATGAACTAAATGCTTGGAATTTTGGTCCTCACACATATATTGTATATGTGTTCAATAAATTCTCAACAAAGCATAATAGATTCATATTATTTCTAAACATCATATATCATATTATTTTCAACAAATAAAAGTCAAATAAACCTTAAAATATATATATGTATAGTTTGGTCCAAATAAAATAAATAGGAGGAGTTTTCAATAATTTCAAGATTAATATATGATGTTCATATATATCATATATAAAACACTATACCTCAACTATTTTCAACAAATAAAATCAAAATAATTTTTAAAAATATATATATATATATATATATATATATATATATATGTATATATATTTTGGCAGTAACAAAATTAATAGGAGAAATAATTCAAAAATTCTCATCTTTATTATATATGCTTCTAACACAACAACAAACAACAATATGAAATAACATTCATAAAAACATGCTTTATCTTCTATGAAAAAAATTCTAACAAAAATAAAAAATACCAAACATGCTCCAAAAATTCCCAAACTTTAAACACAACTTTCAAACATATTTCTAAGCATATTTTATTCATGGCTTGAGAGCATTTTATGGTTGGAAAGTCATGAACAAAATCGAAAACAAAAATTAGGGTTCTTCATTTAAGAATTCCAAAATAAATGTAAAAAAAATTCTACTTCATTAAAATAAATAGAATGATGAATGCTACATTTTATGGCATTAGAAAATTATTTGAAGGGTTGGAATGGTGGATTGAAGCTTGGAGAAGGAGAAGAAATTTGAAAATAAAGAAAACTTTGTTCCAAGAGAGAGAGAGAAAGGACACGAAATGCTACTATAATTTGCTGCAAAATGGGCTGTTGTAACTCTATATGGGGTGCCCATTTTGGTGGTTATGAAAGACTAGTCAAATTAGGCGATTTGGCATGTTAATACCGATTCTTTAAGTTTTATCGCTTTCGATTGATTTCGGAACCTTAAGGTTTTATTTTCTTAAATAGCCTTAAAATGACTTATTTCATAAATTGTAATAATTTTATGAAGTGTGGATTGCATCCGGTAAGTCAATTCTGAATTATCGCGGAAAAACAACGTCCGACGATTAAATTATGCTCACTCAAATTTCTATCGAATTCTTGAGATTTCATAATTTTGAGTCTTATTAATAATTTATTATTGATTTAGACCCTTGGTTTGAGTTTTGGTTTGTTCGGATCAATTTAGGATTTTTTCGGTATATGTTTCCGGCGTTCGGTTAAGTTCTTTCAGGAATTTCGTTCAGAAATTGATTCTTATGAATTCTAAATTCATAAATATATATTCCTTCATAATTTTGATTGTTCTCATTAATTTCAATAATTAGCACGGACTGAAAGTTGATGTAACGCCCCACTTTTTGCTTGATTTAATTGCCTAAATTTTTAAATAATTTACATTAGATTTGTGGATATTTGACATGCTCGATTTTTACGTTGGACTTGGGGAGTCCGTAGTTAAGGCGTCCCTAGCTAGAAAACGAATTTCATAATTTATTTTAGGGCCTTCAAATTTCACTTTACAATTATGGGCTAAGTAATAAAAATAAATTTTGGGCTTATGAAATTATGAAATTATATTATTTATTCTCAAATTGGGATTTGTAGAATATTATTTTGTTGAACCCAAATTATATCTTATATTTATCTAGGATTGAGATTTAACTAATAAGAGTTCAAGTAGGATTAAAACTTAATTAGGGTTTTACTTATATATATACACACACGCACACACAAAACACAACGCACACACACCATTCATACACACACAGAGCACTCACAAACACACAATTTGCTTTTGCTAAAAGAGTCGTCCAGTTTTGTTAATTAAATTCAATTTGGTTTTTGGTAAGTTTTCCTACTCCTTGTCAATCATTTACTTTCCTGTAATCATTAGTTTTGAAAGTCATGTTCCCATTCTATGTAATTCATCAAATTGTTACGATTATTATTCATTCATTCATTAATTTTGGTTGACTTTTATCTATGAATCCACTAAGTCTCTCACAGCCCAAATATATATTAATAATTGTTGAAAGCAATTGACCTTGAGAATCTGTAAGTTTTGCTATCAATATATTATAATAACCTTGTTAAAGTCAATTTTTGTGGGGAAGTTTCTTTAGCATATTCTTTGCTGTTAAAAAGAAAGCTAAAGGACTTCTTACGACACCTACATACATGTAAATTGGGGATTGTTTGTTTTACATTAATAATTGGTTTTGGATTAGATCATTAAATTATTGATTTAATTAGTAAACCAAATTTAATTTTCTGAAATAGCTATAGTCGGTGTTCATCTTTTTATTTATTTATTAAGTTGTGTTTATGTTAATTAAATATCCACCATATCTAATTTATTTTGGTGGCGAATGAGCTTGGATATTTATTAGTGAGATGAGTTAACTAGTTTGAGTAATATTAACTCTGATACTAATTTGTTAAGTTTGGATTTGAAATTTATATTTTGGTTTAAGTGTTTAATGGGAGTCAATTTCTTTTGGATTAAATAACAAACCGAGAGCTTCCATAATGGTTTAATACTTTTTTTTTCAATCTTAAATAAAAGTAGGGTATTTATTTATTTATTTTCTCAAAATAATGGCCCATCAACTTTGTAATAATATTTAGTTTTGTTTAAGAAATTGCTTTTAAGACTTCTTTATGAGCCCTTATACAAATATTGTATTTCTTGAATTAGGTCTTGCAACTAGGACCCTCATCCAATTGATTGATTTTGTTGTGTGGTGCTCGACAAAATAAGGTGGGTGAAATCTTCTTTAACTTGAAATATGTTATTTGAAATAAACATATTCATTGTGGGTAAAATTCTTTTAAATTACAAACATGTGATTTGGAATAAACATATTTATTGTGAAATTTACTCTATCTACAAGTTTATGGTGATAATCATTGTTGTGTTTTGTTACATCCATGGTGATAGCATGTGTGGCATAGCACATTGTGGCGAATCATAGCACGTGTGGCGAATCATAACCCGTGTGGCGAATCATAACTTTGTGTGGCATAGCGATCATTACTGTGTGGCGTATCATTGCACTGTGTCATAGCACGTGTGGCGAATCATAGCTTTGTGTGGCGTATCATAGCTTTGTGGCATAGCACGTGTGGTAAATCATTGCACGTGTGGCATAGCACATGTGGCATATTGATAACTCTTATAAAAGAGTTATTATATGACCTTTTTGATGATAATATATTTTGGATTTGTATACTGAAAGCAGTTTGGTTGAGCTTGTATACAATGTTTCGTTACCACTATTACAATATCTATCCGAATTGAATACTTGATTGCATATATCGTGTCCCTTATCTCATATATAAGTTAGATCATACGATTGTGTAGAAGATCACAGTCGGTATGATTGGTCAAGCTTAATGAGATATAAAAGTTTCACTGGTGAGACAACTTAAGGACGAGTTGTCGGTTTGGGCTGCGATATAGATAAGAAGTGACTTGACTTAGTTGCTTGTTCATCTTTGATACGTCTACGGCGTATTGAAGGATCACGATGAGATGAGTTCTTCTTCGACCGTCGTGAAGAACCAAGATCTCGGTGACTTACGATGATCTAAACCTCGGTAAGATATTAGGTGAATATGAGTTCTTTGTCCATCACTTTGACTTGTTATGGGTGAGGTTATATGTTCTAACCCAAGATTCTCCGCATCTTGGGTGATAGCGGTCAGTATGTCACGCTAGTTATCTCAGATCGAGTCACCGTATCCGTTTAGGATGATGGCGCCCCTTAAGGAGCTCAAAGGTTTATTGTACTAAACCTCGCAGTTGAGTTAGCTCAAGTACAATAATAAGGTTGAGTGGTACTACTTAAGAAATGAAGTTATTAATCGTTTTAAGCGAATGATTGCTATAAATGATTAATGGACGTTCGATATCTTAAATACGGGATTCGTAATGTCTAAGTGCAAGTCCGACTCAACTTCGTAATAAAGGGTAAGTCGGCATTTATTCTCTAGTGGCATGAATGAATGTTTATAAATTAATTTATGTTCTGGTTGAACATAAGATAATTAATTTATTTGAGGCCCATCTTTATTCCTTGCATTTGATCCTGGTGGCCCATCCAGGCCAAGCTCCGATGAAATCGGCGCCCCCTATCCCTCTAAGGCAAGGATTTGATTCTCTTTATCCTATAAGGATATTATTATATTTATGGGATATGCATGGATCCTTTTCTTATGGGATTATGGTAATGCATTATAAATATAAGGTAAGAGATAGAATCGAGGTTAATCCACAAAATTGGAGAGCATTATTTTCGTCCACCCATAAGAGAGGATCTCGAAAATTTGCCTAGGGTTGAGGTGATTTCTTGTAGTATTCTCCATAGATCGTCCTCACTCGACATTGGAGATTGGGCATCCGGATACTGATCCGAGAAGGTCAAAGCACGAGTCCGATCCGTTCGATCCGTTCATCCCGTTTCGATCCACCTCGACAGATCCAAAGGTAAACATGAGAAAACCTCTACGTGTTGCAATTAATTAAATAGACGCATGCTAGGTTTATAATCAATGTATGGTGAATTAAATATCCAAGATAGATCCTCGGGGCGAGGGCTAGACATATGTCTTCCCTACAATATCCTTAAGTTTAACGGGTTCTGTTCGTTAGTTTGCTATTATGTTATATGTTTATGTTATGTTTGCGTGTGTATGTGTGAAGGATTGAGTCAGGTGAATTTAAAGGGTTTTTAATGGCATTTACGCGTTATTAGTTATGGCATGAAGCAGGAAGAACGGCAGTGAAGACGAGGCTGAAGTCCGCTGAGTCAAAGTCAAGCTCCAGGTTGAACGCGCAAGCAAGGCCGAACTCGTGAGCGAGCTTGACTTCGATGTACGAGGAAGGATTGAACGGATAACGCTGGAAAAATGCGGGAGCAGAGTCGAACTACAAAGACTAAGTCAAAGCTCAGGAAAAGTGAAAACCGAAGAGGCTGGAGCGAAGTCTGGAAGCCGAGCTCAAGACTACAGAGCGCAAGACTACCGAGCTCAAGACTACCGAGCTTAAGATTACCGAGCTTAAGACTTCCGAGCTCATGAGTAGAACCGAACTCCGGAAAGAAAGAGAACAGAGCCGAGCTCGCAACCTAAGCTGAGCTCAAAAGAAAAGTCGCAAGTATGAAGACGACCTCGATACTAAAACGATAAGCGAGGCCGGACTTATAGCGAGGCGGACTTATAGCGGTCGGACTTATAGCGAGGCCAGACTTACAAGCGAGGTCGGACTCTAAGCCGAGCTCGAGAATGATGACCGCATCCGAGATCGGTTCATGAGCAGTCGAGCCCGTTCAAAGGTCGAGCTCCAAAGAAAGGAAAGAAAAGCAGGCGACGTCACGACGCCGAGCTCAGACGTGAGGACGGACCTTTAAGTGAGGTCGAGTTTGTAAGGGGTTGAGTTCGGATGCGAGATCTTCATCAGGAGGGACGAGCTCATGCCTGTGCAAACTGAGTAGAGGAGCTCGTATTAGCAGACGAAGCCGTGCTTATGAAAGAAATGAAGAAGAGATCCGCAGGACCACAGCCACATGGCGGCTGGCCACGACAGCATAAAGGACGCACGTTTTGCCAGAGCCAACGGAAAAAGAAAGGATCAGAGGAAGAAGGCTTTGCAGGTGCCTAGTCTGTACACCTAAAAAGTGTCAGAGTTGGTTATTAAAAGAGAGGGCGACAATCAGGAGATTTATTAATTGTTCAGTATCAGGAAAGAAGGAATTAGAGGGGCAACACCTTGGAGAAGAAGCTATCGGAAGAGGCGACGATCCAAGGAGGAGCACGTGATTCCGGCGACGAGTGTTAACTTCGAATCTCGAATTCTTTTGACTTTGCTATGGCATTTGTGTATTTGAATTCTGTTGAACAACTCGCTATGAGCTAAATTTGTAGGACTTGATCATTTGATGAAACCCATGCTCGTGTGACGAGCTCCGTTTTCTGCTTATCTTGTTAAGTTATTATCGTTTTCTTGGAGATTATTTATCTTGCTTGTGATTGATCACCATGGGTGAGATTTTAGCTCTATGATTTCTGGGAAGTTCTCATAGAGTGGAAAACAAGAAAGTGACGCAAGAACATGATTTAAGTATTATGTGTGTGATAGCATAGGAATATGTGTTTGCCTTGCGTGACATAAATGAATGGAATGGTAGAGATACTCTTAAAGCACTTGGTATAGGAATATATTGACGAGCTTAGAGGGTATAATCTTAGATTTGGAAAATACTAAGAGTTGGATGATTTCATGTCATAATAACGAGGCAAAGATAATGTTGAGCGTGGCGATCGAGCATGGGTGGAATCAGTGGTCAAGTCTATTTTCCTCTTAATATCGGTTTGTTAATCATAATTTGTCTAAAAGTCCACCTCGTCTCGATTGTAACATTTCTCTTGAATTGTTTCTCTCATAATCCCAAACAAATTGTATTTGGCGTGGTTTAAAAAGTCGTTCTGTGGATTCGATCTCGGAATATTTCGTATATTACTTGTTGATTACGTGCACTTGCGTAGAATTGTGTTGCATACGTTCACCACCACAAGTTTTTGGCGTCGTTGCCAGGGAACGCCAATTATAAATTACGTTGATATTTCAATTTTTTTTGTGTTTATTTCGTATTAGTGGTTAACTCTGTTAATTTCTTTTGTGTGAATCAGGTTTCTGGACTGTGGTATATGCGCAAAGCCAAGGCACAGGTATTGTACCCGCTAGATCCAGAGATTGAACGCACCTTCCGTCGAGGAAGGCGACGCCAAACATCCGTAGAGCACAACCCAAAATGGCCGCACCAGGAGGTAATGGGAATAATGGAGGAAATGCCATAATCATCGCTGATGACCAGGAAAGGGGTATACGTGACTACGCTAACCCCACATTTAATGAGTGAATCCGGAATAACCAAACCCGAGGTGCAAGCGAACCGATTCGAGTGAAGTCGGTTATGTTCGGATGCTCCAAACAAGGGCGATTCGGTGGGCAAGCCACGGAGGATCGCGTGATCTACACCTTGGTCGTTCACGGAGGTCGTGACTCATTCAAGTTGCGGGTGTTTGATTCAAGGTCGAGACTTTGGGTGTTCCCTCTCGCTACTAGATCGTGCAAAAGCATGGTGAATGGTATTCCATCGAGACTCTATCACTTGATGGAACGAGCTCGACGAAAAATTTTGATGAAGTATTTCGCCTCGAAGAATGCAAGATTCGAAATGACATCATGTCGTTCGGTGAATGATGATGAATCAGTATGCGGCATGGGAGCGTTATAAGGAAATGCTACGAAAATGCCCTCACCACGGCATTCCGCTTCGCATTCATTGGAGACCTTCTATAATGGGCTAAATCGTCCACACGCTGTGGTTGATGCCTCCATAAATGGAGCTATTCTCTCTAAATCCTACAATGAGGCATATGAGATATTGGAAAGGATCGCTAATAACAATTGTCGATGGTCAAATTCTCGAGTTACAATGGGAAGAAATCATTGCGGTGTTTTGGAAGTTGATGCCTTGTGGCAGTAATCGCTCAAGTGGCGTCTATGAGCAATATGTTGAAAGGCTTGCAAGTAGCCAATCCAGCTGCTCAAGCGACAAGTGTTCCAGTGGTCGCACCCACAATGCAGGTGAACGAAGTGTCGTGTGTTTACTGTGGGGAGGGGCATACGTTTGATAGTTGTCCATCAAATCCAGCTTCGGTATGCTACATGGGAAACCAGAATGGCCAGCGGAATAATCCGTATTCACAATCATATAATCCTGGGTGGAGACAACATCCTAATTTTTCGTGGGGAGGACAAGGTGCTGGAACAAGTGGTGGTGGAAATTTTGACAAAAACACATATCCACAAAATTTCCAACCGAAGCAACAACAAGCCGCTCCACAGCCCAAGTCCATTGAAACTTTGATGAAGGAGTATATGGCTAAGACAGATCACGATAATCGAGGCGATCCACTTCACTACGGAATTTGGAAGTTCAGATCAGACAATTAGCCACCGAGATGTGATAAACGCGCATTTTACACGTTTATAGTTGATATTTGAAGATGAGTTTAGCTCGTTTAATGTGCGTTTATGTATCGATTCTTAATGTTTTATCTATTTCTAGAAGATAACTCTTGGGTGTTCCTTTGACGTTTTGTAGGTTTATATGTTGATAATCGAAGCGAACCAGCGCCGCGAGCAAATGAGCAATCTGTGCGGTTTCTAGCGACCAGCCTAGCGGTCGCTAAGCCGGTCGCGAGCTAACCAACGAGCGCCCGAGGAATAGCGACCGCGACCTCGTGCGCGTGAGCAAGCCCAGCGCGAGAAACTCAGCGGACGATTTCTCGCGACCGGTGCGGGATTACTAGGACCGCTAGCCCGGTCGCGGTACCATCTTGGCGCAGGAGGGACCGCGAAGCGAGAGCTGTGAGACTTACCTCGCGACCGCACCTAGCGACCGGCGAGTGCTCGCGAGACCGAGCGGCGTAAAGCAAATTAGGGTTTGGGGTGTGCCTATATATATGGCAACACCCCTTGCGCCTGAGGAGACCCCATCGCCCGAGCTCGCTTTTTCTTAAGTTTTCCTCGGTTTTACAACTTTTAGTCTTTAATCTTCTTTTAGTTTAATTCTAGTATTGTTTTACGTTGTTCTAGTTTAGTTTATCGTTTCGTTATCGATCGGAGCGTTTTGTCGGTCGTTTTCCGTTGTTTTCCGTTCGTTCGCTTGGGATTGGATTCAAGACCAACCATTGTTCATCAACGCTTCCTACGGGTTTTATATATTTAATTTCCGTTTTATGATTAAATCGTATTTCATTCCGTTTATTATATACGGCTAGTTTTCCGTTCTAATCCTAGGGTTTGCATGATTCGATCCTATATGTTGTGATTCTGCTATTGTTATTTACCTTCGGGCATTGATTCATGATTCGATTGTGCTTATTTATATGTGTTGATTTACGATCAATCTTGATGCATATCTAGTTGTCGGTTAATTACGTAATTGTATTAATTGTCAATCGTTATCGAATGCATGATCTGAATGAGCCTTGAGTCGTGGCGAGATAGGACATTCGTAGGAAGCATACTCTTAGTGATCCATTTGAGTTGCTTATTTTCCTCTAGAGGCGAAGCGTGATAGGAAAATTAGTAATCAGCTGCCGCAATTATCGAATGAAGTTGTTGGTTATATATGTGATCTTCCGTCTTATCGGATTAAAGCGGTTAATAATAAGCGGGATAAACATCGTTGTGGATAGGATTGGTGCATCCCTAGGGTTAGTCTTTCTTCATAGTTATCTTAGTGATTTTATTGCTTTATTTTATATTTAGCTTGGTTCCCTTTGCTTTGGATTAATTTAGAAGCCTTAAACCTCTCACCCAAATTCTATGCTTGGATAATGATGAATTGTCGTTGAGCTAGCTTCTATGTTTTCGTGATACAATCTCTGTGGATCGATGCTTGCTTACCCTATACTTACACCTTTTAGTGTTATAAAGTAAGCAATCAAATTTTAGGCGCTGTTAAAGTTATTAAGATGCATAAGAATAATTTGACGATTTGGATTTATTAATTCAAGTTATATATATATATTATTTTATTTATTTTTATCGGTGCTAAATTCTCTTTCTCGGTGGTTTATGCGACAAGATCTCGGGGACCTCACGAGTATTATGGATCCGAGATCGAAAGCTCTCAAGGAGAAGAGGACGAGAGAAGAGACGAGCTACAATGGCGGCCAATCCGTAGAGCAGGGGCATTCCTCCCGAGCAAGTTGCAGCATGCTAGCCGACTTTGAGGAGATGCGTCGGATGGCGAATGTGGGAATCATTGTCCTGCTCCGGAGGAAAGACCTCGAATCACATGTACCGACATCCCACGAGCAGTTCAAGGAGGCGGTTGGGGCCTACACGTGATGCAAACAATTTTGAGCTCAAACCGCCCCGATCGGTATGGTCCAAGGAGAAGCGGTTTGGGAGGAGTCACGGAAGACCCGAATGCACATCTCGAGACTTTTTCAATATTTGTGACACCATCAAATGAATGGGGTGCCACGAGACACGATCCGGATCGCATGTTTGGTTTCTCACTTGTGACGGTGAAGATTGGTTCAAGTTTGGACGAATCGGCATCGACACTTGGGGAAACTTTGCGAGAAGTTTCTTTGAAATACTTTCCACGTGAAGCCACGAAGATCATCGTGAAATCTCTCATTTTGCCAAAACCACGACGAATCATTATTCGAGGCATGGGAGAGGTTCGGAGGTCTATTGAGGCGATGTCACTACTACAAAACCACTTTTCTCTACACCTTATAGACTACGCTTTTTCGTGAAAAGCGTAATCTATAGTATGAGACTACGTTTTTATCAGCGTAGTCTATGTCTTGATTTTGAGTATAGACTACGCAACAAAGCGTGGTCTGGCGTGGTCTATGGTGGGTATAGACTACGCCAACAAGGCGTGGTGTAAATGCGTAGTCTATGGTGGGTATAGACTCTGACTTAAAAAGCGTGGTGTGTGTGCGTTTTTATAAAAGCGTAGTCTATGGTGGGTATAGACTACGGCAACAAGCGTGGTGTAAATCGTGGTCTATGGTGGGTATAGACTCGGCAAAAGCGTGGTGTGTGCGTTTTTATAAAAGCGTGATCTATGGTGGGTATAGACTACGGCAACAAAGCGTGGTGTAAATGCGTGGTCTATGGTGGGTATAGACTACGCTTAAAAAGCGTGTAGTGTGTGCGTTTTTATAAAAAGCGTAGTCTATGCCCTAAATTTAAAAATAAAAATAAAAATTCACAAGCGTGAGATTCGAACTCGCGATGTGTGGGTTATTAACATGACACTTAACCATTCCACCAACAATTCAACATCTCTCATATGTGGGCTTTATTTATATTTATATTATAACTAAAACACGAATTTACAATACTTAATTCACTTGTTTCGGACAATTCAATACTCCCGCCTTCACTCACTCGCCGCGACGATCATATTCTTCACCTCGCGCCACCGTCCGTGGTGGCGGTCGAGCTCCCGGCCGGTCCCAACCTTCGTCTCGCTTAATCGAGACTCGTGGGACTCTGCATCCTCCAACCTCGGCGACTCTCGACGCGGTGACTCTTGGGCTTCGGGCACTCAAGATCTGGCGGCTCTAGGGTTCGATCGCCGAAGGCGCTAGGCTCCGGTCTGCGAGCGGCGCTAGGGTCCGATTTGTGGAACCGTCATTGCAGGAAATAAGGTTCACTTGTGGAAGCGATTGAGGATTTCCATCTACGGCGGCTCTCACTTTTCCAAGCGACGCTGCACTGGGCTTCCAAGCGGCGGCGACGGTGAGCTCGAGCTGTGAGGCGAATCTTTCACTCCTCCGGTGGCGGGGCGACTGCTTTGGATTCGCGACTCCGTGACTCGAGACTCGGCGAGAACCTCATTCACGCGGCGCCGGATCGGTTCGCGGGCGCCCCACCGACGTAACCGGGTTTATTCGTTCATAACAGATAACTATTGTTCGATTACGTCCATACACCACACGCTTCATCACTGTATACCTGTGATCTCTGTGCGTGGATGTTAATCTGCTCTTCTCTGAATTTGCTTAAGTGCTGATTTTTGCTTAGTACACTGTTCTCTGACTTTTGCTTAAGTGTTGATTTTGCTTAAGTGCTAATTTTGCCTAAGTGCTATCAAGCTCAGTGTTATTAGAGTCGCCTGTCTTAAATCAGTTTTTCTCTCAGATTGAAATAATTTCCATTACGGTAGTTTAAGTCTTTGATTTTTCAAGAGTTTTGTGCCATTCTGTTCGCTTTTCTTGATCGACTTGCTCGAGATATGTGTTTATGATTTAATCCACTATTTTTCCGGTCTTTGTCACTTATACTTCCACGGTCGAAAGAAAGATGTGGAATGGGTGGCGTGAATCTTCTGTGAAGTTTCGTGAAATCACAAAAGAAAGATAGGGAAAAATATGGAAAGGGAGTATGCATTTCATGATTAATTTAAATCAAGTATTGATATTTACGATTTTCTATAGTGATGCTGATAATTTCTTAGAGATTGAGGCATTGTAATTGATTTCATAAATACGCATGTGGATTTCATCCGTAATATTTGTATTTACGCATCTTAGTTTTTTCACCACTCATTTTCTTATAAAATGAAAATATTATTGCGGTGTATTTTCTTTTTGAATAATGATTACGAATGGAACTCATTTGTTGCTAATCTCCTTTAGATGGAAATTACGTATACTCTATATCGACATGGATAATGGGGATGTAGCGACAATTATTTTTGGGTCGATTAGGTGTTGAATGAGACAAGGAACTTCGCGAATCGATTGAATGTTTTGCTCTTGCATGTGATGGTATTCTTTACGTACTGAAGTTTCGATTTCCTAGTAATTACATAGTAACAAAATGCCCCACACATGTAGTCATATGTTGTGGCTAGCTTCTCTTACGGAATGTGAGCTTTTTAAGTTGTTGTTCAAATCTTCGATTCACTTCAAATCAAAACTTGTAACTCATCAGTAAATATGTTTGCACCAAATGAATCTCATGCCCCCGAATCAGATAGGTGTTGTTCAAAAATGTTTTTATGGTATTTGATTATTTAGAAATTTAAAATTCCACTTATATTCTATTTCCTAAATTCGAGATTCAAGCTGTTGCATTCATTCTAAACTAGGCAGAATGTCGAGTTTTAGCATATATTAGATATTTCTCATACACGGTTTTTCACCTAAATGCAAATAGTTTCTAAGTTTGGGCCATTTAATACATAATCATATTTGGGAAATATTTGGGTGAATGTTGAATCGAATAAGTCAAGTGGTATAGTAGGGCTTATTATTGAGAGTAGATGCTATGCTACAATCAATAAATCATGATATCGATAATAAACTGCCATATCATTTCTAAAATGATATATGGCAAAGACACTCTTATAAATACTCACCGCCTTTTTTCACTATAAATCAACAAATATACTTTGTAGATTCCAAAATTATACCGATAGCAAATCTTGTCGGCAAACAAATATACTTTGTAGATTAATTGTAAGCTCGGATTTATGCGCTCATATGGATAGTAAATTGGGTGTGCTATAAAGACTACAATTTACGCCAATGTTCTTGAAGAGGCTTTGAGTGGAGCGATTCACAGTTAGACCTCTACCTATTGGAACTTACGTGAGGCGGAAGGTCGTAACCCTTAACCGAATAGAAAGTTTAGTCATTATCTTGATCTCTTCTTTCTTTGTCTTTATGTTTGATCTAACCGTAACTCCATTATTCAATAATTTATTAACGAGTTGAAAAACAGTCCCTCACTTCTTTGGTGTAACTATCGGTGATGAACAAGAGTCGGGAATAGTAGTTAGAGTTACATCAGCTGCACAAAGCAAATTTAAGGTGCCTTCCTACTCTTTTCTATCTGCAATGGACGGAAACACTTGTTTCTTGTATTCTAGTTAACCCTTATCTTGTATTTAACTGGAGTTAACTTCATGGATCCTTTTCCTTTACACCTTTTTAGAGGCTCATATTTATGTTTCAAGTAACTATAATAAGGCTCCCAATAATTTATGTGTTTCTGTTTCCTTAAACTTACTGAAGAAAGTAAAGAAATGAAGGATGTTCTTTCACTTTTTCTCTTTGATGTTCTTATAAATGCGCATGACTCCTTCGATGGTTATTTTACATGTAATTTTCAGCTCTGTACTTTGAACAAGATCGAATGGGGATATGGTTTGGCATTGCAGGTATTTTTGCTTCCATTTCAAATTTTTATGATCTTGTTTATCTTGACCTTATCTTTTTCCTTTCGTTGATCTCACAATTCACTTCCAAATTTATTGCACCTCTCCTCGACTTGTAGCAATTGGGGTGGGGCTGGGTGATTTTCTCGCATATCAGTTAAACTTTAAAATCCGGTACTTGGATGAATTTCATAAGTTTCTTGAGGTTTTACGTGCGAAGCTTGATCTCATTCTATTTTCCACCATTCAACTATGTTTATTATCTTTTGAGCTACACTTTTAAAACAATGGTTTGGCGAGTTGACTTCCTAATGGAGAAGCATTCTTGAGTTTACCACTTGTTAATCTGAGGAAGATAGTGAAAAGCGTGCAAGGCTACATCAGCTGGAATGTACTTCTTGCATTTTCAAGTGTATAGGATGGATTCAACTGTAAATGCGGTGTGCACACTCTCTGTCTCTTAACTTGGGAGCTCATATTCTATGATTATGTTGTTGAGTACTCCTTGCCTTCTTGTTGATGTAGGTGGCAATGGCTAAAGACCCAGAAGCTGCTTTCTTTAAAAGACTGGAAGGCCTTCAACCTTGTGAGGTCTCAGAACTCAAAGCTGGCACTCACATATTTGTTTGTATATGGTCGAACTTCTAATGGCATCCTTGTTTGTATTTCTTGTCATATGAATCGAATATTGAAGTTTGCTTTATAGAAGATAAAAACTCGTGAGGATTATGTTTTTGTGATTCTGCGGGAGATAACTTTTCAAACTGCTACATATACAATTGAGGCCCTTTGTGCAAAGACATATGAAGATACAACACATAAGCTTAAGGATATCAAGCACAAATTTTGAGGAAGAGAAGCGAGTTCTGCAATTTGAGGCTGAATATAGGAAGGTATTTCTTCGTTCACATTGATAATTAGTTAAGTATTTAGGAGTTGTAGATGCATTTATTAACACACAATCTCTCATCCTCTTCATTTTCGAAGGCCGCACGATTTCAAGAAGTTACTAATAGATATACTCGGGAAAAAGCAACATAAGTTTTTATTCAATATTCCTTCTTCGTTCTTGATTTTTATGTTTGAATTCTTATCGGCTAAGTTATAAACTCGAAGCTTATTCTCCTTTCCATCCGGTTTCTTGTTTCTTCGTCGTATGAGGATGTTGCTATGTGTTGAGAAGAGTATCACCGAGTCTATTTGTAACTATATTCCTTTGTTTGGAAGGCGTCTGATGTCTCGGTGACAGCGGTCCTTTTTGGGTGTGGGTGGGGATTGGGTGTTACTGTCGGTCTCAAACATTCATGCTAATGTTGAGAATCCTTATTGTTTGTCCATTAACAAATTTTGAATTAAAGAGGGCGCCTACGAGATAGAAGAGGACCTCGAGATCCATTTTCCATTGTTCGTATTGGACCACTCCCCTTTGATGCTCGTTTAATTAAATTGAGCAAAAGAGATTTTTGCTATCTAGGGATACTTCTGATTCAGTGGTAGCAATTGTTGTTGTGGTTCCATTTAAAACTGCAATTGTTGTTGTGGTTCCATTTCTTTACGTTCACATGTAAGATAAAGATTTCATTTCTTTAATATAATCATTTTTTTCATACAAGAGTGCTAATATTCTATTTTTGAATTGTTAATAGTTTCAAAATCGGTCTTACTCTCAAGAGGACATTGATGAAGTTCGCGTTGAATGGGCAAATTTCATGCTTCTTCACATATAGTCTTGTGATGTTTTAGTTGTAAGTTATTGATCTTTTGAATTATTTTGTACTGTGTTATGGAGAATACGGTCTTATTGTTTTGTTAAGTGATGTGCATAGTATTTTTGTATAGTGATTTTGTAGATGTAATGAAAACAGATTGTATATTTTTGTATAGTGATTTTGTAGGCGTAATGAAAGCAGTTGTATATTTTGAATAGTGATTTTGAACGTAGTCGCAAGTATATTTTAATCTCATTTGCTTGTGCGTTATTAATTGTACAGGTTTAAATAAAGAAATTAACTACGGTTGAAATTGAAAAACCGTAGTTGTTATTAAATTGACTACGGGTTGTAATAGAAAAAGCGTAGTAAATTTGGCATTAAAACCGTAGTAAATAAACTCAAAAACCGTAGTTAATACATATAGACTACGACATAAAAAGCGTAGTGTATGTGCGAAATTTTGTGTAGGTCTGTTGGTATAGACTACGGAAAAAGCGTAGTCTATGTGCGGCGTGGTCTATGGTGGGTATAGACTACGGCGTGGCGTAGTCTATGCACGGCGTGGTCTATGGTGGGTATAGACTACGCAAAAGCGTGGTGTGTGAGGCGAACTGTTGTGTGAGTGCGTGTGTATAGACTACGGCGTGGCGTAGTCTGTGTGCGAAAAGCGTGGTCATGGTGGGTATAGACTACGCATAAAAGCGTAGTATATGAGGCGAACTAATGTGTGATGCGTGTGTATAGACTACGGCGTGGCGTGTCTCTGTGTGAATATAGACTACGCATAAAAACGTGGTGTATCGCGTCTTTTACGTAGTGCGGGGTATGACTACGGCGTGGCGTGGTCATGTCGAGCGTGGTCATGGTGGGTATAGACTACGGCTTAAAAGCGTGGTGTATGCACGCATTTTACGTGGTTTGTGGGTATAGACTACGCCGCGTGGCGTAGTCTATGTCGAGCGTGGTCTATGGTGGGTATAGACTACGGCTTAAAAGCGTGGTGTGTCTTGCGCCTACTTTCTCTACACCACTTTTCTACACTGCACGATGCACATAGACTACACATAAAGCGTGTAGTCTATTACATTTTGTAGTAGTGTGTCCACAACATGGGTTCTCCAGGAGCAACAAATCACACAGTTCTACGGTGGTGACATGGCGGACAAGGAGCATGGTGGACGCGTCGGTGGGGCTGCTTATTGAACCGACCGATGAGGCGAGGCAAGCCGTATTGTAGAGAGATGGTCGCCAGCGGTTATCAACGGCCAACGGAGAGAACACCATTGTTCAAAGCATTTCTTGTTGAGAGTGATTCAAAATATGGCGATCTCATAAAAGTTCACTCTTTTGAAGAGTCGATTGAGACGAGAACGTCGACCACATCAATCGGAGGAATCATCGAATTTCAACAACCTCCAAAGAAGCTTGATGTTGATTCGTTTCAAGAGTCGAAGAAGCCAAGTCTCGAAGACATGATGCGCGATTGGTTGTAAGCAACCAACAATTGGCAACGAATCAAAAATTCGTTCATAAGCAACAAGGCGGAAGATAAATCACTTGGAGTCCTTTGTGGCTATGGGAAGCACATGAAGATGTTGGAGAATCAAATTGGTCAAATAGCCGTACAAGTGAATGCACTACAAAAGATGGGCCAATTTGAATGTCTGAGGTAAACCGAAGAATCGGTGCTTTGCTATCCGGGCGAGGTGGGCGAGCTTACCCGAGCCCTACAGGAAGAAGAGCAAGAAAGCATTACGGCGAAGCTTCGCGTCGAGCTCGCGACCGCGAGCCCGATCGTGAGCCATCCGAAAATTGTCCTCAGAAGCCCGCGACCGGCGGCGCGCGCACCCGACCGCGAGCCATCAGAGTATGCGAGCGCAAGATTTGTTCGCGAGCGACCCAGCGCTCGCAAGCCAGCCCGCGAGCAATCAAGTCGCGCGTGCAGCCGAGAAATCAGCGCACGAGCTCGCGCGCAAGCTTCGCCAAGACGGAGTCAACGCAATGAGATACCTCGCGACCTTCCGGCGATCGTGTGAGGTCAACCGCGAGGCGCACCTGAAGCTAATCGTCGCACGTACACTCCTCCGGTCCCGTTTCCGAGTCGACTTGTCAAGTCAAAATATGACGAGGAGTTCGCTCGTTCAAAGAGGTTTTCAAAAGTTGAGATAAATTTGCCTCTCTTTGAAGCTGCTGCGAAACATGCCGCTACATGAAATTCTTAAAAGGCAAGCTTGCAAGAAGAAGAAACTTGGAAAATTTGAGAAAATTTCCTATCAGAAGAATCGGCGCCTTCTTGCAAAGAAGCTCCTCGAAGCGAAGGATCGGCGGTTTCACGTTAGAGTGCGAGATCGCCGAGCAGACTTTTCAAATGTTTTGTGCGACTTGGGGCGAGCATCAATCGATGCCATTGAGCGTTTTCAACCGGCTACACCTAGGAAAGATGAAGCCGGCGAAGATTTCGCGATGATGGTGACCGTCGATCACATATCAAAAGGTATCGTCGAAGGCGTGTTGGTAAATTCGGGATTTTGTTTTCTGCCGACTTTATTATTTTAGATATTCCGAATTCAAACAACAACCGCTAATCTAGGAAGACCTTTTCTAGCAAGCGGTCGTGCGTTGATTGATGTGCAAGAAAGCGATCTCACGTTTCGTGTTAACGATGAGGAGCTCAAGATTTCCATATCGACGCCATCAAGCAACACGGCGTTGGAAAGCCGAAGATTGCTACTCGATCACGACTGCCGCCGCGCATCTCGCGTCTAGAGGGTACTCGACCGATCGAGGAAGCTGCGAGAAGGAAGAAGTGGACTCGGCATAGAACTCCGAGTGTATCGTTCAAGTTTGGGGGGGGGGCAATTCCATAGTCAGTGGTGGAGATCTGTGAATGCTAAGTTTAGGAGGATCCACAAATTGAGAAGGATTTCTGTTGCCACCAAAATGCCAGATTGACAAGGTTAGTGATGGTCTAGCTAAAGACGTTAAATAAGCACTTGTTGGGAGGTAACCCAACGTTTTCTTTGTTTTTGTTTTCGTGTTTTATTTTGTTTTTCGTTTGTGTTGCTTTTTGTCGTCTTTTGTTTTTCTTTTCGTTGTTGTGTCGGTCGATCAATGAGTTGAAGTGAAGTGTGTTAATCCATGTGGCCAATGATGATAGAAATTTTTTGTGAATTGTAATGATAGTGCGCATGATATGTTAGAAAATGACGCATGAATGACGTGAGATGGCTTAGGCTTGTTGTTTTCACCATTTGCTTAACCGTGAGACTTGAGCTTCTTGTATAAACATCTTGATCTGTTTCTTTTAATTGTGTGATATCATGCATGTGATTATCTTCTAGAACTTGCCGTTCTTACGTCGAGAGGCAATATGTGTTTCAAATTTGGAAAGGATAAAAGGCCATCTTTGTTAACCACATATTCACCCAAACACTAACCCGTTGTTATATACCATTTGTCGCCTTCTTTGAGCCTTTATTAGACTTTTTCTTTCGATTAACCGGATGATAGGAGGTGAGGATGGATATGGGAATCAAAAGGGGTGAAAGTTTGATGTAAGTTATGACGAGAAAAGTTTCTTTTAGAAAAATACATTTGTGGCGAAGAATAGTACCTTTGTTGTGAAAGTTAAACCTATAAGCTCTAGAAAATGTTAAGTTCACTATGAGTGTTGAGCATAAAGGGTCTTTAATCAAAGTATAGGTACCTTACGTGGCATTAAAGCGTTGATTTAGCACGTTGGGAGAGAAAGGAAAATGGACAAAGTCCATATGTGAAATATATAAATGGTGGTGCTCGGAGTTTACTTGAGTCACTTAGCCATATATTATCCTACCTTAACCAATGTGCCTACATTACAACCTATGAAAAGACCTCTTTGATCCTAATTTGAACACAATGACGGTGGAGATATTAGAAAGCGGCAAGCCTATGGTAAGATGTTGCATTGCATTGATCGTTGAGTGTATACACGTCCTTAATTTCTTTATGAGTTGAGTGTATCTTAAATTTTACGCACATGCCGTTGTGAGGTTGAATAAAATGAGTTTTGCCCTCGATGGTTGTTTGTGTTGAGTTGGCTAACGTCGTCGTCATGCGCTAATGTTTTTGGCGTTAATATGTTTACGAGGCTTATAATGGTTATCCTCTTTGCTACGCTCGTTGATCTTTCGTTTGTCTTTACATTACATTTTTGTTTGAGGACAAACAATGCTTTAAGTTTGGGGTTTGATAAGCGTTTTCAAACATATTTTAGAATACTGCAGTATGTTTTACATGTTGAGTTCTATAGAAAAGCATGCTAGGATTACGTGATCTGTATGGACAAACCTTTTGAAACAAAAGACTAAGCAAGTAACCCGACATATTAATTTTAAAATTAAAATGTCAAGACCTCCGATTTTGATCTCTAAACAAAGTGATACACACTGTGAGTAAACGCGTCCACACACGTGGCTTGCTTGCCTTTGTTGGTCGTAAGTTTGTTAGATGAGATTTCTAAATAAAACATTTTAATCCATTGAGAAGTGGGAGTTTCATGTGTGGCGTCACACGCGTGGCTTGCATATGCGATTTTACATAAGTTCTCTAGAGATAGATCTAAAATGAGATAACAAAGGAATTTGGATTGGGCGGTATGGTCTAGTGGTATGCGATTCTAAGAATTCATTTTTCACGTTAAAATTATGGTCATTGCTAGACATCACCTCAAGTACAACTTCCCATGAAGTCCTTCTTGCGATAGTGATGTGGTCTAGTAAGGTCCAATCATTAATTTCATTTGTCATAAGGATAAGTTGACATGGATTGAAATTAAGCGACTAAAAAGTAAATTTTAGTGCAGTCGAGGGTTCGTGTGGCGCCCACACGTGGCTTGCATGTGGGATTCCTTGGGCGATTGGATGTTTTAATTAATATTGTTTTATCAAAAAGTTACAATATTATTGTTGAGAATTATGTGCGATCGTATGCTTATGTGTTTACATTACTTTTCAGATATGTCTCTTACACCGATTATCAATATGCTCGCACAAAATCCTCTATCCGGTCCAAATTTTATCGAGTGGAAACGAAACATTGAGAATGTTTTTACTTCCGAAGAAAATTTATTTGTACTCACTACACCCCGTCCCAAGCCTCTAGACGATTCATCTACTGATGAGGAGTGCAAGGAGCACGAGAAATGGGATAAATCAAATAGAATGGCAAAGTGCCTTCTTTTGGTCACTATGTGCGAGTCCCTGCAACTCCAGCATCAAGAGATGGAAGATGCAGCCACTATATGGCTAAATCTTATGAAATCGTATGAGGAGTCGGACGAGAATCGCTTGTCATAATTTGACAAAATCAATAATGTCAAGTTCGATGAAGGAAAGCGATTGATGCATGACCATGTAGAGCAAATGATCAATCTCTTGGAGAGCTCGAATTGGTTGGAGGATATATTGATGACATAGTCGAATTGATATGATCCTCAACACTTTGCCCAAGTCTTTTGATGACTTCCGTTATAAAGTAGTCCTTTATGATAAGGGTTATACTTTAGATTCATTGCAAGAGGATCTAGTAACGGAAGAACGCAAAATGGGCAAGGTGCTGCGATCTTTAATACGCACCTCAAAGAAAACCACCGCTTTATCGAAGATGAAAAGGAAAGTGGAACTCAAGAGATGCTAAGGCTAAAGAAAATAGTGGAGTAATACAAAGGGCTCTACCAATGGTTTGAAAAAGCGAAGGAGAAGGGCAAATGCTTCAAGTGCGGTGAGACTGGGCATTGGAAGGCTAAGTGCCCCAAGCTCAAGGCTCAAGGTATGCCATTTGCCTTAGTAATGGAAACATGTTTAGCGACTTGTTCTACTCATTCTTGGGTAGTAGACACGGGTGCGATCGATCATGTTTGTTACACCTGCGAGGGTTCCGCGGACAAGGCTGTGTGATGGCGAGATAACGATCTCCATGGGCAACGCGCGAAAGTCGAGGCCGTTGCGGTTGGAGATGTTACTTTATGTTTTGATGGGACAGTTTTAGTTTTGAAAGACATTTTATATGTGCCGGAGTTTCGGCGGAAAGAATTACAATCCCATTCCACCTAAAATTCTAGGAATTAGCCGAGAGTTAGAATAGATTCATAGACCAGGTCGGCTGATCCGTTTTAAATTTAACAAATTTCTATAGGGTCTTTTCCTATTCCTGCTATGTCGCAGGGTTAAAACCAAAAAATTATCTATACTACCTAGTATCGTCATAATATCAGCCAATTTCATTCTTTTAACTAACTGCGGAAGAATTTGCAAGTTGATAAACCCTGGCGGTCGGATTTTCCATCTCCAAGGAAAAACACTCTGATCTCCGATCAGAAAAATTCCCAATTCTCCTTTTGGTGCTTCGACTCTTACATCCGTTTCCAAACTATTTATTCATGGATATTCAGTTATTTTTGATAGTGGTGTTTCTATCATAAGAAATGACGAAGTTATCTGTGGTGGCACTTTATAATTCGCTTTAGACTATTTCTGCCAAACATAATACCTTTAACTATGTTGCATCTACATCAAACCTTAAGAAGAAAGTTTTCTTAAGCAAGATGACACCACATTTCTCGGCATCTTAGATTAGGTCACATCAATCTAAATAGGATCCAAAGGCGGCTAAGAATGGGCGTTGGGTGATCTCACGATTACTCCGTTCGATCTGCGAATCCCTGTATAGAAGGAAAGATGTCGACCAGGCCCTTCAAAGCGAAGGGTTATAGAGCCAAAGAAGTGTTGGAGCTAGTCCATTCGACTGTGTGGACCTATGTCAACACAAGCTCGTGGAGATGCAGTATTTTATCACTTTCATTGGCGATTACTTAAGGTGCGGATACATATACCGCTTCACGCAAGTCGAATGCTTTGAGAAATTCAAAGAGTTTAAGGCGGAAGTGGAGACGAAGCTTGGTAAAAGTATCAAGTCATGCGCGATCGATCGCGGTGGCGAATACCTCGATAACGAGTTTATGGACTACTTGATGCGGTGTGGGATTACCTCCCACTACTACACCGGCACACCACAACAAAATGGTATGTCAGAGCGAATAAATAGGACTCTTTTAGAAAAGGTTAGATCAATGATGAGTTATGCAACATTGCCTATTTTGTTCGGGGTATGCCTTAGAAACGGTGACATACTTGCTAAATCTAGTACCATCAAGTCGATCGAAAAGACCCATTTCGAGTTGTGGTTTGGGCAAGCTCAGTTTAAACCACATAAGGATATGGGCGAAAAGACATGTCTTTGAATAAGAAGGCGACAAGTTGGAGGCTAGATCCGACGCAAGGCATTTATTGGATATCTAGAGGACGAAGGTGGTTTATTCTATAGTCCTAAGGATCAAAAGGTCATTATTAGCACTAATGCCCGATTCTTAGAAGAGGATTATATGAAAAACAATAAATCCAAAATTGAAATCATTATTCAGGAATTAGAAGATGATCGTATTCCACCACCGATTAAGCCAAATGTACGATATATCGTGTCTAGTGGGAGGGATCGACACCAGATACTTCAAGAAATTGAAGTGGGTCGAGTTCCACTAGAGATACCGGCCGTACAAGTGGCTCCTATCCAGCAAGTTGTGCAAATAGAGAATCACAAGTTACTGCACCCACCGTTACCATTGTGCCAGTAGCGCCTCGTCGTAGTGGGAGGGTTGTTCGTCAACCCGAGCGATTTATGTTCGTGGGTGAATCTTCGGATTTAGTCCCAGGAAACGAGCAGGCAATAATCGACCCATGGACATATAGCGAGGCGATACAAGACATTGATGCAAGATCATGGCACACCGATACTCTTGGTTTGCCCAAGAGTATCATAGTTTACTGTGATAACTCAGGTGCAGTGGCAAACTCGAAGGAACCACGAACCCACAAGGCAACGAAACACATAGAGAGAAAGTACCATGTCATACGAGAAATCGTTAGGCGAGGGATGTCTTGATTGAGAAGATTGATCTGACGGATAACCTAGCGGATCCATTCACGAAGAGCACGCCAGAAAAGTCTACGAAGTTCACATTCGAGGACTTGGATTGCAAGATGACACCCACTTAGAAATGAAACTTTTGTATAAGTGGGAGAAACAAAGTGATGGTTTTGTTTTGTAATAGCTAGTAGAGACACATTGTATACTAAAAGTTTGCTTTAGTATAAGTGGGAGATTGTTGGTTGTATCTTGAAAGCGGTTTGGTTGAGCTTGTATACAATGTTTCTGTTACCACTATTACAATCTCTATCTGAATTTTTACTTGATTGCATAAGTTCACATTCGAGGACTTGGATTGCACAAAGTTTGTCCTTTATCTCATATATAAGTTAGATCATACGATTGTGTTGTAGATCACGTAAGTCTCGTATGATTGGTCGAAGCTTAATGAGATATAAAAAGTATCACTGGTGAGATAACTTGAGGACGAGTTGTCGGTATAGCTGCGGTGTAAATAAGAAGTGACTTGACTTGGTTGCTTGTCTATCTTTGACGCGTCTCGACGTATTGATTGATCACAATGAGATGAGTTCTTCTATCTGACCGTCGTGAAGAACCTAGATCTCGGAGACTTACGTTGATCTAAACCTCGATAAGGTATTAGGTGAGTATGAGTTGCTGACCATCACTTTGACTTGCTATGGGTGGGGGTTACATGAGATAATCCAAGATTCTCTGCATCTTGGGTGGTGGTAGTGCTTGTATGTCATACTAGTTACCTGTGTCGAGTCACCGTATCCGTTAAGGATGATGATGTCCTCTTAAGGAGCTCAAAAGGTTTATTGTACTAAACCCTACAGGTTGAGTTATCTCAAGTACAATAATAAGGTTGAGTGATACTACTTAAGGAATTAAAGATATTAATTATTTTAAGCAGTCAGAACGCTGTAAATAATTAATGGATGTACGATATCTTAAATACGGGGATTCATAATGTCTAAGTGCAAGCCCGACTCAACTTCGGTAATAAATGGGTAAGTCAGCATTTATTCTCTAGTGGCATGAATGAATGTTTATAAATTAATTTATGTTCTGGGCTGAACATAAGATAATTAATTTATTTGAGGCCTATCTTTATTCCTTGCATTTGATCCCTGGGCTGGCCCATCAAGGCCTGTAGCTAAGGTGATTTTCGCCCATCTCTCTCACCCCTCTGGGACTCGCTGATCCTCTCTATCCTAAAGGATATTATTATATTTATTAGATATGCATAAATCCTATCTAGATAGGATTTGGGAGTGCATTATAAATATAAGGTGAGAGAGAAAATCAAGGCTAATCATCATTATATATTTTCGAGAATTACTATAGCAATATAGTGAGAATTTTCGAAAATTAAGAGAGAAGAAAGAGGGTGATTTTCTATAGCATTCTCCATAGACTGTCCTCACTCGACATTGGAGATTAGGCAACCGGGATACAGTTCAGAAGATAAAAGCACGAGTCTCGATCTATTCATCCCCGACAGATTCGAAGGTAAACACGAAAAAACCCCTACGTGTTGCAATTAATTATATAGGTGCATGCTAGGAATATAATCAATGTATGGTGAATTAAACATCCAAGATAGATCCTCGGGAGAGGGTTAAAATCAGATTTCCCTACAACTATAAGTTCTAAGCAAAGCAAGGTGTGATTGTCCTTCCTCGGCAACTACGTACGATCAGGTCCTTCATAAGAAAATTGCTTTTCTTAGATTCTTTCTATTGATCGATGGTCGTTTATAAATTACGACTTAAAGTTTCCAATTAGGGTTTCTTTGTGATTTTTTATGATAGTTTTAAGATAATTTTTATTATCTTACTTAACTATATCCCTTCATTTTCATAGACGAACCTCAACTTATGAGTCATATACTCCGAGTCTAACCTCGACACTAACCGTAGTATTCTTCTAAACACTATTATATTATAGAGTGTTGGTACTCAAGTTATGATTGTATGTTAGGACATTCTCAAGCCACTAGCTAGACTTAACAATTATAGTTATTTCCTAGTAGGTTATGCTTGATGGCTTGTCGTATTAACACGATGAATGAAAGAGAATCTTGACTTATGAATCGAGATATCTCATACCATCACGTAAGTAAGTACTTAGGATTTAACTAAGTTCTTTGTGAATACTAACTCGTCCTTTGAGACATAAGGATCGACATCTTATGTTTGAATCTTAGCTCATACTTTTCGACATTGTTCGTTTCTATTAACTCGTCGGAGATTGTGTAAGTTGTACAATAGCTATTCGTATCAAGCTGTCTTAACGCTCAATCTAATATCGTATTAGGTTGTTGTTGTTGAGCATTAACGTTGTAAGTCGGCTTTTGGTTTCTTTAACTTAGGAACTTCACGTTTGAGTACCCTTTGTTAATAGAAACCCTAAATTTGTGTCTAACTTCGATTCTCATTAATTCCTTCTTAAGTTATCGAAATTTGTCGATTTATTTTGGATTCTCGTATATAAAGTATTATATTATTTACGTTTGAGGTTTTGTATGTCGGCATAACGTAAATAAACCATACAACATTATAAGCCACCATACACAACATATACCATACTAAAGCATTAGAAAACCCTAATTTCTAACATAATACACAACCATTGTGTATGTGTGCATGAGTGTTCCATTCATTAATCATAATCACATATCATTCATTCTAAACTTATAGATTAACTATCATAGCATCATTTACAATTAAAATCCAACTCATACTTAACTATTTTGCTATGTTTCCGATAATTAGCAATAATTAACATAAGTATCCAATAAATTCCAATAAAATCATGTTATGCTCCTATCATATTATAGAATTTAATTACCAACTCAATATCATTAAATAAAAGTTAAATCATGATTTAATAAGCATTATATTTTCGGTAATAATGATTTATTGAACATTGGTGTTCAACAAATTTCACAAAATCATATCATGCTTATATCATATACTAAACATGGAATATCATTTCATATCATACATTAAAATTAAACACATGCTTATTTTCTTCATTTAATTTCGTAATATCAATATATATACACTCAATAAATTCTATCCACTTCGCAACATGTTTATAAAATGCAATAAACATGTAATATTGCTTAAACACCAACTAAATATTTATAATATGAACTAAATGCTTGAATTTTGGTCCTCACACATATATTGTATATGTGTTCAATAAATTCTCAACAAAGCATAATAGATTCATATTATTTCTAAACATCATATATCATATTATTTTCAACAAATAAAAGTCAAATAAACCTTAAAATATATATATGTATAGTTTGGTCCAAATAAAATAAATAGGAGGAGTTTTCAATAATTTCAAGATTAATATATGATGTTCATATATATCATATATAAAACACTATACCTCAACTATTTTCAACAAATAAAATCAAAATAATTTTTAAAATTATATATATATATATATATATGTATATATATTTTAGCGAGAATAAAATTAATAGGAGAAATAATTCAAAATTCTCATCTTTATTATATATGCTTCTAACACAACAACAAACAACAATATGAAATAACATTCATAAAACATGCTTTATCTTCTATGAAAAAATTCTAACAAAATAAAAATACCAAACATGCTCCAAAAATTCCCAAACTTTAAACACAACTTTCAAACATATTTCTAAGCATATTTTATTCATGGCTTGAGAGCATTTTATGGTTGGAAAGTCATGAACAAAATGGAAAACAAAAATTAGGGTTCTTCATTTAAGAATTCCAAAATAAATGTAAAAAAAATTCTACTTCATTAAAAATAAATAGAATGATGAATGCTACAGTTTTATGGCATTAGAAAATTATTTGAAGGGTTGGAATGGTGGATTGAAGCTTGGAGAAGGAGAAGAAATTTGAAAATAAAGAGAAAACTTTGTTCCAAAGAGAGAGAGAGAAAGGACACGAAATGCTACTATAATTTGCTGCAAAATGGGCTGTTGTAACTCTATATGGGGTGCCCATTTTGGTGGTTATGAAAAGACTAGTCAAATTAGCTGATTTGGCATGTTAATACCGATTCTTTAAGTTTTATCGCGCTTTCGATTGATTTCTCGGAACCTTAAGGTTTTATTTTCTTAAATAGCCTTAAAATGACTTATTTCATAAATTGTAATAATTTTATGAAGTGTGGATTGCATCCGGTAAGTCAATTCTGAATTATCGCGGAAAAACAACGTCCGACGATTAAATTATGCTCACTCAAATTTCTATCGAATTCTTGAGATTTCATAATTTTGAGTCTTATTAATAATTTATTATTGATTTAGACCCTTGGTTTGAGTTTTGGTTTGTTCGGATCAATTTAGGATTTTTTCAGATATGTTTAGGCGTTCGGTTAAGTTCTTTCAGGAATTTCGTTCAGAAATTGATTCTTATGAATTCTAAATTCATAAATATATATTCCTTCATAATTTTGATTGTTCTCATTAATTTCAATAATTAGCACGGACTGAAAGTTGATGTAACGCCCCACTTTTTGCTTGATTTAATTGCCTAAATTTTTAAATAATTTACATTAGATTTGTGGATATTTGACATGCTCGATTTTTACGTTGGACTTGAGGGAGTCCGTAGTTGCGTCCCTAGCTAGAAAACGAATTTCATAATTTATTTTAGGGCCTTCAAATTTCACTTTACAATTATGGGCTAAGTAATAAAAATAAATTTTGGGCTTATGAAATTATGAAATTATATTATTTATTCTCAAATTGGGATTTGTAGAATATTATTTTGTTGAACCCAAATTATATCTTATATTTATCTAGGATTGAGATTTAACTAATAAGAGTTCAAGTAGGATTAAAACTTAATTAGGGTTTTACTTATATATATACACACACGCACACACAAAACACAACGCACACACACCATTCATACACACACAGAGCACTCACAAACACACAATTTGCTTTTGCTAAAAGAGTCGTCCAGTTTTGTTAATTAAATTCAATTTGGTTTTTGGTAAGTTTTCCTACTCCTTGTCAATCATTTACTTTCCTGTAATCATTAGTTTTGAAAGTCATGTTCCCATTCTATGTAATTCATCAAATTGTTACGATTATTATTCATTCATTCATTAATTTTGGTTGACTTTTATCTATGAATCCACTAAGTCTCTCACAGGCCCAAATATATATTAATAATTGTTGAAAGCAATTGACCTTGAGAATCTGTAAGTTTTGCTATCAATATATTATAATAACCTTGTTAAAGTCAATTTTTGTGGGGAAGTTTCTTTAGCATATTCTTTGCTGTTAAAAAGAAAGCTAAAGGACTTCTTACGACACCTACATACATGTAAATTGGGGATTGTTTGTTTTACATTAATAATTGGTTTTTGGATTAGATCATTAAATTATTGATTTAATTAGTAAACCAAATTTAATTTTACGAAATAGCTATAGTCAGTGTTCATCTTTTTTATTTATTTATTAAGTTGTGTTTATGTTAATTAAATATCCACCATATCTAATTTATTTTGAGTGGCCGAATGAGCTTGGATATTTATTAGTGAGATGAGTTAACTAGTTTGAGTAATATTAACTACAGTACTAATTTGTTAAGTTTGGATTTGAAATTTATATTTTGGTTTAAGTGTTTAATGGGAGTCAATTTCTTTTGGATTAAATAACAAACCGAGAGCTTCCATAATGGTTTAATACTTTTTTTTTTCAATCTTAAATAAAAGTAGGGTATTTATTTATTTATTTTTCTCAAAATAATGGCCCATCAACTTTGTAATAATATTTAGTTTTGTTTAAGAAATTGCTTTTAAGACTTCTTTATAGGCCCTTATACAAATATTGTATTTACTGAATTAGGTGCGGTGCAACTAGGACCCTCATCCCAGAATTGATTGATTTTGTTGTGTGGTGCTCGACAAAATAAGGTGGGTGAAATCTTCTTTAACTTGAAATATGTTATTTGAAATAAACATATTCATTGTGGGTAAAATTCTTTTTAAATTACAAACATGTGATTTGGAATAAACATATTTATTGTGAAATTTACTCTATCTACAAGTTTATGGTGATAATCATTGTTGTGTTTTGTTACATCCATGGTGATAGCATGTGTGGCATAGCCTGTGTGGCGAATCATAGCCTGTGTGGCGAATCATAACATGTGTGGCGAATCATAACCTGTGTGGCATAGCGTATCATTGCCTGTGTGGCGTATCATTGCCTGTGTGTCATAGCCTGTGTGGCGAATCATAGCCTGTGTGGCGTATCATAGCCTGTGTGGCATAGCCTGTGTGGTAAATCATTGCCTGTGTGGCATAGCCTGTGTGGCATATTGATAACTCTTATAAAAGAGTTATTATATGACCTTTTTGATGATAATATATGTTGGATTTGTATACTGAAAGCAGTTTGGTTGAGCTTGTATACAATGTTTCCTGTTACCACTATTACTGATATCTATCTGAATTGAATACTTGATTGCATATATCGTGTCCCTTATCTCATATATAAGTTAGATCATACGATTGTGTAGAAGATCACGAAGTCGGTATGATTGGTCGAGCTTAATGAGATATAAAAGTTTCCTGGTGAGACAACAGGGCGAGTTGTCGGTTTAGCCGCGATATAGATAAGAAGTGACTTGACTTAGTTGCTTGTCTATCTTGGATACGTCTCGGCGTATGAAGGATCTGATGAGATGAGTTCTTCTTCGACCGTCGTGAAGAACCAAGATCTCGGTGACTTACGATGATCTAAACCTCGGTAAGATATTAGGTGAATATGAGTTCTTGTCCATCACTTTGACTTGTTATGGGTGAGGGTTATATGTTCTAACCAAGATTCTCCGCATCTTGGGTGATAGCGATCTTGTATGTCACGCTAGTTATCATGTCGAGTCACCGTATCCGTTTAGGATGATGGCGTCCCTTAAGGAGCTCAAAGGTTTATTGTACTAAACCCTGCAGTTGAGTTAGCTCAAGTACAATAATAAGGTTGAGTGGTACTACTTAAGAAATGAAGTTATTAATCGTTTTAAGCGGTCAGATTGCTATAAATGATTAATGGACGTTCGATATCTTAAATGGGGATTCGTAATGTCTAAGTGCAAGTCCGACTCAACTTCGTAATAAAGGGTAAGTCGGCATTTATTCTCTAGTGGCATGAATGAATGTTTATAAATTAATTTATGTTCAATTTGAACATAAGATAATTAATTTATTTGAGGCCCATCTTTATTCCTTGCATTTGATCCTGGTGGCCCATCCAGTTCAAGCTCTGATGAAATCGGCGCCCCTATCCTCTAAGGCAAGGATTTGATTCTCTTTATCCTATAAGGATATTATTATATTTATGGGATATGCATGGATCCTTTTCTTATGGGATTATGGTAATGCATTATAAATATAAGGTAAGAGATAGAATCGAGGTTAATCCACAAAATTGAGAGCATTATTTTCGTCCACTCCATAAGAGGATCTCGAAAATTTGCCTAGGGTTGAGGTGATTTCTTGTAGTATTCTCCATAGATCGTCCTCGCTCGGCGTTGAGATTGGGCATCGGGATCTGATCCGGAAGGTCAAAGCACGAGTCCGATCCGTTCGATCCGTTCGTCCGTTTCGATCCACCTCGGCGGATCAAAGGTAAACATGAGAAACCCTCGTGTTGCAATTAATTAAATAGGCGCATGCTAGGTTTATAATCAATGTATGGTGAATTAAATATCGAAGATAGATCCTCGGGCGAGGCTGTATATATGTCTTCCTACAATATCCTTAAGTTTAACGGGTTACATTCGTTAGTTTGCTATTATGTTATATGTTTATGTTATGTTTGCGTGTGTATGTGTGAAGGATTGAGTCGGTGAATTTAAAGGGTTTTAATGGCATTTACGCGTTATTGGTTATGGCATGAAGCGGGAAGAACGGCGGTGAAGACGAGGTGAAGTCCGCCGAGTCAAAGTCGAGCTCCGGGTTGAGCAGCGCAAGCAAGGCGAACTCGTGGCGAGCTTGACTTGATGTACGAGGAAGGATTGAGCGGATAACGCTGGAAAATGCGGGAGGCGGTCGAACTACAAAGACTAAGTCAAAGCTCGTGAAAAGTGAAAACCGAAGAGGCCGGAGCGAAGTCCGGAAGCCGAGCTCAAGACTACAGGCGCAAGACTACCGAGCTCAAGACTACCGAGCTTAAGATTACCGAGCTCAAGACTTCCGAGCTCATGAGCGTAACCGAACTCGGAAAGAAAGAGAGCAGCCGAGCTGCAACCTAAGTCGAGCTCAAAAGAAAGTCGCAGTATGAAGGCGACCTCGATACTAAAGCGTATAAGCGAGGCCGGACTTATAGCGAGGCGGACTTATAAGCGGTCGAACTTATAAGCGAGGCCGGACTTACTGGCGGTCGGACTCTAAGCCGAGCTCGAGAATGATGACCGATCGAGATCGGTTCATGAGCAGTGGGCCCGTTCAAAGGTCGAGCTCAAGAAAGAAAAGAAAAGCGGCGATGTCACGGCCGAGCTCGGGCGTGAGGACGGACCTTTAAGTGAGGTCGAGTTTGTAAGGGTTGAGTTCGGATGCGAGATCTTCATCGGAGGGACGAGCTCATGCCGTGCAAACCGAGTAGAGAGCTCGTGTTAGCGACGGCCGTGCTTATGAAAGAAATGAAGAAGAGATCCGCAGACCACGACCACATGGCGCTGGCCACGACAAAGCATAAAGGGCGCGTTTGCGAGCCAGCGGAAAAGAAAGGATCGGAGGAAGAAGGCTGCGGTGCCTAGATGCATACACCTAAAAAGTGTCGAGTTGGTTATTAAAGAGAGGCGACAATCGGAGATTTATTAATTGTTGATGTCGGGAAAGAAGGAATTAGAGGGCAACACCTGGAGAAGAAGCTATCGAAGAGGCGGCGATCGAGGAGAGCACGTGATTCGGCGACAGTGTTAACCGAATCTCAATTCTTTTGACTTTGCTATGGCATTTGTGTATTTGAATTCTGTTGAACAACTCGCTATGAGCTAAATTTGTAGGACTTGATCATTTGATGAAACCCATGCTCGTGTGACGAGCTCCGTTTTCTGCTTATCTTGTTAAGTTATTATCGTTTTCTTGGAGATTATTTATCTTGCTTGTGATTGATCACCATGGGTGAGATTTTAGCTCTATGATTTCTGGGAAGTTCTCATAGAGTGGAAAACAAGAAAGTGACGCAAGAACATGATTTAAGTATTATGTGTGTGAATAGCATAGGAATATGTGTTTGCCTTGCGTGACATAAATGAATGGAATGGTAGAGATACTCTTAAAGCACTTCGGTATAGGAATATATTGACGAGCTTAGAGGGTATAATCTTAGATTTGGAAAAATACTAAGAGTTGGATGATTTCATGTCATAATAACGAGGCAAAGATAATGTTGAAGCGTGGCGAGTACGGAGCATGGGTGGAATCAAGTGGTCAAGTCTATTTTCCCTCTTAATATCAGTTTGTTAATCATAATTTGTCTAAAAGTCCACCTCGTCTCGGTGTAACATTTCTCTTGAATTGTTTCTCTCTCATAATCCCAAACAAATTGTATTTGACGTGGTTTAAAAAGTGCGTTCCCTGTGGATTCGATCTCGGAATATTTCCGTATATTACTTGTTGATTACGTGCACTTGCGTAGAATTGTGTTGCATACGTTCACCACCACAAGTTTTTGGCGTCGTTGCCAGGGAACGCCAATTATAAATTACGTTGATATTTCAATTTTTTGTGTTTATTTCGTATTAGTGGTTAACTCTGTTAATTTCTTTTGCGTGAATCAGGTTTCTGGACTGTGGTATATGCGCAAAGCCAAGGCACAGGTATTGTACCCGCTAGATCCAGAGATTGAACGCACCTTCCGTCGAGGAAGACGACGTCAAAACATCCGTAGAGCACAAGCCAAAATGGCCGCACCAGGAGGTAATGGGAATAATGGAGGAAATGCCATAGTCATCGCTGATGACCGGGAAAGGGTATCGTGATCTCGCTAACCCCGCATTTAATGGTGAATCCGGAATAACCAAACCCGAGGTGCAAGCGAACCGATTCGGTGAAGTCGGTTATGTTCGAGATGCTCCAAGCATTAGGGGCGATTCGATGGGCAAGCCACGGAGGATCCGCATCTACACCTTGGTCGTTCATGGAGGTCAGCGACTCATTCAAGTTGCCGGGTGTTTCGGTCGAAGGCTGAGACTTTGGGTGTTCCCCTTCTCGCTACTAGATCGTGCAAAAGCATGGCTGAATGGTATTCCATCAGACTCTATCACTTCGTGGAACGAGCTCGACGAAAAATTTTGATGAAGTATTTCCGCCTACGAAGAATGCAAGATTCGAAATGACATCATGTCGTTCCGCGAGAATGATGATGAATCATGTATGCAGGCATGGGAGCGTTATAAGGAAATGCTACGAAAATGCCTCACCACGGCATTCCATGACCGCATTCATTGGAGACCTTCTATAATGGGCTAAATCGCCCACACGCTTGGTGCTTGATGCCTCCGCAAATGGGCTATTCTCTAAATCTACAATGAGGCGTATGAGATATTGGAAAGGATCGCTAATAACAATTGTCGATGGTCAAATTCTCGAGTTACAATGGGAAGAAATACATTGCGGTGTTTTGGAAGTTGATGCCTTGACGGTGGTAATCGCCAAGTGGCGTCTATGAGCAATATGTTGAAAGGCTTGCAAGTAGCCAATCCGGTTGCTCAGCGACAAGTGTTCGATGGTCGCACCCACAATGCGGTGAGCGAAGTGTCGTGTGTTTCTTGTGGGGAGGGCATACGTTTGATAGTTGTCCATCAAATCCGACTTGTATGCTACATGGGAAACCGAATGGCCAGCGGAATAATCCGTATTCACAATCATATAATCACGGGTGGAGACAACATCTAATTTTTAGTGGGAGGACAAAGTCTTTGGAACAGTGGTGGTGGAAATTTTGACAAAACACATATCCACAAAATTTCCAACCAAGCAACAACAAGCCGCTCCACAGCCCAAGTCCATTGAAACTTTGATGAAGGGTATATGGCTAAGAAAGATGCGATAATCAAGGCGTCCACTTCGCTACGAATTTGGAAGTTCGGATCGAGACAATTAGCCACGAGATGTGATAAACGCGCATTTTACACGTTTATAGTTGATATTTGAAGATGAGTTTAGCTTTCGTTTAATGTGCGTTTATGTATCGATTCTTAATGTTTTATCTATTTCTAGAAGATCTTGCTCTTGGGTGTTCCTTTGGCGTTTTGTAGGTTTATATGTTGATAATCGAAGCAAGGAAGCGGCCGCGAGCAAATGAGCAATCATGCGGTTTCTAGCGACCAGCCTGGCGGTCGCTAGGCTGGTCATGAGCTAACCGGTGGCGCCCGAGAGGAGTAGCGACGCGACCTCGTGCCTGTGAGCAAGCCTAGCGCGAGAAACTCACTGGGCGATTTCTCGCGACGGTGCGGGATTACTAGGACCGCTAGCCCGGTCGCGGTACCATCTTGGCGTAAGGAGGACCGCGGCGAGGCAGACGAGCGAGACTTACCTCGCGACCGCACTAGCGACCATGGAGTGCTTTCGCGAGACCGAGCGGCGAAAGGCAAATTAGGGTTTGGGGTGTGCCTATATATATGGCAACACCCCCTTGCGCCACAGGAGACCCCATACGCCCCAGAGCTCGTTTTTCTTAAGTTTTCCTCAGTTTTTACAACTTTTAGTCTTTAATCTTCTTTTAGTTTAATTCTAGTATTGTTTTTACGTTGTTCTAGTTTAGTTTATCGTTTCGTTATCGATCGGAACGTTTTGTCCGGTCGTTTTCCGTTGTTTTCCGTTCGTTAAGCTTGGGATTGGATTCAAGACCAACCATTGTTCATCAACGCTTCCTACGGGTTTTATATATTTAATTTCCGTTTTATGATTAAATCGTATTTCATTCCGTTTATTATGTACGGCTAGTTTTCCGTTCTAATCCTAGGGTTTGCATGATTCGATCCTATATGTTGTGATTCTCGCTATTGTTATTTACCTTCGGGCATTGATTCATGATTCGATTGTGCTTATTTATATGTGTTGATTTACGATCAATCTTGATGCATATCTAGTTGTCGGTTAATTACGTAATTGTATTAATTGTCAATCGTTATCGAATGCATGATACGAATGAGCCTTGAGTCGAATGGCGAGATAGGACATTCGTAGGAAGCATACTCTTAGTGATCCATTTGAGTTGCTTATTTTCCTCTAGAGGCGAAGCGTGATAGGAAAATTAGTAATCAATCGCCGCAATTGTTATAAATCGAAGTTGTTGGTTATATATGTGATCTTCCGTCTTGTCTCGGATTAAAACGGTTAATAATAGCGGGATAAACATCGTTGTGGATAGGATTGGTGCATACCTAGGGTTAGTCTTTCTTCATAGTTATCTTCCGTGATTTTATTGCTTTATTTTATATTTCTGCTTGGTTCCCTTTGCTTTGGATTAATTTCCGAAGCCCTTAAACCTCTCACCCAAATTCTATGCTTGGATAATGATGAATTGTCGTTGAGCTAGCTTCTATGTTTTCGTGATACAATCTCTGTGGATACGATACTTCGCTTACCCTATACTTACACCTTTTAGTGTTATAAAAGTAAGCAATCAAATTTTGGCGCCGTTGCCGGGGATTGTTAAGATTGCATAAGAATAATTTGACGATTTGGATTTATTAATTCAAGTTATATATATATATTATTTTATTTATTTTTGTCAGTGCTAAATTCTCTCTTTTCTCAGGTGGTTTATGCGCATAAGATCTCGGGGACCTCAAGTATTATTGGATCCGAGATCGAAAGCTCTCAAAGGAGAAGAGGACGAGAGAAGAGGCGAGCTACAATGGCAGCCAATCCAGTAATCAGGGCATTCCTCCCGAGCAAGTTGCACGCATGCTAGCCGACTTTGCGAGATGCGGCGTCGGATGGCGAATGGGAATCATTGTCCTCGCCTCGGAGGAAAGACCTCAGAATCACATGTACCGACATCCCACCGAACAGCCCAAGGAGGCGGTTGGGGCCCACACGTAGATGCAAACAATTTTGAGCTCAAACCGTACGATCAATTATGGTCAAGGAGAGTTTGGGGAGAGTCACGGAAGACCGAATGCACATCTCGAGACTTTTCTCAATATTTGTGACACCATCAAATGAATGGGGTGCCACAAGACACGATCCGGATCGCATGTTTGGTTTCTACTTGTGCCGGTGAAAAAGATTGGTTCAAAGTTTGGACGAATCGGCATCGACACTTGGGGAAACTTTGCGAAGTTTCTTCGAATTACTTTCCGTCGGATTTAAAGTACGAAGATCATCATGAAATCTCTCATTTTGCCAAAACCACGACGAATCATTATTCGAGGCATGGGAGAGGTTGAGGTCTATTGAGGCGATGTCCACAACATGGGTTCTCAAGGAGCAACAAATCACACAGTTCTACGGTGGTGACATGGCGGACAAGGAGCATGGTGGATGCGTCGTGGGGGCTGCTTATTGAACCGACCGATGAGGCGAGGCAAGTCCGATTGTAGAGGAGATGGGCGCAGCAGTTATCAATGGCCATGGAGAGAACACCATTGTTCAAAGCACCGTTGTTGAGAGTGATTCAAAATATGGCGATCTCATAAAAAGTTCACTCTTTTGAAGAGTCGATTGAGACGAACGTCACCACATCAATCGGAGGAATCATCGAATTTCCAACAACCTCCAAAGAAGCTTCAATGTTCGTAATTGTTTCAAGAGTCGAAGAAGCAAGTCTCGAAGACATGATGCGCGAGTTGGTTGTAAGCAACCAACAATTGGCAACGAATCAAAATTGTTCATAAGCAACACCAGGCGTAAGATAAATCACTTGGAGTCCTTTGTGGACGGCTATGGGAAGCACATGAAGATGTTGGAGAATCAAATTGGTCAAATAGCCGTACAAGTGAATGCACTACAAAAGATGGGCCAATTCCGAGTGTCGGAGGTAAACCCGAAGAATCGGTGCTTTGCTATCCGGGCGAGGTGGGCGAGCTTACCCGAGCCCTACCGAGGAAGAAGAGCAAGAAAGCATTCGAAGCGAAACTGGCGATCGAGCTCATGATCATGAGCCCGATCGCGAGCCATCGTAAAATTGTCCTCGAAGCCCGCGATCGAAGCGCGCGCCGCGCACCGACCGCGAGCCATCGAGTATCGCGGCGAAGATTTGTTCGCGAGCGACCCAGCGCTCGCAAGCCAGCCCGCGAGCAATCAAGTCGTAGCGTGCAGTAGAAATCAGCCGACGAGCTCGCGCATAGCTCGCACGCCAAGACCGAGTCCAACGCTATGATACCTCGCGACCTTCCCCGGCGATCGTGAGGTCAACCATGGCGCACCGAAGCTAATCGTCGCACGTACACTCCTCCGGTCCCGTTTCCGAGTCGACTTGTCAAGTCGAAATATGACGAGGAGTTTGCTCGTTTCAAAGAGGTTTTTCCAAAAGTTGAGATAAATTTGCCTCTCTTTGAGCTGCTGCGAAACATCTTAGACTACATGAAATTCTTAAAAGGCGCTTGCAAGTAAGAAGAAACTTGGAAAATTTGAGAAAATTTCCCTATCCAGAAGAATCTGTGCGAGTCTTGCAAAGGAAGCTCCTCGAGCGAAGGATCCCGCGGTTTCACGTTAGAGTGCGAGATCGCCGAGCAGACTTTTCCAAATGTTTTGTGCGACTTGAGGCGAGCATCAATCGATGCCATTGAGCGTTTTCAACCGGCTACACCTAGGAAAGATGAAGCCGGCGAAGATTTCATCGATGATGGCTGACGGTGGGTCACATATCAAAAGGTATCGTCGAAGGCGTGTTGGTAAGAGTCGGGTTTTGTTTTTCCTGCCGACTTTATTATTTTAGATATTCCCGAATTCAAACAACAACCGCTAATCTAGGAAGACCTTTTCTAGCAACCGGTCGTGCGTTGATTGATGTGCGGAAGGCAATCTCACGTTTCGTGTTAACGATGAGGGCTCAAGATTTCCATATCTGACGCCATCAAGCAACACGGCGTTGGAAACCGAAGATTGCTACTCGATCATGACTGCTGGCGCGCACATCTCGCGTCTGGGGTACTCGACCGATCGAGGAAGCTGCGAGAAGGAAGAAGTGGACTCGGCATAGAACTCCGAGTGTATCGTTCAAGTTTGGGGCGATTCCATAGTCGGTGGTGGAGATGCAGCAGATGCTAAGTTTAGGAGGATCCACAAATTGAGAAGGATTTACTGTTGCCACCAAAATGCCGGTTGACAAGGTTAGTGATGGTCTAGCTAAAGGCGTTAAATAAGCACTTGTTGGGAGGTAACCCAGCGTTTTCTTTATTTTGTTTTCGTGTTTTATTTTGTTTTTCGTTTGTGTTGCTTTTGTCGTCTTTTGTTTTCTTTTCGTTGTTGTGTCGATTCGATCAACGAGTTGAAGTGAAGTGTGTTAATCCATGTGGCCAATAGCGATAGAAATTTTTGTGAATTGTAATGATAGTGCGCATGATATGTTAGAAAATGACGCATGAATGCGTGAGATAGCTTAGGCTTGTTTTTTCACCATTTGCTTAACCCGTGAGACTTGAGCTTCTTTGTATAAACATCTTGATCTGATTTCTTTTAATTGTGTGATATCATGCATGTGATTATCTTCTAGAACTTGTCGTTCTTACGTGTCGAGACCGCAATATGTGTTTCAAATTTGGAAAGGATAAAGGCCATCTTTGTTAACCACATATTCACCCAAACACTAAACCGTTGTTATATACCATTTGTCGCCTTCTTTGAGCCTTTATTAGACTTTTCTTTGATTAACCGGATGATAGGAGGTGAGGATGGATATGGGAATCAAAGGGGTGAAAGTTTGATGTAAGTTATGACGAGAAAAATTTCTTTTAGAAAAATACATTTGTGGCGAAGAATAGTACCTTTGTTGTGAAAGTTAAACCCTATAAGCTCTAGAAAATGTTAAGTTCACTATGAGTGTTGAGCATAAAGGGTCTTTAATCAAAGTATAGGTACCTTCTGTGGCATTAAACGTTGATTTAGCACGTTGGGAGAGAAAAGGAAAATGGACAAAGTCCATATGTGTCGAAATATATAAATGGTGGTGCTCGGAGTTTACTTGAGTCACTTAGCCATATATTATCCTACCTTAACCAATGTGCCTACATTACAACCTATGAAAAGACCTCTTTGATCCTAATTTGAACACAATGACGCGGTGGAGATATTAGAGAAACGGCAAGCCTATGGTAAGATGTTGCATTGCATTGATCGTTGAGTGTATACCGCCCTTAATTTCTTTATGAGTTGAGTGTATCTTAAATTTTACGCACATGCCGTTGTGAGGTTGAATAAAATGAGTTTTGCCCTCGATGGTTGTTTGTGTTGAGTTGAGCTAACGTCGCCATGTGCTAATGTTTTTGGCGTTAATATGTTTCGAGGCTTATAATGGTTATCCTCTTGCTACGCTCGTTGATCTTTCGTTTGTCTTTCGCTTACATTTTTGTTTGAGGACAAACAATGCTTTAAGTTTGGGGGGTTTGATAAACGCGCATTTTACACGTTTATAGTTGATATTTGAAGATGAGTTTAGCTCGTTTAATGTGCGTTTATGTATCGATTCTTAATGTTTTATCTATTTCTAGAAGATACTGCTCTTGGGTGTTCCTTTGACGCTTTGTAGGTTTATATGTTGATAATCGAAGCAAGGAAGCACGCATGAGCAAATGAGCAATCTGTGCAGTTTCTAGCGACCAGCCTAGCGGTCGCTAGGCTGGTCGCGAGGCAAACCAACGAGCGCCCAGAGGAGTAGCGACCGCGACCTCGTGCCGAAGCAAGCCCTAGCGCCGAGAAACTCACGGACGATTTCGCGACCGGTCGGAATTGCTAGCGACCGCTAGCCAGTCGTGAGGTACCATCTGGAGCAAGGAGGACCCATGGCGAGGCGGCCTTGCTACTGTAGGGATAACATATGTTAACCTCGCCCGAGGATCTATCTTGGATATTTAATTCACCATACATTGATTATAATCTAGTATGCGTCTATATAATAAATTGCAACACGTGAGGTTTCTCGTGTTTACCTTTGGATCGAAGAGGTCGATGAAAGCGAGATGAATGGATCGAGCGGATCGGACTCGTGCTGACCTTACGGACTGTATCCTGGTTGCCCAATCTCCAACGTCGAGTGAGGACGATCTATGGAGAATGCTTCGGAAAATCACCCAATGCTCTCTCACCAAAACTCACGAAAATCTCTCTCAAACACTATGAGATGTCCGAAAATATTGTGTGTATTATGTGAGCATTAACCTAGACTTTATCTCATACCTTATATTTATAATGCACTACCTTAATCCCATATGGAAATTACCATAATCCTATATGGAAATTACCATAATCCTATATGGAAAATTACCATAATCTCAGGATTATTTCCATACTCTCAGGATTATTACCATAATCTTATATGGAAAGGATCTATGCATATACCATAAATATAATAATATCCTTGTGGGATAAAGAGAATAAAATCTTGCCAAAAGAGCAATAGGGCGCCGATTTCCAAGAGCTTACGGGCCTGGATGGGCCAGCCCAGGGATCAAATGCAAGGAATAAAGATGGGCCTCAAATAAATTAATTATCTTATGTTCAGCCCAGAACATAAATTAATTTATAAACATTCGATCATGCCACTAGAGAAAGAATGTTGACTTACCCCTTTATTACCGAAGTTGAGTCGGACTTGCACTTAGACATTCTGAATCCCGTATTTAAGATATCGAACGTCCATTAATCATTTATAGCAATCAATCGCTTAAAACGATTAATAACTTCATTTCCTTAAGTAGTACCACTCAACCTTATTATTGTGCTTGAGCTAACTCAACTGCGGGGTTTAGTACAATAAACCTTTGAGCTCCTTAAGGGGCGTCATCATCCTAAACGCATCACGGTGACTCGTCTGAGATAACTAGCGTGACATACAAGCACTGCCACCACCCAAGATGCGGAGAATCTTGGGTTAGAACATATAACCCTCACCCATAACAAGTCAAAGTGATGGACAACAACTCATACTCACCTAATACCTTATCGAGGTTTAGATCATCGTAAGTCACCGAGATCTTGGTTCTTCACGACGGTCAGAAAGAAGAACTCATCTCATCGTGATCCTTCATACGTCGAGACGCATACAAAGCATAGACAAGCAACTAAGTCAAGTCACTTCTTATCTATCCGCAGCCTAAACCGACAACTCGTCCTTAAGTTGTCTCGGGTGTGAAACTTTTATATCTCATTTAAGCTTGACCAATCATCTGGACTTACGTGATCTTCTACACATCGTATGATCTAACTTATATATGAGATAAGGGGACATGATATATGCAATCAAGTATTCAATTGAGATAGGAGATTGTAATAGTGGTAACAGGAAACATTGTATACAAGCTCAACCAAACCGCTTTCAAGATACAAACCAACAATCTCCTACTTATACTAAAGCAAACTTTAGTATACAATGTGTCTTTCTACTAGCTATTACAAACAACCATCACTTTGCTTCTCCCACTTATACAAAAGTTTCCTTTCTAAGTGGGTGCCATCAGCTTAATCCAAGTCCTCTAACGTGTCCATCGTAGACTTTTTATGAGCTCTTCGTGAATGGATCCGCTAGATTTTCCGTCGATCAATCTTTTCAATCAGCCGTCACCTCGTCTAACGATTTCTCGTATGACATGGTACTTTCTCTCTATGTGTTTGGTCGCTTGTGGGTCCGTGGTTCCTTCGAGTTTGCACATCGCACCGAAAGTTATCACGAAGAACTATGATACTCTTGGGCAAACCAGTACCACATCTAGATCCATGAGGTAGTTCTTGAACCATAGCCTCCTTAGAAGCCTCCGGCGGCTACATATTCGCTTCCATGGTAGAGTCCGCAATGCATCGCTTTGCACTCCGCCAGATCTGGCTCCACCTCCCAAGGTAAACACATACCGAGGTTGACTTTTTCTCATCACGGTCGACTTGAAAATCCAGTCCAGATAACCCAAAGGCATTAGACTATCTGCATGGTAAACTAGCCTATAATCTCGAGTCCTTTTCGGTACTTGAGTATATGCTTTATCGCAGTCCAATGAGCTTGTCCGAGGTTAGGCGATATCTAGCTACTATGCCTACCGCACAGCGAGATATTGGGCCTCGTGCATAGCATTGCAGACATGAGACTTCCTACGGCGGAAGCGTAAGGAACTTGTCTCATTTCCTCTATCTCCTTGCGGTCATAGGTGATGCGTCTTAGATAAAGGAACGTATGTCCGAAGGTAGCAATCCTTTCTTGGCGGTCCGCATACTAAAACGGTAATCACAAGATCAATGTAAGGCGCCCGAGATAAGCTCAATATTTTCTTCTTGCGATCTCGGTAAACCTTGATCCCAAGAATGTACGCGCATCTCCTAAGTCTTTCATTTGAAATCGATCGGATAGCCAACTCTTTACGCCCCGATAATGACTTCACGTTGTTGCCAACTAGAAGGATGTCATCTACATAAAGTGCAAGAAATACCACATCACCGTTGACATCTAACCGATACACACAACTCTTGCTAGCAACTGGGTAAATCCATGGGACTTTACTACCTCGTCAGCGTAAGTTCTATGATCGAGGTTCGCTTAAGTCCATAAATGGACTTCTTAAGCTTCCATACTAGATGCTCTTCACCCTTTACCACATAACCTTGAGGTTGCTGCATATAGATGTCTCTACCTTCCTCAAGGTAACCGTTTTAAAAGCGGTTTTAACATCCATTTGCCAAACCTCTAGGTTCAGTGGGCTGCTATGGCTAGAAGAATTACGATGGACTTGAGCATTGCTACAAAGTAAAAGGTCTCATCGAAATCGATGCCCTCAATGCAGTGTACCCTTTCGCCTGGCGTGGCTTTGAAAGCGAAACCTCTCCATCGGAATCTCTTCCTCTTGTATATCCACTTACTACCTATGGCTTCCTTGCCATCCGGTAGAGGTGTCTTTCATATACATCCATAGCCGTTATGGACTCCATTTCTAAGTCCATAGCGGTGTGCCATGATCTTGCATCAATATCTTGTGTCGCCTCCTTGTATGTCCATGGGTCGATTATTGCATGTTAAATGCTGGGACTAAATCCCAAGATTCACCCACGAACATAAATCGCTGGGTTGACGAACAACCTCCCACTACGACGAGGTTTTACAGCAAAATGGCAGCGGTGGGTGCAGATACTTGTGGTTCTCTAACTTGCACAACTTGCGTGTAGGGACCACTTATGCAGTCGGTATCTCCGGTGGAACTCGACCCACTTCAATTTCGGAAGTATCACGGTGTCGATCCTCCCACTAGACTCGACATCTCGCACCTTTCGCCTAATCGGTGGTGGAATCGATCATCTTCTAACTCTTGAAGAATGATTTCAACTTTGGATTTATGATTTTTCATGTAGTCCTCTTCTAAGAATCGAGTATTAATGCTAATAATGACCTTCCGATCCTTGGGACTATAGAATAAACCACCTTCGTTCCTCTAGGATAGCCGATAAACGAGCCTTGTGTCGGATCTAGCCTCCAACTTGTCGGCCTTCTTGTTCAAAGACGCGTGGCCGGATCGCCCATATCCTTATGTGGCTTAAAGCGGGCTTCGCCCAAACCACAACTTCGAAGGGTCTTTTCGTGACTTGGATGGTACTAGATTTAGCAAGTATGTCACTGTTTCTAAGGCATACCCAGTAACGAAATAGGCAATGTAGCATAACTCATCATAGATCTAACCATTTCCAAAAGAGTCCTATTTCTTCGCTCGACACACCATTTTGTGTGGTGTGCTGGGTGAAATCTTGTTTGGGATGTAATCCCACACTTCACTAGATAGTCCATAAACTCGTTCTTGAGGTATTCGCCACCGCGATCGCATCGCAGATGACTTGATACTCTTACCTAGCTTCGTCTCCACTCCGCCTTAAACTCTTTGAATTTCTCAAAGCATTCGAGACTGCGGTGAAGCGGTATACGTATCCGCACCTCGAGTAATCGCCAATGAAAGTGACAAAATACTCGCATTCTCCACGTGCTTGTGTGGACATCGGTCCACACAGGTCGAATGGACTAACTCCAACATTTCTTTGGCTCTATAACCCTTCGCTTTGAAGGGTCTGGTCGACATCTTACCTTCTATACAGGATTCGCAGACTGGGAACGGAGTAACCGTGAGATTACCCAACGCTCCATTCTTAGCCAGTCTTTGGATCCTATTTAGATTGATGTGACCTAATCTAAGATGCCAGAGAAAAGTAGTGTCATCTTGCGAAGAAAACTTTCTCTTTTTAGGGTTTGATGAAGATGCAACATAGTTATAGGTATTATGTTTGGCGAAATAGTATAAAGCTTAATTATATAACGTACAACACGAGATAACTTCGTCATTTCTTATGATAGAAACACCACTATCAAAAATAACGTAATATCCATGAGTAAATAATTTCAAACAAACAAGGTTCCATGAAAATCCGCACATATAAAACGTCTTTTAAAACTAAAACTGCTTTCTCAAACATAAAGTAACATCTCCAACTGCAACGGCCTCGACTTTGCGCGTTGCCCATGGAGATCGTTATCTCGCCATCAAACAGCTCCCTTGTCCGCGGGAACCCCGCAAGGTGTAACAAACATGATCGAGTTCGCCAGATCTACTACCCAAGAATGGGTAGAACAAGTCGCTAAACATGTTTCCATTAAAGCAAGCGGCGACCTTGAGCCTTGAGCATAGGGCACTTGGCCTTCCAATGCCAATTCTTGCCGCACTTGAAGCACTTGGCCTCTCCTTCGCTTCTTGAGCCTCCGGTGGCAGACCATGTTCTCGCTCCCATTACTCCCACTATTTCCTCGCCTCTACCACCTTTGGTACCCTTTTCTATTTCCATTTTGCAACTAAAATTTTGGGCCCTTAGATGTGCTAGCAAGAGCATGTGCTCCTTTTCCCATAACTCCTTCGCATACCACGAGATCATTAACAACCGACTAAGTGTAAACTCGGTCTTGCTCATGATCGCATTCTGTAGTTCTCAAAAGACTTGGGCAAGTGTATTGAGGATGATATCGACCTTGGCGTAGCCGTCAATACCTCCTCCCAACCGATCAAGACTATCCATGAGATGAGTCATATGGGAGACATGTTCATGGACCGAACTTCCTTATTCCATCTTACACGCCAAGATTTCTCTCATTGTGTGGAAGGATCGTCCGATCCGATCGCCCAAACTTACTCTCGAGACTTGACAAAATATCGTCGCGTCTACCATCGATCGAAGTCGCAGTCGCAAAACCTTTGGACATCGTAGTCATCATATAGCATTTAGCCATATTGTTTGACTTATTCCAAAGTCCTTGACTCTCCGCTCATTAGTCGATGTGTCAAGAAGGCATCGGGTTTAGAGTAGTGAGAACAAACATGTGTTCTTCAAATGATAAGAACATATTCCATGTTTCGCTTCCACTCGATAAAATTTGGACCGGATAACGGATTTTGTGCGAGCATATTGATAATCGGCGAAGAGACATATCTCGAAGCGATAATGTAAACACATAAGCATACGATCGCAAATAATTCGTAACAATAATATTGTAACCTTTGATAAAACAATATTAATTGAAACCTCCAATCGCCCAAGGAATTCCACATGCAAGCCACGTGTGTGGACGTTTACACATGAACCGCTCGACCAGACTAAAATTTACTTTTTAGTCGTTTAATTTCAATCCATGTCAACTTATCCTTATGACAAATGAAATTAACGATTGGACCTCACTAGACCACATCACTATCGCAAGAAGGGACTTCGCGGGAAGTTGTACTTGAGGTGATGTCTAAGCATTGACCACAATTTTAACAGAAGAAAATGAATTCTTAGAATTGGCATACTCACCGGACCATACCGCTTCCAATTCAATTCTTTTGTTATCTCTTTTATATCTATCTCTAGAGAACTTATGAAAATCGCACATGCAATCACGCAGCGTGACGCGTTTACATGAAACTCCCACTTCTCAATAGATTTAAAAGTTTTATTTAGAAATCTCATCTAACAAACTTATGATAAACAGTGCAAGCAAGCCACGCGTGTGGACGTTTACTCACAGGGCGTCTCGCTTTGTTTAGAGATCAAAAGGTGGAGGTCTTGACATTTTAATTTGAAAAATTAATTTGTCGGGTTGCTTGCTTAGTCTTTTTATTCAAAAGGTTTGTCCATGCGCATCACGTAATCCTAGCATGCTTTTCTATAGAACTCAACATGTAAAACATGCTCGTGAATTCTAAAATATGCTTGATAAACGCGATAAACCTAGCATGCTTACTATGCGCATCCAATTCGTAAAACACTTAAAGGTTTGTCAACGTAATATAAACATACATAGCATGCTACCGCATAATTTAAACATCCACGACATGCATATGAGCGATAAAAAAAACGCTCATCGCGCTCAATCGTGAAACCTGCACATTTATATCTAATCTATTACATAGATTTACAAAGTGCTGATTTAAACTTGACGGGCCTCGCGTGCACGGGCACGGACGGATTCAACAAATGGGCCTCGCGTGCATGGGCACGGACCGGAAACTACGGGTTGGGCTGAAAACGGGTCCGGGCGGGTCGGGTCATTGTCTGGCCGGGCAGCGGGCAAAGCCCAGCCCCGCGCCGACCTTGCGTCGCCGCCGCCTGCGTGTGTTCCTCGCGGGCTACCTCATGATCGCTAACGCGACGCGACCGTCGAAAGCACGCTGCGGCGACACGCCCGGCGCCAACATCCGCCGAGATGTCGTCGCCCGATGTGCAAACTTCGCGACCGCTGATCTGCTCATCATAAAGCCGGGTTTCGCGCTGCAACGCGCGCCTGTCGCCCGCTAGCTCGCTTCGCTCGCTTTGCCGCGGCGATCTCGCGACCACTCGCCGCTCGCGTGGCGCCAGGGATCTAGTCTTGTGAACGCACGCCCGCCGCCAGCGCCCCTCGCGATCAGCGAGGCTCGCCATGAAACCGCCCGAGGGACCGCCGAGACTGTTTTCCCGTCGTTTGTTCTTCGTTCTTTCGTCTTCGTTCTTCTTTACGGATAAGATTTTCTGAATAAAATCTAATCTAACCACGGATTTTCGTGGTGTAAAAAAACCCAACAAAATAATAAACGAGCCACGATGAGCAGATGATCCACAATTAATAAAACGCACGTTATAATCAAACGTGAATTAATCAGCAGAGCCAAGATTTCGATCCCGTGCTCGATACCAATTGTAGGGATAACATATGTTAACCTCGCCCGAGGATCTATCTTGGATATTTAATTCACCATACATTGATTATAATCCTAGCATGCGCCTATATAATAAATCGCAACACGAGGTTTTCTCGTGTTTACCTTTGGATCTCGAAGAGGTCGATGAAACGAGATGAATGGATCGAGCGGATCGGACTCGTGCTTTGACCTTCTCGATCTGTATCGCTTGCCCAATCTCCAACGTCGAGTGAGGACGATCTATGGAGAATGCTTGGAAAATCACCCAATGCTCTCTCACCAAAACTCACTTAAAAATCTCTCTCAAACACTATGAGATGTCCGAAAATATTGTGTGTATTATGTGAGCATTAACCTAGACTTTATCTCATACCTTATATTTATAATGCACTACCTTAATCCCATATGGAAATTACCATAATCCTATATGGAAATTACCATAATCCTATATGGAAAATTACCATAATCTCAGGATTATTTCCATACTCTCAGGATTATTACCATAATCTTATATGGAAAGGATCTATGCATATACCATAAATATAATAATATCCTTGTGGGATAAAGAGAATAAAATCTTGCCAAAAGAGCAATAGGGCGCCGATTTCCAAGAACTTACGGCCTGGATGGGCTAGCCTGTGGATCAAATGCTGAGGAATAAAGATGGGCCTCAAATAAATTAATTATCTTATGTTCGGCCCGTAACATAAATTAATTTATAAACATTCGATCATGCCACTAGAGAAAGAATGTCGACTTACCCTTTATTACCGGGTTGAGTCGGGCTTGCACTTAGACATTACTGAATCCCGTATTTAAGATATCGAACGTCCATTAATCATTTATAGCAATCATCGCTTAAAGCGATTAATAACTTCATTTCCTTGAGTAGTACCACTCAACCTTATTATTGTACTGAGCTAACTCAACTGCGGGGTTTAGTACAATAAACCTTTGAGCTCCTTAAGGGACGCCATCATCCTAAACGGATACGGTGACTCGTCTGAGATAACTAGCGTGACATACAAGACACGCCACCACCCAAGATGCGGAGAATCTTGGTTAGAACATATAACCCTCACCCATAACAAGTCAAAGTGATGGACAACAACTCATACTCACCTAATACCTTATCGAGGTTTAGATCATCGTAAGTCACCGAGATCTTGGTTCTTCACGACGGTCGAGAAGAAGAACTCATCTCGCTTGTGATCCTTCAATACGTCGAGACGCACCAGCATGACAAGCAACTAAGTCAAATCACTTCTTATCTATATCGCAGCCTAAACCGACAACTCGTCCTTAAGTTGTCTCATTTGTGAAACTTTTATATCTCATTTAAGCTTGACCAATCATACGAGACTTACGTGATCTTCTACACCGTATGATCTAACTTATATATGAGATAAGGGGACAGAGATATATGCAATCAAGTATTCAATTCAGATAGGAGATTGTAATAGTGGTAATAGAAACATTGTATACAAGCTCAACCAAGCGCTTTCAAGATACAAATCCAACAATCTCCCACTTATACTAAAGCAAACTTTTAGTATACAATGTGTCTTCTACTAGCTATTACAAACAACCATCACTTTGTTTCTCCCACTTATACAAAAGTTTCCTTTCTAAGTGGGTGCCATCAACACAATCCAAGTCCTCTAACGTGTCCATCGTAGACTTTTGCGGCGGGCTCTTCGTGAATGGATCCGCTAGATTTTCCGTCGATCAATCTTTTCAATCAAGACGCCACCGTCTAACGATTTCTCGTGTGACATGGTACTTTCTCTCTATGTGTTTGGTCGCCTTGTGGGTCCGTGGTTCCTTCGAGTTTGCCACTACACCGAGTTATCACAAGAAACTATGATACTCTTGGGCAAACCAGGTACCTCATCTAGATCCATGAGGTAGTTCTTGAACCATCTGACCTCCTTAGAAGCCTCAAGGCGGCTACATATTCGGCTTCCATGGTAGAGTCCATAATGCATCGCCGCTTTGCACTCCGCCAGATACGGCTCCACCTCCCAAGGTAAACACATAGCCGAGGTTGACTTTTTCTCATCACGGTCACTTGGAAACCGAGTGCAGATCACCCAAAGGCATTAGACTATCTCGCATGGTAAACCAGCCTATAATCTCGAGTCCTTTTCGGTGCCAGTATATGCTTTCTTGCAGTCCAATGAGCTTGTCGGGGTTAGATCGATATCTAGCTACTATGCCTACCACATAGCGTATATTGGGCCTCGTGCATAGCATTGCGTACATGAGACTTCCTACGGCGGAAGCGTAAGGAACTTTCTCATTCCTCTATCTCCTTTGCGGTCATAGGTGATCGCATCTTAGATAAATTAACGCCATGTGCGAAGGTAGCAATCCTTTCTTGGCGGTCCGCACACAAAAACGAGTAATCACAAGATCGATGTAAGGCGCCGAGATAAGCTCAACATTTTCTTCTTGCGATCTCGGTAAACCTTGATCCCAAGAATGTACGCGCATCTCCTAAGTCTTTCATTTGAAACGATCCGATAGCCAACTCTTTACGTCGATATTGACTTCACGTTGTTGCCAACTAGAAGGATGTCATCTACATAAAGTGCAAGAAATACCACATCACCGCTGACATCTAACCGATACACAACTCTCGCTAGGCAACTGGGTAAATCCATAGGACTTTAATTGGGAAAAATGCCACTTCATGGTACAAGAGGGCATAGTGCTAGGCCATCACATATCGAAGGGGATCGAAGTGGACGAGCCAAGATCGAGTGATAGACAAACTTCCACCCCCTACTACTGTAAAGGGGGTGCGTAGTTTCTTGGGACATGCAGGATTTTACAGAAGGTTTATAAAAGATTTTTCCAAAATTTCTAAGCCACTGTGTGCCTTGCTAGAGAAAAATAGCCATTTCGAGCTCACCCGGAATGTCGAAGGCGTGACGCTTTGAAACGAGCTCTAGTGACATACCCGTAATCATTGGACCGGCTGGTCATTACCTTTCGAGGTTATGTGCGACGCTAGTGACTTCGCCGTGGGGGCCGTTCTGGGTCAACGAAAGGAGAAGATATTCCACTCCATCTATTACGCTAGCAAAACGTTGGTGGAAGCTCAAACAAATTACACCACTACGGAGAAGGAGCTGCTAGCAGTAGTGTTCGCATGTGAAAAATTCAGAGCCTACCTCGTGGGCTCGAAGGTGATTGTTTACACTGATCACGCGACCATAAGATATCTTGTCGCCAAGAAAGATGCCAAGCCGCGGTTAATCCGGTGGATCTTGCTTCTACAAGAATTTGATCTGGAGATTAGAGACAGGAAGGGGACTGAGAATCAAGTAGCTCACCATTTATCTCGATTGCCTACAAGATCGGCGATGAAACTCATGCCCAAATTGGGACGCTTTCACGATGAACAATTGATGAGCATGCGCGCGATGGTACACCTTGGTATGCGACTTTGTCAACTTCACAGTGCGTGAGTCCGCGGCCCGAACTCTCATTTCAACAGAGGAAAAGGTTCCTCTCCGTGGTCGACATTACTTTTGGGATGAACCATTCTCAGATAAACACCGTGCCGATGGTTTGATGAGACGATCGCACTACATGAAGAGATGGAATCAATTCTAGAAGGATGTCATGCTACCCCATATGGCGGTCATTTTGCGGGACAAAGAATGGCGCCAAGGTACTACAATCGGGTTATTTCTTGTAAAGAACATCTTCACGCTGTTTGGTACCACCGTGCGATTATTAGTGATGAGGGTACACATTTTTCAATGTGGTGGGTGCCGTTTCAGCCAAGTACAATGTCGACACAAGGTGGCTACCGTGATATCATCCTCAAACAAATGGTCAAGCAGAGCTTTCAAATAGAGAGATAAAAAGTATACTGGAGAACGTGGTGAACCCAGGCCGAAAGGATTGGTCCATACGCTTGGATGATGCTGTATGGGCCTCTGTAACAACTTCAAGACACCTTTGTGGGATGTCTCCTTATCGGATGGTTTATGGGAAAGCTTGTCATCTCCCTTTGGAGCTTGAACATCGAGCCTATTGGGCAATAAAGAAACTGAATTTTGAGCATAAGGCTGCTGGAGAGGCCCGCTTGTTGCAACTAAGTGAAATGGATGAATTCAGGTGGTTTGCTTATGAGAATGCCAAGTTGTACAAGGAGAAAACCAAGAGATGGCATGATAACAATATCTTACGCCGTGAGTTCTTGTCGGGTCAGCAAGTGCTATTGTTCAATTCAAGGCTGAGGCTTTTCCCTGGAAAGCTGAAATCACGATGGTCGGGTCCCTTCACAATTCTCCGGGTAGCACCCCACGGTGCTATCACATTACAAGAAAGAACGTCAGGTCATGAATTCATGGTGAATGGACAGCGTGTCAAGCACTATTGGGGTGGTGAGGTCGTTCGTGAGAAGACCTCGGATACGAAGGGCGACGCTGACGGAGGTATCTTGGTGCCATAGTGGCGGTGCTTGCACTCGTTGTTTTGTTTGTAAATATTTGTTTTATTTCTCGTTTTGTTTCGTTGTTTGTGTGTGATAATAAATTGCCTTAGCTTTGTTAAAGAAGATGCGGAGTTTGTTCTAAAATGGTATGTGGAAATTTGGACTGTAGGTGTGGTACATGCGTACCTCTAGGTGTAAATTCTGGGCGTTGTGCTAGTTTTTGTTCCAGGATGGATTTGCGAAAGAGAAAGTGAAATAGGAGTGCTATTTTGGTAAAAAGAGGAGAAACTTAGTTGACATTTGGGTTTGGAAGACCGCGCTTTTTCTCTCCTCTTTATATTCTGTCAATTTTCTTATTTCCCCAATTTTGTCGCCCTGCTCTCACTTTTCACGTCCGCCTGCTTCCTCAAAACTTTTGATCTCGAAATTTAATTGTCTTCATCTCCCCACCGTGAAATTACATTATTATGGAGATTTAGCAATGTGGTCGAGGCGGTGGCATGTATAAGCAATGACTCTGCACGCCCATCGTCATATCGATGACGAGTTGTCACGAAAGATTCACCGGTTCTCCACAAGCCTCAGTTGCCTTCTTCTTCCAAAAGAAAAATTAGTCGAAGCAACAAGGGTAAGGCCAAAATAGTGGAAGCGGATGAACGAGAGGATATTCAGGCAAGAAGGCGGTGGACAAACCCTCTTGAAGAAAAGGGACGTTCAATCGATGCCATCCCAAATTTTGAGCTCATGGTGGGTTCGAGAGTTTTAAGCGCTTGAAACCTAGGCATCTTTGGATAGAGAAGGGTTTTCAGAAATCGAAGGAAACCCCGGTGTTTGTGGTAGAGCCGATTTCACTAAATGGATGGGCAACGCTTTGCAATTCCACCTCCACCCATTACACCCTTGGTTATGAGTTCTATGCAAATATCACGCCTTTGCCGAATAAGGAAGGTTTATGCTGCTATGGTGAGGGGCAAGTTGGTGGTTTTATCTCCGAAAACCATTAATGATTTTTATGAATTGAGAACGAGGTGGATGATGCTTTCTCCGCCATGAAGAGGGCTCCTTCACCGATGATCTAGAAGAGGCACTTAGATTCGACTTTCGTCAAGGCACGAACGGGCGTTTTCCACATGGGTGTCGCTTCATTAAAGGCTGCGTCGTTAAAATTGAGGCTCATGTCCGCTTCACTTCATTAAAGCGGATTTTGCCCACCACCCATGATACTACCGTGTCGGAAGAGCGGATCTTTGTTACTTCTGCATTTTACCGTGAGGTCCAGAAATGTGGGCGCCCAACCGACGCGAGGTGGACGAATGTCGAAAAAAGGAAGAAGGGCCGATCGTTCTTCCCTCTACGATTACTCGGGTTGTGCATAAGGGCGGGGTGCCTTTCGGGATGATGAGGATCGCCTCCTGAGAAAGCTTTCATAGATATCAAGACCGACGCATCGTCATGGTACGTCTCAAGACCCAACCTCGCGCACCGCGCAAGTTGGTTCACCTCGCCCATGCCGACCTCGTCCGAGCCTACTATGCTAGATATGCGAAGTTCCTCCGCTTACGGATCAAAGGACTCTTGCTCGATCTGCGGCATTTGAGGGCTAACACGAAAAGATATTGGGTATATTGTCGCAAGCGAGATTGTGTAATGGAGGACATCTCGAGATCGTTATCCGGTGAGCTGCCGCTTTCACAATTTCCACATCGGATATTCCAGGCTTGGCCTTTACCATCGGATTATGATTCGAAAGCCGAGGTTGAGAAGGAGAGCGAGGTGAGGCCCGACCGAGCTCAATTGCATTTAAACCGCCTCCCGCCGCATCCATCGAGGACCAGACACCAGTTGATCCATCTACCCACGTTTCTCCTACTCCTTCGGGTCCTCCCGAGGTGTAGGCCAGGGGCATTTTCTCTAACTCAATCCTTGGTGTTGTTGTTGTGTTTTGTTTGTGTTTAGCTTTAAAGTTTCTGGTGGGTGTTTTGTTGATGTTGTTCTGGTTTGTTCAATAAAAGCATGTGATTCTGCTTTCGATGATTTCTAAGGATGATGCTTGGTTGGCAAGGGATAGCTTTATGATGTCAATCTGTTTTGTTTATATTGAGATCTTTGGTACGCCTTATTGCTTGTCTGGTTTTTACCCTTATTTTACGGGGTGTAGCTCTATTAAACTTGGTATTAGCATATTAGCTCCTATAGGGATTGACCATTGCATCAGTGAATCTTAATTGGCCTACGATTTTGTATGAGTGACTGTCTTTTATATTGGGTTGGGACTCCCCCTTGAGACAATATACATGAGTGTGTCAACATGGATAGGACGTAGGCCCTTTTTGGATCGATTGTGCCTTTCTAGCCTTCCCTAATATGATATTTTCCCTAGGGTCCCCCTTTGAGCTGACAAGCTTTTTCTTTCTTGCATCCACTAAATATTCTCCTGTATACCCACATATATTATTCCTTACCCTTCACTTTGGGCATGCCTAATTGTGGTTCAGTTTCTCTCGTATCTATAATAGTGCCCGTATTAATCTCTATGTCAAGATAACAGTGTATCACCCCTCATTTTTGTATAAGTCTCAACAATGGGGACAATGTTATGTTCTAAGTTTGGGGGTGGGCTAGGTAAAGTAACCTCGGAAGTTAAGGGCGAAGTTGTAAAGAAGTTAAGGGTGAAGTTGGAAAAAAAAATCTGAGATGATAAAGCGAAAAGGTGAAGACGCGGGTTTCTATAAAAAGAAAAAGAAAGGTCGCAAGTTGGAACCGAGAATGAGTTTAGGTGCCTGTGTGCTTTGAGCCACATTACCCAAACAATCCTACCGTCACCCAAGCCTAACATTATAAGCTGATAAAGACCCATCGATCCAAGATTGATGACACTCATGTTAGTGGAGAGGGGGTTGACCGAACTGAAGTGTGGAGACATCTGTGCACTTGATAATCAAAGCATGGTCATATTAAGAAGAACTAAGTTATGGGAAGATTCATGTAGTGGCTAATGTGTTATATACCTGTTGATATTTGAAGGGCGACATCCTTGCAATACTAGGTGATTAACCAGACTTGCAACGAGAAGAACTGAATGATTCATTTTCTTTGAGAGAACCACGACACGAAAGCGACATCCCTAGCGATTAAGTCATCGTCTTGGCTATCGTCTTTACATTTTGAACATCGCTTCTTATTTTTGTGGGTGCGTGTTTGTTGTGAAACAGAACATCACCGAGGGCAGTAATGAGCTAAGTTTGGGGTGTGATAACTCTTATAAAGAGTTATTATATGACCTTTGATGATAATATCCTTGAGTTTAACGGGTTACTGCTCGTTAGTTTCTTTGTTATGTTATATGTTTATGTTATGTTTGCGTGTGTATGTGTGAAGGATTGAGTCGGGTGAATTTAAAGGGTTTTAATGGCATTTACGCGTTATTGGTTATGGCATGAAGCGGGAAGAACGGCGGTGAAGACGAGGTCTGAAGTCACCGAGTCAAAGTCAAGCTCCGGGTTGAGCGCAAGCAAGGCCGAACTCGTGAGCGAGCTCGACTGATGTCTGACGAAGGATTGAGCGGATAACGCTGGAAAAATGTGGGAGCAGAGTCGAACTACAAAGACTAAGTCAAAGCTCAGGAAAAGTGAAAACCGAAGAGGTGGAGCGAACTCGAAGCCGAGCTCAAGACTACTGAGCTCAAGACTACCGAGCTCAAGACTTCCGAGCACATGAGCAGAACCGAACTCCGGAAAGAAAGAGAACAAAGCCGAGCTCGCAACCTAAGCTGAGCTCAAATGAAAAGTCGCAAGTATGAAGACGACCTCGATACTAAAACGTATAAGCGAGGCCGGACTTACAAGCGAGGTCGGACTCTAAGCCGAGCTCGAGAATGATGACCGCATCTGAGATCGGATTCATGAACGAAGTCAGGCCCGTTCAAAGGTCGAGCTCGGAAGAAAGGAAAGAAAAGAGGCGGCGATGTCGCGGCCGAGCTCGAAGTGAGGACGGACCTTTAAGTGAGGTCGAGTTTGTAAGGGGTTGAGTTCGGATGCGAGATCTTCATCAGGAGGGACGAGCTCGTGCCTGTGCAAACTGAGTAGAGGAGCTCGTATTAGCAGACGAAGCCGTGCTTATGAAAGAAATGAAGAAGAGATCCGCAGGACCACAACCATGTGGCGGCTGGCCACGACAAAGATAAAGGACGACGCGTTTGCGAGCCAACGAAAAAGAAAGGATCAGAGGATGAAGGGTTTGCGGTGCCTAGTCCGTACATCTAAAAGTGTCGAGTTGGTTATTAAAGAGAGGCGACAATCGGAGATTTATTCATTGTTGATGATCGGGAAAGAAGGAATCGGAGGGCAACACCTTGGAGAAGAAGCTATCGGAAGAGGCGGCGATCGAGGAGGAGCACGTGATTCGACGACAGTGTTAACTTTGAATCTCGAATTCTTTTGACTTTGCTATGGCATTTGTGTATTTGAATTACGTTGAACAGACTCGCTATGAGCTAAATTTGTAGGACTTGATCTTTTGATGAAACCCATGCTCGTGTGACGAGCCCGTTTCGCTTATCTTGTTAAGTTATTATCGTTTTTCTTGGAGATTATTTATCTTGCTTGTGATTGATCACCATGGGTGAGATTTTAGCTCTATGATTTCTGGGAAGTTATCATAGAGTGGAAAACAAGAAAGTGACGCAAGAACATGATTTAAGTATTATGTGTGTGAATAGTAGGAATATGTGTTTGCCTTGCGTGACATAAATGAATGGAATGGTAGAGATACTCTTAAAGCACTTCGGTATAGGAATATATTGATGAGCTTAGAGGGTATAATCTTAGATTTGGAAAAATACTAAGAGTTGGAAGATTTCATGTCATAATAACGAGGCAAAGATAATGTTCAAGCGCAGTAGTACGGACATGGGTGGAATCAAGTGGTCAAGTCTATCTTCCCTCTTAATATCAGTTTGTTAATCATAATTTGTCTAAAAGTCCACCTTGTCTCGGTGTAACATTTCTCTTTAATTGTTTCTTCTCATAATCCCAAACAAATTGTATTCGACGTGGTTTAAAAAGTGTGTTCCCTGTGGATTCGATCTCGGAATATTTCTGTATATTACTTGTTGATTACGTGCACTTGCGTAGAATTGTGTTGCATACGTTCACCACAACAAGTTTTGGCGCCGTTGTCGGGAACGCCAATTATAAATTACGTTGATATTTCAATTTTTTTGTTTATTTCAGATTAGTGGTTAACTCATTAATTTCTTTTGCGTGAATCAGGTTTTTGGAATGTGGTATATGCGCAAAGCCAAGGCGCATGTATTGTACCCGCTAGATCCAGAGATTGAACGCACCTTCCGTCGAGGAAGACGACGTCAAAACATCCGTAGAGCACAAGCCAAAATGGCCGCACTGTGAGGTAATGGAATAATGGAGGAATGCCATAGTCATCGCCGATGACCGTGAAAGGGTATACATGACTACGCTTAACCCCGTGATTTAATGAGCTAATCCGGAATAACTGCGGACGAGGTGCAAGCAAACCGATTCGACTGAAGCGGTTATGTTCCGGATGCTCCAAGCAAGGGGCGATTCGGTGGGCAAGCCACGGAGGATCCGTATCTACACCTTCGGTCGTTCTCGGAGGTCACGACTCATTCAAGTTGCCGGGTGTTTTGATTGCCGGTTACCGAGACTTTGTTGTTCCCCTTCTCGCTACTTGATCTTACAAAGCATGGTGAATGGTATTCCATCGGACTCTATCACTCGCCGAACGAGCTCGGTGAAAATCTTGATGAAGTATTTCCCGCCTACGAAGAATGCAAGATTCCGAAATGACATCATGTCGTTCCAGAAGAATGATGATGAATCTGTATGCGAGGCATGGGAACGTTATAAGGAAATGCTACGGAAATTCCCTCACCACGACATTCCGCACTGCATTCAACTGGAGACCTTCTATAATGGGCTAAATGCGTCCACATGCTTGGTGCTTGACGCCTCCGCAAATGGAGCTATTCTCTCTAAATCCTACAATGAGGCATATGAGATATTGGAAAAGATCGCTAATAACAATTGTCAATGGTCAAATTCTCGAGTTCCAATGGGGAAGAAATCTATTGCCGGTGTTTTGAAGTTGATGCCTTGACGGCGCTTAATCGCCAGTGGCGCCTATGAGCAATATGTCAAACGCTTGCAAGTAGCCAATCCGGTGCTCGGCGACAAGTGTTTCGTGGTCGCACCCACAATGCGGTGAACAGTGTCGTGTGTTTCTTGTGGGAGGGCATACGTTTGATAGTTGTCCATCAAATCCGACTCGTATGCTACATGGGAAACCGTAATGGCCGGTGGAATAATCCGTATTCACAATCATATAATCACGGGTGGAGACAACATCCTAATTTTTCGGGAGGACAAGGTCTTTGGAACAAGTGGTGGTGGAAATTTTGACAAAACACATATCCACAAAATTTCCAACCAAGCAACAACAAGCCGCTCCTGACCCAAGTCCATTGAAACTTTGATGAAGGAGTATATGGCTAAAAGTCATGTATGCAGAATCCAAGTGGCCCACTTCGCTACGGAATTTGGAAGTTCAGATCGTATAATTAGCCACCGAGATGAGGAATAGGCCACTTGGTAATCTGCCAGTGACACGGAAAACCCTCGGAAGGATAAAGAACATGTCAAGGCCATTACCACGAAGTGGAAAGAAAATGCACGAACCGAAGCTGTCAACCAAGAAGAGGCGCGAGTCCTCAAACACAAAAACAATTTGGTGAAGTGGAAGCTCCAAAGAAACCCCTTGATGCTAAGAAGCCTACCGAGGTGAAACCACTGCTGAAGTCAATGGACGAGGTGGTTTATCGACCACCACCACCTTTCCCCGAAAGGTTGAAAAAGAAACAGCAAGATACTCAGTTTCGGAGATTTCTAGATGTCTTGAAACAGCTGCACATTAATATTCCATTGGTGGAAGCACTGGAACAAATGCCAAATTATGTGAAGTTCTTGAAGGATATCCTAACAAAGAAGAGACGCCTGGGGGAGTTCGAAACAGTGGCACTGACTGAGAGCAGTAGTACCATGTTAAAAAGCAAGATTCCACCCAAGTTGAAAGATCCAGTGAGTTTCACAATTCCATGCTCAATTGGAGGTCGCGACGTTGGTCGTGCTCTATGTGATCTTGGAGCAAGTATAAACTTGATGCCGCCTCAATATTCGTGAAGCTTGGGATAGAAGAAGCTCGGCCCACAACAAATGACCTGCAATTGGCGGATCGATTTCATGGCTCATCCCGAAGGAAAATTGAAGATGTGCTAGTAAAGGTTGATACATTCATTTTTCCCGTGGATTTCATCATATTAGATTATGAAGCGCACCACGAAGTGCCTATTATTTTGGGACGTCATTTCCTTGCAACAGAAGAACTCGATTGATGTCCAAAAGGCGAACTCACAATGAGTAAATGATCGAAGGTTACTTTCAATGTTTTCAATGCTATGAAGTACCGACGAAGTGGAGGAATGCTCGGTAATACAAGTATTAGAGCGGTGTCATCGCGAAAAGATCTTTGGAACACTCGGCTCGGTTCAAGACGGTGAGAATGAATATGCCGACCTCACGGGTTAGAAAGCAAACGGGCTACCTCAACATCCTTCTAACAAGAGATCTGCCAAAGTGCCACCGCGTATCAGCCGAGTTCCATAGTCACTTGGGCTCATGAGATCGACCTGTCCGGTATCCAAACTTCGATAGACGAACCTCAAATACTTTGTTCAAAACTTTGCCCAACCACGAAATATGCTTATTTGGGCGAGGGACAAACTCTTCCAAGAATCATTTCACTGCGCTCGAGGCTCGACAAAGAAGAATCTACATTACGGTCTTTGCGCAAATACAAGAGAGATATTGGATGGTCAATTCCGACATCGAGGATCGGCCCTGCCTGCATGCACAAGATATTGTTGGAAGATTGCCACAAGACTTCCATAGAACACCAGCGCCGTCTTAATCCAGTCATGAAAGAGGTGTTGAAAAAGGAAGTTATTAAATGGCTTGATGCTGGAATCATTTATCCGATCTTGGACAGTTCTTGGGTGAGCCCGGTGCAGTGTGTTCCTTAAAAAGGAGGAGTTACAATGATTTCTAATGATCGGCAGGAGTTAATTCCAACTCGAGTGATAACGGATGGCGTGTTTGTGTGGATTACGTGAAATTAAACACGCTACTAGGAAAGACCATTTTCCTCCGCCATTCACGGATCAAATGCTTGATAAACTCGTTGGTGGCGTTCTTACATTTCCTAGACGGGTATTCGGTTATCATCGATCACCATTGCACCCGATGATCAACACAAACCACCTTCACTTGTCCCTACGACACTTTTGCCTTTAGAAGGATGCCTTTTGACTCAGAATGCCCCAAATGACGCTCCAACGTTGCATGATGGACATCTTCTCGGATATGGTGGAGAAGTCACCGAAATCTTCATGGATGACTTCTCCGTATTTGGGGACACTTTGAGGTATGCCAGGTAACTTGGGAAAGGTCTTGGAGCATCGCGAGGCGCGACTTGGTCTTGAATTAGGAAAATGCCACTTCATGGTACAAGAGGGCATAGTGCTAGGCCATCACATATCCAAGAAGGGATCAAGTGATGACAAACTTCCACCCCTACTCACCGTAAAGGGGTGCGTAGTTTCTTGGGACATGCTGATTTTCTGAAGGTTTATAAAAGATTTTCAAAATTTCTAAGCCATCGTGTGCCTTGTCGGAGAAAAATAGCCATTTCGAGCTCACCGGAATGTCACAGGCGTTTGACGCTTTGAAACGAGCTCTAGTGACAGCCCAAAGAATCATTGGACCGAACTGGTCATTACCTTCGAGGTTATGTGCGACGCTAGTGACTTCGCCGTGGGGGCTCGGGTCAACGAAGGAGAAGATATTCCACTCCATCTATTACGCTAGCAAAACGTTGGTGGAAGCTCAAACAAATTACACCACTACGGAGAAGGGCGCTAGCGTGGTGTTCAGATGTGAAAAATTGAGCCTACCTCGGGCTCAAGGTGATTGTTTACACGCATCACGCGACTATAAGATATCTTGTCGCCAAGAAAGATGCTGGCAGCTGTTAATCCGTTGGATCTTGCTTCTACAAGAATTTGATCCGAGATTAGAGGCGTGAAAGGATCGAGAATCAAGTAATCGACCATTTATCTCGATTGCCTACAAAGATCGGGCGATGAAACTCATGCCCAAATTCAGGACGCCTTTCACGATGAACAATTGATGAGCATGCGCACAAGTAGTACACCTGGTATGCGGACTTTGTCAACTTCACAGTGCGTGAAGTCTGCGGCCCGAACTCTCATTTCAACAGAGGAAAAGGTTCCTCTCCGAGGTCGACATTACTTTTGGGACGAACCATTTCTTGTAAACGCATTTGCCGATGGTTTGATGAGACGATGCGTACCACGTGAAGAGATGGAATCAATTCTAGAAGGATGTCATGCTACCCCATATGGCGGTCATTTTGGCAGACAAAGAACGGCGCCAAGGTACTACAACAAGTTATTTCGCCAACCACATTTAAAGACGCCCACGCTGTCAGACAAAGATGTGACGGATGTCGAAGGGTGGGAATATATCTTCCGGAATGAGATGCCAATGAATTTCATTCGAAATTGAACTCTTTGACGGTGGGGCCTCGATTTCATGGGTCCATTCCCACCTCATTTGGCAACCTCTACATCCTGGTGGCGGTTGATTATGTATCTAAATGGGTAGAGGCCGTGGCTAGCCCCACCAATGACGCGAAGGTTGTTATCAAGTTCTTGCAAAAGAATTTGTTATCAATGTTGTTATGCAAAAGAAGGTTGTTAGCCTGTGTGGCGAATAATAGCCTGTGTGGCGTATTATAGCCGGTGTGGCGTATCATTGCTTGTGTGGCGAATCATTGCCTGTGTGGCATTGCCTATGTGGCGAATCATTGCCTGTGTGACGTATCCTGTGTGGCGAATAATAGCCTATGTGGTGTATCATAGCCTGTGTGGCGTATCATTGTCTGTGTGGCGAATCATTGTCTGTGTGGCATAGCCTGTGTGGCGAATCATTGCTCGTGGTGTATCATTACATGTGTGGCGATCACGTGTGTGGCGATTATTGCTCGTGGCATAGCCTGTGTGGCGAATCATAGCCTGTGTGGCGATCGTTACTGTTTGGCGAATCATTGCCTATGTGGCGATCATATCTCGTGTGGCGATCATTGCACGTGTGGCGAATCATTATGCGTGTGGCATAGCCGTGTGGCGAATCATACCGTGTGGTGTATCATTGGGGGTGTGGCATAGCTCGTGACGATTATCATTGCTGTGTGGCATTGCACGTGTGACAATTATAGCACGTGTGACGTAATCATAGCCATGTGGGCGTATCATTGCACAATGTGGCATAGCACGTGGCTAATCATAGCACGTGTGGCTAATCATCATCGCGTGTGGCGATCATCGCCGTGTGGCATAACCTATGTGGCGCGAATCATAGCACTCGTGGCGTATCATTGCCTATGTTGCAGGATTTTCAAGCCGGTGAGGTTGAATATGATTGACTATTACTTTCTTGCTATGTATACACATTTGGACAAATAAAATAATGATATTCCTTCTTTTCCACCACTGAGTACGTTTTTGTGCTCCCCCCCTTTTTATCAAAAATATTTTCGTGTCGATGATCATGGAAGCAGTGACGGTGTGGAGTGTGCTAGTGGTGTTTTGTCGCTTTTAATTCCTTCCAAGACTTGTGTTATTTTTGTTTAAATTCTTTTCCTTTATTATCGTTGTTGGATTTGAGTTACTAGAACTCCAACTTATCTCATGCTGCTAAGTCTTGCGTAGTTTGTTTTGGGTCGTTGGTTGGCGTCAGTTCATTTGCAAAGTTTAGACTTGAGTTTGTTGGATTCATTATTTGAAAATTTTATTCAATAGATTTTATTCTGCTTCCGCTTTAGCTATTTTTTTATTTAAGAAAATATAGCATTTTTAAATTATGAACTTAGGGTGTTACATTTAGTGGTATCAGAGCGGGTCTACGTTTCTGTAGACTTTAATTTTTTTTTGAATAATTTGTTATATGATGTTGTTATGACAAAGGGCACCACCCATTCCCGGCACGCGCTCCTGATCGAGGTAATTTACGTTGTTTTGATATGATAAAATATTTTGTTGAGCACGTATTAGTGAAGATTATCTCTCAAATATTATGAGATGTGGTGGAGTTTTGTATGTGGCATTATATGAGAGTTGTGCATCCTTTTGTGAAAATTATTGTTGAACTTGAGCATCAGTTGATTTAATTTTTTTTTACTTATTTGTCCTCGAAATTAGAAGGAACTTAGCTGCTTGATTATTAGGCCTCACTTGTGTAGGTTAGATGGAGAATGACTATAATATACCTCCAGTTTATAAGCATGGAATTGTCGTAGTCCGATTCTGGCCACGTACTTGTAATCCCAATCTAGGCGTCGTAGAGAACTTTGTAGCTTAGAGATAGTTGTGGCGGCAGATTGTTACGCAAGGACCACCAATACCTGAATATGAAGCTTTCTCTAGTGTCATTTACCTGGCACCCAATGAAGTTAAGACTATTGTTGGAAAGACCTTTATAGATCGAGAGACAGTCTTGGAAAATGGTCAGCATCAAATAAATTTTGAGGATTACATGGCCACCTTAATTCGTAGATGTAACGATCTTTTTCGTGGCATCACAATTATAGAAGATGACGAAGGTCCCGTGTCACCACTCCCACAAAGAAAAATATGGAAATACCTCAAGAGAATGAGGGAATAAAAGAAGATGATGACGACCCCGAAGAGGAAGAGGACCCTGAAGGACATCCTAGTCCGTGGTTATAGACATTAACGAGTGACGAGAAATAGGATAGTTTAAGTTTTGACTCATTTGTTTCTCTTTCTTAAGTGGAACGTTGTGTTGTTCACTTCTTTTTCTTTTGGTTGTTAATAAATTTTGGATAAACGAATGTGAGAAAGCAAGAATGATTGTAGGAGTAGAGAACATAGCTCTTGATGTTAGGATTCCCTCAGGACAAACTCTAAGAACTAATACGATGGTAGAAAGTGTGAAAATCGTGTTGGGAGGAAAAACATTATCGAGGGATCTTTATGCTTTAGAGATGCATGACTTTAAATTGATCTTGGGGATGGATTGGTTAAGTAGCAATTACACCACTATAAGGTGTCATGAGAGAGAAGTGATTTTTCAAAGATCGGAAGAGAATGAGTTTACGTTCTACGGAGCAAGGATTGGAAAACCACTGAAGATAATATCTACAATGAAAACAGTGAAGATGTTCAGAAAAGAAAAGTGCCAAGGGTTCTTGGTAAATGTATTGGGGTCAACATCGATGGAGACAACAATAGAGGATGTGGAAGTGGTTCGAGATTTTATCGATGTGTTTCCTGAAGAAATACCAGATTTACCACTGAACCGATAAGTGGAGGTTACCATTGACCTTGTACCCGGAGCAGCACCTGTTTCTAAGGCTCCATACCAAATAACACCAAAGGAGTTAGAAGAGTTGAAGATGCAGTTACAAGAATTATTGGATAAAGGGTATATTCGATCGAGTGGTTCACCATGGGAGCACCAATATTGTTCGTAAAGAAGAAAGATCGTAGCATGAGGATGTGTATCGATTATTGAGACCTGAATCAACTTACAATAAAGAACAAGTATCCTCTACCGAGAATTGAAGACTCTTCGATCAACTACAAGGTGCAGGAGTTTTCTCAAAGATAGATCTACGATCTGGATACCATCAATTGAAGGTGAAGGAAGATGATATTCCAAAGATGGCTTTTAGGACAAGATATGGTCACTATGTGTTTGTGGTAATGCCTTTTGGATTTGTGATCGTCTTCATCGATGACATCTTGATATACTCTAAAAATCAAGAAGAGCACGAGTCGCATCTACGCACAGTCTTGGAGATACTAAGGGAAGAAAAGTCGTATGCCAAGTTTACAAAGTGTGAGTTTGGGCTGAATCGGATTGGATTTCTTGGACACGTGGTGACATCAGAAGGAATTGAAGTGGATCCAACAAACGTTGAGGCTGTAAGTAATTGGAAAGTGCCGACAAGCGCTGCGGAGATACGAAGTTTTCTTGGACTGGTAGGATATTGTAGAAAATTTATCGAAGTTTTTCCAAGGATTGCAGGACCACTCACTCAGTTGACACGGAAAGGAATACCGTTTGAGTGGACAGAGAAGTGCGAAAGAAGCTTTCAAATATTAAAAGAGAAGTTGGTAACTGCTCCAGTCTTGACTATCCGTGATAGTTCTAAAGGATACCTAATCTATATTGACACGTCGAAACAGGGTTTATGATGTGTGCTAATGCAAGAAGGAAAAGTGGTGGCTTATGCATTTCGACAGTTGAAGCCACATGAACTAAATTATCCTAAACACGATTTGGAATTGGCAGCAGTAGCTCATGCTTTGAAGATTTGGAGACATTACCTTTATGGGGGTAAGTGTGAGTGTGAGATTTATACCGACCACAAGAGTTTGAAATATTTTTTTTTCACGCAAAAAGAGCTAAACATGAGACAACGAAGGTGGTTGGAGTTGGTCAAGGACTATGATAGTAAGATTTTGTACCACCCTGGAAAAGCAAATGTTGTGGCAGATGCACTTAGCAGAAGGGTGGATGCAAATCCTGTAAGAAGGTTAACTCAACAAGAGTAGTTAGTAAAAGATTTTGAAAGATTGAGTCTTGAAGTAGTGACCACACCGAAGAAGTGGATGCTATTATCTCGACTTTGGTAGACGCACGACGTATGAAATAGAATTCGAGAAGCTCGAAAGGATGATGAGTTCCTACAAAGGATGCTAGCTAAGGAGGTGTCCGATGATCCAAGAGGATTTTCAATTCTGCATGATGGGACATTTGCCTATAATAAGAGAATTGGTGTGCCAGTGGATAAGGAGTTGAGAAAAGAGATAATGGATTAGGCACATCGAACTGTGTACACAGCATACCCTGGTAGCACCAAGATGTACCAAGATTTAAAGAAGAGTTTTTGGTGGTATGACATAAAAAGGTCAATTGCAAAGTATGTGGGGCGATGTCTGGCGTGTCAACAAGTGAAGGCTGAACATCAAAGACCCTCGGGATTGTTAAATCCCGTAGAGATACCAGAGTGGAAATGGGAACACATCACTATGGAATTTCGCAGTTCGACTTCCAAGAACTTTGAGAGGTAATGATGCAATTTGGGTGATTGTTGACCGTTTGACTAAGTCAGCGCATTTTGTGCCAGTGCATATGACGTTTTCGATGGACAAGTTTGCACGGTTATATGTTCGGGAGATAGTTCGACTTCATGGGGTACCGACATCCATTATATCTGATCGAGACCCACATTTTACGTCAAGGTTTTGGGGAAGCCTACACCTTGCTTTGGGTACAAAGTTAAAGTTTTCGACATCGTATCATCCTCGCATGCACGGCGGTCGGAAAGAACGATTCAAACTTTGGAAGATATGTTAAGAACTTGTGTCTGGATATTGGAGGAAGTTGGAGACACACTTTCCGTTGATAGAGTTTGCATATAACAATAGTTACCACTCCAAAGATTGGTATGGCTCGTATGAGGCACTCTATGAGAGAAAATGTAGATCACCTATCTTTTGGGATGAAGTTGGTGAAAGAAAATTTTGGGACCCGAGATGGTGGAAAGAAGCGTTGATGTTGTCAAGAATATTCGAGATAGGATCAAAGTTGCTCAAGATAGACAAAAGTCTTATGTTAATAAAAGAAGAAAGGATTTGCATTTTGAAGTTGGTGATAAAGTGTTTTTGAAGGTAGCGCAATGAATGGAGTTTTGAGATTTGGTAAGAAAGGAAAGTTAAGACCTCGCTTCATTAGGCCGTTTGAGATTTTGGAAAAGATTGGAGATATTGCCTATCATTTGGTGTTATCGCCTGAGCTGTCATCCGTGCATAATATTTTTCATGTTTCGATGTTGAGGAAGTATATGCATGACACGAGTCATGTGGTGTCTTATGGTGGTATATCGCATAATAAAGATCTAACCTGCGAGGAAGAACCCATCGTCATTTTAGATCGAAAAATTCACGAGTTAAAGAATCAGCGCGTGACTTTAATTAAAATACAGTGGAGTCGCCATGGACCTGAGGAAGCGACTTGGGAGCGTGAGCATGAAATTCTAGCTAAGTACCCGTCCCTAATAGAACCTGGTAAGACAAATTTCGAGGACGAAATTTTTATTAAGTGGGTAGGGTTGTAACGCCCCACTTTTTGCTTGATTTATTTGCCTAAATTTTTAAATAATTTACATTGGATTTGTGGATATTTGACATGCTCGATTTTTACGTTGGACTTGAGGGAGTCGTAATTGCGCCCCTAGCTAGAAAACGAACTTCATAATTTATTTTAGGGCCTTCAAATTTCACTTTACAATTATGGGCTAAGTAATAAAAATAAATTTTGGGCTTATGAAATTATCAAATTATATTATTTATTCTCAAATTGGGATTTGTAGAATATTATTTTGTTGAGCCCAAATTATATCTTATATTTATCTAAGATTGAGATTTAACTAATAAGAGTTCAAGTAGGATTAAAACTTAATTAGGGTTTTACTTATATATATATACACACACGCACAAAACACAACGCACACACACCATTCATACACACACAGAGCACTCACAAACACACAATTTGCTTTTGCTAAAAGAGTCGTCCAGTTTTGTTAATTAAATTCAATTTGGTTTTTGGTAAGTTTTCCTACTCCTTGTCAATCATTTACTTTCCTGTAATCATTAGTTTTGAAAGTCATGTTCCCATTCTATGTAATTCATCAAATTGTTACGATTATTATTCATTCATTCATTAATTTTGGTTGACTTTTTTATCTATGAATCCACTAAGTCTCTCACAGGCACAAATATATATTAATAATTGAAAGCAATTGACCTTGAGAATCTGTAAGTTTTGCTATCAACATATCATAATAACCTTGTTAAAGTCAATGTTTGTGGGGAACTCTCTTTAGCTTATTCTTTCTTTGTTAAAAGAAAGCTAAAGGACTTCTTCTAACACCTACATACATGTAAATTGGGGTTGTTTGTTTTACATTAATAATTGGTTTTAGGATTAGATCATTAAATTATTGATTTAATTAGTAAACCAAATTTAATTTTACGAAATAGCTATAGTCAGTGTTCATTCTTTTTTTTATTATTAAGTTGTGTTGATGTTAATTAAATATCCACTATATCTAATTTATTTTGAGTGGCCGAATGAGCTTGGATATTTATTAGTGAGATGAGTTAACTAGTTTGAGTAATATTAACTACAGTACTAATTTGTTAAGTTTGGATTTGAAATTTATATTTTGGTTTAAGTGTTTAATGGGAGTTAATTTCTTTTGGATTAAATAATAAACCGAGAGCTTCTATAATGGTTTAATACTTTTTTTTTTCAATCTTAAATAAAAGTAGGGTATTTATTTATTTATTTTCTCAAAATAATGGCCCATCAACTTTGTAATAATATTTAGTTTTGTTTAAGAAATTGCTTTTAAGACTTCTTTATAGCCCTTATACAAATATTGTATTTCTTGAATTAGGTCGCGTAATTAGACCCTCATCCGAATTGATTGATTTTGTTGTATGGTGCTCGACAAAATAAGGTGGGTGAAATCTTCTTTAACTTGAAATATGTTATTTGGAATAAACATATTCATTGTGGGTAAAATTCTTTTTAAATTACAAACATGTGATTTGGAATAAACATATTTATTGTGAAATTTACTCTATCTGCAAGTTTATGGTGATAATCATTGTTGTGTTTTGTTACATCCATGGTGATAGCCTGTGTGGCATAGCCTGTGTGGCGTATCATAGCCTGTGTGGCATAGCCTATGTGGCGAATCATTGCCTGTGTGGTGAATCATAGCCTGTGTGACGTATCATTGCCTGTGTGGCATAGCCTGTATGGCGTATCATTGCCTGTGTGGCATAGCCTGTGTGGCGAATTATAGCCTGTGTGGCGAATCATAGCCTGTGTGGCGTATCATTGCCTGTGTGGCATAGCCTGTGTGGCGAATCATAGCCTGTGTGGTGTATCATTGCCTGTGTGGCATAGCCTGTGTGGCGTATCATTACCTGTGTGGCGTATCATTGCTTGTGTGGCGAATTATAGCCTGTGTGGTAAATCATAACCTATATGGTGTATCATTGCATGTGTGGCGAATCATAGCCTGTGTGGCGTATCATGGCCTGTGTGGCGTATCACCGCTGTGTGGTGAATCATTATACGTAATGGCATAGCACTGTGTGGCGTATCATTGCACATGTGGCGTATCGTTGCACATGTGGCATAGCCTGTGTGACGAATTATAGTATGTGTGGCGAATCATAGCCTGTGTGGCGTATCATCGCATGTGTGGAATAACCTGTGTGGCGAATCATAGCCTGTGTGGTGAATCATTGCCTATGTGACATAGCACGTGGTGTGAATCATAGTGCATGTGGCGTATCATTGCACGTGTGATGGGATTTTCAAGCCGGTGAGGTTGAATATGATTGACTATTACTTTCTTGCTACGTATACACGTTTGGACAAATAAAATAATGATATTTCTTCTTTCCTACCACCGAGTACGTTTTTGTGCTCACCCTTTTTATCAAAAATATTTTCAGGTTAGTGATCATGGAATGGCATGACGGTGTGGGTGTGCCTAGTGGTGTTTTGTCGCTTTTAATTCCTTCCAAGACTTGTGTTTTTTTTGTTTAAATTCTTTTCCTTTATTATCGTTGTTGGATTTGAGTTACTAGAACTCCAACTTATCTTATGCTGCTAAGTCTTGCGTAGTTTGTTTTGGGTCGTTGGTTGGCGTCAGTTCATTTGCAAAGTTTAGGCTTGAGTTTGTTGGATTCATTATTTGAAAATTTTATTCAGTAGATTTTATTGTGCTTCTGCTTTAGCAATTTTTTTATTTAAGAAAATATAGCATTTTTAAATTATGAACTTAGGGTGTTACAGTTGATCTGGCTCGTGAATAGTACTTTTAAGACTGACCGGGCAAGTCTGTCCGAAAATTCTAATTCTTTGACTTCTCACATGTTTTCGTGAGACGATTCTAGAAATGCAATCATTTTGTTGAGATTCATTCTAGATCTTTCATTCTATGTTCAAGCTATTCAGAAAACTCTAATCCGGTTGGACTAGTCACTAGTTTTTGAGGATCTCAAATTTTCAAGATTCCTACTGATGACGATCTTAATAAAAAACATCCCCACCGATAGAGATCTTAATAAGGGATTTTAGTAAAAATTTTCTCACGATGAGAATCTCAAATTTTCAAGATCTCATTGATGGAGATCTCAATTTTTCAAGATCGCTACCGATGGATCATCGATCTTAATAAACAACATCACCATTAATGAGGATCTCAAGTTTTCAAGATTCCTAACAATAAGAATCTTAATAAACAACATCCACATCGATAGGGATCATAATAAACAACACCCCCACCGATGTGGATCTTAATAAATAATATTTTCATCGATGGGGATCTCAAGTTTTCAAGATTCCTAACAATAGGGATCTTAATAAACAATATCCTCATCGATAGAGATCCTAATCAACAACACTCCCATGAATAGGGATCTTAATAAACAACATCCTCATCAATGAAGATCTTATAAATAATATCTCAATTTATGAGGATCTCAAGTTTTTAAGATTTATATCGATGAAGATCTTAATAAACAACATCCCCACCGATAGGGATCATAATAAACAACATCCATGTCAATAGGGATTTTAATAAAAATATTCTCACGATTGGGATCTCAAATTTTTAAGATTTCAATTGATTGAGATCTCATGTTTTCAAGATCCCTACTGATAGGGATCTTAATGAACAATATCCTCATAGAGGGGGATCTCAATTTCAAGATTCCTAACAATAGAGATCTTAATAAAAAAACATTATCATCAATATGGATCATAATAAACAACCCCCACTAATGAAGATCTAAATAAATAATATCCCCCCAATAGAAATTTTAGTAAATAATATCCTCATGATGAGGATCTCAAATTTTCAAGATCTCCATTGATAAGGATCTCAAGTTTTCAAGATCCCTACTGTTGAAAATTTTAAAAAACAAGATCCCTATAGTTCCTTTATTATAATCTTAGTTTACTTCACTTTGTTATTGCATATAATACAGTAATAACTTATAATGATATATTATGATATCATGTAATATATTGTATAACTAAATAATATTTCATAATATTGAGTTATACCATAATACTAAAACACATGAATCATTAAGTATCAATAATATTGAGTTGTAATAACATCCTATAATAGACGTGTTAATGCCTATATAGCATTAGATATAGAAATTAAATGTGACATTAATTTTTGTTAGTTTTTTATAATTGATATTATAAAAATTTATAAATATTTTATATAATTAAAATTTTGAATTATTTTCTATTATATATGTTATAAACGTATATAAATTAAAACAACTAAAAAAAATAAGAGATCAATATCTCTTAAGATATAAAAAAAATTAAAATTTTATTGGATCATTATTTATGAATCATCATAAAATTAATATTCGATTAATTGCATAACGATAATTTGCATAAATTTACAAATTGAATTATAGGGCACTCATTTTTTTAGATATTAAAAATTCTGAGTATATATCTTGAATTGTCATGATCATATATGATAGCTAGAACTTTCACCGATAAAATTAGGAAGACATACATCGACCACCGACAACATTTAGTTAGACTACCGACAACATTTTATAAATAATAGATATGGAGGAGAGAGAAAGATAGAATTTTGATATAAAAAGAAAAGGATTGGAAATATAAAAGGATAAAATGGATGAGGAATTGAGGATGTAAAATCTACCCACGACCCAGCAATTGTTTGACAATTCTTTTTCAACTTTTTAATATAAAAATGTATTATTGACACCCTATATTTTAAATCATTGCTCTATCTCTAGTTGTCAATCAAATAACTTGTGAAACGATCAATATCAAACACAGAATCGAACTCGATGGGATACGGCCCAACTACTGTGCCCAACATCGGGCCCAATACAAGTAAGTCTGACATCAAGCTCGGCTGGACAAGTTCGCCCAAGAAGACTCCTAAAACCGGTGGGAGCAGTGAAGGCTCGGCCATATCTAAAAGAATCCTAATGGGAAGACTTGAATCCTAATGGGAAGACTTGAATCCTAATGGGAGAAGACTTGAATCGAGTCAAACTCATTATATTTGTGTATAAATAGAGGCTAGATTAGGCGAAATAGATCATTCACACTCTTTGTAATCGCTTACACTCTCAAATACACAAACACTCTCTGCCCGTGGACGTAGATCTTATTCATAGATCGAACCACGTAAATCCTCGTGTTCTTCTCGCATTTATTTCCCTAACGAAATTAAGATCGATCATCGGCAACGTGCGTGGGAGCGAAATTTTGTTTTCGATCAACCTTTGTTTCTGGGGAATCAATCACGACGATGAACACGTAAGTCATACATCCGTAGTCGCGCGGCAACAACAAAGAACAACGGCGCAGTGCGCCGAGCTCGGCTTGGGAAGAGCCGGTCCGAGAACTTCCTCTCGCAATTCCAATACAACATGATCAATCGGCACTCGGCACAATCCATATGTGCAAACTCTTCCGAGTTCTTGATCAACAACGCCCGTCGGTGGTTCGACGATCTACCTCCGGCAAAGATTGGATCTTACAGAGACCTAATGGAAGCCTTCCATCGAAGGTTCTTCCAAAAGGCGAGTCAAAACCACCTCGCGCGACTCCTCACCGCGAGGCAAGGCCGAGGTGAATCCATCGGCGACTTCATGACTAGGTTCAATAAAGAGAGCCTAAAAGTCGAGTATGTAGACGACCTCCTCATTATCTCGGCTTTCGAACGGCATCTTGTCGGGGCCCTATACAAGGAGATCGTCAACACGAGCCCGTCTTTGCGTCGGGCGTGGCGCGCGGATCGGTTCGCCAAGGCGGACAAGCGGGCGGACAGGAAAGGCGTGAAGGCGATGATCGAGGAACCGAGGCGGTGAATCCCAGAGAAACCGAAGAGAAGAGAGACCTCGCCTACATTAGAAGCTCGATGACGAGCAACAAGTAACTTCGGTATTATAACCAAAGATGTTAAATCCCGACAATTCCAAGTAGGCGACCTCATCTTTTGATTTATTTGCTTCGTGTGCTTGCATATTTCATTTGTCATTTATGCATGCTACCTCTTCCCATCATACTATACCCTCTTCGGAGGACGAACTATACCCTCTTCGGAGGAAGAACTATACCCTCTTCGGAGGACGAACTATACCCTCTTCGGAGGACGAACTATACCCTCTACGGAGGACGAATTCCCTCGACGGAGGTCAGATTACCTTCGTTTCATACGAAGATGAATTTAAACGCGCGCATGCCTACATACGAGATCAGATTTCCTTCGTTTATGTCGAAGACGGTACTCTCTATGTAGATGATAAGGGGACCACCCCTCCCGATGACCTCGGCAAAAAACAGGAACCATTCCTACATACGAGATCGATTTCTTCGCTTATGTCGAAGACGATACTCTATGTAGATGATAAGGGACCACCCCTCCCGATGACCTCGCAAAAACAGAACCCATACGCCGTGCGAGAACGGATACATTCGTTTATTTCGAAGACGGATACTCTACGAGACTAACTACCTTAAATGAGAACGGATACATTCGCTTATATCAAAGACGGATACTCTCTCGAGGATCTAACTACCTCCGACGCGAGCGGATACCTTCGCTTATATCGAAGCGGATACTCTCTGAACCACCTGACGAGAACGGATACCTTCGCTTAGTTGAAGACGGATACTCTACGAGGATGAATTACCTTCGTTTAATACGAGGACGAGCTACCCGCCTCGGCCTTCCAGCAGCCGACCTCGCCGCCCTTCTTCTCGGCCTCGATACATGACCGTCTTTCCTCGGCCTCCGCGAGCCGACCTCGCCCGCGCTTCACCTCGGCCCTCCGCAGGCCGACCTTCGCCTCCGCCTCGGTCCTCCAACGGCTGACCACGGCTGTCGCCGTCGCCGTCTCCGCCTCCGCCTGGGCCTTCCGCAGGTCGACCTCGGCCTTAACCGACCTTGGCCTTCGGCCGCCGTCAGAGCCCCGGCCTCCTTCTTCACCGCATCCCGAGCCTTCACCTCGGCCTCGACCTCGACACGAAGTTACATATTCGACTGCGGCGGTGAAGCTTGCGACGTACAACTTTGGCACAACGCCGGAAAGGTGAAGCGGCGGCGTATAACTCGGCTGCGCCCGGAAGGTGAAGCAAGCGATGTACAACCTCGGCGCGCCTCGTCGGGTTGAAGTCGGTCCGAAGACCTCGGCATAACGCCTCAGCGGTGAAGCCGGCCGAAGACCTCGGCTTAACGCCTCGTCGGTGAAGCGGTCCGAAGACATCGGCTTAACGCTCGTCGGTAAAGCCGGAAGAAGACCTCGACTAACGCGCCGTCGGTGAAGCCGGTCGAAGACCTCGACTTAACGCCTGCGCGGTGAAGTCGATCTAAAGACCTCGCATAACACCTCGTCGGTGAAGCCCGTCGGAAGACCTATACTTAACACCTCGTCGGTGAAGTCGATCGAAGACCTCGGCATAACGCCGACGGTGAAGCGGTCGAAGACCCAACGCGCCTCGGCGGTGAAGCCGGTCGAAGACCTCGGCATAACGCCTCGTCGGGTGAAGCCGGTCGAAGACTTCGCATAACGCCCGTCGGTGAAGCCGATCGAAGACCTCGGCATAGCGCCGTCGGTGAAGCCGGTCGAAGACCTCGGCATAACTCCTCGTCAGGTGAAGCCGGTCGAGAAGACCTCGGCATAACGCCTCGTCAGGTGAAGCCAGAACACCTCGGCAAGAGATACAAGCAAGACACGTGACCTCGGCGGGACGCCTCTGCAAGCACGGCATACGATATCTGACGTCGGAAGCATTGACACGCACAAAGTCGAGGCCCGAGAGAAGAATGTCGGCGGATCGTTCACGCCCGTCGTTATAAACAACCCCCAATCCGGCCGACGACCTGCGTCTTTTTTTTTTGGGGTGTGATAGGATCTGCCCAACTACTGGGCCCAAGCATCGGGCCCAATACAAGTAAGCCCGACATCAAGCTCGGCACGGACAAGTTCGCCCAAGAAGACTCCTAAAACCGATGGGGGAGCGAAGGCTCTACCGTATCTAAAAGAATCCTAATGGGAAGACTTGAATCCTAATGGGAGAAGACTTGAATCTAATGGGAGAAGACTTGAATTGAGTCAAACTCATTATATTTGTGTATAAATGAAATTTAGATTAGGCGAAATAGATCATTCACACTTTTTGTAATCGCTTACACTCTCAAATACACAAACACTCTCTCGCCTGTGGGCGTAGATCTTATTCATAGATCGAACCACGTAAATCCCTCGTGTTCTTCTCGCATTTATTTCCCTAACGAAATTAAGATCGATCAAACTCCATATCTTGTTACTTCATATAATAATAATAATAATAATAATAATAATAATAATAATAATAATAATAATAATCTAGAAGTTTTTCATAGATACAAAAAAAGGTCAGTTCGAACTAAAGATCGTAATTCTCGAACAAGCAGTCAAAATAATAATAATAATAATAATAATAATAATAATAATAATAATAATAATAACTATTTACATGAACAACGTCTTTGTCGGACAGTAATATATAATTATGCTATTTGGCATCATATATCCTATAATCTAGTACTCATAGTAAGAAATTCCAGTTACAATAATACGGTACTATTCGGATAATGACTGAGACAATAAAATTTCAATATTTATATAACAAATTTTATGTTTTCAAAGAACACAAAAGAACATTTGTCAAAAGAAAAGACCATGTTGTCAACAAAATATTGAAAAAAGCTCTTGTTGGAATTTTGTGAAGATATTTGAACACGAACAACAAGAAAAGATATTTGGAGTAGGACTCTCTGCTACTTTTATGTGGAGAAACTCTTGTTGTAGACTTGATGAAAAATGAGTACAAGACTTCTCCTATATATACTTGTGTAGAGATCAACTAGTTCAATGAACCTACACAATACATGTATCTATATTAAATGCAATAAATAGTAGATTGACCGATGGTTCATGAATCTTAGAAAAAAGCATTAACTTCAATACTCCTCCTTAATGATTTTTCTGGTAACTCATAGCTTCTCTCTCAGTAGCTAAAATTTTGCTTTCGGAAGGGCATTAGTGAATATGTCTGCCAACTGCTCTTCGGTGCTACAATACTTCAGCTGGATTTCACCATTTGCATCCACCTCCCTTATAATGATACTTGATCGAGATGTGCTTAGTTCGACTATAGACTGGATTCTTTGTGATCGCAATTGCAGATTTGTTGTCACAGTATAGCTCAAGCGAACCTTGCTTCTTCTCTCCCATGTCATTCAGAATTATTTTCAGGCAAACAGCTTGATTTGTAGCCTCTACAGCTGCGACGTATTCAACTTCGGCAGTAGATTGTGCCACATTATCTTGTTTCTTTGACATCCACAAAGTTGTACTTGATCTGAAGCTAAAACAATATCCGGATGTGCTTCTTATATCATCTAAGCACCCTGCCCAGTCGCTATCAGTGTAGCCAACTAACTTTGCGTTGGGGTCATATCTGTACCAAATGCCATAGTCGATTGTTCCCTGCAAGTACCTCAATATTCTTTTTGCAGTACCAAAATTGACTTGACTCGGATTTGTCATAAATCTAGCAAGCAGGCTTTTGGCAAACATTATATCCCGTGTAGTGGCAGTTAAGTAGAGTAAACTACCAACTAAACTTCTGTAAGTATACAGATCGGCCCTTTTAGCTCCATCATTGATTCTCAACTTCTCACCTGGAACTAAAGGAGTTGTTACTGCCTTGCATCTAAGCATCTTGAATTTGGACAAAATATCTTCAATGTACTTCTTTTGAGAAATGAAGATGCCATTTTCTTCTTGAGAAACGTTAATTCCAAGAAAGTAATGCATGAGTCCCAAATCATTCATCTTAAAGGACTGCATCATGTCCCTTATGAACTTTTGAACCATGGCTTCATTGCTTCCTGTAAAAATGAGATCATCAACATACAAGGAAATGATAAGTATGTCATCACCATGGATTTTTGTGTAGAGGGTAGGTTTGCTCTTGCTTTTAACAAACCCTTGCTGCTCAAAGTAGCCATTGATTTTTCCGTACCAAGCTTTAAGAGCTTGTTTGAGCCCATACAAAGCTTTTCGTAGTCGATATACTTTTCCTTGCTCCTCCATAAAACCTTTAGGCTGCTCCACGTACATTTCCTCTTCAAGTTCTCCATTGAGGAATGCAGACTTCACATCAAGTTGGTAAATTTTTCAACTTTTCTAAGCTGCGAGCGCCACAAGGTTTTGAATGGTGTCTAGCCGTGCAATTGGAGCAAAAGTTTCGTTGTAATCGACTCCAAATTATTGAGCATAGCCCTTGGCTACAAGCCTTACTTTGTACTTCGGAGTGGTTTTGTCCAGATTCAACTTGATTTTGAAAATCCACTTCACCCCAAGACATCTTTGTTTGTAGGGCGATTCACCAATTCCCAAGTATTATTTTCCTTGATCATTTGCAGCTCCTCCTTCATGGCTTTAATCCATACTGACTCCTTAGATGCTTCTTGATCGTTACTTTTTCTAACACGAAAACGTGCAAGTAGATAGGGTAGTCGAGTATCGTATCCGACAGGATTATGTCTAAAACGAACGGTTAACTTCAACAATAATTCATCATTATCCGAAACGATTTGGTTTGAAAGGTTTGGGGCTTGAATATTAAATTCAAAGCCAAATGTAATAACGTAAAAGAAACTAAAGCAATAAACACTCAAAGAGATAATAAGAATTAAAAGACTAACCCTAGGGATGCATTAATCCTACCCACAATATATGTTTACCCTGCTTCCTATTAACCAATTTTAATCCAGACAAAATGGAAGATCACATATATAACCAACAATTTCAGTTACGACAATTGTGGCAGTTGATTACTAATTTTTCCTATTACTGTTACGTCTCTAGGTAAAAATAAGCAACTCCAAAAGGATCACAAAGAATATGCTTCCTACAAATGTTCCTATCTCATCTACGACTCAAGACTTATTCGTATTGTGCATTCAAGATCGATTGACAATTAAAACGGTTAAGTAATTAACTGGCAACTAGATATGCATCAAGATTGATCAGAAATCAACACATATTATTAAGCACCAAGAATCACAAATTAATGCCTGGAAGGTAAATAGCAATAGCAGGAATCACAACACTTAGGATAGAATCATGCAAACCCTAGGATTAGAAAGGAAATTTAGCTAGACATAATAAATGAAATAAAATAAGAATTAAACATAGAAATATAAATTATATAGATAAAACCCGTAATGTGGCGCTCGAAGAACAATCGTTGGGTTTATATCCCAACCTCAGCGAAAAACGGAAAATTATGGAATTCGTTCGGACGAAATCGTTCCAAAGCGATAACAATGCGTAGAATTGATGTAGAACAATGGAAAAACTAATGCTAGATGAATCTAAAGCAAAGCTAAACTGAAAATATATGAAAAACTGAAGAAAACTAGAGTAAAAACGTGCTGGGAGAGTTGGGGGAGCTAGAGGCAATGAATAGCCCTATATATAGGCGCAGCGAAACCCTAATTTTCGCGTCCAGCCGTCTCGCTTCGCGGCCGAGCTCGCGGTCACTAGCTCGATTGCGAGGATCTGGGCGCTCATTTCTTCGGTAACCTTGCGGCTGGATTCGCGCCCGTTTGACGTGCTTCACGACTGAGCTCGTGGTCGCTAGCCTGGCATGTCAGGCAGAAGCTTTTTGGAGGCTCTCGCGGGCAGGGCTCGCAGTGGCGGCGTTTTTCCTAGCGGCCAGCCTCGCGGTCGTGAGGTCGGTCGCTAAGTTCTGGGCAGAAAGCTTCTGATGCCTTCGTGACTGGGCTAGCGGCCGCGAAGGAGGCCGCTAGCCCCTGTTCTTGTTCTTCTTTTGGCTCATGCTTCATTTCGTGCTTCGATTATCAACCTATAAGCCTACAAAACACCAAAGAGGAACCCAAGAGCAGTATCTTCCAAAAAATAGTTAAAAGCATCAAAATCCAATATATAAACGCACTTAATAGATCTAAATACATCTTAAGATATCAACAATAAACGAGTAAAAAGCGCGTTTATCACTTCTGCAAAGTTGTGAGGTTCAAGGAAAGAAACATTACAACTTTCATAAATTTCACTTATTAACCTCGTTTTCCTCGGTGGTGAATCTGGTGATGGAGGATCTTCATCTTCAGCAACATCTTGATCAATTTTAGGATTTTCTTTCGGAGTTGTGATGTTTGGCTGCGAACTATTTTTTTCATCCCAATTCCAGCCGGCATGTTCATTAAAGACCACGACTCGGCTTGTTACCAGTTTCTTTGTTCAAGGTTATAAATTTGATAACCTTTTGAAACAGTGCTGTAGTTGAGAAAAATTCCCTTCTCTAATTTCTCCTCCAACTTGGTTCTTTTGGGATTTGGACGTGCATATAGAAGACACAACCAAAAACTTTGAGATGTACAACTAAAGGTTGTCTGCCACTCCATGCTTGAATTGGAGTTTGATCCTAATCTGCTTTCATGGGACACCTGTTCAGCACGTAAACAACAATATTGACAACTTCTACCTAAAACATCATTGGCAATTTCTTATCATAAGGCATGTATCGTGCCATCTCCATAACAGTTCTATTTTCCGTTTCGAGACGTCTTTTTGCTGTGGTGTATCAGCCACAGTCAGCTGGTGGTCTATTCCGTATTCTTTACATAATTTATCAAAGTGATGAGAGTTGTATTCAGTTCCTCTGTCATTTCGAAGAGTTTTCAACTTGTGACCACTTTGAGTTTATACAAGTTGTTTGAATTTCTTAAACACACCAATAACTTCAGATTTTTCTTTCAAGAAGTAAACCCACGTTATTCTAGTGCAATCATCAATAAATAACAAGAAGTATTTGTTTCCATTCAAGGAAAATATTGTCATAGGACCACATACGTCTATATGAACCAGGAGGTTTAGTAGCTCTCCATGCTTTACTAGAAGGGAAAGATTGTCTATGTTGTTTGCCTAACATGCATCCTTGACAAACAGAATTTGGAGCTCCTACAAGAGGCATATCTGAAATCATACCTTTATGGTGAAGAAATCTCAAGGAGTTATAACTGAAGTGCCCAAACCTCTAGTGCTAAAGTGTGGAGTAATCCTTCATAGCTGTTAGAGCTTTTGGATAGTGCGAAAGTATAGGAAAGTTCCTGCTAGTTCCCATTTTTATCTCATCTATCTCCACATCTTTTTTTCACATCCAAGATTCTACACGAGTTTTCCTCAAAGTGAAAAGAGTAACCATGTTGCATCATTTGACCAACACTTAAGAGATTATGATGCAAAGAAGGAACTAGAAGAACTTCTTTAATGTGTAGGGAAAACTGATTTTGACCATCTCCCGAGGATCTATCTTGGATGTTTAATTCATCATACATTGATTATATATCTAGCATGCAACTATATAATTAATTGCAACACGTAGGGGTTTTCTCGTGTTTACCTTTGAATCTTTCGGGGATGATCGGGATGAACGGATCGAGACTCGTGCTTTGATCTTCTCGGATCGTATCCGGTTATCGGTGAGGATAATCTATGGAGAATGCTACAGGAAATCACCCTATCTCTCTATGAATTTTCGAAAATTCCTCACTAAAACTATAGTGATTTTCGAGAATAATGATGTAGGATAATTGAGGATTAGCTTTGATCTTATCTCTTACCTTATATTTATAATGCATTACCATAATCCCATTAGGAAATGATCCATGCATATCCCATAAATATAATAATATCCTTATGGATAAAGAGGATCAAATCCTTGCCATAGAGGGAGGTAGGCGCCAATTTCCTTCCAAGCTACGGGCCTGGATGGGCCAGCCCAGGGATCAAATGCAAGGAATAAAGATGGGCCTCAAATAAATTAATTATCTTATGTTCAGCCCAGAACATAAATTAATTTATAAACATTCATTCATGCCACTAGAGAATAAATGCTGACTTACCCTTTATTACCAGAAGAGTGAGTCGGCACTTAGACATTATGAATCCCGTCAGATTTAAGATATCGCACGTCCATTAATTACTTAGAGCATTACATCGCTTAAAATAATTAATATCTTTAATTCCTTAAGTAGTACCACTCAACCTTATTATTGTACTTGAGCTAACTCAACCTGCAGGGTTTAGTACAATAAACCTTTTGAGCTCCTTAAGGGGACGTCATCATCCTAAACGGATACGGTGACTCGATACAGATAACTAGCATGACATACAAGCACTGCCACCACCCAAGATGCGAGAATGTTGGGTTAGAACATATAACCTCACCCATGACAAGTCAAAGTGATGGTCAAGAACTCATACTCACCTAATACCTTATCGAGGTTTAGATCATCGTAAGTCACCGAGATCTTGGTTCTTCATGACTCGGTCGAGACGTAAGAACTCATCTCACCGTGATCCTTCAATACGCCGAGACGCATCAGCATAGACAAGCAACCAAGTCAAGTCACTTCTTATCTATACCGCAACCTATACCGACAACTCGCCCCGAGTTGTCTCTCACCGTCGAAACTCTTTATATCTCATTAAGCTTGACCAATCATACTGGACTTACGTGATCTTCTACACACTATTTGATCTAACTTATATATGAGATAAGGGGACGGACGATATATGCAATCAAGTAATCAATTCAGATAGGAGATTGTAATAGTGGTAACAGAAACATTGTATACAAGCTCAACCAAAGCATTTTTCAAGATACAATCCAACAATCTCCCACTTATACTAAAGCAAACTTTTAGTATACAATGTGTCTCTACTAGCTATTACAAACAAAACCATCACTTTGCTTCTCCCACTTATACAAAAGTTTCCTTTCTAAGTGGGTGCCATCAGCAAATCGAGTCCTCGAGCGTGCGCCGTAGACTTTTGCGGCGAGCTCTTTTGTGAATGGATCCGCTGGGTTATCCATCGTATCAATCTTTTCAATCAGCACTTCCCTCGCCTAACGATTTCTCGTATGACATGGTACTTCTCTCTATATGTTTGGTGCGCTTGTGGGTTCGTGGTTCCTTCCGGGTTTGCCACTTGCACTGAGTTATCACGATGAAATTATGATACTCTTGGGCAAACCGGTACCACTCCTAGATCCATGAGGTAGTTCTTGAACCATCTGACCTCCTTAGCGACCTCAAGGCGGCTACATATTCGACTTCCATGGTGGAGTCCGCAATGCATCGCCGCTTTGCACTCATGAGGATACGGCTCCACCTCCCGAGGTAAACACATAGCCCGAGGTAGACTTTTTCTCATCATGGTCAGCTTGGAAATCCAGTGCATGTAACCCAAAGGCATTAGACTATCTGCATGGTAAACTAGCCTATAATCTCGAGTCCTTTTCGTGTACTTGAGTATATGCTTCTTTTGAGTCAATGAGCTTGTCCGAGGTTAGGCGATATCTAGCTACTATGCCTACCGCATAGCGGATATCGGGCTCGTACATAGCATTGCGCATGAGACTTCCCACGGCGTAAGTGAACTTGTCTCATTTCCTCTATCTCTTCGCAAGTCATAGGTGATTCTTTGTCTAGATAAAGGAACGCCATGTCCGAAAGGTAGCAATCCTTTCTTGGCGTCTGCATACTAAAGCGAGTAATCATAGTATCAATGTAAGGCGCCGAGATAAGCTCAACATTTTCTTCTTGCGATCTCGGTAAACCTTGATCCCGAGAATGTACGCATTTCCTAAGTCTTTCATTTGAAACCGATCGGATAGCCAACTCTTTACGCCTCGATAATGACTTCACGTTGTTGCCAACTAGAAGAATGTCATCTACATAAAGTGCAAGAAATACCACATCACCGTTGACATCTAACCGATACACACAACTCTCGCTAGCAACTGGGTAAATCCATGGGACTTTACCACCTCGTCAAAGCGTAAGTTCCGGGGATCGTGAGGCTTGCTTAAGCCCATAAATGGACTTCTTAAGCTTCCATACTAGATGCTCTTCACCTTCACCACCTAACCTTGGTTCTTGCATATAGATATCTCTACCTTCCTCAAGGTAACCGTTTAGAAAAGCGGTTTTGACATCCATTGCCAAACCTCAAGGTTGAGTGGGCTGCTATGGCCGGAAGAATTCGATAGACTTGAGCATTGCTACGGTGAAAAGGTCTCATGAAATCGATGCCCTCAATCTGAGTGTACTCTTTTCGCCACAAGCACGGCTTTAAAAGCGAAACCTCTCCATTTAAATCTCTTCTCTTCAGATACCCACTTACTACCTATGGCTTCCTTGCCATCCGTAGAGGTATCTTTCGTATACATCCATAGCTGTTATGGACTCAATTTCTAAGTCCATAGCGATTGTGCCATGATCTTGCATCAATGTCTTGTATCGCCTCAGACGTCCATGGGTCGATTATTGCCTATTCGTTTACGGGACTAAACCAAGATTCACCCACGAACATAAATCGCTCGGGTTGACGAACAACCCTCCCACTACGACGAGGCACCTGCGGCACAATGGCAACGGTGGGTGCGATAACTTGTGGTTCTCTATATTGCACAACTTGTCTTTGGATAGGAGCCACATGCGGCCGGTATCTCGATTGGAACTCGACCCACTTCAATTTCTTGAAGTATCGGTGTCGATCCTCCCACTAGACACCGACATCTCGCATCTTTCGCTTAATCGGTGGTGGAATACGATCATCTTCTAATTCATGAAGAATGATTTCAACTTTGGATTTATGGTTTGTCATATAATCCTCTTCTAAAAATCGGGCTTTAGTGCTAATAATGACCTTTCGATCCTTAGGACTATAGAATAAACCACCTTTCGTCCCTCTAGGATAGCCAATAAAATGACCTTGCGTCGGATCTAGCCTCAACTTGTCGACCTTCTTATTCAAACATGTGCCGGATCGCCCCATATCCTTATGTGGTTTAAACTAGCTTGCGCCCAAACCACAACTCGAAGGGTCTTTTCGACCGACTTGGATGGTACTAGATTTAGCAAGTATCTTGCCGCTTTCTAAGGCATACCCCGAACGAAATAGGCAATCTTGCATAACTCATCATTGATTTAACTATTTCAAAAGAGTCGTATTTCTTCGCCCGACACACCATTTTGATGTGGTGTCGGTGTAATCTTGTTGGGAGGTAATCCCACACTTCACTAGATAGTCTATAAACTCGTTCTTGAGGTATTCGCCACCGCGATCAGACCATGATGACTTGATACTTTTACCAAGCTTCGCTCCACTTCCGCCTTAAACTCTTTGAATTTCCCAAAGCATTGGACTTGCGGTGAAAGCGGTATACATATCCGCACTCTTTGAGTAATCGTCAATGAAAGTGACAAAATACTGTACCTCCACGAGCTTGTGTGGACATCGGTCCACACAGTCGAATGGACTAGCTCGAACACTTCTTTGGCTCTATAATCCTTCGCTTTGAAGGTCTAGTCAACATCTTACCTTCTATACGAGATTCGCAGACCGAGCGGAGTGCGTTAGATTACCCAACGCCCATTCTTAGCCAATCTTTGGATCCTATTTAGATTGATGTGACCTAATCTAAGATGCCGAGAGAAAAGTGGTGTCGCTCTGAAGAAAACTTTCTCTTTAGGGTTTGTAGATGATGCAACATAGTTATAGGTGTAACAAACATGATCGATCGCACTCGTGTCTACTACCAGAATGGGTAGAACAAGTTGCTAAACATGTTTCGTTACTAAAGCAAATAAGCGCCTTGAGCATGAGCATAGGAACTTGGCCTTCAATGCCCGGTCTTGCCGCACTTGTAGCACTTGCCCTCCTTTGGCTTCTTTAAGCCTCCGGTAGTGAGCATGTTCTTGTTCCCATTACTCCCACTATTTCCTCGCCTCGCCACCCTTGGTGCCCCTTTTCTTTTCCATTTTGCACGGAAAATTTGGGCCCCTAGATGTGCTAGTAAGAGCATGTGCTCCTTTACCCATGACTCCTTCGCGGCCACGAGATCATTAAGCAGTGACAAAGCGTATACTCGGTCTTGCTCATGATCGCGTTCACGTAAAATTCTCAAAAGACTTGGGCGGTGTGTTGAGGATAATATCGACTTGGCCGCCCAATACCTTCTCCCAGCTGATCAAGACTATCCATGAGATGAGTCATGGGAGACATGTTCATGGACCGAACTTCCTTCTCCATCTTACACGCCTAGATTTCTCTCATTGTGTGGAAGCGTACTGTCCGATCCGATTGCCCAAACTTACTCTCGAGACTTGACCATATTTTAGTCGCGTCTACCATCGACTGATGCTGCAGCTGCAAGCCTTTGGACATTGTAGTCATCATATAGCACTTGGCCATATTGTTCGACTTATGCCGAAGTCCGCCGACTCGGCGCTCATTAGTCGATCGTCGCCAAGGGCATCGGGTTTAGAGTAGTGAGAACAAACATGTGTTCTTCAATGATAAGAACATATTCCATGTTTCGTTTCCACTCGATAAAATTCGGACGGATAAAGGATTTTGTGCGAGCATATTGATAATCGATTGTAAGAGACATATCACGAAAAGATAATGTAAACACATAAGCATACGATCGCACATAATTCGTAATAATAATATTGTAACCTTTGATAAAACAATATTAATTGCAACCTCCAATCGCCCAAGGAATTCCACATGCAAGCCACGCTGTGGGCGTTTACATGAACCCTCGACCGGACTAAAATATACCTTTAGTCGTTTAATTTCAATCCATGTCAATTTATCCTTATGACAAATGAAATTAATGATTGGACCTTACTAGACCACATCACTATCGCAAGAAGGGACTTCGGGAAGTTGTACTGAGGTGATGTCTAAGCAATGACCACAATTTTAACAAAGAAAATGAATTCTTAGAATTGGCATACTCACTAGGACCATACCGCTTCCAATCTAAATTATTTTGTTACCTCATTTTATATCCATCTCTAGAGAACTTATGAAAATCGCACATGCGAAGCCACGCGTGTGGGCGTTTACACATGAAACTCCCACTTCTCAATAGATTTAAAAGTTTTATTTAGAAATCTCATCTAACAAACTTATGATAAACAAGTGCAAGCAAGCAGCGTGTGGGCGTTTACTCACGGTCGCCTCACTTTGTTTAGAGATCAAAAGTGGAGGTCTTGACATTTTAATTTAAAATTAATATGTCGGGTTACTTGCTTAGTCTTTTTGTTCAAAAGGATTGTCCATGCGAGATAACGTAATCCTACCATGCTTTTCTATAGAACTCAACATATAAAACATGCTCAGAAATTCTAAAATATGCTTGAAAACGCGATAAACCTAGCATGCTTACTATGCGATCCAATCACGAAAACATATAATATGTTTGTTCACGTAATTTAAACATACATAGCATGCTTCGCATAATTTAAACATCCAAGACATGCTATGAACTATTAAAATAAAATAAAGCGCTCATCGTGGCTCCACTCGTGGAACTCGTGACTTTCGCCTAATCTATTACATAGAATTGCAAAATCAGATCTTCATAAACTTCAAAAAGCGGGCCTCGCGGGCACGAGGCACGACCGGATTTCCAAAACTTGATTCGGGCAAAAAATCGTCTGCAGGCGGGTTTGGGCGGGTTGGCCAAGATGGGATGGGCTGGCGCGCTGCCAGGGCACGACCATAACGTGGCCCGCTCGCCTGTAAAATCGGCAGGCCGAGGTTTCTTGCACACGAATCTCGCGCGCGTCGCCGGCGCTACGGGGCGTCCGTGCGAAAATCACGCGCCATGCGTCGCCCAGTATGCCGCCCAACCTCGCACATGTTGAGGTTTCCCGCGTGCACACTCGGCGCCTACTCGCGGGCCGCCTCGCGATCGCTGAAGGCGCTCATGGCCGGCGCCGCCGAGGCACGCCCGTAGCTGCCTCACGCCCGCATCACGATGCCCGCGCCGCCTCGCGAGCTGCTGTCGAACACCGCCCGAGTGCGCGCGGCGGCGCTGCCATGACCACGCTGCTGCGATGCGCCGCGCGCTGCCGCCGAAGCCTACACGCGCCGCCGCCAAGGCGCTGCCTCACCCGTGTTGCCCCGCCCACCGAGAAACATGCGAGCAGCCGAGGGGCGTGCTTGCGAGCACCGAGCACACCGCGTGCCGTCGCCTCACGCCGCCGTCTTGCGGCGTCCGGTTTCTCCGACGTGTCTTCCCATCGTCTCGTTCTTCGTGCTTTTGTTTTCTTTCTTCTTTTACGGATAAGATTTACTGAGCAAAAATCTAATCTAACCACGGATTTTCGTGGTGAAAACAAAATCCGACAAAAATAAAATGAGCCACGATGAGCAGCATGATTCACAATTAATTAATTGCGCACATAATAATCAAGCGTGAATTAATCCAACAAATCCAAGATCACGATCCGTGCTCGATACCAATTGTAGGAAAACTCGATTTTGACCTCTCTCGAGGATCTATCTTGGATGTTTAATTCACCATACATTGATTATATACCTAGCATGCACCTATATAATTAATTGCAACACGTAGGGTTTTCTCGTGTTTACCTTTGAATCTTCGGGGATGAGCGGATCGAGACTCGTGCTTTGATCTTACGGGCTGTATCCGGGTTATCGGTGAGGATAATCAATGGAGAATGCTACGAAATCACCCTATCCTCTATGAATTTTCAAAATTCCTCTCTAAAACTATAGTGATTTTCGAGAATAATGATGTAGGATAATTGAGGATTAGCTTTGATCTTATCTCTTACCTTATATTTATAATGCATTATCATAATCCCATTAGGAAAGGATCCATGCATATCCATAAATATAATAATATCCTTATGGATAAAGAGGATCAAATCCGGCCATAGAGGAGGTAGGCGCCGATTTCCTTCCAACTCTGAACTGGATGGGCCAGCCCGAGGATCAAATGCAAGGAATAAAGATGTGTTGGATTTGTATCTTGGCGAGTTTTGGTTGAGCTTGTCTCAATGTTTCCTGTTACCACTATTACAATCTCCTATCGAATTGATTACTTGATTGCATATATACGGGTCCCTTATCTCATATATAAGTTAGATCATACGGTGTGTAGAAGATCACGAAGTGCGTATGATTGGTCGAGGTTAATGAGATATAAAAGAATCACGGTGAGACAACTTGAGGACGAGTTGTCGGTATAAGCTCATGTATAGATAAGAAGGGACTTGACTTGGTTGCTTGTCTATCTTTATTACGTCTACGGCGTATTGATGGATCACAGTGAGATGAGTTCTTCTATCGACCGTCGTGAAGAACCAAGATCTCGTTGACTTACGATGATCTTAACCTCGATAAGGTATTAGGTGAGTATGAATTGTGACCATCACTTTGACTTGTTATGGGTGAGGGTTATGCGTTCTAACCAGTATTCTCCGAATCTTGGATGGTGGCGGTGCTTGTATGTCATGCTAGTTATCGATGTCAGTCACGTATCCGTTTAGGATGATGGCGTCCCTTAAGGAGCTCAAAAGGTTTATTGTACTAAACCACGAAGGTTGAGATAGCTCAAGTACAATAATAAGGTTGAGTGGTACTACTTAAGGAATTAAAGATATTAATTAATTTAGCGATCGAATGCTCTAAATAATTAATGGACGTGCGATATCTTAAATCTACGGGATTCGTAATGTCTAAGTGCAAGCCCAACTCACGCCGGTAATAAAGGGTAAGTCGGCATTTATTCTCTAGTGGCATGAATGAATGTTTATAAATTAATTTATGTTACAAATTTGAACATAAGATAATTAATTTATTTGAGACCATCTTTATTGATGCATTTGATCCACGGCTGTCCCATCGGGCCGTGTACGGTGAAAATCGATGCCTCCTATCCTCTAATGGCAAGGATTTGATCCTCTTTATCCATAATGATATTATTATATTTATAGGATATGCATGGTTCCTTTCCTAATAGGATTATGGTAATGCATTATAAATATAAGGTAAAAGATAAGATCAAGGCTAATCCTTAATTATCCCATCATCATTATTCTCGAAAATCACTATAGTTTTAGTGAGGATTTTTTGAAAATACTAGAAAGGATTAGGGTGATTTTACGTAGCATTCTCCATAGATCGTCCTCAGCTCGGCGTTGGAGATTGGGCAACGGGATACGATCCGGAAGATCAAAGCACAGTCACGATCCGTTCATCCGTTCATCCCATGGATTCAAAGGTAAACACGAGAAAACCCTATGTGTTGCAATTAATTATATAGCGCATACTAGGAATATAATCAATGTATGGTGAATTAAACATCCAAGAAAGATCCTCGCGAGAGGGATAAAATAAGTTTTCCCTACAATTGGTATCAGAGCCTGGGATCAGTATCTTGGCTCTGTTGGATTAATTCACGTTTGATTATTACGTGCGCAATTAATTAATTGTTGGATCTTTCGTTCATCGTGGCTCGTTTTATTTAGGTCGGATTTTGTTTTCACCATGAGAAAATCCGTGGTTAGATTAGATTTTTCCTGTAAATCTTATACGTAAAGAAGAACGAAGATGAAAGCACGAAGAACGAGATGACGGAGTTCATCGAAAACCGATCGCGCGCGGCATGCGGGCGGCGGCACGCATCGTGCGCAGACGGTGTCGCGGACACACGGCGATGGCAGGCGAGCGGGCGAGACTCGGCGACATCAGCGCAGCTCGGGCGTATGGAGCACGCGATTCGTGCATCGCCCGCGTGTGGCGTGAACCATCGGGCGTGGTCGGGCGGCGAGACCTCGGCGGCAGCAGCGCTTAGCCGCACGCAGCGCAGGCGGGCATTTGTCGGGGTGCGGCGCGCTTGGCGCGTGGAAGCCTCGGCACCGCTGGCGGCGGCGTGCGTGCTCGGCGGCGCTCGTCGCGGTCGCGGCCGCCCGCGGTCGCTTAGGTGGCACAGCGCATCATGCGCGAGATCTCTGGCGCTTAGATGTGGCGGCAGGCGGGCATTGTCGCGAGATCTCCGGCGCCTCGCTACGCCCCCACGATCGCCAACGCGACAGAGATAACGGGCACGGTGGTGGCGGCGATGCGCCGCAGTTTCGGCGAGGCGGCGTGAGATCGCGCGCAGGAGACCTCGGCTGCGATTTTCTCGGCAGACCTAGGCGAGGTGAGGCGGAGGTGATGTTGGGCGCAGCGCATGGCTGTGCCCTTGTGCCCGGCCCATCTTGGGCCGACCCGGCCCAAACCCGGCCAGACCCGATTTTTCGGTCGAACCGTTTTTGGCCGAATCACAGCCGTGCCGGGTATCGCGGGCCGTTTTCAAAGTTGATGAAGATCATGATTTGCGATTCTATGTAATAGATTAGGCGGGAAAGTGCAGATTCACGAGTGAGCCAACGATGAGCGTTTTATTTTATTTTAATCGTTCATTGCATGTGCGTGGATGTTTAAATTATCTGAAGCATGCTATGTATGTTTAAATTACGTGAACAAACATATTATATGTTTTCGTGATTGGATCGCATAGTAAGCATGCTAGGTTTATCGCGTTTTCAAGCATATTTTAGAATTACTGCGAGCATGTTTTACATGTTGAGTTCTATAGAAAAGCATGCTAGGATTACGTGATCTGCATGGACAAACCTTTTGAAATAAAAGACTAAGCAAGTAAACCGACAAATTAATTTTTTTAAAAATTAAATTGTCGAGACCTCCACCTTTTAATCTCTATACAAAGTGAGGCCTTGTGAGTGGCGATCCACACCGCGTGGCTTGCTTGCACTTTTTATCATAAGTTTGTTAGATGAGATTTCTAAATAAAACTTTTAAATCTATTGAGAAGTGGGAGTTTCATGTGGCGTCCACACGCGTGGCTTGCATGTGCGATTTTCATAAGTTCTCTAGAGATGGATTTAAAATGAGATAACAAAGGAATTTGAATTGGGCGGTATGGTCTGAGTGGTATGCCGATTCTAAGAATTCATTTTTTATTAAAATTGTGGTCATTGCTAGACATCACCTCGAGTACAACTTCCCATGAAGTCCCTTCTTGCGATAGTGATGTGGTTCAGTAGGTCCAATCATTAATTTCATTTGTCGTAAGGATAAGTTGACATGGATTGAAATTAAGCGACTAAAGGTATATTTTAGTTTGGTCGGGGTTCATGTGTAGCGTTCTGCACGCGTGGATTGCATGTGGGATTCCTTGGGTGATTGGAGGTTTCAATCAATATTGTTTTATCAAAAGGTTACAATATTGTTGTTACTTAATTATGTGCGATCGTATGCTTATGTGTTTACATTGTCTTTTCAGATATGTCTCTTTACACCGATTATCGATATGCTAGCACAAAATCACTTATCGGTCCGAATTTTATCAAGTGGAAGCGAAACATTGAAAATGTTCTCATCTTGCGGAAGAAAATCTGTTTGTACTCACTACACCCCGTCCCAAGCCTCTAGGCGATTCATCTCTCGATGAGGGCACTGAGGAGCACGCGAAATGGGACAAATCAAATAGAATGGCAAAGTCTTCTTTTGGTCACCATGTGCGAGTCCTTGCAACTCCGGCATCAAGAGATGGAAGATGCGACCATGATATGGCTAAGTCTTATGAAATCGAATGAGGAGTCGGACGAGAATCGCTGTCATAATTTGACAATATCAATAATGTCAAGTTCAATGAAGGAAAGAGATTGAGTGCATGACCATGTAGAGCAAATGATCAATCTCTTGGAGAGCTCGAGTTGGTTGGAGGATATATTGATGGCGTAGTAAGAATCGATATGATCCTCAACACTTTGCCCAAGTCTTTTGATGACTTAGTTATAAAGCGATCCTTTATGATAAGAGTTATACTCTAGATTCATTGCAAGAGGAACTTGTAATGGAAGAGCATAAAATAGGCGAGGTGCCTGATCTTTAATACGCACCTCAAAGAAAACCACCGCTTTATGGAAAGATGAAAAGGAAAAGTGGAATTCAAGAGATGCTAAGGCTAAAGAAAGAGTGGGAGTAATACAAAGGGCTCTACCGGTGGTTTGAAAAAGCGAAGGAGAAGGGTAAGTGCTTCAAGTGCGGTGAGGCGGGCATTGGAAGGCTAAGTGCCCCAAGCTCGAGGCTCAAGAGTCGCCATTTGCTTTAATGTGAAACATGTTTAGCGACTTGTTCTACCCATTCTTGGGTAGTAAACACGGGTGCGACTGATCATGTTTGTTACACCTTGCAGGGGTTCCTGCGGACAAGGGAGCTGAGTGATGGCGAGATAATGATCTCCATGGGCAACGCGGCGAAGGTCGAGGCCGTTGCAGTCGGAGATGTTACTTTATGTTTTGATAGAATAGTTTTAGTATTAAAAGATGTTTTATATGTGCCGAATTTTCGGCGGAACCTGGTTTATGTTTCGAAATTATTTATTCATGGATATTCTGTTATTTTTGATAGTGGTGTTTCTATCATAAGAAATGACGAAGTTATCTGTGTTGGCACATTATATAATTCGCTTTATACTATTTCTGCTAAACATAATACCTATAACTATGTTGCATCTACATCAAACCTTAAAAAGACAAAGTTTTCTTCGCAAGATGACACCACATTCCTCGGCATCTTAGATTGGGTCACATCAATCTAAATAGGATCCAAAGGCGGCTAAGAATGGGCGTTGGGTGATCTCACGGTTACTCTGTTCCCGTCTGCGAATCTGTATAGAAGGAAAGATGTCGACGGACCCTTGGCGAAGGGTTATAGAGCCAAGAAGTGTTGGAGCTAGTCCATTCGACTGTGTGGACCGATGTCCACACAAGCTCGTGGAGAATGCAGTATTTTGTCACTTTCATTGACGATTACTCAGGTACGGATACATATACCGCTTCACCACAAGTCTGAATGCTTTGAGAAATTCAAAGAGTTTAAAGCGAGTGGAGACAAAGCTTGGTAAGAGTATCAAGTCAATCTTGTCGATCGCGGTGGCGAATACCTCGATGTGAGTTTATGGACTATCTAGTGAAGTGTGGTATTACCTTCCAACAAGATGCAACGGCACACCACAACAAAATGGTGTGTCGGAGCGAAGAAATAGGACTCTTTTGGAAATGGTTAGATCAATGATGAGTTATGCGGCATTGCCTATTTCATTCGGGGTATGCCTTAGAAGCGGCTGACATACTTGCTAAATCTAGTATAATCCAAGTCGATCGAAAAGACCCCTTCGAGTTGTGGTTTGGGCGAAGCTGGTTTAAACCACATAAGGATATGGGCGATCCGGCACATGTCTTTGAACAAGAAGGCGATAAGATGGAGGCTAGATCCGGCGTAAAGGCTGTTTATTGGCTATCCTGAGGGACGAAATGTGGTTTATTCTATAGTCTAAGGATCGAGAAGGTCATTATTAGCACTAATGCCCGATTCTTAGAAAGGATTATATGACAAACCAAAATCCAAAGTTGAAATCATTCTTCGTGAATTAGAAGATGATCGTATTCCACCACCGATTAAGCCAAAGGTGCGAGATGTGGGTGTCAGTGGGAGGAATCGACACCGAGATACTTCAAGAAATTGAAGTGGGTCGAGTTCCACCGGAGATACGGTCGATGAAGTGGCTCCTACCCAAGAAGTTGTGCAAGATGAGAACCACAGTTCTCGCACCCACCATTGCCATTGTGCGATGGCGCCTCGTCGTAGTGGGAGGTTGTTCGTCAACCGAGCGATTTATGTTCGTGGATGAACCTCGGTTTAGTCCCGGAAGCGAAAGCGGGCAATAATCGACCCATGGACGACAAATGAGGCGTCTGAGACATTGATGCAAGATCATGGCACACCGCTATGGACTTAGAAATTGAGTCCATGTGACTATAGATGTATCGAAAAGACACCTCTACAGGATGGCAAGGAAGCCATAGGTAGTAAGTGGGTATCTGAGAGGAAGAGTGATTCGAGATGGAGAGGTTTGGGCTTTTAAAACCGGGCTTGTGGCGTAAAGGGTACACTCAAATTGAGGGCATCGATTTCGATGAGACCTTTTACGCTGTGCAATGCTCAAGTCCATCGTAATTCTTCTTGTCATAGCAGCCCACGAACCTTGAGGTTTGGCAAATGGATGTGAAAACCGCTTTTCTAAATGGTTACCTCGAGGAAGGTAGAAACATCTATATGCAGCAACCCGAATGTTATGTGGTAAATGAAGGGAAAAACTATGTTAAGCCCTCTCCCCGAGGATCTATCTTGGATATTTAATTCACCATACATTGATTATAATCCTATCATGCGTCTAAATAATTAATTGCAACACGTAGGGGTTTTCTCGTGTTTACCTTTGGATCTGTAGAGGTCGGTCAAACGGGATGAGCGGATCGAACGGATCGGACTCGTGCTTTGACCTTCTTGGACTGTATCCCGGTTGCCCAATCTCCAGCGTCGAGTGAGGGCGATCTATGGAGAATGCTTGGAAAAATCACCCAATGCTCTTGGCACAATTTTGAGAACTCTCTTGCACTAGGAGGGGCGAAAATTTCTTGTGTAATAATGAGCATTAACTGAGACTTTATCTCTTACCTTATATTTATAATGCATTACCATAATCCCACAAGGAAATGATTTATGCATATCCCATAAATATAATAATATCCTTATAGGATAAAGAGAATAAAATCTTGCCATTGTGAGCTATAGGCGCCCGATTTCCAAGAGCTTACGGACTGGATGGGCGACCAGGATCAAATGCAAGGAATAAAGATGGGCCTCAAATAAATTAATTATCTTATGTTCACCCGAACATAAATTAATTTATAAACATTTATTCATGCCACTAGAGAATAAATCTTGACTTACCCTTTATTACCGAGTTGAGTCGGACTTGCACTTAGACATTACGAATCCCGTATTTAAGATATCGAGCGTCCATTAATTATTTATAGCAATCATTATTTAAAATAATTAATATCTTCATTTCCTTAAGTAGTACCACTCAACCTTATTATTGTACTTGAGCTAACTCAACTGCGGGTTTAGTACAATAAACCTTTGAGCTCCTTAGGGGGCGTCATCATCCTAAGCGGAAGCGGTGACTCGTCTGAGATAACTAGCGTGACATAAAAGCCGCCACCACCCAAGATGCGGAGAATCTTGGGTTAGAACAAATAACCTCACTCATAACAAGTCAAAGTGATGGTCGGCAATTCATACTCACCTAATACCTTATCGAGGTTTAGATCATCGTAAGTCACCGAGATCTTGGTTCTTCACGACGGTCGGATAGAAGAACACATCTCATCGTGATCCTTCAATACGTCGAGACGCATACAAAGCATAGACAAGTAACTAAGTCAAGTCACTTCTTATCTATACATGAGCCTTTATACCGACAACTCGTCCTCAAGTTGTCTCGGTTGTGAAACTTTTATATCTCGTTAAGCTTGACCAATCATACGGACTTCTATGATCTTCACACCTTGTATGATCTAACTTATATATGAGATAAGGGGACACGAGATATATGCAATCAAGTATTCAATTCGGATAGGAGATTGTAATAGTGGTAACAGAAACATTGTATACAAGCTCAACCAAGCGCTTTGGATATACAAACCAACAATCTCCCACTTATACTAAAGCAAACTTTTAGTATACAATGTGTCTCTCTACTAGCTATTACAAACAAAACCATCACTTTACATCTCCCACTTATACAAAAGTTTCCTTTCTAAATGGGTGCCATCAAGCGCAATCGAGTCCTCTAACGTGTCCGTCGTAGACTTTTTATGCGAGCTCTTCGTGAATGGATCCGCTAGGTTATCCGTCAGATCAATCTTCTCAATCGAGACGTCACCTCGTCTAACGATTTCTCGTATGACATGGTACTTTCTCTCTATGTGTTTGGTCGCGCGTGGGTCCGTGGTTCCTTCGAGTTTGCCACACACCCGAAAGTTATCCGAGAAAACTATGATACTCTTGGGCAAACCGGTACCACATCTAGATCCATGAGGTAGTTCTTGAACCATCTGACCTCTTTAGAAGCCTCACGAGCGGCTACATATTGGTTTCCATGGTAGAGTCCGCACGCATCATTTGCTTTGCACACCTCCGGATACGGCTCCACCTCCCAAGGTAAACACATAGCCGAGGTTGACTTTTTCTCATCACGGTCGACTTGGAAATCCAGTGTATAACCCAAAGGCATTAGACTATCTCGCATGGTAAACTAGCCTATAATCTCGAGTCCTTTTCGGTACTTGAGTATATGCTTTACTACGATCGATGAGCTTGTCCGGGTTAGGCGATATCTAGCTACTATGCCTACCGCATAGATATCTCGGCTCGTGCATAGCATTGCGTACATGAGACTTCCCTACGGCGGAGCGTAAGGAACTTGTCTCATTTCCTCTATCTCGCTGCGGTCATAGGTGATCTGCGTCTTGAATAAAGGAGCGCCATGTCCGAAAGGTAGCAATCCTTTCTTGGCGGTGCGCATACTAAAACAGTAATCACGGTATCAATGTAAGGCGCCTGAGATAAGCTCAACATTTTCTTCTTGCGATCTCGGTAAACCTTGATCCCAAGAATGCACGCTGCATCTCCTAAGTCTTTCATTTGAAACCGATCGGATAACCAACTCTTTCGTCGATATGACTTCACGTTGTTGCCAACTAGAAGAATTTCATCTACATAAAGTGCAAGAAATACCACATCACCGTTAACATCTAACCGATACACAACTCTCGCTAGGCAACTGGGTAAATCCATAGGACTTTACCACCTAAATCAAAGCGTAAGTTCCATGATCGGGAGGCGCTTAAGTCCATAAATGGACTTCTTAAGCTTCCATACTAGATGCTCTTCACCTTTACCACATAACCTTGGTTCTTTGCATATAGATGTCTCTACCTTCCTCAAGGTAACCGTTTAGAAAAGCGGTTTTAACGTCCATTGCCAAACCTCTGGGTTCAAGTGGTGCTATGGCGAGAAAAATTACGATGGACTTGAGCATTGCTACAAAGTGAAAAAGTCTCATCGAAATCGATGCCTCAATCTGAGTGTACACTTTAGCCACAAGCACGGCTTTAAAAGTCGAAACCTCTCCATCGAATCTCTTCCTTTGTATATCTCTTACTACCTCGACTTCCTTGCCATCCGGTAGAGGTGTCTTTCATATACATCCATAGTCGTTATGGACTCCATTTCTAAGTTCATAGCGGTGTGCCATGATCTTGCATCAATGTCTTGTATCGCCTCCTTGTATGTCCATGGGTCGATTATTGTTCATTCGTTTCACAGGACTATATCCGAAGATTGTCCACGAAAATAAATCGCTCGGGTTGACGAACAACCCTCCCACTGACGAGGTTCTCTGAGCACTATGGCAGCGGTGGGTGCGTAAACTTGTGGTTCTCTATCTTGCACAACTTCTTTGGTAGGTACCACTTGTACGGTCGGTATCTCGATGGAACTCGATCCACTTCAATTTCTTGAAGTATCTGGTGTCGATCCTCCCACTAGACTCGACATCTCGCACCTTTCGCCTGTCGGTGGTGGAATCGATCATCTTCTAATTCTTGAAGAATGATTTCAACTTTGGATTTATGATTTTTCATGTAGTCCTCTTCTAGAATCGGCATTAGTGCTAATAATGACCTTCCGATCCTTGGGACTATAGAATAAACCACCTTCGTTCCTCTAGATAGCCAATAAACGACCTTGCGTCGGATCTAACCTCCAACTTGTCGCCCTTCTTGTTCAAGATGTCTTTGATCGCCCATATCCTTATGTGGTTTAAACCGGGCTTCGCCCAAACCATAACTCGAAGGGTCTTTTCGACCGACTTGGATGGTACTAGATTCAGCAAGTATGCGCGCTTCTAAAGCATACCCCGTAGCGAAATAGGCAATGTAGCATAACTCATCATAGATCTAACCATTTCCAAAAGAGTCCTATTTCTTCGCCTCGACACACCATTTCTTTGTGGTGTGCCGGTGAAGTGCGTTGGGATGTAATCCCACACTTCACTAGATAGTCCATAAATTAGATTCTTGAGGTATTCGCCATCGCGATCAAAACGCGATGACTTGATACTCTTACCAAGCTTCGTCTCCACTTCCGCCTTTGAACTCTTTGAATTTCTCAAAACATTCGGACTTGCGGTGAAGCGGTATATGTATCCGTACCTTGAGTAATCGTCAACGAAAGTGACAAAATACTGCGTATTCTCCACGAGCTTGTGTGGACATTGGTCCACACAGTCGAAATGAACTAGCTCTAACATTCCTTTGGCTCTATAACCCTTCGCTTTGAAGGTCTGGTCGATATTTACCTTCTATACAGGATTCGCGGGACCGAAGCTGAGTAACCGTGAGATTACCCAACGCCCATTCTTAGCCGGGTCTTTGGATCCTATTTAGATTTATGTGACCTAATCTAAGATGCCAGAGAAAAGTAGTGTCATCTTCTTGAAGAAAACTTTCTCTTTTTAGGGTTTGGTGAAGATGTAACATAGTTATAAGTATTATGTTTTGCGTAAATAGTATAAAGTGAATTATATAAAGTGCCAACACAAATAACTTCGTCATTTCTTATGATAGAAACACCACTATCAAAATAACGAGAATATCCATGAGTAAATAATTTCAAACAGAAACAAGGTTCCAAAATCCGCACATATAAAGCGTCTTTCAAAACTAAAACTGTCCCAAAACATAAAGAAACATCTCCAACTGCAATCGCCTCGACTTTCGCCGGCGTTGCCCATGGAGATCGTTATCTCGCCATCAAACGACTCCCTTGTCCGCGGGAACCCACGCAGGTGTAACAAACATGATCGCCATACCAGTATCTACTACCCAAGAATGGGTAGAACAAGTCGCTAAACATGTTTACATTACTAAAGCAAGCGGCGCACCTTGAGCCTTGAGCATAGGGCACTTCGCCCAATGCCCGGGCCTTACCGCACTTGAAGCACTTGCCTTCTCCTTTAGCTTCTTCAAGCCTCCGGTGGCAACCACGTTCTTGTTCCATTACTCCCACTATTTGCCTTGCCTCTTCCACCTTCCCCTTTTCTTTTCCATTTTGCAACGAAAATTTTGGGCCCTTAGATGTGGTAGCAAGAGCATGTGCTCCTTTCCCATAACTCCCTCCGCAGAACGAGGTCATTAAGCAACCGACTAAGTGTAAACTCGGTCTTGCTCATGATCGCATTCACGAAAGTTCTCAAAAGACTTGGGCGGTGTATTGAGGATGATATCGACCTTGGCCGCCGTCAATACCTCCTCCCAACCGATCAAGACTATCCATGAGATGAGTCGTGTGGGAGACAGGTTCATGGACCGAACTTCCTTCTTCCATCTTACACGCCAAGATTTCTCTCATTGTGGAAGCCGATCGTCCGATCCGATCGCCCAAACTTACTCTCGCGACTTTACCAAATATCGATCCGCGTCTACCATCGATCGATGTGCACTGCAAGCCTTGGACATAGTAGTCATCATATAGCATTTAGCCATATTGTTTGACTTATTCCAAAGTCCGCTTGACTCTCGCTCATTAGTCGATCGTCGATAGGGCATCGGGTTTAGGAGTAGTGAGAACAAACATGTGTTCTTCAAATGATAAGAACATATTCCATGTTTCGTTTCCACCGATAAAATTTGGACCGATAACGGATTTTGTGCGAGCATATTGATAATCGGTGTAAGAGACATATCCGAAACGATAATGAAAACACATAAGCATACGATCGTATATAATTGTAATAATAATATTGTAACCTTTTGATAAAACAATATTAATTGAAACCTCCAATCGCCCAAGGAATCCCACACGCAAGCCACGCTGTGGACGCTTTACATGAACCCCCGACCGGACTAAAATATACCTTTTAGTCGTTTAATTTCAATCCATGTCAACTTATCCTTATGACAAATGAAATTAACGATTGGACCTTACTGACCACATCACTATCGCAAGAAGGACTTCGGGAAGTTGTACTTCGAGGTGATGTCTAAGCAATGACCACATTTTTAACAATAGAAAATGAATTCTTAGAATTGGCATACTCACTCGGACCATACCGCCCAATTCAAATTCTTTTGTTATCTCATTTTATATCTATCTCTAGAGAACTTATGAAAATCGCACATGCAAGCCGCAGCGTGTGGGCGTTTACACATGAAACTCCCACTTCTCAATAGATTTAAAAGTTTTATTTAGAAATCTCATCTAACAAACTTATGATAAGCAGTGCAAGCAAGCGGCGCGCGTGTGGGCGTTTACTCACAAGGCGTATCACTTTGTTTAGAGATCAAAAGTGGAGGTCTTGACATTTAATTTGAAAATTAATTTGTCGGGTTGCTTGCTTAGTCTTTTTGTTCAAAAGGTTTGTCCATGCAGATCACGTAATCCTAGCATGCTTGTCTATAGAACTCAACATGTAAAACATGCTCATGTAATTCTAAAATATGCTTGAAAACGCGATAAACCCTAGCATGCTTACTATGCGCATCCAATTACGTAAAACACTTAAAGGTTTGTCAACGTAATTTAAACATACATAGCATGCTACCGCATTATTTAAACATCCACGACATGCAATGAACGATAAAATAAAATAAAAACGTTCATCGTGGCCCACTCGTGAAACCTGCACTTTCCTGCCTAATCTATTACATAGAATTGCAAAGAACGTAATTAAACTCAAAACGGGCCTCGTGTGCACGGGCACGGACCGGATTCGACAAAAGCGGATTTGGGCGGATCGGTGGAATGGACCGGATCGGCCTAAAAACTGAATCGGGCGAAAAAATGGGTTCGGGCCGAAAAAAATGGGTTCGGCCGGGTTTGGGTCGGTCGGCCCAAGACGGGCAGGGCAGGGCACACGCCCCCATGCGCGCCCAGACACATTCGCCGCCCATTCTCGTCGCTCAGAGCCCCAGCTGTCGCCGCGCCCCGCCGGCAGTCGCCGCCGGGTGCCGCACTCCGCCGAGCCCGCCGAGATGAGCTGCGTGCCGCCGCCCGGTATGCTGGGAAGCCGCTGGCAACGCACGCCTGCGTCGCCCCTGCCGCCGAGCACGCCTGCGCTTTGAGGTTCCCTCGCGCGTCCGCGCTGAGGCCGCCGAGCGCCGAGCGAGGCCCTCGCGTTATTCGCGCCGCGTCGCCCGTGCTCGTCGAGGCAGCGTTGAGGTTTTCCGTGCTCTATTTGCCGGCGCGCCGAGGCTCCCGCCGCAGTCGCGCGCCCGTCGCCCGCGCTCATGCCGCACGCCGCACGCCCGCCCGCCCGCGCCCTCGTGATCTCCCTCGCGATCCGCGATGCTCGCCGCGAAACCGCCCGTGGTCACCGCGAGACTGTTTTTCCCGTCGTCTCGTCTTTCGTGCTTTCGTCTTCGTTCTTCTTTACGGATAAGATTTACGTAAAATAAATCTAATCTAACCACGGATTTTCTCGTGGTGAAAACAAAACCCAACAAAACAAAACGAGCCACGATGAGCAGCGGATCCAACAATTAATTAAGCGCACGTAATAATCAAACGTGAATTAATCCAACAGAGCCGAGATTACGATCCCGGGCTCTGATACCAATTGAAGGGAAAAACTATGTTAAGCCCTCTCCCCGAGGATCTATCTTGGATATTTAATTCACCACACATTGATTATAATCCTATCATGCGTCTAAATAATTAATTGCAACACGTAGGGGTTTTCTCGTGTTTACCTTTGGATCTGTAGAGGTCGGTCAAACGGGATGAGCGGATCGAACGGATCGGACTCGTGCTTTGACCTTTTGATCAGATCCGGTTGCCCAATCTCCAACGCCAGTGAGGACGATCTATGGAGAATGCTTGGAAAAATCACCCAATGCTCTTGGCACAATTTTCGAGAGCCTCTTGCACTAGGAGGGACGAAAATTTCTTATGTAATAATGAGCATTAACCTAGACTTTATCTCTTACCTTATATTTATAATGCATTACCATAATCCCACAAGGAAAGGATTTATGCATATCCCATAAATATAATAATATCCTTATAGGATAAAGAGAATAAAATCTTGCCATTGTGAGCTATAGGGGTGCCGATTTCCAAGAGCTTACGGGCCTGGATGGGCCAGCCCAGGGATCAAATGCAAGGAATAAAGATGGGCCTCAAATAAATTAATTATCTTATGTTGACCCGAACATAAATTAATTTATAAACATTTATTCATGCCACTAGAGAATAAATCCGACTTACCCTTTATTACCGAAGTTGAGTCGGGCTTGCACTTGGACATTACAAATCCCCGTATTTAAGATATCGAACGTCCATTAATTATTTATAGAAATCTGACTGCTTAAAATAATTAATATCTTCATTTCCTTAAGTAGTACCACTCAACCTTATTATTGTACTTGAGCTAACTCAACCTGCAGGGTTTAGTACAATAAACCTTTGAGCTCCTTATGGGACGTCATCATCCTAAACGGATACGGTGACTCGACATGATAACTAGCGTGACATACAAGACCGCCACCACCCAAGATGCGGAGAATCTTGGGTTAGAACAAATAACCTCACCCATAACAAGTCAAAGTGATGGTCGCGAACTCATACTCACCTAATACCTTATCGAGGTTTAGATCATCGTAAGTCACCGAGATCTTGGTTCTTCACGACGGTCGATAGAAGAACACATCTCACCGTGATCCTTCAATACGCCGAGACGCATCAAAGATAGACAAGTAACTAAGTCAAGTCACTTCCTATCTATACCGCGACTTATACCGACAACTCGTCCTCAAGTTGTCTCACCGTGAAACTTTTTATATCTCATTAAGTTTGACCAATCATACGGACTTCGTAATCTTCTACACATCGTATGATCTAACTTATATATGAGATAAGGGACCTGATATATGCAATCAAGTATTCAATTCGGATAGGAGATTGTAATAGTGGTAACAGAAACATTGTATACAAGCTCAACCAAACTGCTTTCAGTATACAAATCCAACAGTAAAGGGTGAAGAGCATCTAGTATGGAAGCTTAAGAAGTCCATTTATGGGCTTAAGCAAGCCTCGCGATCCTGGAACTTACGCTTTGACGAGGTGGTGAAATCTTATGGATTTACCCAGTTGCCTAGCGAGAGTTGTGTTTATCGTTTAGATGTTAACGGTGATGTGGTATTTCTTGCACTTTATGTAGATGACATTCTTCTAGTTGGCAACAATGTGGAGTTGTTATCAGATCGTTTCAAATGAAAGACTTAGGAGATGCAGCGTACATTCTTGGGATCAAGGTTTCACCGAGATCGCAAGAGGAAAATGTTGAGCTTATCTCGGGCGCCTTACATTGATACTATGATTACTCGTTTTAGTATGCGCACCGCCAAGAAAGGATTGCTACTTTCGGACATGGCGTTCCTTTATCTAAGGAGCGAGCCACCTATGACCGCAAAGGAGATAGAGGAATGAGACAAGTTCCTTACGCCCGCAGTAGGAAGTTTCATGTACTGCAATGCTATGTACGAGACCCGATATCTTCTATGCGGTAGCATAGTAGCTGAATATCGATCTAACCTCGACAAGTTCATTGGATCATGAAAGCATATACTTCAAGCACCGAAAAGGACTCGAGATTATAAATTTGGTTTATCATGCGAGATAGTCTAATGCCTTTGGGTTATCTGCACTCGATTTCCAAGCCGACCGAGATGAGAAAAAGTCTACCTCGGCTATGTGTTTACCTTGGGAGGTGGAGCCGTATCTGGCGGAGTGCAAAGCAATACGATGCATTGCGGACTCTACCATGGAAGCCGAATATGTAGCCGCCGGAGGTCAAGCTATGAGGCAGATGGTTCAAGAACTACCTCATGGATCTAGGTGTGGTACTGGTTTGCCCAAGAGTATCATAGTTTCTCGTGATAACTTTCGGTGCGATGGCAAACTCGAAGGAACCACGGACCCACAAGGCGACTAAACACATAGAGAGAAAGTACCATGTCATATGAGAAATCGTGAGGCGAGGGACGTCTTGATTGAAAAGATTGATACGACGGATAACCTAGCGGATCCATTCACAAAGAGCTCGCCGCAAAAAAGTCTACGGTGCACGTTCGAGGACTTGGATTGCGCTGATGGCACCCACTTAGAAAGAAACTTTTGTATAAGTGGGAGAAGCAAAGTGATGGTTTTGTTTGTAATAGCTAGTAGAGACACATTGTATACTAAAAGTTTGCTTTAGTATAAGTGGGAGATTGTTGATTTGTATCTTGGCAGTTTTGGTTGAGCTTGTATACAATGTTTCGTTACCACTATTACAATCTCCTATCTGAATTGATTACTTGATTGCATATATCCGGGTCCCTTATTTCATATATAAGTTAGATCATACGATGTGTAGAAGATCATAGAAGTGCAGTATGATTGGTCAAACTTAATGAGATATAAAAAGAATCACGGTTGAGACAACTTGAGGACGAGTTGTCGGTATGGGATTCTTGTATAGATAAGAAGTGACTTGACTTGGTTTCTTGTCTGTCTTTGGTACGCCTCTCGACGTATTGATGGATCACGGTGAGATGAGTTCTTCTATCTTACCGTCATGAAGAACCAAGATCTCGGTGACTTACGATGATCTAAACCTCGATAAGGTATTAGGTGAGTATGAGTTGTGACCATCACTGACTTGTTATGGGTGAGGTTGTATGTTCTAACCCAATATTCTCCACATCTTGGGTGGTGGCGGTGCTTGTATGTCATGCTAGTTATCTCAGATCGAGTCACCGATCCGTTTAGGATGATGACGCCCCTTAAGGAGCTCAAAAGGTTTATTGTACAAAACCCCGCAAGTTGAGTTAGCTCAAGTACAATAATAAGGTTGAGTGGTACTACTTAGGAATTAAAGATATTAATTATTTTAAGCAATCGAATGCTCTAAATAATTAATGGACGCGATATCTTAAATACGGGATTCGTAATGTCTAAGTGCAAGCCGACTCACCTTCGGTAATAAAGGTGTAAGCATTTATTCTCTAGTGGCATGAATGAATGTTTATAAATTAATTTATGTTCTGGGCTGAACATAAGATAATTAATTTATTTGAGGCCCATCTTTATTCCTTGCATTTGATCCATAGGGCTGGCCCATCCAGGCCCGTAGCACAGTGAAAATCGACGCCTCCTATCCTCTAATGGCAAGGATTTGATCCACTTTATCCATAAGGATATTATTATATTTATGGGATATGCATGGTTCCTTTCCTAATAGGATTATGGTAATGCATTATAAATATAAGGTAAGAGATAAGATCAAGGCTAATCCTTAATTATCCCATCATCATTATTCTCGAAAATCACTATAGTTTTAGTGAGGATTTTTCGAAAATACTAGAAAGGATTAGGGTGATTTTCTGAAGCATTCTCCATAGATCGTCCTCACTCGACGTTGGAGATTGGGCAACCGGGATACAGTCCAGAAGATCAAAGCACGAGTCTCGATCCGCTCATCCTCGATGATTCAAAGGTAAACACGAGAAACCCCTACGTGTTGCAATTAATTATATAGACGCATGCTAGGAATATAATCGGTGTATGGTGAATTAAACATCCAAGATAGATCCCGGGAGAGGTTAAAATCGATTTTCCTTACAAGATGGGCCTCAAATAAATTAATTATCTTATGTTCACCTTAACATAAATTAATTTATAAACATTCATTCATGCCACTAGAGAATAAATGCCGACTTACCCTTTATTACCGAATGTGAGTCGGGCTTGCACTTGACATTACGAATCCTCAGATTTAAGATATCGCACGTCCATTAATTACTTAGAGCATTCTCGATCGCTTAAAATAATTAATATCCTTAATTCCTTAAGTAGTACCACTCAACCTTATTATTTTACTTGAGCTAACTCAACCTGCGGGGTTTAGTACAATAAACCTTTGAGCTCCTTAAGGGGACATCATCATCCTAAACGGATACGGTGACTCGACTGATAACTAGCATGACATACAAGCACCGCCGCCACCCAAGACGCGGAGAATATTGGTTAGAACATATAACCTCACCCATGACAAGTCAAAGTGATGGTCGAGAACTCATACTCACCTAATACCTTATCGAGGTTTAGATCATCGTAAGTAATCGAGATCTTGGTTCTTCACGACGGTCGATGTAAGAACTCATCTCATCGTGATCCTTCAATACGCCGTAGACGCGTGCCGACAGACAAGCAACCAAGTCAAGTCACTTCTTATCTATACCGACTTATACCGACAACTCGTCCTCAAGTTGTCTCGGTGTGAAACTTTTATATCTCATTAAGCTTGACCAATCATACGTACTTCGTGATCTTCTACACCTGTATGATCTATCTTATATATGAGATAAGGGGACACGATATATGCAATCAAGTAATCAATTCGGATAGGAGATTGTAATAGTGGTAACGAAACATTGTATACAAGCTCAACCAAAACTGCTTTCAGTATACAACTCTTATATGGAAAGGATTTGATTCTCTTTATCCCACAAGGATATAATTATATTTATGGAATATGCATAGATCCTTTCCATATAGGATTATGGTAATAATCCTTCCCATAAAGGATTATGGTAATTTCCATATGGGATTATGGTAATTTCCATATAGGATTATGGTAATGCATTATAAATATGAGGTAAGAGATAGAATCAGGTGAATCCTTATTATTGAACATCAAATTTTCGCCCACCTCTAGTGTTGTGAGGTTCTCGAAAATTGTTCCATAAGTGCATTGGGTGATTTTCCAAGCATTCTCCATAGATCGTCCTCACTCGACGTTGGAGATTGGGCAACCGGATACGGTCCGGAAGATCAAAGCACGAGTCTCGATCCATTCTCGCTCGGCGTATTCAAAGGTAAACACGAAAACCCCAACGTGTTGCAATTAATTATATAGGTGCATGCTAGGTATATAATCAATGTATGGTGAATTAAACATCCAAGATAGATCCCGGGAGAAGGCTAAATATAGTTTTTCCTTGATTGGTATCGAGCACGGGATCGAGAATCTTGGCTCTGCTGGATTAATTCACGTTTGATTATTACGTGCGCTATATATTATTTGTTGGATCCGCTGTTCATCGTGGCTCGGTTTTATTTTGTCGGATTTTGTTTTTCACCACGAGAAAATCCGTGGTTAGATTAGATTTATTTTTCTGTAAATCTTATCTGTAAAAGTTAAACGAAGACGAAAGCAACCAGATCGAGACGATGGGAAAAACGGGTCGCACGGCGTGCGGACGACGGCACGCAAGCGTGCACGGTGTTTCGCGGACGCCCGCGTGGCGGGCCGAGCCTGCATCCGTTTTCCGGCCGAATCTCGTTTGACGAGTCCGATCCGGCACGCGAGGCCCATTTTGAATCCGGTCCGTGCCGTGCACGCGAGGCCGTTTTCGAAGATTATAAAGATCATGCACTTTGCAATTCTATGTAATAGATTAGGCGGGAAAGTGCGATTCCATGAGTGGGCCACGATGAGCGTTTTATTTTATTTTTATCGTTCATTGCATGTCGTGGATGTTTAAATTATGCGGTAGCATGCTATGTATGTTTAAATTACGTTGACAAACCTTTAAGTGTTTTCGTAATTGGAGTGCGCATAGTAAGCATGCTAGGTTTATCGCGTTTTCAAGCATATTTTAGAATTTCATGAGCATGTTTTACATGTTGAGTTCTATAGAAAAGCATGCTAGGATTACGTGATCCGCTGCGGACAAACCTTTTGAACAAAAAGACTAAGAAAGCAAACCGACAAATTAATTTTTAAATTAAAATGTCAAGACCTCCACTTTTTATCTCTAAACAAAGTGATACGCATTGTGAGTAAACGATCACACGCGTGGCTTGCTTGACTTGCTTATCATAAGTTTGTTAGATGAGATTTCTAAATAAAACATTTTAAATCTATTGAGAAGTGGGAGTTTCATGTAAACGTCCACACGCGTGTAGCTTGCATGTGCGATTTTCATAAGTTCTCTAGAGATAGATATAAAATGAGATAACAAAAGAATTTGAATTGGAAGCGGTATGGTCCTAGTGAGTATGCTAATTCTAAGAATTTGTTTCTCATTGTTAAAAATGTGGTCATTGCTTGACATCACCTCAAGTACAACTTCCCGAAGTCCCTTCTTGTGATAGTGATGTGGTCAGTAAGGTCCAATCGTTAATTTCATTTGTCAAAAGGATAAGTTGACATGGATTGAAATTAAGCGACTAAAAGGTATATTTTAGTGCGGTCGAGGGGTTCATGTAAACGCGTCCACAGCGTGGCTTGCATTTGGGATTCCTTGGGCGATTGGAGGTTTCAATTAAGATTGTTTTATCAAAAGGTTACAATATTATTATTCTTAATTATGTGCGATCGTATGCTTATGTGTTTACATTATCATTTCGAGATATGTCTCTTACACCGATTATCAATATGCTTGCACAAAATCCGTTATCCGTCCAAATTTTATCGAGTGGAAACGAAACATGGAATATGTTCTTATCATTTGAAGAACACATGTTTGTTCTCACTACTCCTAAACCCGGTGCCCTTCTCGACGATCGACTAATGAGCAATGAGAGGCAAGACTTTGGACTAAGTCAAACAATATGGCTAAATGCTATATGATGACTACTATGTCCAAGGCTTGCTACCGCACATCGATCGATGGTAGACGCGATGATATTTGGTCAAGTCTCGAGTAAGTTTGGGCGGTCGGATCGACGATCCGCCCACACAATGAGAGAAATCTTGGCGTGTAAGATGGAAGAAGGAAGTTCGGTCCATGAACATGTCTCCCACATGACTCATCTCATGGATAGTCTTGATCGGTTGGGAGGAGGTATTGACGGCGGCCAAGGTCGATATCATCCTCAATACACCGCCAAGTATTTTGAGAACTTTCGTGAATGCGATCATAAGCAAGACCGAGTATACACTTAGTCGGGTTGCTCAATGATCTCGTGGCTGCGGAAGGAGTTATGGGCAAAGGAGCACATACTCTTGCTAGCACATCTAAGGGCCCAAATTTTCCGTTGCAAAATGGAAAAGAAAAGGGCACCAAAGATGTTAGAGGCGAGGAAATAGTGGGAGTAATGGGAGCAAGAACATGGTCGCCACGAAGGAAGAAAGAAGGAGCGAGAAGGCAAGTGCTTCAAGTGCGGTAAGGCGGGCATTGGAAGGCTAAGTGCCCTATGCTCGAGGCTCAAGGTACGCCATTTGCTTTAGTGTGAAACATGTTTAGCAACTTGTTCTACCCATTCTTGGGTAGTAGACACGGTGCGATCGATCATGTTTGTTACACCTTGCGTGGGTTCCTGCGACAAGGAGTCGAGTAATGGTGAGATAACGATCTCCATGGGCAACGCGCGAAAGTCGAGGCCGTTGCAATCGGAGATGTTACTTTATGTTTGAGAGAACAGTTTAGTTTTAAAAGACGCGTTTATATGTGCCGGATTTTCGGTGAACCTTATTTCGTTTGAAACTATTTACTCATGGATATTCATTATTTTTGATAGTGGTGTTTCTATCATAAGAAATGACGAAGTTATCGTGTTGGCACTTTATATAATTCGCTTTATACTATTTCTCGCAAAACATAATACCTATAACTATGTTGCATCTTCTTCAAACCCTAGAAAGAGAAAGTTTTCTTCAAGAAGATGACACCACATTTCTGGCATCTTAGATTAGGTCACATCAATCTAAATAGGATCCAAAGACCGCCTAAGAATTGGCGTTGGGTAATCTAACGATTACTCCATTCCGATCCGTGAATCTCGTATAGAAGGTAAGATGTCAACCGCACCTTCAAAGCGAAGGGTTATAGAGCCAAAGAAATGTTAGAGTTAGTCCATTCGACTGTGTGGACCGATGTCCACACAAGCTCGTGGAGAATGCAGTATTTTGTCACTTTCATTGACGATTACTTAAGGTACGGATATGTATACCCTCACCGCAAGTGCGAATGCTTTGAGAAATTCAAAGAGTTTAAGACGGAAGTGGATACTGAAGCTTGGTAAGAGTATCAAGTCATCATGGTCCGATCGCGGTGGCGAATACCTCGATAACAAGTTCATGGACTATCTAGTGAAGTATGGGATTACCTCGGCAAGATTTCATAAGGCACACCACAACAAAATGGTGTGTCGAGCGAAGAAATAGGACTCTTTTGAAATGGTTAGATCAATGATGAGTTATGCAACATTGCTTATTTCGTTCGGGGTACGCCTTAGAAACGGCGGCATACTTGCTAAATCTAGTACCATCCAAGTCGGTCGAAAAGACCCTTCGAGTTGTAGTTTGGTAAGCCCGATTTAAGCCACATAAGGATATGGGGCGATCCAAACACGTCTTTGAACAAGAAGGCGACAAGTTGGAGATTAGATCCGACGCAAGGTGTTTATTGGATATCCTAGAGGAGCGAAGGTGGTTTATTCTATAGTCCTAAGGATCAAGGTCATTATTAGCACTAATGCCCGATTCTTAGAAGAGGATTATATGAAGAATCATAAATCCAAAGTTGAAATCATTCTTCAAGAATTAGAAGATGATCGTATTCGCCACCGATTAGGCCAAAGGTGCGAGATGACGAGTCTAGTGGGAGGGATCGACACCAGATACTTCAAGAAATTGAAGTGGGTCGAGTTCCACTGGAGATACCGGCCGTACAAGTGGTACCTACCCAACAAGTTGTGCAAGATAGAGAACCATAAGTTTCTGCACCCACCGTTGCCATAGTGCCTGTAGAACCTCGTCGTAGTGGGAGGTTGTTCGTCAACCCGAGCGATTTATGTTCATGGGAGAATCTTGGTTTAGTCCCGTAAAACGAGCAGGCATTAATCGACCCATGGACATCAAGGAGGCGTCAAGACATTGATGCAAGATCATGGCACACCGCTATGGACTTAGAAATGGAGTCCATGCTGACTATGGATGTATATGAAAAGACACCTCTACCGGATGGCAAGGAAGCCATAGGCGATAAGTGGATATACAAAGGAAGAGAGATTCGATGGAGAGGTTTCGACTTTTAAAGCCGGGATAGTGGCGAAAAGGTACACTCAGTTGAGGGCATCGATTTCGATGAGACCTTTTCGTCAGTAGCAATGCTCAAGTCCATCAAAATTCTTCGGCCATAGCAGCCCACTGAACCTAGAGGTTTGGCAAATGGATGTTAAAACCGCTTTTCTAAGCGGTTACCTTGAGGAAGGTAGAGACATCTATATGCAAGAACCCGAAGGTTATGTGGTAAAGGGTGAAGAGCATCTAGTATGGAAGCTTAAGAAGTCCATTTATGGACTTAGCGAACCTCCCGATCATGGAACTTACGCTTTGACGAGGTGGTAAAGTCTATGGATTTACCCAGTTGCCTAGCGAGAGTTGTGTGTATCGGTTAGATGTCAACGGTGATGTGGTATTTCTTGCACTTTATGTAGATGAAATTCTTCTAGTTGGCAACAACTTGAAGTCATTATCGAGCGTAAAGAGTTGGTTATCCGATCGGTTTCAAATGAAAGACTTAGAAATGCGGTACATTCTTGGGATCAAGGTTTACCGAGATCGCAAGAAGAAAATGTTGAGCTTATCTCGGGCGTCTTACATTGATCTGTGATTTCGTTTTAGTATCGAGACCGCCAAGAAAGGATTGCTACCTTTCGGATATGGCGTTCCTTTATCTAGACGAGAATCACCTATGATCGCGAAGGAGATAGAAGAAATGAGACAAGTTCTTACGCTTCGCCGTAGGAAGTCTCATGTACGCAATGCTATGCACGAGGCCGATATACGCTATGCGGTAGGCATAGTAGCTAGATATCAATCTAACCTCGGACAAGCTCATTGGACTGTAGAAGCATATACTCAAGTACCGAAAAGGACTTGAGATTATAAACTAGTTTACCATGCGAATGCCTGGGTTATCTGACTGGATTTTCAAGTCGACCGTGATGAGAAAAAGTCTACCTCGGGCTATGTGTTTACCTTGGGAGGTGGAGCCGTATCCTGGCGGAGTGCAAAGCAGCGATGCATTGCGGACTCTACCATGGAAGCCGAATATGTAGCCACTTCGGAGGCTTCTAAGGAGGCTGTATGGTTCAAGAACTACCTCATGGATCTAGGTGTGGTACCTGGTTTGCCCAAGAGTATCATAGTTTACTGTGATAACTCAGGTGCAGTGGCAAACTCGAAGGAACCACGGACCCACAAGGCGACCAAACACATAGAGAGAAAGTACCATGTCATACAAGAAATTGTTAGGCGGTGACGTGCTGATTGAAAAGATTGATACGACGGATAACCTAGCGGATCCATTCACGAAGAGCCTGCCGCAAAAAGTCTACGATGGACACGTTAGAGGACTTGGATTGCGCTTGATGGCACCCACTTAGAAAGGAAACTTTTGTATAAGTGGGAGAAGCAAAGTGATGGTTTTGTTTGTAATAGCTAGTAGAGAGACACATTGTATACTAAAAGTTTGCTTTAGTATAAGTGGGAGATTGTTGGAGTTCATATCTTGAAGCGAGTTTTGGTTGAGCTTGTATACAATGTTTTCGTTACCACTATTACAATCTCCTATCTGAAGTGAATACTTGATTGCATATAATTGTGTCCCCTTATCTCATATATAAGTTAGATCATACGATGTGTGAAGATCACGAAGTTTGTATGATTGGTCAAGCTTAATGAGATATATAAAGTTTCACGGTGAGACAACTTGAGGACGAGTTGTCGGTATAGCATGTATAGATAAGAAGTGACTTGACTTGGTTGCTTGTCTATGCTTGGCACGTGTCGACGTATTGAAGGATCACGGTGAGATGAGTTCTTCTATCGACCGTAGTGAAGAACCTAGATCTCGGTGACTTACGATGATCTAAACCTCGATAAGGTATTAGGTGAGTATGAGTTACTGACCATCACTTTGACTTGTTATGGGTGAGGGTTATATGTTCTAACCCAATATTCTCCGCATCTTGGGTGGTGGCGGTGCTTGTATGTCATGCTAGTGCAGTCGAGTCACCGTATCCGTTTAGGATGATGGCGCCCCTTAAGGAGCTCAAAATATTTATTGTACTAAACCCCGCAGTTGAGTTAGCTCAAGTACAATAATAAGGTTGAGTGGTACTACTTAAGAAATGAAGATATTAATTATTTTAAGCAAATGAGTGCTCTAAATAATTAATGGACGTTCGATATCTTAAATACGGGATTCAGAATGTCTAAGTGCAAGCCCGACTCATCTTGGTAATAAAGGGTAAGTCAACATTTATTCTCTAGTGGCATGAATAAATATTTATAAATTAATTTATGTTCAGGTGAACATAAGATAATTAATTTATTTGAGGCCCATCTTTATTCCTTGCATTTGATCCCTGGGTTGGCCCATCCAGGCCCGTAAGCTGTAGGAAATCGGCACCATTATGCATTATATGGAAAGGATTTGATTCTCTTTATCCCACAAGGATATAATTATATTTATGGAATATGCATAGATCATTTCCATATAAGATTATGGTAATAATCCTTTCCATAAAGGATTATGGTGATTTCCATATGGGATTATGGTAATTTCCATATAGGATTATGGTAATGCATTATAAATATGAGGGAAGAGATAGAATCAAGGTGAATCCTTATTATTGAACATCAAATTTTCGTCCACCCTCTAGTGTTGTGAGGTTATCGAAAATTGTTCCATAAGTGCATTGGGTGATTTTCCGAAGCATTCTCCATAGATCGTCCTCACTCAACGTTGGAGATTGGGCAACCGGGATACAGTCCAGAAGGTCAAAGCACGAGTCTCGATCCATTCCTCCTCGACAGATTCAAAGGTAAACACGAGAAAACCCCAACGTGTTGCAATTAATTATATAGGTTCATGCTAGGTATATAATCAATGTATGGTGAATTAAACATCCAAGATAGATCCTCGGGAGAGGGCTAAACATAGTTTTTCCCTTCATTTTCATCTCTCTTCTCAAGCTTTGAAGCTTAATGGTTTAGACCTTTGAACTCCCTTGGAATTCATGCTGCAAGATCTCCCACGCTTTCTTGGAGGAGGTGGCTCCCATCAATCTAGGAAAGATGGCATCACTTACTGGTGTTGAAGTTAAACAATGTTGTAGCATCCTTTTGTTGTTCCTTTTTATCCATCGCAGCAGCAGAAGTGCCTTCTGCTGAAGTTTGTACACCTTTTTCTACCACATCCCATAGATCTTTTGATAGAAAAAAGGTCTTCATTTTGATATTCCAGAAATCATAGTTTTTACCGGTAAAGACGGAAAGTTGCTGACTTGCTCTAGGATTTGCCATTTCTTTCACACCCTAGTACTAGATCAACTTGGCTCCGATTAGGGGTGGGTCGGTACGGTATACCGAAATTTTTGCCGTACCGAAAATTACGTTATGCAAAATTTCATACCGATATCGTACCGAACCGTTCGACATATTGAACGTCGGTATACCAAAGATTACGGTATGATAAAATTTTATACCGTTACCGTACCAATTTTTAAGGTATACCGTACCTGACTTCGGTATATCGAATTACCGAAAATTGCCGAAATTTTCAAAAACTACCGAAAATTGCTAGAATTTTCAAAAATTACAGAAATGATAAAAAATTACTTAATTATAACTATAGGTATATAAATATGAATATGTGACTCGTACTTGTATATTTATATATACTTTATTATAATTAACTATATTGAAATTCTAATTTAAAAAATAATTAGTAAATCATGTAATTACTTCTCAAGTTTTATAATTAACTATAATGATATTATATTATTATAATCTAGTGTCATTAACTAAATATATTGATATTATAATATACATAAAAATATATATTAAGGTTTAATTAAAATATAAAATACATATATAGTTATTAAATGTTTAAAGTATATATCGAACATAAGTATTTTTCATTACATACTAATAATATCGACTATACAATGTATGAATTAAATATTGTATTTAGTATCATTTGATTATATTTATCCCATTTACCGATTATAATTATAGATATATAAATATAACTATATAACTAGTACTTATGTATTTAATTTTATAATTATGTATGTTGATATTATAGTTTCAAATAATAACTCAGTAGACTATGTAATTATTTTTTGAGTTTAACCAATGGATATCTCATTGCACTGATTCTTATTTTTTATTTTATATAATAATATACGTAAAAGTATATATTAAGATTTGATTAAAATAAAAAAAAATCATATACCGTTATCAAAAGTTTAAAATGTATGTAAAATATAAGTTATTTTCATTATGTAATAGTAATATATACTATACTATAAATTGAATATACTACTTAACATAATCTATTATATAATTTATATTTATTCTATTTATTTACTTTTCAAAGTCTATTTAAAAGTTATAATTATTTTAAACTCATCGTAAATTAGTTATATAACATAGATGTGACTTAGTTTATAATTATAATTTTATTAAGTATACAAGTTCTTATTCATTTTTAATTATCAATAATAACATATTTTGTAATTTATCATTTATTATGAATAAATATATATTTTTAAAGTTAATACTAATTATATATAATAAATAAGTATTATATTTCGGTACGGTATATAGGTATACCGAATTCATACTGAAAAAATCGATATATCGAATTTTTTGGTATGTACCGCAGTACCGGTATATACCGACATACCGGTATGTACCGATAAACGGTATATATCAAAATTTTCGGTATATACAGCGGTACAGTATATATCGGTATACCATGGTATCCAAAAAATTTATACCCAAACCGTATCAAAAATTAACGGTACGGTATCATACCGTACCGAAAATTACAGTATACCAAAATTTCGATATTTTTTCGGCACGATAAGCCCGGTATACCGATTTTTCGATAATTTTTCCCACCCCTAGCTCCAATACCACTTGTTGGAATTTTGTGAAGATATTTGAACAAGAACAACAAGAAAAGATATTTGGAGTATGACTCTGCTACTTTTATGTGGAGAAATTCTTGTTGTAGACTTGTTGAAAAATGAGTACAAGACTTCTCCTATATATACTAGTGTAGGGATCAACTAGTCAATAAATCTACACAATACATGTATCTATGTTAAATGGAATAAATAGTAGATTGACCGATGGTTCATGAATCATAGGAAAAAGCATTAACTTCAATAGCTCTAATTAGGGGTGGCTAATCGGGTCGGGTCGGGTACCCCACTCCGATTATGCCTAAAATATGCTACCCGACCCCAACCCGATTTTGTAAATCGGTGCCAACTCTGAGTCGGGTAGTCAGTGCCGAATACCGACTTAGTTTTTTTTTTTTTAATTTTATATATAAATCTATATATTTATTGTAAGTATTAGTTTATTAGAATTAATACTATTAAATAATAATAAAAATTCTTCCTAGATGCACTTTTTGTTTTTGTTTTTTCGCATTTATTTATTTTATTGTTATATTTGTATACAAATCTATATATATGTTGTCATGTTACTAATAAATATGTTAGCTATATATATGGATATTCCCATGGTGTTATGATAGTATTTTTTTTCTTTGTGTTTATTTATTTATTTTATTTTTATTTTGTACATAATTTAGATATATAATGTTAGCTATATACTCTCATTTGCCAAGTTATAATAGCATATCATGTATTTAAGGGTATATGTTATTTTTAATATTAAGTTATCATTTATAAATTTCACATATTAAAATTAAGAATAATAAAACTATATTACAATATATTAATTATATATTTAAATATATAAAAATATTTCAAATATAAATATTTTAAAAAATCGAGTATCGGGTATACCCGATACCCGACCTCACCTAAAAGCCATACCCGACCCGACCCCTACACTCGATTTTCGGGTAATCGGGTACCCGATACCCGAGAAATTTCGGGTCGGATATTGGGTACCCGACTACCCGACACCCAAATAGTCACCCCTAGCTCTAATGAATCAACGTGACCATAAAATCAAGATATTTAAGATGGTCCCAAATAATTACGTTGTATTCAGTTTATTTGAAACCAGGTAATATTGTCCGATTATATTGCCTAAAATTTGACAAATGTGAAGGTTGTGTTGAAAATCCATTTCAAAAACAAATTTAACAAGCGATGTAAACGTGTGGGAAAGAGATTTTGTCGGCACAAACACAAAAATTTCTACCTCAAGAAAATAACTATCGATGTATGTATATATGCTACACACCACCTTAAACAATCCCTTCATTGAGATAGACGAAGAGAGGAGAAGAAAGAAACGCGCACACAAACAAATACAAAAATGGTAAATTTCATACAAATCGCAGTTCTCTTTGCCGGCGCCCTACTTTTGTCCGTCGCTGGCATCGCCAACGCCCAAGGCGCACAGTTCCTCGTTGTGGGCGAGGTCTATTGCGAAGTCTGTCGCACCAACTTCATCAACAGGCTCAGTGAGCCTATGGCAGGTTAAAGTCCAGTGCAGAAATTGTATTTCATCTTATATATATTCTCATGTTTTTTATAGAAGTTATTAATATATACTAATGACATATTGGTACTATTGGAATAGAAACTCCAACTTTTAACGATGATGCATTGTTACGTTCCTACTTTGTCCTTAATTTGGATCCTCTATCCATTTTTTATGTCTCCTTGTTAGCATTAAGTTTTTTTCTCTTCATTTTTCTTTTTCAATTTCATTTCTTTATACTTTAGTTTAATTCTACAATTTTAACTAGGATTGACTCTATCAAATCAGGGTTTATAATTATTATTTAGCATTTTATTTCATATTTTTAGTTAATAATTGATTGTTATAATTCATTATTCCGTAATTAGGGTGTATAATTAATCAAAGCTAAGTAATAAATATCAATTATGGTTCATTATATTATAAATTTTTTTCTATAATAAATAGTATCAAACGTAAACTGCACACAAGATATTAGGATAGAGGATCCGACTATGAGTCAGCACTTGGATATAATGTGCCAATACTTTCAAAACTAATAAATCACGGCGTTTTACTTATCCTTTCCCCAACCATGCAGGTGCGACCGTGCGCCTAGAGTGTCGAGGAGAGGAAGTCACAAACGTAACATACAAACTCGAGGGCACGACCGACCCAGCCGGTCACTATGAGTTGAACGCAATCGGTGACCATGGCACAGAGGAGTGCGGCGTGACGCTAGTGAAGAGCAGTCGGCCCGACTGCAATATCATGCCTAATGAGGGATGGGCGATCGAGCCGACAGCAAAGGTCACGCTCACCAAAAACAGTGGCTTCCACGACAACAAGCGCCACGCGAACCCCCTAGGGTTCACCAAGAAGGAGCGAGATCCAGGCTGCGCCGAGCTGTTCAAGGAGCTCGAGCTCAGCCCTGATGGTATTGCAGTTTGATCGCTCTAATGTTTGATCGATATATTGATTTATTTATTTCATTTGTCTTTGATTTTTTAGGTTGATGGTGGAATTTGGAAACTAGCTAGGTTCTTTAATTATTTGAAGTATGATTAGAGTTATAGCTAGATTGTGCAAGATGTTTGTGTAGAAGTGTAATACCTCGGCCTTTTTAATCCATAATAAATTTCTGATTTTTAAAATTAAGATTAATTTCCATCCCCGAGAACTAATTTACAGAGATAACAATGAGACAGGAAGAATTTAATATAGAAACGTAAACGAGACGAATCATATCGCGATAAATAGTCCCGTCAACAATACTCACACCATAACTTTCTTGTACCCTATACCTTAATTCAAGGATTTTCACGCTCTATTTAAAATAACAAAAATAACCTCTATTTCTTTTGGATAACATTCCCAAAACAGGATAGAAGAAGTTCATTTCTCTCTAGCAAGAGGGTAAGATTTTCTTTTCTTTCTTTTTTCCTTTTTAACCCTCCTTACAACCTTTTCAAGTTAACATTCTCCAGAGTGAAACCACAACAAAAGCTTATGTTCCAGTATCAATTTCTCATTTCAACAATCTCCAGAGTGAAACCACAACAAAAGCTTCATAAGATTATATAAATTTAACTTCTTTATTTCATATTTTAAATTTTTGTGAAGCATAGAATGATAAAATATATCACATATGCCCATACACTCTGTAGCAAACCAACACGAAGTAATTCGCAAAGATTGTCATTAACTAAAAATTCTCAATACCCAAAATTCACAAACATATAGCCAAACTTGCAAAAATCGATAAAATCTTGTACTGTACATCCTAGATTAGAAACATAAGAAGAAATCGAACTACAATTAGAATTCCAAGTACTTAGAAGATGCTGAATTCTAATCCTAGTTCGTAGTGATAGAATCTATCGGGAGAAGAATTAGTGACGAGTCGGGGCTGGACTAATTTTGTTGTTAGTTGTCTAAGCCACAACTGCGTCTAGGCAGTTAGTTGATCGAACAACCGATGATGGTGATGAGTTACCAGTTGTTGTTGTTGTCATCGGGTTGAGAGATGGAAGGGAACAATGGGAAAGTGGGTCGGCGATGGTGGCATCCGGTTGATTGCTGCTAGCGGCCGAACGAGTTCAGGGCGAGAGAAAGCAGGGGTTCGGCTAGGGCTGTTGGCAGCGGCGCCGTGCTGCTGTGGTGGAGAAGTCACGACAACGACAAAGTCGAGATGGTGACAAGCAACATATGCTTGTCGAGATGGTGACAAGCGGCGTCTGCTTATCGGGTTTTAGATAGGCAGATCGAGATCTCTTCTTCTATGCGGGTTTCTGTCATAGGATAGAAAGAGAGGGGTGAGATGGAGAAGTCGATGTTTCGGCGGTTGAAGACGGTTGACAGTGATTCAATCGGGCGGCAGTGGCTCGCAGTGACCTTGTTAGTCGAATTCATAGAAACTTTTTTGACGGCGTGGAGAAGGCGATGGCTCCAACCTAAAAGTGTGCCTAAAAGTTGCTCCCATCCTTGTGGTAGGTTGATCCAGTCGTACTCACGTGGAAGGCTAAGCAAGGTTTTTGGATTATTTGTTTGGTAACGAAACGTAAGGAACACTAAACAAATTAACCATAAACATGCAGACAAACACAGGTAACTTGACAGGATTAAGGATTAAGATTTAAGACACGAGGTTCTCTCCTTGTGTATCTATCAATCACGTATCACAACGCATATCAAAAGGTTTAAAAAATGTCTCTTATCAAAACCTTAACCGTAGCTCTCTCATTAAGGAGGGTATATAAACGATTGTAAATCAAATTCAATGAGTCACTCGTTTATGATAAACAGATTCATTCAAATTAAACCATAATTTAAACAATAGATTCATCTCTCAATCTCATATATCATCTAACACAATTAAACAATTGATTTAGTCACAATAATATCAATTCAATTGGATAGTTGCTAAATCACAAGTATGCAATCAACCAATAACACGATTTGACTTCCCCTAATCCTACATGGAGAATTAGTGAATCAACATAATCAAACAATTCACACATTCAAACAATACATTCATAATCAATGAAAACTATAAGTAGATAGAGAGATCAATCCTTACAATTTACGACGGAGGACGTGTAATATGCATCAATTTTTCTCACATTCTTGATGTATCACTTTTGTGCCGTGGCTACCGCCATCAAATTTATTAATTTTATGATAATTATGACAAAAATGAAAAATATATATGATTAACACTATTATTTATTAACATGTAAATTAATTATCGCTCATAATTTTCTAGCATGTATATATCTTTCATATGTATAAATCAACTAGTAGCGTTGCTGAGCACCAAGGTTAGCTAAAAATTGTAGTTCTGAGATGGTGTGGACCTTTGGTTTTTCCTTCTTGTTTGAAGGATTTGATTTCAAAGGATTATGTATAAAGTATTTTTTTACTCAAAAAGGAAGAAAAAAAATAAACGCTACAAGAATTTCGCTAATAGACCACGGGAATGCCCATGGTCTATTTCAAAATCACGTGGTCTACAAAGGTGTAGTCTATTACGATGCGGCTATGACCACGCGATTTCCGTGGTCTATTCGGTTATAGACCACGGTGAAAACCACGTGGTCTATAATGTTATAGACAACGGCCACCAAGGTGAACCACGCCTTTCCCCGTCGTCTATGACATTATAGACCACGCGGTTTTCACCGTGGTCTATAATGAATAGACCACGCATTTCGTGGTCTATAAGCGAATAATATATTTTGTTATTTTATTATTTATTTAATACATGTTTTCATAATTTGAATGCATGTTTCTGCTAATTAAAAATAATAATCCAAAAATAGATATAAAATATTTTTCATAATATTTATATCAAAATCAAGGTACACATTTCATAAGCATTCAAAACGTTATTTCCGGGAAATTCTCAATCTACATGTATTTTCTAACTAGCTACTAAAATTTATCCAAAAATATCCATTCACCATCTTGAACAACAAATATTTTCTAACTAGCTACTAAAATTCATCAAAAAAAAAATCAACTTCACCATTTTCAAGCATTTCACCATCTTTGCTTCAACAACATCAATCATCTAACTTGATCTCATCTACATTATTAGAATAAGATATAAAATGGTAAGAAATAAAATTTAGTACATCCAAATCATTATGTTCAACAAAAAAGTATGAAACTTACCATCATCAACCACCATAGAATCAGCGACTAACTCGGACCACAAAAAGTGCGGAGGGCTTGGGTATCCAAGTTCCTGTCCAGGCTTACCCTAATGATTGCTGTATAAAGAAAAATGAGAAAAACTAACCTCCTGTTCAGTGTGACAAAGTGAGCAGATGACCTGCACAACATTAAGAGATGGTTTCAAAGGATTATCTGGAATAACTAGAAAAATGACAAGCAAAAAGCTCTTGAAAAGATAGAATACTTGATAAAGCAAGGAAGAAACAGACCATCTCAATTAAGTGGCGAGGGATATCATGCCTGAACTTTTGGTCAATGCAAATATTTTTCTGTTGGCCATTAATATAAAGGACTAGGCATCATTTTTCATTTCCCAACAAAGAAGTATATCAAATAAAACAATGAAAATGGCTCTCGCGTTCACCATATCTTAGAGGCTGAGTTGATGAGTAGAAGATGCTTTAATGATGTATAGATCCTAGGTGTACACTAAACAAATCAACACCCATCTGACATACCCTAAGATGTAAGCTCAGACAAGCAGGGCCAACCTTGATAGAACAGAACGACTGTTAACTTACCTTTGCCTCATTATGACAGTGACGGCAATCAAATATCTCATTGCAACAAGGAGCTCTGACTAGACACCACCGACGATAATGGGAACAACTGCCAATCAAATAACAAATACGATAAAAAAATCAAGAAGGGCAGAACAAACCAGAGTAAGTACACAAAGCTAGAAGCCGTACCCATAGTTCAGGTATCCATTATCTAGAATTTCAGAGCTAGCAATTTCTTCATTGCACATTCCTCCAGCTGGAATATGCTCTTCATATGACGACTCTAAAGGTGATTCACAAACCTCGATGCAATTTGTAACTACACTATTTCCAGCCAACCTTCTTTCTGAGATTTTTGACTGAACTCGTAGATTGCTAGAATGATCGTGATCAACAGCTACAAGCACCATTGGACTGTGTGATGTGACAATAGGAATACCTAGCAGCTATGTTATATGCCAAGCACCTGCATTCAGAAACGAATTCAGGCAAAGACTAAACTTATTCATGCATTTCTAGTCTAGCTTCCCTCCAGATGGGCAAACACCTCAAGACCATGAAGCTTATCTTGCACATTCACTGCAGATCAACTAATCAGCAACAAAAAAATCCAAGGTTGAACGCTCCATTTGATAAAAACATGTTATCCTTACTTTTATTGTAGTAAGCTGTTGGAGTAACATGTTAACATCCTACCACTTCCTCACGTAAACCGGCATATCCTTTGCGAGAAACATGATGGGGGTATATATTCTTTGCTCTCAGATCCTTTGAGTTTTTACTTTTGGCCTAAGAAATATATGAAACCAAATAATTATAAGATAAAATAGTTCTTTCTTTTCCATCACTTATACTTATTTATTATTATTGCAGAAATGGTAAAGACTATCTATCTTACCTTGAAGTTTTGAGACATACAATGAGTAACAAAAGACTTCCAAATTCACGATATCCAAAACATTAAATAACTATATAAGCTATTCTTAACAAGCACGAGTTCATGGAAGACCTGGGAGACCACAAACAGACTTCAACAAGCTTTTAGGACATCTTTTATCACCATTCGAGATTAACTATGACCTTAGCCTAAGAGAATAAGCCTATACACGCAGCACATTCCAATTGAGTCATTGACAGCAGCAATTTGAAGCCATCCCTACAGGAATGGGGTGATCAACAATGATGAAACTCATTGGACTAGATCTAGTCTGACACTAGAGGGATCAAATTAAACAATGAATCAGGACGCACACTCTGCATCACTTTTTCTTAATCAACAACTAAGTAAACCACATATTTCACCAAGTATCTAATCGCAAGCGGACCAACAATATTCATAGTAAGAATCGTTAAAGGATCAACAACTTTTCCATATTTCACATGAATCATCATATACCACAAAATTTCACAACAGCAACACGAAATTAGGCAACAAACAAGTACCTGTTGGCATGAAGAAGAGCAGCAGGGGCCAAGTAGGACTCCGGATTCCACCAGTAGCTGGGGCAGGATGTGCTACAGCAGGCGCACAGAATGCACTCGTACATCCCATTCAGCTTCTTCCGATCCTCCTTGCTCTGCAGATTCTCCTTCCCCAGATTCTCCGGTGGGCTCTTCATCTTCAGCCACGGCTCAATCGACTTATACTGGTTGTAAAAGTTGGTCATATCGACCACCAAATCCTTAATCACGAACATGTGCGGCAGCGGCGTGATCATCGTCGGTCCGTCGGAGGTTATCTTCGTCAGACAGGCGAGTCCGTTCCGGCCGTCGATGTTCATCGCGCACGAGCCGCAGATCCCCTCACGGCAGGAGCGGCGGAAGGTTAGGGTTGGATCAACTTCGTTCTTAATCTTAATTAGGGCGTCGAGGACCATGGGGCCACACTCTTTGAGGTCAATCTCAAAGTTCTGGAGGTCCGGCTTCTGCAGGGTATCCGGATTCCATCGGTAGATTTGGAAGGTTTTGGGGGTGGAGCTCGGCTTCGCCTGCGGATCCAACTGCTGCGCCGCCGCCTCGGATGCTTGTTCCCGGTAGATGACAACTCTCACCACCGGTGACAGCGCCGGAACCCTTGTAATAGCTCGTCGGACCAATCCAGTCGCCATTGATCGGAAGAGAGAGAATCCCGAGCACGCGAGATAGAGAAGTAAAATGCTGAAGATTAGAGGTGGAGATGGGAATAAGAGGACGTGGTTGGGTCTAACAACATTTGTTTTTTTGTGTTCCATGGGACTCCAACGTCGTCGTTTCGTGATGGTTACATCCTCGTCATTTTGATTACCTTTTCCCCGTGTACAATCTAACTTTGGTTTTGCTCTTCTATTTTTTTATTAACTAAATCTATTTTTTTTATGAATACAAAATTAATGAGCTACTTAGAGACCACATGGCTAAGTGGCGAAAGACCACGCGGCCTAAGCCCGTGGTATTTAATCGGCGTGGATGTTGAGCGACGGGAAAAAGCGGTGGTTAATAAAAGTTATCTGTTAATATCACGCGGTAAGTGCACCGTGGTCATCATATGAAAAAACGATAATAGACAACGCGGTTCTCAGGCCGTGGTCTATAACCGTTTAAAAATATGGTTATAGACCACGCGTTTCACCACCCACGTTGTCTATGTCATAATAGACCACTTTAGTACTAATGTGCGTGGTCTATGAGCAAAATTCTTGTAGTGAAACTACAGTGACTTCTTACTATTTATTTACTTGAGATTGTCTCATGTGAGGAGGATATCCGCATGTACAGACATTAAGACTTTTATTCAGTGCAAACGACACTTTTATTCGGTGTAAATGATACTTTCTAGTTATAAGGTAAAAAATAAATGATATTTTTATTCAACATAAATGACACCTTTTAAAATAATTAACACTTTTGAATCAAATCCTTCAACATAAATCACATGGGAGGTTGTTGTGTATTTACCCAAGTCCCTTTATTTTTTTTTTTTTTTTTTGCCTTTTTCCTTCTTTAGTATTCCATTCAAGTATTTGAGGGTTTTATCGAAACATTTGGAGATGGATCAACTCCGACCCAAATCCAACGTTGATTAACCAAATTATTGGACCAACCCAAATCATTGGGAACAAACCAACATATTATAACATGCATGGTTGATGGTACTAATATTCTCAAGTTTCTTTAAATTTAATGGTGAACATAGCTAATAGGATGTGGCCCAACCACTGGGCCCAAGATCGTGCCCAATCAAGTAAAGTCGACATCAAGCTCTACCGACAAGTTCGGCCCAAGAAGCCCTAAAACCGGTGGGAACAGCAGGCTCGGTCATATCTAAAAGAATCCTAATTCGAGAAGGGATAGGATTAAGATCCCATCCAAGATCTCGAATCCTAGTTAGAAGACCTCGGATTTAAGATCTAGGTCAAAATAATTGTGTATAAACAGAGGCTAGATTAGGCGAAATAGAGGATCACACTCTTTGTAATCGCTTACACATTGATACGAATACTCTCTCGCCGTGGACGTAGATCTAATTTAAAGATCGAACCACGTAAATCCTTGTGTTCTTCTCAGTATTTATTTCCCTAACGAAATTAAGATCGATCTTTGGCGCCATCTCGTGAGAACAAAAATTTGTGTTTTCGATCAACTTTCATTTCTGAGGAATCAATCACGACGATGTATACCGAAGTCACACATCCGTAGTCGCCGTGGCAACAACGGCAGAATAACGGCGGTCGGACACGCCGAGCTCGGCTGAAAAGCCCGATCTGGAATCGACCCCGGGCGGCATGTCCACACCTCGACGAACAAGGAATCCCATCCGCATAAAAAGCGGGATACCAAGCGAAGGAGATCGCGGAAGAAACAACGAGAACCTCCCGCCTCGGATAAACCTCGACGACGCCGTCGAGGGTTTCTCGAGAAAAACAAGGAGAGTTTCCTCCAATACCTCGCCAAGCATGTGGTCACCGCATCCCGAAGAAAGGAACGCCAAGCCTCGTCTAAACACGAGGCACCGCAACGAGGTGGATCCCCAAAGATCCAATCATGGCGCTAAAACCTCCGCACAAGTCGGGCTCAAACCGACCGCGGGAGGGACGAACAACGCGGAAAGGACGTCGCGACCGCCGCGAGGCCAGCCCTTACTACCAAAAGGAGTTCGATCGGCGAACCCGCCTCACTCTCCAGGCGGTTTGCAGGTGCGGAGGATAGTCACCTGTTCTCAAACGAAATACTCGACACCCCGCTCCCGGACAAATATCGGGTGCCGAGCATCACCCCCTATGACGGACTGAGGGACCCGCAGAACTTTCTCTCGCAGTTCCAGTACAATATGATCAACCAACGCCTCGGCACAATTCATATGTGCAAGCTCTTCCTAATTACTAGTCGACAACGCCACGGTGGTTCGACGATCACCTCACAGGAGCATTGGTTCTACCGCGATCTAATGAAGGCCTTCCATGAAGGTTCTTCCGTAAGGCAAGTCAAAATGACTTCGCACATCTCCTCACTTTGAGGCAAGACCGAAACGAGTCCATCAGCGACTTTATGACCAGGTTCAATAAAGAAAGCCTGAAGGTCGCAGACGTAAACGACCTCCTCCTCATCTCACCTTTCGTAAGCGGCATCCGGCCGGGGCTTTATATAAAGAGATCATCAAAGCGAACCCCGTCTCGCCACGGAGCTATAGCGCATAGCCGATCGGTTCGCCAAGGCGGACGAGGCTGATAGAATGAAGCGCGAGTCAGAAAAAGGCGGATCCTCTGAGAAAGGAAGAAGGGAAGAAGGGCGAGAGATCGTAGCCAAGGCCGACGGCACTTGGAAAGAATCGCCGCCTATAGAGTCCGGGCTCGGACCGCGCAACACCTCGGACGACCTCAATACACCTTTGACGAAGCCGAGGCGTAAATCTACGAACTCCACATGGATAAGTTTGAGAAACCTCGACCAATGACGGTGGGTGGCGCGAACAAAGGACAAGATCTGCTCCTTCCATGAAGATTACAGGCACGACACGGAGGAGTGCCGAGACCTCATGGAGGATATCGAGTGTTAGTGCAGACGGGGTCCCGAGAAAATACAAAGGTCGTGACCGGCGAGGTGGACAAGACGGCCCCTCAACGAAGCGAGAAAAGGAGGAAGGCAAGAAGGGGTGTGCCCTAACAAGAAGGCGGCGGTGAGGACGAAGAAGGAGACGACGTGCCGCAATATGATGGAGTCATCTCCACCATTACGGGGCTCCCCCGAGGAGTCACGAAGTCCTCCTTGAAAGCCGAAGCCCGAAGTCCACATACCGGCGAACCGATCAATAAGAGGCTCAGAAGGGAAGAAGCGATCACCTTCTGCGAAGACGACCCCGTACCTGCGATAGTGCCCCACCAGGATGCGCTGGTAATCTAGGCGATGGTCGCAAACAAGTTGGTGAAAGCGTATACATCGACGGTGGCGCATCGATAAGCATCCTTTTAAGGAATGCTTCGATAAGTTAGGGGTAGAGGCGGCCGCGCAGCACCGCCTTCCGCCAAGCTTCGCTCAGAGGAAACATGCCGGAAGGGATAATCAAGCTACATCACGGTGGGAAAAGCTCGACAAGCTCCACCAAGGTGGTACATTTCTTCAGTGATGGCCTACTCGCCGTATAATATCATCTTGGGCGAGATTGGTGGATCATTGTAAGGGCGGTATGCTCAACATACCACCGACGATGAAGATCCCCACAAAAGAGGTGTAGCCGTGATCCGGGGATCGAGCAGGCAAAGAATGCTTACAAGTCGCTCTATGAGTGCAGGGGCTCCAACCCGGCACCCGTGCATAGCAACTAAAGAAACCCAAGGAGTTGGAAGTAAAAGAGACAACGCCTATCTCTGGCAGCCCGGTGGAAGAGGTCATTCTATACAAAGACGAGCCACTCAAGGTCGTCAAGATTAGCTTTACCGAGGCATCTGAATTGAGAGAACAGGTTATCCAACTCCTGAGGGAATTCCGAGACGTATTTGCTTGGTCGCCCCTCGACATGACCGGGGTCTCCCCGGGTATCATCACCCATAAGCTAAACATCGACCCGAGCACAAAACCAGTTCGGCAGAAGCAACAAATTTTTGCAGCTGAACGGAACCAAGTCATCCACGACGAGGTAAATCAATTACTAAAAGCTCGCATATTGTTCGAAGTTAAATATCCGACATGGATAGCCAACCCGATGATGGTGAAGAAAGGAGGAGGGGGATGGCGAATGTGCATTGACTACACTGACCTCAATAAACATTGCCCAAAGGATTGCTATCCCCTTCCCAACATCGATAAGAAGGTCGACGCATTGGTCGGGTTCGAAGTCTTCAGTTTCCTGGACCTATATAAAGGGTATCATCAAGTCTTGATGGATGACGAAGATGCGGCCAAGACAGCCTTCATTCTGAGACTTGAAGTCTTCGATACGGAAAATGCCATTCGGACTTAAGAATGCGGGAGCTACTTATCAAAGAATGGTAGACAAAATATTCCGACCCTACATAGGTCGGAATGTGAGGTGTCGTCGGCGACATCGTAGTAAAAGCATGGAAGAAGCCGCATGTGTCACCGATCTCCGGATGGTCCTCGGCTTACTACGAAAAGTCAACCTCAAACCGAACCCCGTAAATGCACGTTATGCGGTTCGATCCGGAAAATTCTTAAGATGTTTGGGTTTCACAAGAAGGGTTAAAAGCCAACCCATCCAAGGTTCAAACCATTCTAGAAATGAAGATGCCAAGACCATTCACGACGATACAACCGACCGGTGCATAGCCGCACTAAGCCGCTTTTCAAAGGTCGCGAACAAGCGCCTACCCTTCTTCAAGGTACTCAAAAGGCTCCTGAGTTCTCTCGAATGATACACATAAGTCCGCTTTTGAAGATATCAAAACTACCTCGCCAAACTTCCTACTCGTCTGTTCAGAAAGAAGAGAGGTTCTTTCCTATACCTCGCCGCCGGACGAAACAATAAGTGCGATCTTGAGCACGAGAAGAAGGACGTCGACTCGGTATACTTCATCACCGAGCATTGAAAAGCCCGAAACAAGGTATCAACCTTTGAGAAGCTCGCCTAGCATTAGTAAATCTTCGCAAGGAGATCAGCGTCCATACTTCCATGCACATCCCATACAAGTCCTCATCGACCATCCACTTCGCAGTGTTAACGGCGGAAGCTTCGGGAGAATTGCAGTGGGCAATTGAACAGGCGAACATGATATATCTTTACGCCCGTCAAGCCATCAAAGGTCGAGCCTTAGCGGACTTTCGCCGAGGCTCACTGTCGAGAAACCAAGCCCCCGAGTCCAGTGTCGAGACAAAGCCGGTTCAACCGGTGGAGAAAACACCGAAGGATTCTTTGCAAGTCACGTTGATGGGGCTTCAGGAAAAGCAGTAATGGAGTCGGCATCTTGCTCCTGGGCGGGATGGCGAGATCACGACGCACTTCGGTTCTCGTTCAAAATACGAACAACGAGTAGAGTATGAGGCCTTGATCGCAGGACTTCGCCAGCTCAAAGTCTTCGACATCTGAGCAAGAAATTTCATAGTGACTCTCAAGTCGTCAGTAAGCCACATGTTGGGGAAGTGCGAGGCAAAAGGCGATGGGATGAAGAAATACCTCGAGAGAGGCAAAAGCCTACAACAAACTTTCTCCCACTTCCGGATCATTCGCATCCCGAGGAGCAAAGCAGGCGGTGACATCTTAATCAAATTGGCCTCGTCAACAAGCCCGCCAAGAGAGGAAGTTCAAAACCAAGCATATATGATGCTAATGAAGGAGCGAAGTCAACGTAGTCTCGACGAAGAGCCAAATGGATGACTCCTATTCAAGAATACACGGAGAAAGCGAACGCCCATGATAAGCTCGAGGCCGGGAGGATCCCGAACAAATCTTTGCGATATGTACTAGGCGGGGAGTTCTCACAGAAATCATACCTCTAGCTCTCCTAAGATGCTTGGGTCCGAACAGGAACTGATTACATACTACGGAAGTGCACGAAGGATCATGCGAAGTCACATCGAACCCCGAGCCTTGTCAAAGAAAGTCATGCGATGGGGATACTATTGGCCGACAATGTTCAAGACTCACTCAACCTTGTGAAAAGGTGTCCAAGTGTCAAATTCACTGAACGCGTGCCAAGGCTACCGCATGGACCGACCTCGCCTCCGCATAAAGCGTTTGGCGTTTATACGGTGGGGATCGACATCGTGAGGCCCTTACGCAAGCGTCGGGCAACTTCAATTCCCGATTGTCGCGATTGATTACTTCACGAAGTGGGTAGAAGCGAACCCTTGGCGAAGATCACAAGCAAAACGCCTCAACTTCGTGCGGAAGAACATAGTATGTCGATTCGGCATCCTCATATCCTTCTTTGGATAATGGGACACACCATCGATAAGATATTCAAAGATTGGTGTCAAGAGCTTGGATCCAACAAAGTTCACCCGATGCCGCCCATCCTCAAGCAAATGGTCGATCAAGTCACCAACAGACGATTGTGAAGGTCTCAAACCCGTCTTGATCGAGCTAAGGGTCTTTGGGTGGAAAATTTACCACAAGTCTTATGGTCATACCGAACAACACCCGGACGGCGAGCGGAGAAACGCCTACGATCCGCATATGGAACCAAGCGGTGATCCTCGCAGTAAATCGAATACCGAGCCACACCATTCACTTCTCCGCCCGAAGCAAATGGGAAAATCTATGAACCGATCTAGATCCGTCAAGAAAAGAGACCTCGCCTACATCGAGGAAGCTCGGTACAAACAACAAGTAGCTCGGTATTACAACCGCCGTGTCAAGTCCCGGCAGCCCGAGTAGGCGACCTCGTGCTCGAAATAATGAAGTCGATAAAGCCGCAAAGCTCGACAAACTGGAAGCCACATGGGAAGGACCTTACAAGATTGAAGAAGTCCTCGAGAAAAGGAGCTATAAGCTCGCCCATTTGTGGGTGAGCAAATACCCAACACATGGCACATCATTCATTTGAAGAGATATTTTGCATAAGTGTCGAAAGTTGAGTCTTGTTCGCTTTCAATCTCGCTGGGTCGGGTCCGGTCTTGTCGCCTTGTTCCATTACCTCTTATCAATAAAAATCTTTCTTTTCTCTATCTATTTTTATCTTGCATGTTTTCATTTGTCACTTATGCACATAACTCTTATAAAAATACCCTCTTGGGACGAACAATACCCTCGACGGAGGATGGATCACCTTCGCTTAATCTGAAGACGAACTCCAAACGCGTAAGGGAACCACCCTCCCGATAAAACTTGGCAAAACAGAACCCATACCTTCGTGCAGGAAGGATACCTCATTTATTTCGAGGACGGATACCTTCGCATTTGAGGGACCGAACTACCCTCGCTTATTTCAAGGAAGCTTCAGATGAAGACGGATACCTTCGCTTATTTCAAGACGGATACCTCCATACGAGGATGAACTACCCTCGTTTATTTCGAGGAAGCTTTGTACGAGGACGGATACCTTCATTTATTTCGAGGACGGATACCTTCGACGAAGACAAACTACCTCGTTTACGGTAAGAAGCGAGCTATCTTCGCTAAACAAGGACGACCTACCTTCTTATTTGTTACGGTAATTGCGCACAAGTGCTCTCAAGAGTTAACGCAAAAGCAAAATTAATTTTTTAAATTATACATTTTATACATCACGAGGTCGAAGAGGTCCGGGAGGCGGGAAAAGCTTAGCCAATCCCTAGCAAAATCGGATTCAACAGTATCTATGCTAATCCTACCTACCTCGTCCTCGATCTACGCTTGAGCCCCTTGCTCGACCTCGCCACTTGACGATGCAGCCACCGCTAGATCGACCTCGGCTGCTCGATGACGCCCGGCCGGCCTTAAGGATCCACGTCGCTCTTGGGCCATGGCGTCTCTCTTGAGCTCGCCACTCCGGATCGTCAAAATGGAGCATTTATTGTAGTCCGGCGGTGAGAAGCCCCGGCAGAAGAAGAGAGCCTCTGATCCGGTCAAGCGTTCTTGAGCTGTGGTTGTCGAGCAACGACGGTCTTGATATGCCTCCAGTCTTTTTAATTCGGCGAATCGCTCCGAAGTTGCCAGATTTCTTGCCGCACTCACTTTGCACCTCGGCGCAACGGCGGCCTCGACAACCTTAACCGACTCGGGAATGGTCATCCCACCACTGTGGATGACTTCCTCGACTCGGCATGCTCCTCGCCCACTGCTTGTTTTAGCCTCCTCCTCGCAATTTCGAACTTCTCCTCCAACTCCAAAAGCGAGCCGAGCTCATCATGACTCTCCGGCGCTTATACTTAATACCGCCTCCACCGCACATGGCCTAGCTGTCCCCTTTACATGGAGGAGTTCGACCTCTTTCAATTCAAGAGCCCGCGACAAGTCTTCGATTTGGTTCAACCAACGGAAGATCAAGCATTTCGGGAAAGTCTGAATAAAAGATAAGTTTCTTCACGTAAACTTGTGATTTTATTATGCCTTGAGTAAACCAAATACATGTGAAAAAAAAAAGAGGGATCAATCGACCCTCCGTAAGCTTCGAGCCTATCTACCACGGCCGCCTCACGAGCTTGGGAAGCCTCGACCTCATCCGCCTAACCCGGCTTCTTTGGCTTCGGCCCTCAGAACTCCCGGTCTCGACGCCTTTAAAGCTTCATTTCTTGCCTTCCCGACCCCATAGATAGATCGGCAATTAAAGCATCGGTCGTGGGATCTCGGTCAACCTGGCAGTGCACGGATCGACCGCCGCCGGCGAGAGTCGGCGACGGCCAGCTCGCAAGACGGCAGTTCCTTCGGATCGCGGACGAGGACCTCAACATAGGCCCGCCCATAGCATCTTCCTCTCTCTTCTCATACCCATACTTGGACTTATCCACCAGGTAATCCCGGCGACTTCTTCGATGGCATCCGAAGCGGCGCTTATTTAAGACCTCGCCACGTCTGAGACCATCCGGGAGAAGCTCGCGACAGAATGCCTCCGCAAAAGCACGAAGCATTTCCCCCTGCGAGTTCGCCACGTCGTTCTCCCGACGGTGAGCTTCCTCCACCTCGGCCCTCATCGAGGCAACCTCGGCCTCCGCCGCCCTGGTCCTCGCCGCCTCGGCTACCTTCACCGCCTCAACAGCCGCCGCGTCCGCCGCCTTCTGTTTGACTAAGTCCCGGATCTTTGCCTCGGCATCGCAAATATCTTGGACGAGGAGATTCTTCTCCTCCTCCATCTCACGAGCATACCGGGCAACCCCGTCAAACTACATAACGGCGCCTTTCAAGTAGCCTGTTATAAGATCTGACATCTTGGTCATCTCGGCAGACATGCCCATTGCCACCTTCGCCACCTCAGCCGAAACATCCTCGGCCCCCTATACAAAAACCCATCAGGTCAGAAGAACACATTCTTTATATTACTTCACAAAGTATAAGAATAGGTCGCTACCCTGAAAGGTACAAGGCGGTCGCTGGGGACTGACGATCACACATTCCGGGTCGGCATCAACCGAGGTCTCAGGAATTGCATGCTTCAGCTTCTTCAAGCGCTTAAGTGGCTGCGGTGAAGGGATTTGAAGCCTCCCCGCTCATTTCAGGCATGTCCTGAACATCCTTCAAAGTCAAGGACGGGAGCTCGACACCGGAGCTCGATGCCTTCCTCTTCTTCTTTTCCCTGAACAAGTTCACTACAAATGCAACAAGTCAGGCATAGGTACGGACAATCACAAAAAAAAAAAAAAAAAGGGAGGGGCCTCACCCTTCACCGACTCCACCTCGGTGGCAGGATCATAAGGGCTAAGCCCCGCAGCTGCAAGCTCGGACTCGGTAAAGGCCTCATCCACGAGACCAACTTTGTCCAGTGCCTCCTCCAGGCCACCGTTAATCTCGTCAACTATCACATCAACGATCTTCTCCGATCGCCACATGAACTCAAAGGATCCCTCGAACCGACAGAAGAAAAACTTCTTACGCGGTTCGAGATCTTCGACTTTATCTTCGCTGAATTTCTGACGGGGTGATAAATAATACCACCCCGAGCCACCCTTCGCTTGCAAAACCGGAGAACAAGCCCCAAAGTGAAAGAAAAATTATGCCGACGGGCATAGACACCTAGCCCGTCCGATCTTGGGAAAGAATTTGGCGTAAGTTATAGTGATATGCCGAACATCTGTTGAAGTTCGACATATACACGAGGATAAGGAAGACGAAGACCAGCCCGGAGGCTGTCTTCGTACACGGTGACAAACCCTTCCGGAGGGGCACAAGCCCTATTCTCCGGACGGGGGGCAACATACACAATATCAGAAGAAATATAGTATTGGGAGACAATCTCCTTTATATCGGAGATTGTTAAGATAGAAGAAAAAGAAGACACTTTACCAAAATCCCGCGAGGGGGGAACATGCAAAACCGCCGGCGAATCCGACGGCGGCACAGACACAATACGACGCTCAGAAGATTTACTAGAAGAAGAAGAAGCCATAACTTACTTTTGGTTTATCGAAGATGATGGTGATGAACTCCGAGACAACAATGGCGACGGTTACACTTTTTTTTCAGAATATCAAAAGTTTGAAAGTCTGAAATTTTTAAATAGCAAAAGTGATATGAGAAATGGCGTATCAAGGAAGATATTCCCCCATTATGCGCTTTATCGGGAATCCAACCGCTGCCACATTAAATGCGCATTAAATGCGTATCCTATGTCCTGTACTCGACGACGGCAAAAAAATTCCGTGTTCGGCCTCGGCTTAACGCCTCCTCAGGTGAAGCCAGTCAGAGGACCTCGGCTTAACGCCTCGTCAGGTGAAGCCAGACAGCAGACCTCGGTTAAACGCCTCGTCAGGTGAAGCCAGACAGGAGACCTCGGCTTAACGCCTCGTCAGGTGAAGTCAGTCAGAGGACCTCGGCTTAACGCCTCGTCAGGTGAAGCCAGACAAGAGACCTCAGCTTAACGCCTCGCCAGGTTAAGTTAGCCAGGAGACCTCGGCTTAACGCCTCGTCAGGTGAAGTCAAACAGAAAATCTCGACTTAACGCCTCGGCAAGGGATACTAACAGCGCACACGACCTCGGCGGATGCCTCGCAAAGCGGCGTTCGATATATGACTTCGGAAACATTGACACACACCAAGTCGGATCGTTCGCGCCCTACCGACATAAACAACCCCAAACCAACACGACCTAAACCTGCGTCTTTTGGGGGTTGTGATAGGATATGGCTCCAACTACCGAGCCGAAGCATCGGGCCCAATACAAGTAAAGTCGACATCAAGCTCGGCTCGACAAGTTCGCCCAAGAAGACCCCTAAAACCGGTGGGAACACGTAGGCTCGGCCATATCTAAAGAATCCTAATTCGAGAAGGGATAGGATTAAGATCCTATCCAAGATCTCGAATCCTAGTTAGAGAAGACCTCGGATTTAAGATCTAGGTAAAAATAATTGTGTATAAATAGAGGCTAGATTAGACGAAATAGAGGATCCACACTCTTTGTAATCACTTCTTACACATTCAATACACGAATACTCTCTCTTGCCCCGTGGACGTAGATCTAATTTAAAGATCGAACCACGTAAATCCCTTGTGTTCTTCTCGCATTTATTTCCCTAACGAAATTAAGATCGATCAATAGCTTTAGATTCTTATACACCAAGGTAGCTGGATGTCTTCTAAATCTATTTTAAATGAACACATTGTTATTGTCTGCAAAATATTGATTTCTTCATATTTACTTTTTTTACATACCATTAAGATCAACCAAAACATATCTACAACATCAAATTAAAACACAAATCCCAAACCCCTAAAACCATCAAACCATAGATATGGAACAAGGAAAATATAAGATTATGCCGCAATTCTTTCAGTAGCATAAATTAGAGAAACCTTTTAGCATTTGATTCTTCTTCTAGAAATCTTTTTACACTGGGATCTGATCCTACTTTAAGCTTTCATTAATCATTAATATATATATATACATATATAGAGGACAGTTAACGTGAGAACCATTTTTATTGTGAGAACGTGAAAACCAAAAAATGATAAATTCACAGTGAAAGTTGATTAATCCGCTGGGAAAGTTAATGAATCTAAAATAAATAGAAATTTCACCCCTCATGGGATTCGAACCCGGGTGAAAAATTCTGAATTTTTGAATTCAGTAACTTTCTCAATGGATTCATCAACTTTTATGACGAATTCATTTGGTTCTTAGTTTTTAGGATAAAATGGTTCTTATTTGAACCAAGCTATATATATATATATATATATATATATATGAGATGGATCAGATATGAAGTGATAATTTGGTAGGAAATGGAAATGAATCTGGGCCTTTGATTCACTGGATCAATGGTTGAGATTTAATTTCGGTTGTGCTACAATTTTGTGTTTTGTGTGCTACGCGGATTACTTTGCAGCACTAGAACCCTTCTTGTGCTACGCTGCAATGAAAGATGTGCTAAACTAATATGTTTAATATATGTGTTACGAATGGATGAAATATATGCTAAACTAACATGTGCAACATAATAATTCTGATTGTGCTACACAAATATGAAAGATGTGCTAGACTTACATATCTATTCTTATTTCCTACACTAATGAACTTTTTCACCATAATTCACCTATATATATATATATATATATATATATATATATATAGAGAGAGAGAGAGATATGATTCTCACGATAAATGTGTTCTCACCATAACATATGATGGGTTATGGTGAGAACACATTTATCGGGAGAAACTACTAATGTTGCATGAGTATCAAATGAATTCGTTATGAAAGTTGATGAATATGTCATGAAAGTTACTGAATCCATAATATTCGAAATTTTCACATGGGTTCAAATCCCATGAGGGGCGAAAATTTATCCTTTTGATTCAGTAACTTTTCCAACAAATTCATCAACTTTCATAACGAATTCATCATTTTTTATTCTCACATTCTCATGATAAAAATATTTTTATGTTAACCCTCATCTCTCTATATATAATCCATATATGGCTGAATATGAACTACAAGGTTTGATAAGATAAAATAAATTTTTATCTTTGCATATAATAAAGATATTACTAACACATTGCAAATTGGATGCTTAGTTCTCGATCGTCAAAGAATATTATTCATCGAAAGACTTTTTTCCTTGGAACAAAATTAATTAAATAAATAAAATATTATCATGTGAGAGGTGAGAATAGTAAATCTATATGTTCTATAAAATTTATTAAACATATAGTAGGGTGTCACATCACAACTAAATGTTACAAAGTGTAAAATATTATATTTACTTTGTCTCAAAAATATTGGCTTATTTTTTTTAGACCATCATTATTGTCTTATATGAAAAATGAATTATTTTTATTCACAAAATATAATTTTCATTAATTTATATGTTCAAAAAATTTGAGACAACATCTTTAGCAGGAGGGAATTACTTTTCTATTTCTATACAAGTGCTAATTATTATTCCCTCTATCCCACATATGACGGTCCATTTCTTTTCGATATGGTTATTTATGAGAAAAATATAAAATGATAAAAAGTAGATAGATTCTATAATTTTTGAAAATATAATTATTTCCTAAAAAGAAAATATATCATCTTGGATGGAACAGTCCAAAAAAGAATACATGTCATCTTGGATGAAAAGAGTAATATATCTTTACTTCTCCCGAAACAAATGACAGTTTTATTGAATTTTGAACCTAAGCCCTTAACTCTAATTATTGTCAGTTAAAAAACGTAATATCAAGGAGCCATCAGTAGACTGTAGACAAGATCTTAATTAAGACTAACTCATCATAGACGGCTTAGCCCTACCCTGTTTTGAATTTATCTTCTTGATGCACAAAATTTTCTCACCAATCTAAGATTTTAATTATACTCATACAAGCAGCAATATTTAAAAAGAATCAAAACACTAAAAAATTATCAACTACTACTAGCTGTTTAATGCAGCAACATTAAGAAGGTTAGGGGACTCGCAATATTTGTTTAAATAAAATATAGTTTTTCTCTAATTTATTTATGTTCTTCTTCTGGGAACTACAAGACAAACTGGAAGAGATGATCAACAACTTTGACTATTGGAGGCGCATCTCCGCCTCTTCCCGGGGAAGAGGTTCCGGAAATCGCTGTGATCCGCCGCGGCCTGCCACTCCCCCATGGCCACCACGGCGTCGAAGTCGAGCTGCTGCTCGGAGGCGGGGTCGAACAGGCAACCTTCAGAGAAGGCCGGCTGCAGGCAGGGCGGCTTGGCCTTGCGGCGGCCGGCGCCAACGGGCACATTGCGGAGGGCGCCGCCGGCGGTCCAGTAGCGCTGGCAGCCCCTGCAGAAGTGGCGCGGCTGGTTCACGTTGTAGTTGTTGAAGTAGCAGAATTTGGTCTCCATGCTCTTGCACCTCGGGCACCGGATGATCTTGTCCGGTCGCTTCTCCCCCGCCGTCGGATCGGATTTCTGAGGCGGCTGATGTTGACGATCTTGCTCCTTTTCGTGTTCGAGTTTGTGTTCCTGATCGATTTTTTGTTGTGATCTTTCTTTCAGGGAGATTGTGGCTCCGAATAATTTGATGCCTGATGAGGTGTGGTTTTCTTGCACTTGAGCCATGTATAAGAGTGCGAGAGAGAGAGAATGAACCAAATATTCGATGTATTTGGGCTGCTGCAGAATTAAACTTCACACACTATCGCAGAGAGAGAGAGAGAGAGGTGATTGATGAGAAGCTTACAAGCAGAAAGTCTATATGCTTGGTGAAGAAAATTGTGTGGAACTGCAAGTCTGAATATATGCTTCAGAAAAGCGAAAAGGTGAACCGGAAACACCGCGGGAGTCGGGGCGGGGGTCGGGGATTTTAGGGTACTTTATCAGTTGATATATACAATGATTTCGAGTGGAGAAGAAAAAGTACATTGATCTCTATATGTACACTTTGTGCGTACTTATAAATGTACAAATACAATGGAGTACCCAAATCTATATACAGTAAAACCTCTATAAATTAATATCCTTGGGACTATGAAATTTTATTAATTTAGAGAGATATTAATATATCGATAAATTAATAATTTATTAATTAAAAGAGAGACTTTTTAAATTCAGCAAATTTGGTACATGTATTGAAAATAAATGAATTTATTATGTTTCAATTAATTGTATTCATGTATCAACAACCAATTCATTGTATACAATTAACAATTACATACATGTATCAATTCATTGTCAATTAAATATATTCATGCATCATAAAGGAAACATATACTATATAAATCTCGATATGAAATTAAAATAATTCATAACACCCAAGTCCCAACTATGTCTTCTCATCTAAAAGGCATCACAAAATCATCAATGAATGATCAAATGCGTAAAACATTATGTGAGTATAAGAGAGATCATCCCACATGCACTCAACAAGATTTACAAGAGTGAGTTGAAGAAAAATATCGTTTGAAAGTTAGTCAATGTACAATATCAAACACTCTCAAGAGATCATCGTAGTACCTTTCACCAACTTTGAGAAGGGTGGGGATATTAGCGACACAAATCGTGAAATATCCGGATATGGAGAAGGTTCTTTATGAATGGTTTCTTGAAGACCAAGATCAGTCGACATGATGGGAGAGCTTATTTTGGAGAAAGCAAAGGAGACAATGGAGCTTTTGTATCCTCAACACCCTCCTGAACATCAATTTTCTCAAGGTTGGCTTGAAAAATTCAAGGTTGGACATGGTATTAAATCATTCCGTCGTTTTGGAGAAAGTGGTTCGGTTGACATGCATGACATGGAAATGGCGGAGGCCATAAGGAGAAAATAAACCAATTTCCCATGAAGGATGTTTTTAATTTGGATGAAACAGATCTGTATTTCTGAGTTACAAGTTGATCACTCTCTTGCAACCAAGCAACTTGAGGGAAGAAAACAAGACAAAGAGAGGCTTACAGTTGTTATTTGTTGCAACGAGGATGGTTCAGAAAAAATTCATTTGTGGATTATTGGAAAATATGCAAAGCCTCGTTGCTTCAAAAACATCAACATGAGCAACATCAATTGTCATTATCGTGCCAACAAGAGGGCATGGATGACTAGTGTGCTTTTTGAAGAATATGTTCGGTGGTTTGATCACAAAATGAATGGTAGAAGAATCTTGTTGATGGTTGACAATTGTCCAGCCCATCCAAAAAACATTGAAGGGTTACAGAATGTTGAGCTATTCTTTTTGCCACCTAACATGACATCAAAGATTCAACCATGTGATGCAGGAATAATTAGAGCTTTCAAGATGCACTATCGTAGGAGATTCTACAAAAATCTATTGGAAGGTCATGAGTTGGGGCTACCTAATCCTGAAAAGATTAATGTTTTAGATGCCATCAATTTTGCAGTCTCCGCTTGGACAACCAATGTTTCTCAAGTGTCAATAGTTAATTGCATTAGGCATTGCAAAATCCGTTCAAATGAAGAAATCTCACGCGACTCAAGTGAGACAAATTTTGAAGAAAGTCTACATGAGCTTGAGAATATGATCAAGGATGTTGGTTATCGCAATAAAATGGACGTCGACAAAGCGGTGGACTATCCGGCGAAAATGATGAATGTGCGATAGTTCAAAATTTAGAAAATTGTTGCTCGTATTATTGAAGATCCTACTAATGACGAGGCTGAAGATGACTCAGGACCGCTGGAACTAGCCACGAGAAATGAGGCTTTGAGCGCGATAACAAGTCTTCACAATTTTTGTTGCGACTAGAGAACTCGACACAGGAACTCTTGGCGACCATTAAAAAGTTAGGGATGAAATCGATTAGATTTAAATTTTAAGAAAAATCAAGTAACAATTGATTCATATTTTAGCAAATTACCATAATATTTATAATTTTGTAATATTTATGAATTATTAATTTAGAGTTTTGATGGGACCTAATATTTATAAAGGGATTTTCCGAAAAATTATTATTTTATTATCTTATCGAAATTGATGATTTTTTACAAAGGCCCAAGTCGGGACCGGAAGATTTTATTATTTTAGAGAGATTATTAATTTATCGAGTATTAATTTATAGAGGTTTTACTGTACATATGTAAAATTTAATCAAAACCATAAAAATATACAAGATCTACCCATTTCATACATCAAAAAGACCAAATTACCATTCAAATTACCATTCATTCATGTTTTATATTACTATTATCTAAAACATATCCATATATGGAGATAAAACATGCTTAACAATCAGGTCCAACATGCTTTCGTACATCAAATTAAAAATAATCAATCGAGTTTTTGCCATTATACCTGTTTGACCACAGTGCTGTCGGGACTCCTGCAGGTCGTTGGATTTTTACGGGCTTCTGAGCTCCTCCCAAGCTTCTACCTACCACACGATCGTAATCGATGGACTGCTACCTCGGACCTCATTCGACAACACTCAGCACATCCATCGTCTCTTTCGATTCGGGGCGTAGGGTACTTGGCGATATACAATGGAAGATTAATTTAAAAAGACAATGGAATAGTCGGGCGAAAGCCTTCAACTTTTATTAAGGAATTAGGAAATATTCAATACATACGTGAATCTCTTTTTGGGAGGAGACAAACTCTTTTTGCTACCTATGGTAGCTTGGTGCTCTCTGCACATACAAAACTAAAAACTTGAAAATAAAAAAGGAAAATTTGAAAAGAAACAAAAACTGGAACACTATTACAGGAGAGAATTAGTTGTTTTGGGTTTGAAGGAAACTTGGATGATGGTCGATGACCTGAGCTTCCTTAAACTCTTCTTTATATAGAGGTTTGATTCCCTCTATAATATCTTGAATTATTGCCTCAGATTCTTTTTCTCCAAGACAGTTTGCTCGCATATGATGGCGGGTCCATGTCCTTTGCCCAATTCTTCGTCCGATTTTAAGACACGTACGATCGGTATTATGGAAGGACGATCGGTCTTTTCTTTTCTCACATGCTGAGGGGCCATCCTTTTTAATAGTGGCTCTGTACGTGCTCCACTTTCTTCTGCCGATACTTTGTCCGTTGTCGCGAAAGTGGAGTCATTACTCATTTTTGACTATCTTTTCTTAGTGGGAATCTTACTGTTGCTTCACCCACCCATGTCGTTTTCTTTTTGGTGGGTGATTTTCCGCTTTAGAGTCACATGACTTTTTTTTCTCTGTCGGCCACCTAACTTTTTTGGAGGTGCCCGAGGTGTCCTTTTATGAGGAACCCGATGCTCCTCATACTTGTCTACCCGGAACTTCTTGTTGTCTTGTTTTGGCAAGAATCCTTTTTAGAACTCTGGCTCCTTCTGGTTCGGACAATCTGAACAGATCCGAGACGTCTAATGCCCAAAGTGATCCATGTTGCAAAACTTGAGATGAGTCTCATTGCTCGCTGCAACCTTGTTTTCCCAAAAGAGTGTCCTCTTCTTTTCGAAGAAATTATCTGCAAAACTTGTAGTTTTCCTGTCATGGTATTTAACAGGAAAGTTTCATTCGCCGAATTGTGAAAGAACTTGAATGGAAACTTAACTTTGTCCATCGTTAGAGACAGACCCATCGACCCCATGCTTGCCGTGTAGTGATTTGTTCTTCTGAAAATATGGCGACCAATGAGAAATCCGATGAAGGGACCTTGATGTTGTAAAGAGCCCTTGTATCGGGTCATCGAAGCTTGATGTAGTGGAAGGCTTCGTGACTTTCCTTGCCGACAGGTTCTCGAGTTGCACTGGTGAAATATAGCTCCAAAACGTCTCCTCTACTGAGACCTGGGTTATTCACCCAAGAATCGTGCACCGCTTCTTGGAGCTATCTTGGTAGACCCTTGATTTCGGTGAAGCCTGGAGCGATAGTATAAACTGAGGTGAGTGCCCCAAAGTCATACCATTGCTTGACATCCTATGGATTAGCTTCAGTGGACATCCACATTCAGGGGTATTTCCCTGGGATATCAACCTTGATGTGCTCAGGATTACACATTTTCTTATCAGCACATTCTCCCAACCGGACTGATATGCCTGTCATGTAGGAGAAATCTCAATAATACTAGTATCAGCCTTAGATTTTCCTATCATGGGCCTAAGAATGATCTCTCCCTCTTTTTCCCCAAAGTTTATGGGTTGACACGGTTATTCAGGTTATGACACATGGTCATCGTCTTTTCTTGAGCCGACGATTTCAATGAATCCACCAGCTTAGAACTCGTGCTAAGGGTACTGAATTCCTTGCTATAGGTATACCGCCCTGTACGGAAAAGGACTCCTTGCCCAGTCTTGAACTGGCAGCACGAAGCAATGGCTTGTGCATAACGGATTGGAGCGAACTCTCGTTCCATATGCATGCTCTTATTCAGTCTGTGACACAAGTCACATCCCTATCTTGAAACCTTCCTGCCTGTTTGATATGAAGTACACATTCATCCCAGTCCCTCATGAGCAGTTTCAGGTTCTCCCGGAGTTGCCTTTGGGCTGTGATAATGGAGTCAATTTTCTTCAGCTCCATCTCTCGTCAAAAAATCTGCAAGAATATTTCATGAGATTTAAGAACGACAATATCATACATATAATATTGGCATTCAGCTTGCCATCTTAATAACCCCTTTTGGGCTTAGATTCAATCTTATTTACTAAAAAAACTTTAACTTGGGTGTTATCAACTTTTAAAATAAATTTCTTCACAAGTAAGAATATAGGTCATTTCTTAAAAATTCGTTGAACTGCAAAGAACTCTTTTTCATTGATGTGCCAGCGCACAATAGTTTCTTTGGGGAAGAGGCCGCTACAGTATCTACATGGTTCTTCTCCAAGTGGGGTGATCTTTGTAAGCACGGTTGCCCACCAATTATCACTCGCATCTATGTACAAGACATAGTTATCTTCGTCCTGTGGTATCGAAAGTTTAGGGACGTTTTGCAGACCTTCTTCAACCTCTTCATCCCTTCTCGAATGTTCATCTATACATATGAAGGGAACATCTTTCTTTAACAATGGGCAAAAGACTTTCCTATGCTTTGCAAGATCTTTGATGAACATTCCTGTAAAGTTAACAACTCCTAAGAAACTTTGAAGTTGTTCTTCTCCTTGGAGATCTTCTGGGAAGTTCTGCACTTTCTGCACGATATGATCTTACAGAATAATCTCCATCTCATCGATCTCAATACACAAAAACTCAATCTTTTGGTTAGCGATGACTGCCTTCTTCTCAGACAGTACCAATCTTTCCTTTTAACAGACATCTGCAAAGATCTCCATATGCCTCACATGTTCATCCATATTTTTTTACGTTATAAGAATATCATCAATATAGACAAACAAACATGAACGAGAAATAATATTTGAAAAGATTATTCATCTTTCTCTAGAATATCTGAGGTGCATTAGCCAACCCCATCAACATCACATTCCACACATAATGGAGTAGAGAAAGCTGTGAACTTCTTACTCCTTTCCTCCATGCGAATCTGGTAGAAACCTAACTTGCAATCAAACTTGAAAAACACCTTAGCATTCTTAATGCAGTTGATAAGGTGCTCTCTATTCGGGATAAATATCCGTCAAACTCCAGAATGTCATTAATACCTTTATAATTAATAATCAATCTGGGTTTACCTCTTTTGACCTCACCATGATTCTTTACTATAAATTCGGGACTGCTGTAAGGCAAGTTCCCTGGTTCGATCAACTTCAAATCAAGGTGTTCCTTGATTATTTGCCTCATATCCTTCTGATCCAGGAGTTTCATCAGGATAGGTCAGAATCTGACAAACTCGAATTCCTTGCCTAGCTTAATCTTCAAACTAGCTTCGAGTTGGTTCTTATTCCACATGCCAAAGGATCCTCGCTCTAACATCGAATGATTTTCCTTTTGATATCCTCCATAGCAACTTGTACTCCTTCTCTAATATCTTGATTAGACATCAGAGATACTTTGAGGATTTGGATATCCTCATCATCAAGATTTTCGGATAATTCTGAAATCCCGCAACTCATCAATACTTCATTGAACCTCATTTGATCCTCCATCTTTGGGTGTCGAAGTTTTTCTTCATCACCATGCTTGCTGCGAAATCTGATTGGCATTTATCTATTAAAGGAACCTTGCAGTCACTGAACAATGATCTCGTGATCATAATTGGTTGTGAACAACAAAATCGCATTTTTCATCATCCTGCATGAACTTCTTGAACATCTGTAGGAAATTGTTTCCCAATAGAATATCAGCTCTGGTATCATGGAGATAGCTTGGTGGAGTCTGGATCCATACCAAGGTGTTTGACCTGCTCCGTCTATCAAAATTTCCGTCTGTCTTACTCCTTTGGATAAGAGCGAGATTTTCTTTGAGAAATCTCTTCCAACAATCTGAGGTAGATTTTCTTCCACTACATCGGAAAACTCCTTCTTAGGCATGCGATTCCTCTTTGAATCGACATAAGCAGCAAAATATTCTGCCTTGTACTTCTCGTATAACATCCCTATTGAGATGTATATTAAGAATGAACTTGTCATTCAGTTAGCAGTTTTCTCCTACTAATTGTCACCTCAATTCCTTCGGTTGTTATTCCCCATGGTTTGTACCTATCGAGAAATTTGCATCCTAGGATTATGACTTTCATTTCTCGGCCGACCTTCCCTGTGATGGTCATTTGAAAGCCTCCGAAATCCAGGGTTCCTTCATAAACGTTGGACCCCAAATTCTTTAGATCGTATAACACTATGCAAGGATAGTATATTTCTTCTCCTGCAGTGTCAAATCTTATGGTAATTTCTCACCATCCTTGAGGACATCCAATCTTGGTTATTCTTTGATCGCCCGTGGTTGAACGTCTCTAATAGTTCTCCTTTCATATGATTGAGAAAAACTTCTTTTGTATGGTTAAGAGATAACTCTATCCCTTTGGAATGATAACATTGGGGCTCCAAATCTTTGACTGTCGTCATACTGAAGTATCGGCTTGTTGTTGATCTGGATATTTGTTTCTCTTAGAAGTGGAATTTCAACTCGATCAAGGTAGCTTGAACATATCTGGTATCTCGATAAACTTCATCCCCAAATATAACTCTGTATGATGGGAGTTTGAAAGAGCATAAGACACATGATAAGTGATGGAATAAGGTCTGTTCCCCTTATCCATCAATTCTTACTTCTTAAAGTCCTGATATAATGTCAGGGCTTTGCTGAATCCGAAATCTTTTATATTATATGAAATCTTCGGATAGAAGATCGCTATAATATTTTTTCCACATAGATTCCTTGAGATGGTTCCCAGTACTGAATCGGCATGGTTCAGTATTCTCTTATCGCAGATTGCAATATCAATTGGTGTATCTGTACCCAAATAGAGTGATGATTTGATCACCAATTGAATTGCTCCGATATGAATCCATTCCATCGTATTAGCGATTTATGGCTTCATACTTTGAAGATCTTCCCTGATATCACTAGCCGATATCAGTTGCATTTCTACTTGATTCCCAGTAAACTAAGATGGAAGCGACATCTCTCTCCTGGTAACTCCGTAGACGACATTGTGCTTCCTTTTGATTAGACTCAGGTTCCTTAGAACATGATATATCTTTCTTTCTGTTGAAAACCCTTGATACTTTTGTAGACTTAGGGTTTTGTTCATTATCTTTGTCAACATTTTTTGTGACATGATAGTTTAGCTAGTATGGCCTAGCTCATCTTGACGCTCCTGATGGTGCGCTTCTCTTCAGTCGGATCCTGATTCTAAAGACTCATATGTTTCTTCTTCTCTGCTGAAGAAATCTTCTTGTTCTTATATACTCGTCTGATGGTATATCTTCGAACTGGTATACTTGTACCAATTCTTGGTAGTATACGGCATCCTCAATGTCTGATGTAGACTCGAATCTATGCATTCCTCTTTGCTCGTTCTGTGGGCAGTTTGTTGAGATATGCCCCTTTGCACCGCACGTCCATCAATTGCAATCCTTGAAACTTTCATTAACTCTAATGTGGGCTCATCTGAAAGACTTTTTTGCCGGTGTTTGCTTGCGAGAACTGGATCCCTGAGCTTGATACCGTCTTCTTGTTGGATCGCTTCTCTGTCCAGATTTATAATATTTGGCCTTTTGACGCGACCACATCGTTCTTGGCCTCCAAGAACTCCTCATTTCTCTCATTTCCTTGTTATAGGGTTGGAATCTATTTTTCTTTCTCCTGGATTGATATAAATGTTCTCCTCCGATTTCCGTTGAAAGATCAAGCATATCACAGATCAATGGGGCTGATTTCTTGATCTTTCTCAATTTCTTGAGATTCCTCTCAGTGGTTGCTAATTGACACCACTCGGAAAACTTCTTGTGGACATAAGACATCATTCTGGAGACGTTGTCTTCATATGCTACTGGCTGGTAATCCTGATGAACATCTCCCTCCATGAACTAGGAAACTTCAGGAAAAACAACTCTCATGCAACACCTTCGTCGACTGTACTAAGATGTTGATACTTGGTAAAGAGTTGGAGAAATTTGTTGAACGATCTTTGCTCCAAGACAGTCTTTGATTGTACAAAGCAGTAAATATTTTTTCCTCTTTTCTTCGTTGTAGCCGTCAAAATATCCACTTCCGAGAAAATGAACTTTGAATGTATCGGCCATACTTTTTACTGCATCTCCACGAAGTCGAATGTCAGTATAGATTATTTTCTCTTAACTGGGCAATGTTCCCAATATTGTTTAACAACACCTGCTAAACTTTCTTCGAGGACCTTGACCATATGAAGATTGTCAAGTTCCAGTGTTGTTGCTGTAACAATCATTGATGCTTCCCATTCATCTATGATGTTCTCTCGATTATTGAAGTTGACTTCGTCAATGTCGAGTGTCAATCCATAGGGATGGATAGGCTACAAGGTGGCTCTTCCGACATGGGTTTCCTATACTCTTTGCCTAATTCTTCTTCTCTGGTTCTTATTCTGGCTTGTTCTGCTGAAAATTCTGCATCAGGTCCTTGGCCACACTCGTATTAACCTCTTGACCCCATATGATCAATAGGCGGTACTCCTTGTGGTGTAATTGGTGGTTCTTTTTTCGGAATGTTCTGGTTCATTTTCAGATCCACCATATTGAGGTTTGCGAATGATTTTGCTAACTCCTGCAATTCGTTTAATCCAATTCTCTCAAAATTATTCATTTTCTAAAGAGTTGGATTATTCTTTCGGTATGAGCTTTATCCTCGCCCATCTCGATGGGTTTTAACTTGATATCACCCGAGTATTTCTTGACAAATCTAGGGCCTGCTTCTCGCTCAAAGCCTTAGATCGTTTTTTGGGTCAATTAAATACAGAATATTAAAGGTCGCGTCACGGTGAACTCGAACCCGAGACCTTTGGCATCGGGCATTAACCACTCTACCACTAGACCAACATACACAAGCCTTAGATCTTTTTCTAGATACTCTGCAGTGTGGTAAGAATATCCTCCTGCTGCATGGATATCATACTTAGCTCTTGTGGAACGCCATGTAGACAGTTGTCGTAGTATTGCACTGTCTTCTAGATCTCCCTTAATGCCGTCGAATTTGAGGAATCCGGTGAAATCTCTTTATAACTGGGAGCGGATATTGCTCTTTTGTTTCTCGTCTCCATAATTATATGGTGGATGGGTATATATCTGGAAAATCCTAAATGCCTCTTAGAGTTGGGCGTTGATGATAAGCTTTTCTTCCGTTATTAGCATATCCTCATGGAATGCTTGAACGACTTCTGGTTGCCAATGGTTTCGAACACTTTGTTCAAAACATCTTTCCAAAAACCCAAGCCTTCTACTTAGGTCTCTCTCTGTTCACTTTCCAAAACTTGGAAATCATACACGTATGCTTCGCATCTCGGACAAGCGTCCGGATCCATATTTTCTTTGGAGTCTCCTACATTAGGATAACACCTATTATGCTAAATATTAATTAATTCATCAATAAAACCCAGGTTCTGATACCATTTTAGAAGCGTATGATCAACAATAAAAAATCTTCGGATAATTTTCTTGTACGTGGCGTTGTTACACCTCTTAGACCTACTAACATAGTTAGTATTGGCACGAGAAAGATTTTCAGCCGATATACAATGGATTCCCTCCACGGATTTTTAATAGCAAGCATAATCAAATGGATTGTCTATAGCAAAACAAGATTGTCCATAGCTATTTTGACAAATTCAAAGGGTAATCAACATATTTGGGTATTTCTTGCATGTTTTTATGAGCTTGGTTAAATAAGACATGTATGTTATAAATTTGGTTACTCAGCTATTTTCGAACCAATCCATTCGAATTGTCGGGATATTCAGTTTGGATCATTTGGGTTGGTTTTTATATCAAGTTAAAAATTTTCAACTTTAACTATATCAAATTGTCGATCTATTCGAGTCAACCTATAAATTTCAAGTTATATTGATATCTATCTTATAGTAAAAATTTACATGATGGTGATTTACCCTCAATTTTTTGATTTTATCAATACATAAATATGCACTTCATTGATCGATGTTTTATCTTATTGATAAACAAATAAAATAGTAGATTATAGAAATATTAAAGAGTACCTAATCCGGTGCATGGACTTGGTAAAGTAAAATAATAAGAAAAGACTGCAAACAGCAAAAAAGTGTAGCGTAGAGAAAGAGAGAGCCGCCAAAGGTGGAATGGAAAAGTTGAGGATGAACTTTCTGTCGACGTCACAATCTCGTATTGTTAGTGGGCCCATGGACCAGGTTGATTGTTAAAAAGTGTTCAAAAAGTAGGAGCATATAGATAAAATTAAATGGATAAAGCTTAAAAGGTCTTTCCATTTATTTAACATAGCCTTGTTTTTCTTATCAAAGTTTTTTTTCTTGCATATCATTCTCATGTGCTTTTAATTTTTAGCAATGAAGCTCTAGGAATTAGGGTTGTAAATGAGTCAAACTATTCGTGAACTATTCGGAGCTCGGTATTATAAAAGTTCGTTCGAGTTTGTTTAGTGAAGCTCGTTAGCTAAACAAACCAAGCTTGAGCATGATAGTTCGACTCGTTAGCTCGTGAACAAGTTCGTTAACTGATTTAGCTTGAAAATATAAAATTTTTAACTAGATACAATTATTTTCTTTCTATAATTAATAATTATTTTGTTAAATCTCTAACTACTTTTATTTGATATAAGAAATCAATAAATATATTGTGTTACAATCGATAAAATAATTTATTTTTAAAATAAAATAATTTATATTCTAAACACATATCTAAATTTAGAAAGTCTGTTTGGGTACGATTAAAGCTCGAAATATTCGATAAAAACTCGAGACTCGACTCGATACTATACAAATAAAGCTTGAGCACGATGGTGTTCGGTTCGATTACATCCCTACTAGAAATACGGACGAAAAAAGAAAATAAAGAAATTATTTTCTATTAATCGTACTAATTACAATGACATTTTATAACACGAGATTGAGTCCTAATTCGCTCAAAACAAAAAGGGGAAAAAAAGTATTCGAGTCCAAATTAATAACAAAAATATATTATATAATGTTTACTTTAATTCGTTAATAATAACAGATATTAATATGCATAAAATAATATCAAAGTATCTTTGTTCGTTTATATGACAATGTAAAATTACTCAACTATCCGCAGTGTGGAAAAACTAATGTGGTGATCATTTACATGGAGATATCATGTGAATGGGGTAAGTAGTTTCTTTAGTTAACATGTTTTACCAAATTCTTAGTAATTCTTTTAAATTTTCTAACAAAAATCTCTACCGCCTACCCCCACCCCAAGCCCCCAAAATTTTCATCGAAGTTTATTCATTTTTAATTAGAAATTTTAAAATTTAATTATGATAGATGCACTTACATCGAAATGCACACGAATGTGTTGGAAATCGTGTATATATATATATATATATATGGTCAAGTTTCCAGGAAGCTATTTTGACCAAGATGAGTGACGTAACGTCTAATTTTGTGAAATTAAACGGCATAGGATCGATCTATGTTTTGAGTAGATGATCGTGGTATATTCACATTCTCAAATCCGATTTCCGGTGAGTGAGAAATAGTGGATCAAAGTTGGTCACTTAAACATAGAGTTATGTGTTTAAGGGGATAAGCATGGATTAATTAATCTTTATCCCACATTGATTAATGTACCTTCATTAATTGTCTATATAAGTGGTTCGTTCAACACTTAGTATAATTATGTGCACAAGTGATGGGCTAGAAAGCCCACACGCCGCGCCTCCTCCACTTGGCATGAGCCGGTGCCGGCGCCGACTCCGTCGTCGGTGCCGTGCCCCGCCCGCCCGGCTCGGCTCCGTGGTCCTTGGTACTTGGATCTTGGCAATTGGTCTTTGGGCTATTCTTTGGGCCTGTTAGGTGGGCTTGCTTCGTGGGCACGGTTAGTGGCCCGTTGCGTATATTTTGGATCAATGTTTGATCGAGCCCAAAGATGGAGTTGGTGCGAGGCCCAACTCGTGTAGCCCATTCCGTTGGGCTGCTTGTGCACTTGAAGAGAAGTCGGATCGTCCAATGAACCTAGACACACGCGTTGTCGGTTATCGTAGTGGCGCCGGTAACGTTCCGACATGATGGCTCTGCGGAAAACGTGGGTGTAACTCCGACGTTGTCTCCAGAAACCACCGCGTATGTCACACCCCGACCTATCTAATCTTGGATTAACCGACTAACCGGAGTGCGACGGGTGGAAAGAAAGGGGATGACTAACTATTTTGAAAGACTCGTAGATATGATTAAATTAAATTCCAAGAAAAACGAGTCTCTAAACTTATCATCAATTGATAAGTCAAAAGTTAAACAATATTATATCGCTATTTAGCAAGTGAGTGCAAAAATTTTCGACTCGAGTTGTAATCACTTATCAGATGTCTAACCCATCAGAACTCTGTATCATGACACATAAAAATCATGTGAATAATAGATTTAATCAATTATCCTTTCTAAAGAAAGACGAGTCAATGGACGCTTGCTTAAACCAAAAGATCAAGGTAGAATATTACTTAACCCTGTTTAGTAAACTGATACCATAATCTTTGACACAAAATTCATACTTGTTTTCAAATATTCAAAACCCATCAAGATTCAAACTAAGCAAGTTTCCACAACTATAACAAGTTGGCAGCAAAAGAGTAGCTGAGTTTATGTGTGAAGACATGAACTCAGGGCAAAACATAGGACATGGAAATTTAGGTCTTTGCTCAGCATTCAGTCCACATTGTCATCTCCTGCATTACCTGCACATTTAGAAATACATGCAGGGCGTGAGTACTTGGTGCACTCAGTGGCAATTGCCAAAACAACTGAAACAAGCTCTTAGAGCTATATAATCGACTTGCCACTTTCTTAGATTCACAGGGGTCTTAAGAAATATCCTATGAATCATACTTTAAGAAATTACTTACTTCATGATCAATGCACGTGCTAATAATTCAAATCATAACATGTACGAAGACAAATCTTAAATAAACACCATATCTCGCACTCTTGTGTTGAGAAGTAGGCCTCCTTCTCAAACACCTTGGCCAAAGGCCACCTATGTACCAAACCCTTACTAGCGGCTCGTCTAGCATAGGGCGATATCGTCGATCTCTTGTAGATGGGTAACATACGGTATGCTCAAAAGCAGCAAGTCGATTAACTTTATAAAATTCACATGCTCGTCTTCATAAACTTGCACATAAACATATTTTAGTTTAGAAAGCCCACAGTAACTTGCTTACTCAAGCTTTCGCTTTTCCTTTCTTGATCTCTATTCGCTTCTACTTGCTCCTTCTCCTTAACAAAGAGATAAGAAGAATAAATACGGGAAAGAGGAACTAAGAGTTTCAAACTCTTGAGCCTCTACTAAAACTCTCTCTATACTCTATGATTAAGCTAAGTTGTTAGGTCAATGCATCCAAAACTAAACTATTTAACTTATTAAGAAGGTAGTTTATAAGGACTCAGATCTTTTCGACTCCATATATATATATATACAAGATACCATAACTATATATATATATATATATAGGAAAATCTTTAGCTTTCAAATCTTTCCCCTTTGAAACTTTGATCAAGTGAACCTTGATCAAGTTATATACTCATAAGAATCTATATTTTGAAGTTTCGTATAAGCATAGAAAAATCTCAATAATTCAAAATAAGCTAATTTTATACACTAGATCATACTTATGAAAGCAAACAACTCAAATAAAATCAAGGTGATAAATTCTTAACATCACATAAACAAAATAAATTAGGGTTTTTCATATAAATTAGATTAGACTCTAATTTCTTTTGCCAAACAAGATCATATACATATATTTACATAACTACAAGCTTATTTTAAACAAATCAAAGCTAAAACATATTAAAATATGGGCCCTAGTTTTCGATCCTCATGTAAAATTCATAGGGCTCGATTTTTATTTTTACAATCGTCTCTAATCATGTTCAAACATCTTTAATTACATGAATACAAACTCAATTTAAGAAATCATCAACTATTTTTCAACATAATAATTAGGGTTCTTGACTAGATATCAAATAAATCCATAGATCAAGCATAAATCACTTCCAAAAGGATAGATCTACACATATATAAACTAAAATCGAAAAAAAACGGAAATTCCTTGGAACAAGGCCATTATGGCCGAGCCATATAGGAGCATGGAGATGAAATTTTTCTTTGATTTCTTAACATAATATCACTCCATATAGATAGATCTAAGCATATATCAACAAAGAATCGAAAAACAAAAACCCGTAAATATCATGGCCAAATGGCCGAAGCATATGGGGTTTGGGGGTTGGGTTTTCACTTTGATTTTCACTTCAAATCTTGAGTAGGATTAGAGATTTACCTCCTTAAGACGTAGATTACGGAGTTGAAGAAGATTGAAAGTCCGGATCTTGAGTTGGAAGAGAGAAATTTTCGGTGGTTGTGTGTGTGTGTGTGTTCTTGAAAATTTTGTGAGAAGTGGGAGCAAAATGGATTATTGGACAAGCTTGGAACACTTATATAGAAGTCTTGAGGTTACTATTGTAGTCTTCATTCACAAGCCATACAAATGGCTTCTAGAAGAAGCTTTAGTTTCTAGAGAATTCTTTGCTATAATAAGCTTTAAAAATAATGATATCATAATGTAACTTTTGAAATTATAAAATCAATATAATACAAATAAAAATGTAGAAATTTCTAACGAATTAAAATTTTTATAATTCGTTCTTTCTAAATAAACATTGAAATAGAATACTAATTGAAAGATTTATCATTTAATCAATCAACTGTAAGTTCTAAAATAAATCTTTAAGTTATAACTTTATGAAATCTTATCTGAGGATGCATTGTTCCTAGTCACTCACGTAATTAATTTCAATTAATTACGTACTTAGCAACAATCAAAGCTATAAAAATCGGGGTATTACGGTAACCCTCTACACTCAAGGGGACATAACCCGTAACACCCGACATCAATGCGGTATTGACTCAAAGCATGCTCCCGATGAGGGGGACGGCCTATAAATAGGACATGTCTCCCCAGCATAAGCCACCTACTGTCTAAAGCATTCCAGCATTCTCCAAGAGCACTCTCTGCATACATAGTTCGTGTTCAAACTCTGTCCTCGCCTCCATTCAGTTCGTCGGAGCTCGTTGGTCTGTGGTGTTGCCACTTACGAGACGCTGCCATTTCATCTTTGGGGACGATATGCCAGAACCGAGAGCACTATCGAGGCGTATCTCATCTTGTGGAAAGAGGACTCCTCGACTCGGCATTAGTATACGGTTATTGTATTCATTTTAGTTTCAATTTCTTTTTAGTTTGATCTCCTACTTTTATGTTTTCGAGTTGTATACGCCCAGCAAGTTCTGTACTGTTTGTACACATTTTTTCCAACAATCGCAAGACAAGATATACTTGCCAAGGAGTTGAGACTTTAAATTAACTTAAAAAACTTTCGAAACTTAAACCTTTGCTTGGAGATGTCATTGTTCCTCGCCACCAAACTCCGCCTAAAATCATTTCCGCCGCCGCCCGCTCCATGCCTACTCTGCTGCTGCTGCTCTTGATTCGCACAATGGCTACCGCCATGTTTGGTTCAATGCCTTCGGGGTCAACCATTGGACCCTTTGGGTCGATTGTTAGTTCCATTTTTAGTGTTTCAGCGTTTGGTTCCACTTTTAGTGGTTCCGTTGGCTCGGCATCGCACTTTTCGATTGGGTCATTGTTGGATCCATGGGATCTAACTGCGTGGTTCTTATTCGAGTTCCATGTATCAGCACACTTCAGTGGTGCTGGTGGATCGACTATGGATCGATCTCGGCGCTGTTCATACCGCGAGGATGATGCCGTTCGCGAGAAGCCGTCAGTTTGGAGGATCCGACTTGAGATGGCGACAAAGATGTTGTTCTACCTTACGACGTTGGGCTTCGCCAACTTCTTGGTGGAAGATGAGCCGCCGTCTGGGGGCTGAGTAGCGGACTTTCACGTCCGAAGCGAGATATACATGTTGGCGCGACCGGTGACTATCTTTGTAAAATTTTATACTTGGTAGTTTTGAAGATAGCTTGTATAGTGTTTATCTTTGTTGTAACGACATCGAATATATGTGGTATGTGTTAGAAAAGAAGTACCGTAGTGATGATGCAGGTACAAAGAAGTTCATTGTAGCCAAATATTTAGACTACAAGATGGTCGATTCTCGACCGATCATGGACCAAGTGCAAGAGTTTCAACTCATTGTACACGAGGTTCAAGCCGAAGGGCTTCACACTATTTCAGACGACTTTGTCGTCGCTACAGTGATTGAGAAGCTACCCCCCGGGTGGAGAGACTTCAAGGTCTATCTTAAGCACAAACGAAAGGATATGACGCTTGAAGACTTGATCGTCAAACTGCGCATCGAGTGCGATGTGAAGAAGCGAAATTGAAAGCGAAAGGTTTGATCGATGCGAAGGCCAACTGTTGGAGAGGCGATCCCTCCAACAAACGTGTTTGTCCCAATGTCAAAGACAAAGGTAAAGGGAAGGTGGTTGCCCGTAAGTTTGACGGGGACTATTACAATTGTGGCAAGCATGGCCACACGAGTAAGGACTGTCGTCAGCCAAAGAAGAAGAAGGTTAAACAAGTTGCCAACGTTGTCGAGAAGGACTTCGATAAATGGGACAAATATGACATGACTGCTGTGGTGACCGAAGAAGTCAACCACGTCGAGAATCAAGGTGGATGGTTCATCGACACTGGCGCAACTGCGCACGTCTGCACCGAAAAGAGGCGTTTCTCCACCTACAAGCCTGTTGAGGGGAGGAAGCTCAACATGGGGAACCAAGCTTCGTCCGAGGTTTCCGGAGTTGGTGATGTGGTGCTCAAGATGTCGTCCGGCTTTGAGATCACGTTGAAGGATGTGCTGCATGTCCCGGACATTGGCAAGAATTTAGTGTCGGGCTCGATTCTAGTTAACAAGGGGTTTAGACTAGTTTTTGAGTCGGACAAGTTTTCTTGACTAAGTTTGGGAAGTTCCTTGGTAAGGGTTATCTCGCGGGGTCTTTTCAAATTGAATGTAATGTCTCGTGCGCGTGTACCCAAGATTGCTATGAATGAAAATGCATCTACTTCCTCTTACTTGTTGGGTGCTACGATTTATGGCATTGTAGATTAGGACATATTAATCTAAATGCAATAAAAGATTAGTAAATTTAGATTTACTAAAGTTAAATGAAGTTAATACACAAGCGAAATGTGAGGTTTGTGTGGAAGCCAAATAGCTAAGTTACCGTTTCATTCGGTGAGAGCAGACACTAAGCCTCTAGAACTTATTCACACCGATGTGTGTGATTTAAAGTTTGTACAAACTAGAGGTGGTAAAAGTACTTCATCACGTTTATTGATGGTATACAAGATATTGTTATCTTTACCTTCTAAGAAGTAAAGGCGAGGCTATTGAAGCTTTTAAAACTTGAGAACGGCCGAGAATCAACTAATTTGTCGAATTAAGGCATTCAAGTGATAGGGGGAGAATATGTAGCTCCGTTTGAGGCATTATGCAGCGACGGTGGTATAATACATCAAACGACGACTCTTATTCACCTCGATCTAATGGCGTTCTTTGAACGTAAAATCGAACACTTAAGGAGATGATGAATACTTTGTTGATTAGTTCGAGGTTACCCCGAACTTGTGGGGGGAAGCTGTTTTGACAGACAACTACATACTGAACAAGATTCCACTAAAGAGTAAGGAAGTCACTCCTTACGAGTTGTGGAAAGGAAGAAAGTCATCGTACAAATATCTCAAAGTGTGGGAGTGTTTGGCGAAGGTTGAGGTGCCTCTTCCTAAACAAGTTACAATTGGACCTAAAACGATCGATTGTATCTTTATTGGGTATGCACTGAACAACAACTCCTATCATTTTCTGATCCATAGGTCAGAGATACCGGATATGACTGTGGGGACGACAATTGAGTCAGGAATGCCATATTCTTTGAAAGTGTTTATCCCTGTAAAGACAAGGATAAAAGTGAAACCAGTTCTAACAATAGAGCTGATGGTGAAGCTTCGAGTTTTAATGTAACGACCCAATCTAAAGTACGGATTAGGCGGATCACATTATTATTAGCGAGGATTAAGAACATAGTGACCAACAACCTTTCCGGGCATCAAACTTTTATAGATAAACGCACAACGATTTCATACAACTAGACCAACGGACCATTAACAAAAGGATTCAACGATGCGGAGGTAGCGTAAGTAATATCAAAATAGTATAATAAAGTGTTTTGAGCAGTGAAAGCGTATGAATGCATATATGACGATATCGTCAAGGTAAACTATTAGCGACAAAAACTCCGATCGCTCGACACTTGTCCATCCCATCACAGCTCAACTGCACATTTAAAACAAACATGCGGCTAAGTACAAGATTGCACTTAGTGGACTCATGCAAAATAATTTCATTTAATTACCGCGCCCATTAGTATAACACGAGGATTTTAGTTGAAATAACTCGTGAATACCAAAATACTTTATTATTTCTCAAAAGATTCGCTGCTTGTGAGCATTTTCTCATTTCGTATGATCCCTATCATTCACATAAGCGTCCATAAGCGATCTCGCGTCGTAGAAGTAGGCCTCGCTTCTACCGACGCCGTGATCGTCGAAGATGTTGCTAACGGCTCACAATCACATAGTCGGGATTACGCATCGACTAGGATCCGTGACCGGCCGATAATGTTGCTAACGGCTCACGCGATACAATGGCGGTGTACACATTAACCCTAGCAGAATTTCGCATCCGATCAGGATCCGATATCGATTTTAAAATTGGGGCGACCCGATGGCGATTCACATTCATAGTTGGCTGTGACAACATGATAGGATACATACGTTAAAACATAAATATTTTGGGCGTATGGCGAATAACGGTTCATAATCATTTTCAATGAAAGCTTGTAAATAAATACTTTTCAAGAAAGCATCGTAAATAAAAGGGTTTTCGAGTAAAGCCCTTTCGTACACGTGAGTCTTTATCTAGGGTCTCTTTTCCCACGCCGATGTCCCGTCCACGTATCACCTTTACGTAAGAATCTTTTTATGCGTCGGTCGCGTTCGATGAGGCGAACATAGTACATAACGTTCTACGTGTCAAATAAGGCTAACGCAGGACTTAATTTTGGCGTTTCTAATCAATTGATGTCGATTATGAAATTTCTCAACATAAAAGGGTATTCTACCTTTTGGTATATAATGTGCGTTTTAATGTCTTACGTAACGTAAGTAGCATTGTTACTAAACGTCTTACGTCACATTGATCACGTATTAATGAATTGCGTGCCCGTTGACCTTGGTCGACGATTTTGATCAACTATTTTGACCAAGTCGACCAAAAGTCAACAATTTTGACTTTGGTCGACAAAAGTCAACATTTTGACTTTTTCAACTATTTATGAAATTCTTATCATTTTATGTGCAATTCTTGTTCCAAAAATCTATAAAATCATACTATGTCTAAAACATTATTTTAGATCATATTATGTAATTATATATGATAAAATAAATTTATAACATTAATGCACATATTATAAAGTTTTCGGCTATTATGAATTAAATAGCTTAGACTTGTGCAAAAATTCTTATAAATTTACATGTCACACTATTTTATCATGTGATTAATAATATGTAATTACCTTAGTCAAATAAAATTTATACACTTTAGTATTATACTCCAATGTTTTCGGTTTTCATAAATAACCCAACAAATGATTTTTAAAAATTCCAATAAATTCATATATCAATTAATCACCCTCAATTATGCTTGCTATAACATAATTGTTATTTATTATGAACTATTGGATTTAATTTACCTAAGTCATGTTTGAAAATTTCAACTTAGGTCCAAATAATATTTATAAATTTCAATAAATTCTCACAACCATATATTATGAATCTACACACTTAATATGCTATTATATCACTTAAATATGAATTATATCACAACACTATAACTTATACATGCATTTTCGGTATTCAACAAATTATAGGCTATAGTTTTTCAAAAATTCTACATAAATTCATATAAGCATAATTAATACCCTAGATCATGATTCCATGCTTAAATCAACAATTAAAAATTAAAATCATCAACATATAGCACCCCTAAGTTTTCGGTCCCAACATTAAATTTAATAGCATCCTTAATTTCATGATATAATTAATATACATGCTTAATAACATCATATAAACATAATATCTAAACATTTTAGCATATGATTCAAAATTTTCGAAAATCAAACATATAAATTAAGCTCATAACATGAAATCTAACGGACGAAAATCGAAATTTCTAGTATGTATACGAAGCTCGTAAGAAATCTAACCTTTTAATCGGTTTCGATTTTGATCGGCAACGTTTATTTGTCTAAGGTTTGGGAATGAAATTGAAGAACACTCTTAAATTTTGCTCTCCTTATTTTCGATCCTAAGGGTTTGTAAATGGAGAAATGAAAGGCTTAGGTTATATTTATAAGCTTAACCCACTTGTAGTATAATTATTACATGATAAATATCTTATACACTTGCTAATTAAAGTCTACAAAATCGGCACCTCCATATGGTGTAAGACAAAAATTTAATTCTTATCTAATATAATTTATCATGTATCCTTATCCATATTTAACAACTTGGATCATAGTTGTAATAATTAATTAAATTTACATCTTATACATGTGTGTGTGCGTCGACCATGTCACTAAAATTTGGATTGATTTTTATTGTTTTTCTTATGCTATATACATTTATTATGTCACATTATATTTTACTTAATAATTGATTCCATAATTAACAAGAATTAAAGAATTTAACACATTATATTATACATGTGTTATTCACGGCTATACTTAGTATTTTAGGATAAGTTTTTATTTTATTTCCATATTATATACTATAATATTATTATATAATATGATCATAATTAAAAGTCAACAATTTCAACTACACTTGTGTTCATATTACATAGTATGAAATCAAATATCCTTCAACCTTTTTCAAAGTTTTCGGCTCCCTCAATTAATGAACATTGGATTACTTGTTTAACTTGTTAACTATTACTACTTTACACCTAATATAGGATAAGATCCAACTCATGATCATTCATTAATTATAGTATGATATTAATTAATAATATCACACCTAAGGCATGAAAATTTCGCCACTTATCCTAAGGTTGGCACCCCACTTGTACAAGTTGATATACAACTCACATTATCCATAATAATATCATATTATTATAGTTAATATCATATATTATCATTTAGATAACAATTAAAATTTATTAATGCCACATATAAGCATTTTCGAGAATTATGATTCTCAATTGCTAACATTTTATTTTCTTGTAACAAATGGCTAATACATATCTACGTGACATATTATATGTCTTAGATAATAAATTTAATCATAGAAAAGTATTAAAAATAATTTTAGACCCTAAAACCCTAATTTTTGATTTCACTAGTTTCAAAAATTTCAAAATATAGCACATTCTATTTCTAAATTTTCTAGCATTATTTTGATGCTTAATAATGCTCTTATATCATAAAATAATTCATAGGAATTTGAATTTTATAATTCCGTGATCGTTCAATGAGTTATCGACTATCTTTAAAAGCGAGCGTTTGAAACGTCTCAAAATTCTTATGGGTGAATTATCTCTAAAACGTTCAAAATAAAGTTTGTTACAACTTTATTTATTCCTATAATAATAGGAATTTGAAATTAAACAACGGCTAATAATCTTTGTAAGGCGTGGCTGTCGAATTTATTTGGCGTTAGAAAATTACGTTCGAAGGAATATCGAAATTATATTCCTTAATTCACTAAGCATCGATGAATCGGTTATGCTTGGTCAAAGTCAAGGGTTGAATAATTAAGATTTTAATTATCGACTTAATAATACTAATTACGGAATTTATTATCGTAATTCAGTATTAAAAATACGGGATATTACATCTAAACATTTGGAGGAAGAACCGATATCGCATAAGCAATCGAGGTCTGATCCAGATGGGTCAGAACCGAGACGTGGCAGTAGAGTCAGTACGCCAAAGGATTTTGGTTCTGACTATATTGCGTTCATGTTGGACGAAGAACCAACTTCGATCAAAGTAGTCTATGCTCGACCGGACGGGATGCTGCGGCGAGGTCATTCAGTGAGATTGATTCCATTACGCAAAACCACACTTGGGTGCTGGTTGATTTTCGAAGGTTGTAAGCCCTTAGGATGCAAATGGATCCTTAAAAGAAAATCTGAGCGGATGGATTAATTGAAAAGTATAAGGCCCGTTTGGTCGTCGAAGGGTTTAAACAAAGAGAGGGATACGATTTCTTTGATACCTATTCACCTGTGACGATGATTACGTCTATTAGGGTGTTTCTCACAATTCTTTGCTTGCACGTCTTGAGATTCATCAAATGGATATTAAGGCTGCGTTTTGAATGGTGACCTCGAGGATGAGGTATATATAGAGCAACCGAAGGGTTTGTAGTACACAGTCGAGAAGGCAAGGTATGCAAACTCGTGAAGTCTCTATATGGTTTGAAACAAGCGCCGTTCTAATGGCACTTGAAATTTGACAATGTAATGTTGGCAAATGGTTTCAAGATCAGAGTGTGATAAATGTGTACGTTAAGAACAACGATAATGGTTATGTTATAGTGTGTGCGTATGCGGATGACATGTTGATCATGGTAGCAATACTCAAGTCATTAATGACACAAAGCGCATGTTAAATAGAAATTTTGACATGAAGGACATGGGATTAGGCGATGTGATTCTTGGAATCAAGATTCTAAGAAGATCGAGCGGAATTATCTTGACACAATCTCACCACGTCGAGAAAGTGCTTAAGAAATTCAACGCGTTTGATAGTTTACCGCTAAGACCCATTGGAGCTCAATGTTCACTTGAGTAAGAACATGGGTGAACTTTGGGCAAGAAGACTATGCTAAGGTCATCGGATGTTTGATGTATCTTACAAATTGCACCCGACCGACATAGCTTGCCGTGAATAAATTGAATCGTTACACGAGCAATCCAGCAAGGAGCATTGGAAGGCTCTAGTGATAGTTTTGAGGTACTTGAAGTATACTCAAAATCATGGGCTGCATTTCATGAGATATCCCCGTACTTGAAGAATCTTGTGATGCCATTGGATATCGACACTAAAGATTCACTTTCTACAAGTGGGTACATGTTCACGATTGGGGAGTCTTGTTTCTTGGAGATCCACGAAGCAGACGTGTATAGCCCGATCCACCATGGAATCAGAGTTCATAGCTTTGGATAAAGCTAGTGAGGAAGCCAGTGGCTCCATAATTTTTGGAAGATATTCCATGTTGGTCTAAACCTGTGCCATCGGTGATGATTCACTGTGATAGCCAAGCGGCTATTGGAAGGGCGAAAAGTGGTTTGTATAATGGTAAGTCTCGACATATACGTCGGAGACATAATACCGTGAGGCATTTGATCTCAAGTGGGGTTATCTCAGTTGACTATGTCAAGTTAATAAATAATCTGGCAGATCCGTTAACCAAAGGGTTGAACCGCGATCAAATGATCAAATTGCTAGAGGGAATGTGATTAAAATCCACATCTTAAGAACAATCATAGTGGTAACCCAACCATGATGACTGGAGATCCCAAAAACTTGGTTCAATGGGAGAACTAAGCTATAGGAGTTCGTGTGTAAACACTCAAGTTAGTCTATTCCCTAGAAAGCAAACCAGTGTTGGAAAACTTGCCTAGTGGTGAGGTTGATTCATTGACTCTTAGTGATTCCTAAGATACCTCGAGGAGGTTGAGTATGGCAAGATACTCGGTAAAGAATCACCTATGTAAGTGCGAAGTGGGGTCGCTTCAAAAAGAACACTTATGAATCCAAAGTGGATGTCCATGGCCAAAATGGAATCAAACGTGAGAACGGATGAGGTTGAGGTGTTAAAGTGTTAATACCATTGTCTTAGTGCACGTTGTGTGGGAATAGTTCAATGCATCGTATCCACAAATCCGCCTGTGTACTCGATGGTACTAACTATGGAAGGTTCAAGGCCATAAACCACCTGTCCAAATATTTTAACATCTCTTGAGGATCGAGTCGGTCGCATAAATGCATATGGCTATTTCCACTCATATGGGGATTGTTGGAAATCGTGTGTGTATATATATATATATATATATATTATATGTGGTCAAGTTTTCAGGAAGCTAATTTGATCAAGATTTTGAGTGACGTAATGTTTAATTTTGTGAAATTAAACGAGCATAGGATCGATCTACGTTTTGAGTAGATGATCGTGGTATATTCACATTCTCAAATCCGATCTCCGGTGAGTGAGAAATAATGGATCAAAGTTGGTCACTTAAACATAGAGTTATGTGCTTAAGGACGTAAGCATGGATTAATTAATCCTTATCCCACATTGATTAATGTACCTTCATTAATTGTCTATATAAGTGGTTCATTAAACACTTAGTATAATTATGTGCACAAGTGATGGGTTGGAAAGCCCACGCGCGCGCTGCTGCCGCCGCCCGCCCGCGCGCCGGCGCCGCCGCCGCCGCGCCGTGCCAGCGCGGTGATGCCCGGCCGGCCGGCTCCGACTCCGACTCGGTTTCGATTTTGGTTCCGTGGTCCTTGGATCTTGGATCTTGACAATTGGTCTTTGGGCTGTTCTTTGGGCTGTTTGTGGGCTTGCTTCGTGGGCCTGGTTCCGTGGCCCATTGCCCGTATATTTTGGATCAATATTTGATCAAGCCCAAAGATGGAGTTGGTCCGAGGCCCAACTCGTAGCCCAATCCGTTGGGCTGCTGTGCACTTGAAGAGGCGCCGGATCGCCCAATGAACCCGGATGCGCGTTGTCCGATTCGTCGAAGCGTCGGTAGCGTTCGACATGATGGCTCTGCGGAAACATGGGTGTAACTCCCACATTGTCTCCGAAACCGCTGCGTAACCCTCGTACTCAATGAGGACATAACCCGTAACACCCGATATCAATGCGGTGTTGACTCAACATGCTCCCGTGAGGAGGAGGGCGCTATAAATAGGACATGTCTCCCCAAAGCATAAGCCACCCTCTTGTCTAAAGCATTCCGGCATTCTCCAAGAGCACTCTCTGCATACATAGTTCGTGTCAAGCTCCCCGCCTCCATCCAGATTCACGGAGCTCGTTGGTGCTGGTCTTTGCCACCTACGAGACATTGCCGTTTCATCTTTGGGGACGATCGTTAGGCGAGAGCACTACGGGGCATATCTCGTCTTGCGGAAGAGGACTCCTCGACTCGGCATTAGTATCTGGTTATTGTATTCATTTAGTTTCAAGTTCTTTTTAGTTTGATCTCCTACTTTTTGTTTCGAGTTGTATACGCCCGACAAGTTCTGTACTGTTTGTACACATTTTTTCCAACAGAATGTGTCTCATTTTATATATATTTGTTACTCATTAAAATTGTACTAGTTTGGGTTTTCTTTACTTTTAATTTTTAGTAACCAATGGCTTTTCTTTAGGGGATGAAATTAGGATTTATATGCTAGTTTCTCGTCCTTATAAAATAGAGTAATACAAGTTACAATGCTCACATCTCGTGGTACCAATGACTTGTTAGCGTTTATTATTTTGTTATTAAAATGTCTAACAAATTTAATTTTTAGTGAATAGTAATTAATTACATTTGACTGTTTCATTATTTGAACTTGCAATTATTCAATCTTACAAGCAAATTGTTTTCATTTTTAACATTTAGGGTGTGTTTAATTGATAGAAAATGATGGAAAATATATATTTTCGCTCATTTTCCACTTTTTCAAACATGTAGGCTGGATAATCTTTCTCAAGAAAGGTGGAAAAAAAAATCTCGGACAACCCCTTTTCCACTTTTTCGCTCCAATTCATGATAATATTGATGTGATAATGATTTATCTTGCTATCCACCCTAGTTGGCTTAAAAAAAATATAGGAACCATTAAAATGTGATAAAAATTAATATTTTCCTATTATTTATTTTCTTATGATAAATTTACAATCAAAGAGAACATGTCATAATTGATAAATTATTGATTATGGTTGGTTATCTTATAAGTAGGATTTGCAACTATTGCTAGTGTTTTAGTTTTATGCTATAATTGGTGTCCATGATTGAAAACTAGGCAGTTTCACATAACTGTTTTTTTTTATAATATTTGATAAAATATCATTCCAAAACCTGCGTTACAAACTGTTACTATCATAGTATGCCTGCATTAAAATATTAATTCAAATTACATTTCAATTGACAATTTGTCCATTAAAAGCATTAATTAGTTCTATAGATTAAAGAAATGATCAATTAGTGTTAGTGGAAGAAATAAACACTCGAGTTGTGACATAAAGGAATAGATATATTATCATATAATATAATATACGCCCATCGTTAACGAAATGTATCCCATGTTTAACGGTACATGTTTTACTAAAATAGTTAGTAGATGTTTTTTAGTGGAAAGAAAGAATCTTAAAGATAAAATATAAGGAGATAAAGTAGAGTTATTTACTAAAATAGGAAATAAAATACATTTTATAGATATCCAAAATAGAAATTATGGGATGCTTTTAACGAAGGGTAGGAATAATATAGTATAATATAATACGGTATTATTCATAAAATATAGCTATTGGAAAACACATAAACCATATAATAAAATGAAGAAAAGAAGTGAGAGGTCGTTTGCGAATTTCTAAGTCAACGAACAATTAATTCGTGCTCCATAACAAAAATTAATTGTTCGTTTCTGTTTAATGGCCGGCCTTTCCTTTTTCTGGGTAATAATTTATTTGCCTTTTTTATATTTGATACTCTTATATTCTTATTTTAATAAATCGATTCCCTCACATATTAAAAACTCCGTGTTTCGTGGACGAGTAATCGGTAGAACGAATTTTTCATTCTTTTATGTATTTTAATGTTATGTTTAATTTTATCAATAAATTCCATACACGTAACCCAATACGGCAATACCATAATAAGAATTATATTATCTCATTTTCAGACCTCTAAATATGATTTAAATCACGAGGATAAGTAAATGGCAAGCCCTGTTAGTCTGTTACACTTTCACTTCGCTCCTAAAATAAAGAATGATTGATTTTGGAAGATTATTTATAGGATGGATTATAGAATGACATTTTTATAAGATGGATTAAACGAATTTTAGTTTAACTCACCTCTTTATATATTGACTCAAAAAAAAAATGCGAAGAGGGTTTTGGACGTCACTTTTTTTTACCGGGCCATAATTGAATTAGCAAAAGCATGAGTACCTAAAAATGACAAAAACTTGGGTGAGCTCACCTTATTTTTGTTAAAATAATTATATATTAATTATGATGAGTAAAGATAATTAGATTTTTTTAATTTATAATTAAATTTATTAATTTTAAATTATAATTTTAATTCAAAATTAAAATTTATTAATTCGTAAATTGGTTTATTAATTCATAATTAGGGTTTATTAATTCATAATTATGGTTTATTATTCAAAATTAAGGTTTATTATTTCTAATTAGGATTTATTAATTCAAAATTAGGATTTATTATTCAAAATTATGGTTTATTAATTCCAAATAGGGTTTATTAATTCAAAATTAGGGTTTATTAATTCAAAATTAGAGTTTGTTATTCAAAATTAGGGTTTATTAATTCACAATTATAGTTTATTAATTTAAAATTAAGATATATTAATGCAAAATTATTATTTATTAATTTACAATTAATTAAATAACTAATTAATTAAGATTAATTAAGTAACTAGTTAATTAAGATTAATTAATTAACTAATTAAAGGTGGTTTCACCACCCCGGTACAAATATATTTATATAGAAAAGAGATCCACGAAAGAAGAAGAAGTTGAGGGAAAAAGATATAATTGATCCAAAAATTTTGGTAATCCTATTGAATTTTGAATTTTGAGGCATATATGGTGTTGGATTCTCTACATTAGATATGATTTAGAGCTATTCCTTTTCTTCACTCTTTCATTTGCATGCTCAACTAATTTTAACAATCTGTTTTCGGTATGGTAGATAAACATACTATGGTAGTACGTACAAAAAAAAAAATTTCATCAAACAGTTCGAACTTAAATTCGAACAAAATTTATATTTAATGAAATATTTATAATATTATTGATGTTTAATACAGTAAAACCTCTATAAATTAATACTCGATAAATTAATAATCTCTCTAAAATAATAAAATCTTCCGGTCCCGACTTGGGCCTTTGTAAAAAATCATCAATTTCGATAAGATAATAAAATAATAAGTTTTCGAAAAATCCATTTATAAATATTAGATCCCATCAAAACTCTAAATTAATAATTCATAAATATTACAAAAATTATAAATATTATGGTAATTTGCTAAAATATGAATCAATTGTTACTTGATTTTTCTTAAAATTTAAATCTAATTGGATTTCATCCCTAACTTTTATAATGGCTGCCAAGAGTTCCGGTGTCGAGTTCTATAGCTGCAACAAAAAATTGTGAAGAGTTGTTGTCATGCTCAAAGCCTCCTTTCTCGTATTGGTTCAGTGATCTTGAGTCATCTTGACCTCGTCATTAGTAGGATCTTGATAATATCGACAACAATTTCCTCTAAATTTTGAACCATTGCACATTCATCATTTTCGCCGGATAGTCCACTAGTTTGTTGGCGTCAATTTTATTGCGATAACCAACATCCTTGATCATATTCTCAAGCTCATATAGACTTTCTTCAAAATTTGTCTCACTTGAGTCGCGTGAGATTTCTTCATTTGAGCGGATTTTGCAATGCCTAAAGCAATTTGCTATTGACACTGAGAAACATTGGTTGTCAAGCGAGATCGCAAAATTGATGGCATCTAAAACATTAATCTTTTCGAGGATTAGATAGCCCCAACTCATGACTTTCCAATAGATTTTGTAGAATCTCCTACGATAGTGCATCTTGAAAGCTTTAATTATTCCGCATCACATGGTTGAATCTTTGATGTCATGTTGGGTGGCAAAAGAATAGCTCAACATTCTGTAACCCTTCAATATTTTTTGGATGGGCTAGACAATTGTCAACCATCAACAAGATTCTTCTACCATTCATTTTGTGATCAAACCACCGAACATATTCTTCAGAAAACACACTAGTCATCCATGCCCTCTTGTTGGCACGATAATGACAATTGATGTTGCTCATGTTGATGTTTTTGAAGCAACGAGGCTTTGCATATTTTCCAATAATCCATAAAGGAATTTTTTCTGAACCATCCTCGTTGAACAAATAACAACTGTAAGCCTCTTTTTGTCTTGCTTTCTTCCCTCAAGTTGCTTGGTTGGAAGAGAGTGATCACCAGAAACTGTAAAAGCAGACTGTTTCATCCAAATTAAAACATCCTTCATGGAAATTGGTTTATTTTGTCCCTTATGGCCTCAGTTTCATTTCCAAGTCCTGCGCATGTCAACCGAACCACTTTCTCCAAAACGACGGAATGATTTAATACCATGTCTAACCTTGAATTTTTCAAGCCAACCTTGAGAAAATTGATATTGAGGAGGGTGTTGAGGATACAAAAGTTTTATTGTCTCCTTTGCTTTCTCCAAAATAAGCTCTCCGGTCATGTTGACTTGATCTTGGTATTGAAGAAACCATTCATAAAGAACCTTCTCCATATCTAGATATTTCGCCGATTTGTGTCACTTAATATCCCCACCATTCTCAAAGTTGGCTGAAAGGTACTCTGATGATCTCTTGAGAGTGTTTGATATTGTACCTTGACTAACTTTCAAACGATATTTTTCTTCAACCCACTCTTGTAAATCTTTTTGAGTGCATGTGGGATGATCTCTCTTATACTCACATAATGCTTTACGCATTTGATCATTCATGGATGATTTTGTGATGCCTTTTAGATGAGAAGACATAGTTGGGACTTGGGTGTTATGAATTATTTTATTTCCATATCGAGATTTATATAGTATATGTTTCCTTTATGATGCATGAATATATTTAATTGAAAATGAATTGATACATGTATGTAATTATTAATTGTATACAATGAATTTATATTGTACATGAATATATTAAAGTAGATACACAATGAATTGGTTGTTGATACATGAATATAATTAATTGAAACATAATAAATTCATTTATTTTCAATAAATGTACCAAATTTGCTGAATTTAAAAAGTCTCTCTTTTAATTAATAAATTATTAATTTATCGATATATTAATATCTCTCTAAATTAATAAAATTCCATACTTCAAGGATATTAATTTATAGAGTTGTTACTGTAATATTTATATTGAAATACTAATCCGTCTAACATATCTTGACCCGTCAAATGATTTGACACACAATTGATCTCCCCTATTTATACGGGTGGTGCAACCAAAGTTCTACATCAATTAAATATGGGGGTGGTGTGTGTTTATACGTTTAAACATATCCACTATCACGATATATCTTTAGTGAAAGTTGAAAATTAAAACTGTACGGCTCGATTTAAAATAAAATAATATTATGCACGCTTGTATAGACATGTAGACGTCCACGTTGTGCGAGAAGCCTAATGGTGGTACGGCCGGGATGAGATGGTCTCGTATGTGGACGTTCGTATTTACGGATAATGATATTTTTTTCAGTATAAATGATATTTTTCTTCAGTACAAATGATATTTTTCTTCAATATAAACGATATTTTTGAATTACAATGTAAAAAACAAATGATATTTTTACAATGTAAAAGATATTTTTGTTAAGAACAAATGATATTTTTATCTATCCGCACGATGCGGATGGATGTGGGCCGGGATATTTTTTGAAGGCAAAACCAAACTTTATGTTGGAAATCGTATATATATTTATATATATTATATATGGTCAAGTTGCTGGAAGCTACTTTGACCAAGATTTTGAGTGACGAACGCTTAATTTTTGAAATTAAATGGCATAGAATCGATCTACGTTTGAGTAGATGATGGTGGTGTATTCACATTCTCAAACCGATTTCCGGTGAGTGAGAAATAATGGATCAAAGTTGGTCACTTAAACATGAAGTTATGTGCTTAAGGGGATAAGCATGGATTAATTAATCCTTATCCCACATTGATTAATGTACATACATTAATTGTCTATATAAGTGGTTCATTGAACACTTAGTATAATGTGTGCTGCAAGTGATGGGTTGTAAAAGCCCACACGCTGCCGCCGGCCAGGCCCAGTCCAGCCCAGCCGGGTTCGAGTTGGGTTGGGTTCGGCCCGCCCGGTTCGGTTCGGGTTCGCCCAGCCCGCCCGGTTCGTTCGCCCGGCCCGATTCGATTCCGTGGATCGTGGATTTTGGGCTTGTTCGTGGGCTAGTTAGTGGCCCATCGCCGCATATTTTGGATCAATGTTTGATCGAGCCAAAGATGGAGTTGGTCCGAGGCCCAACTCGTGTGGCCCAACCGTTGGCCCATCATGCACTGAAGAGACGTGGGATCGTCCAATGAACCTCGACGCACGCGTTGTCCAGATTCGCCAGAACCGTCGGTAACGTTCGACATGAAGGCCTGCGGAAACGTGCCCACGTTGTCTCCGTAAACCGCCACAAGACTCAATAGGGACATAACTCGTAACACCCGACATCAATGCGGTGTTGACTCAAAGATCTTCCGTGAGGGGACGACGCCTATAAATAGGACATGTCTCAAAGATAAGCCACCTACTACCAATCAGCATTCCAAAGATTTCAAAGCACTCTCTGCATACATAGCTAGTGTCAAGCTCTGTCCTCGCCTCGTTCGATTCACGGAGTCGTTGGTCTGCGGTCTTTGCCACCTACGAGAGACGCCGTTTCATCTTTGGGGACGATACGCCGTAACCAGAGAACTACCGGGCGATCTCGTCTTCATGGAAAGAGGCCTCCTCGACTCGGCATCTGCTTACGGTTTTCCAATTTTATCAGATTACGTCATTTCAAATTCCTTGTTAGTTTTGATCTCCTACCTTCGCTTCGAGTCAGAATGTCCCGCAAGTTCTGTACTATTTTGTACACCGCTTTTCCAACAATCGCAAGACGAGATACTACTTGCCACTTAAGTATTTGAGACATTTTAAATAACTTAAAACTTTCGAACCTAAACCTTTGCTTGGAGATGTCATTGCTCCTCGCCACCGACTCCACCTCCGCCGCCGCCGCCCGCCCCGCCCGCTGCTGCCGCTGCCAGTCGCACTATGGCTTCGGCCATGTTTGGTTCGATGCCTTCGGGATCAATCATTGGGCCCTTTGGGTCGACTGTTGGTTCCACTTTTAGTGGTTCAACAATTGGTTCCACTTTTAGTGGTTCCATTGGCTCGACGACTGCACTCTTCAGTGGGTCGACTGTTGGATCCATGGGATCTAACACTGGTGGTTCTCATTCGAGTTCCATGTTCCAAAGACACTTCCAGTGGTTGGTGGATCCGTTTTGGATCGATCTCGCCACTGCTCATACCGCGAGGACGATGCCGCCCACGAGAAGCCGCCAAGTTTGGAGGATCCGACTTCAAGAGATGGCAGCAAAGATGTTGTTCTACCACGACATCGGGCTTCGCCAATTTCTTGGTGGAAGATGAGCCCGCTGCCCGGTTTGGTGACGGACTTTCACGTCCGAGAAAGATATGACAATTGGCGACCGCGACTACCTTTGTAAAAATTTTATACTGGTAGTTTAGAAGATAGCTTGTATAAGCGATATCTTTGTTGTAACGACATCCAAATGTATGTGGGACTTGTTAGAAAAGAAGTATCGTAGTGATGATGCAGTACTAAGAAGTTCATTGTAGCCAAATATTTGACTACAAGATGGTCGATTCTCGACCAATCATGGACCAAGTGCAAGAGTTTCAACTCATTGTACACGAGGTTCAAGCCGAAGGACACACTTGTTTGGACGGCTTTGTCGTCGCCATGATGATTGAGAAGCTACGGTGGAGAGACTTGAGGTCTACCTTAAGCACAAGCGAAAGGATATGACGCGTTTGAAGACTTGATCGTCAAACCGCGCATTGAGTCGACGTGAAGAAGCAAGATATAAAAGCGAAAGGCTTGCTCGACGCGAAGGCCAACTTTGTTGAGAGAGGCGGTCCCTCCAACAAACGTGTTCGTCCCAATGTCCATGACAAAGGCAAAGGAAGGTGGTTGCCAGTAAGTTTGACGGGATCATATAATTGTGGCAAGCATGGCCACACGAGTAAGACTACCGTCGACTAAGAAGAAGGCTAAGAAAGTTGCCAACATTGTCGAGAAGGACTTGACAAATGGGACAAGGATGAGTTGGCTGCTGTGGTGACCGAAGAAGTCAACCACGCCGAGAATCAAGGTGGATGGTTCATCGACCTTTGCGCGATCACTGCGCGTCTGCGCCGAAAGATGCGTTCTCCACCTACAAGGCTGTTGAGGGGAGGAAGCTCAACATGGGGAACCAAGCTTCGTCCGAGGTTGCCGGAGTTGGTGATGTGGTGCTCAAGATGTCGTCCGGCATTGAGATCACGTTGAAGGATGTGCTGCATGTCCCGGACATTCGTAAGAATTTAGTGTCGGGCTCGATTCTAGTTAACAAGGGGTTTAGACTAGTTTTTGAGTCGGACAAGTTTGTCTTGACTAAGTTTGGGAAGTTCCTTGGTAGGGGTTATCTCATCGGGGTCTTTTCAAATTGAATGTAATGGCTGTCGTGCCGTGTACCCAAGATTGTTATGAATGAAAATGCATCTACTTCCTCTTACTTGACTGAGTGTTCTGATTTATGGCATTGTAGATTAGGACATGTTAATCTAAATGCAATAAAAAGATTAGTAAATTTAGATTTACTAAAGTTAAATGAAGTTAATACACAAACGAAATGTGAGGTTTGTGTGGAAGCCAAAATGGCTAAGTTACCGTTTCATTCGGCAGAACGAGCACTAAGCCCTAGAACTTATTCACACCGATGTGTGTGATTTAAAGTTTGTACAAACTAGAGGTGGTAAAAGTACTTCATCACGCTTATTGATGATCAGACAAGATATTGTTATCTTTACCTTCTAAGAAGTAAAGACGAGGCTATTGAAGCTTTTAAAACTTCAAGAACGAAGCCGAGAATCAACTAAGTCGTCGAATTAAGACTGCTCAAGTGATAGGGGAGAATATGTAGCCCGCTTGAGGCATTATGCAACGAAAGTGGTATAATACATCAAACGACGACTCCTTATTCACCTCGATCTAATGGCGTTCTTGAACGTAAAAATCGAACATAAGGAGATGATGAATGCTTTGTTGATTAGTTGTGGTTGCCCAGAACATGTGGGGGAAGGCATTTTGACGACCAACTACATACCGAACAAGATTCCACTTAAGAGTAAGGATGTCACTCCTACGAGTTGTGGAAAGGAAGAAAGCCATCGACAAATATCTCATAGTGTGGGGTGTTTGGCAAAGGTTGAGGTGCCTCTTCCTAAACAAGTTACAATTGGACCTAAAGCGATCGATTGTATCTTTATTGGGTATGCACCGAACAGCAGGCGCTATCGTTTCGATCCACAGTCGAGGTACCGGATATGATTGTGGGGACGATTTATGAATCAAGAAATGCTATATTCTTTGAAAGTGTTTATCCTCAGAAGACAAGGATAAAAGTGAAGCCACTCTAGCAATAGAGTCGATGGTGAAGCTTCGAGTTCTAAACCTTGGAGGAAGAACCGATATCGCATAAGCGATCGAGGTCTCGATCGGAGGGTCGGAACCGAGACAGTCAAGAGAGTCGTAACGCCAAAGGATTTTGGTCCCGACTATATTATGCTCATGTTGGACGAAGAACCAACTTCGATCAAAGTAGCCTATGCTCGCCGCACGGAATGCTTTGGCGAGAGGTCGCTCAAAGCGAGATTGATTCCATTCTCGCAAAACCACACTTGGGTCTTTCGTTGATTTGCGGAAGGTTGTAAGCCCTTAGGATGCAAATGGATCCTTAAAAGAAAGTACAAGGCGATGGATCAATTGAAAAGTATAAGGCCCGTTTGGTTGTCAAAGGGTTTAAACAAAGAGAGGATATGATTTCTTTGATACATATTCACATGGCGAGGATTACGTCTATTAGGGTGCTTCTCGCAATTCTTTGCTTTGCACAATCTTGAGATTCATCAAATGGACGTTGAGACTGCGTTTTTGAATGGTGACCTTGAGGATGAGGTATATATAGAGCAACCCGAAGGGTTTGTTGTACCTGGTCAAGAGGGCAAGGTATGCAAACTCGTGAAGTCTCTATATGGTTTCAAACAAGCGCTGTTGCAATGGCATGAAATTTGACAATGTAATGTTGGCAAATGGTTTCAAGATCAACGAGTGTGACAAATGTGTCTACGTTAAGAACAATAATAATGGTTATGTTATAGTGTGTGCGTATGTAGATGACATGTTGATCATGGGTAGTAATACTCAAGTCATTAATGACACAAAGCGCATGTTAAATAGAAATTTTGACATGAAGGACATGGGTTTAGCTGATGTGATTCTTCGAATCAAGATTCTAAGAAGATCGACGGAATTGTCTTGACACAATCTCACCACGCTGAGAAAGTGCTTAAGAAATTCAATGCGCTTGATAGTTTGCCCGCTAAGACCCCATTGGAGCTCAATGTTCACTGAGTAAGAACAGGGTGAACCCGCTGGGCAAGAAGACTATGCTAAGGTCATCGGTGTTTGATGTATCTTACAAATTGCACCGACCCGACATAGCTTCATACCGTGAACAAATTGAGTCGTTACACGAGCAATCCAAGCAAGGAGCATTGGAAGGCTCTAGTAAGAGTTTTGAGGTACTCAAGTATACTCAAAATCACGGGTGCATTTCACGAGATATCCCCAAGACTTGAAGGTACCGTGATGCCAATCGATAACCGACACGAAAGATTCACTTTCTACAAGTGGGTACGTGTTCACGATTGTGAGGTGCTATTTCTTGGAGATCCACGAACAGACGCGTGTATAGCCCGATCCACCATGGAATCGTAATTCATAGCTTTGGATAAAGTCGGTGAGGGTCTCCAGTGGCTCTGCAATTTTTGGAAGATATTCCATGTTGGTCTAAACCGTGTCACCGTGATGATTCACCGTGATAGCCAAGCCGCTATTGGAAGGGCGAAAAGTGGTTTCAGATAATGGTAAGTCTCGACATACGTCGACGACATAATACCGTGAGGCATTTGATCTCAGTGGGGTTATATCAATCGACTATGTCAAGTCAATAGATAATCGCGCATCCGCTAACCAAAGGGTTGAACCGGATCAAATGATCAAGTTGTTAGAGGAATGGGATTAAAATCCACATCTTAAGAACAATCATAGTGGTAACCCAACCATAATGTTGGAGATCCCAAGAACTTGGTTCAATGAGAGAACTAAGCTATAGGAGTTCGTGTGTAAACACTCGTTAGTCTGTTCCTCTAGAAAGCAAACGAGTGTTGAAAAAAACTTGCTTAGTGGTGAGGTTGAGTCGTTGACTCTTAATGATTCCTAGGATACCTCGAGGAGGTCGAGTATGGCAAGATACTCGGTAAAGAATCACCTATGTAAGTGCGGTGGGGCCGCTTCAAACGAAACACTTATGAATCCAAAGTGGATGTCCATGGCCAAAATGGAATCAAACGTGAGAACGGATGAGGTTGAGGTGTTAAAGTGTTAATACCATTGTCTCAAGGCACGTTGTGGGGAATAGTTCGCGCATCGTGTCCACTAATCCGCCTGTACTCGATGGTACTAACTATGGAAGGTTCAAGGCAATAAACCACCTGTCCAAATATTTTAACATCTCTTGAGGATCGAAATGGTTCGCATACACGATATGGCTATTTCCACTCATGTGGGGATTGTTGGAAATCGATATATATTTATATATATTATACATGGTCAAGTTGTCGAAGCTACTTTGACCAAGATTTTGAGTGACGAACGCTTAATTTTTGAAATTAAATGGCATAGAATCGATCTACGCTTTGAGTAGATGATCGTGGTGTATTCACATTCTCAAACCGATTTCCGTGAGTGAGAAATAATGGATCAAAGTTGGTCACTTAAACATGAAGTTATGTGCTTAGGGGATAAGCATGGATTAATTAATCCTTATCCCACATCGATTAATGTACATACATTAATTGTCCATATAAGTGGTTCATTGAACACTTAGTATAATGTGTGCACAAGTGACGGGTTGTAAAGCCCACACGCTGCCGGCGGGCCCGAGCCCAGTCCGTGCCCGCCCGCCCGAGTTCGGGAGTTCGCCCGCCCGCCCGGTTCGGTTCGCCCGCCCGATTTCGTTCCGTGGATCGTGGATTTTTGGGCTTGTTTGTGGGCTAGTTCCGCGCCCATCGCCCGCATATTTTGGATCAATGTTTGATCGAGCCCAAAGACGGAGTTGGTCCGAGGCTCAACTCGTGGCCCAACCGCTGGGCTCATCAGGCACTCAAGAGACGTCCCGATACGTCCAATGAACCCGACGCACGCTGTTGTCCAGATTCGTCGTGAACCGCCGGTAACGCTCCGACATGAAGGCTCTGCGGAAACGTGCCCACGTTGTTCCGTAAACCGCCACAGACTCAACGGGGACATAACTCCGTAACACCCGACATCAATGCGGGTGTTGACTCCAAGATGCTCCCCATGAGGGACGACGCCTCAGAATAGGACATGTCTCCCCAAAGATAAGCCACCCATCGCTAATCAGATTCCAAGATTTCAAAGCACTCTCAGACACATAGCTAGTGTCCAAGCTCGCCTCGCCTGCTCCAGTCACGGAGCTCGTTGGTCTGCGGTGTCGCCACCTACGAGACGCTGCTTCATCTTTGGGACGATACGCCGTAACCGAAAGACTACCGGGCGATCTCGCCTTATGGAAAGAGGCCTCCTCGACTCGGCATCCGCTTACGGTTTTTTCCAATTTTATCAGATTACGCTCTGCTTCAAATTCCTTGTTAGTTTTGATCTCCTACCTTTCTGCTTCGAGTTAGAATACCTTGGCAAGTCTCGTACTATTTTGTACACCGTTTTCCAACAATCGCAAGACGAGATACTACTTGCCACGAAGGATTTGAGACATTTTATATAACTTAAAACTTTCGAACCTAAACCTTTGCTTGAGATGTCAACTGCTCCTCGCCACCGACTCCACCTCCGCCGCCGCCGCCGCCTCCGCCTGCGCTTCCGCCGCCGCCACTCGCACTATGGCTTCGCCATGTTTGGTTCGATGCCTTGGGATCAATCATTGGGCCCTTTCGTCGATCGTTGGTTCCACTTTTAGTGGTTCAAACATTGGTTCCACTTTAGTGGTTCCATTGGCTCGACGATCGCACTCTTCGCTGGTCGACCGCTGGATCCACGGATCTAACACCGGTGGTTCTCATTCGAGTTCCATGTTCCAAAGACACTTCAAGTGGTTGGTGGATCCGATTTTGATCGATCTCGGCACTGCTCATACCGCGAGGATGATGCCGCCCGCCGAGAAGCCGCCAAGTTGGAGGATCCGACTTCAAGAGATGGCAGCAAAGATGCCGTTTCACCACGACATTGGGCTTCGCCAATTTCTTGGTGGAAGATGAGCCCGCTGCCCGGGTCAAGTGAATGATTTTCACGTCCGAGCAAAGATATGACAACCGGCGACCTTGGCGACTACCTTTTAAAAATTTTATACTGGTAGTTTAGAAGATAGCTTGTATAGCGTATATCGTTGTAACGACATCCAAATGTATGTGGGACGCGCTAGAAAAGAAGTATCGTAGTGATGATGCAGTACTAAGAAGTTCATTGTAGCCAAATATTTGATTACAAGATGGTCGATTCTCGACCAATCACGGACCAAGTGCAAGAGTTTCAACTCATTGTACACGAGGTTCAAGTCAAGGACACACTTGCTTCGGACGGCTTTGTCGTCGCTAGTTGATTGGAGAAGCTACCCCAGGTGGAGAGACTTCAAGGTCTACCTTAGCACAAACGAAAGGATATGACGCTGAAGACTTGATCGCCAAACCGCGCATCGAGTCCGACGAAGAAGCAAGATATAAAAGCGAAAGGCTTGCTCGATGCGAAGGCCAACCTGTTGGAGAGAGGCGGTCCCTCCAACAAACGTGTTCGTCCCAATGTCCATGACAAAGGCAAAGGGAAGGTGGTTGCCCGTAAGTTTGACGGGGACTGTTACAATTGTGGCAAGCATGGCCACACGAGTAAGGACTGCCGTCAGCCTAAGAAGAAGAAGGCTAAGAAAGTTGCCAACATTGTCGAGAAGGACTTCACAAATGGGACAAGGATGAGTTGGCTGCCGTGGGTGACCGAAGAAGTCAACCACGCCGAGAATCAAGGTGGATGGTTCATCGACATCGGCGCGACCGCGCACGCGTCTGCGCCGAAAGATGCGCTTTCTCCACCTACAAGGCTGTTGAGGGAGGAAGCTCAACATGGGGAACCAAGTCATCCGAGGTTGCCGGAGTTGGTGATGTGGTGCTCAAGATGTCGTCGGCATTGAGATCACGTTGAAGGATGTCTGCATGTCCCGACATTCGTAAGAATTTAGTGTCGGCTCGATTCTAGTTAACAAGGGTTTAGACTAGTTTTGAGTCGGACAAGTTTGTCTTGACTAAGTTTGGGAAGTTCCTTGGTAGGGGTTATCTCACCGGGGGTCTTTTCAAATTGAATGTAATGGCTGTGCGCCGTGTACCCAAGATTGTTATGAATGAAAATGCATCTACTTCCTCTTACTTGATTGAGTGCTCTGATTTGTGGCATTGTAGATTAGGACATGTTAATCTAAATGCAATAAAAAGATTAGTAAATTTAGATTTACTAAAGTTAAATGAAGTTAATACACAAACGAAATGTGAGGTTTGTGTGGAAGCCAAAATGGCTAAGTTACCGTTTCATTCGGTAGAACGGAGCACTAAGCCCCTAGAACTTATTCACACTGATGTGTGTGATTTAAAGTTTGTACAAACTAGAGGTGGTAAAAAGTACTTCATCACGTTTATTGATGACTGTACAAGATATTGTTATCTTTACCTTCTAAGAAGTAAAGACGGGCTATCAAGCTTTTAAAACTTCAAGAACAAGCCGAGAATCAACTAAGTCGTCAATTAAGATCGCTCGAAGTGATAGGGGAGAATATGTAGCTCCGCTTGAGGCATTATGCAACGAAAGTGGTATAATACATCAAACGACAGCCCTTATTCACCTCGCCTAATGGCGCTGTTGAACGAAAATCGAACACTTAAGGAGATGATGAATGCTTTGTTGATTAGTTCGTGGTTGCCCGAACATGTGGGGAAGTCGTTTTGACACCAACTACATCTTGAACAAGATTCCACTTAAGAGTAAGGATGTCACCTCACGAGTTGTGGAAAGGAAGAAAGCCATCGTAAACATATATCGCATATACGGTTCTGACGAATAGCGGCGATTACGACGAACGGATTACATATCGTCATATGTGTAATCACGTCTTTCACGCAGAGTTATATAGAGTTATGTTTGAGTTGAACTCTTTAGTCAAGAGTCTAAATGATCCGTTTCGTGTATGTACGATATATGTGTCACATTAAATAATATGAAGTTTCGAGAACTTGTCTATTACAACGGGCACGCTTCCCGAAATATATAATAGACAAGTTCTCTAAACTTCATATTATTTAATGTGACACATATATCGTATATACTAAACGGGATCATTTAGACTCTTGACTAAAGGGTTCAACTCAAACATAACCTATATAACTCTCGCAATGAAAGACGCAGGATTACACATATGACGATATGTAATCAAGGCTATACTTATCGACGACGTAAGACTCCAAATCGCTCAACACTTCAACATCCAACATCAACCGCTCAACCTGCACATTTAAAAACAAACATGCGTTTGTCGTACAATCAAAGTTTCACAAGATTCAAATATGAGAATTTGTGTTGTAAATATGGAGAGTAAATCACAAATAGCATATGCTAGCAAAATAGCATATACTAGCAAAATAGAGAACAAAGTGCAATAATATTTATTTCTGGTATCTGTTGCTTTGTTTTCTTCTACTATTCATATACAAATTATGTTGTTTGAGTGGTCCGGGTGGATTTTCATTTTATTAGAAGATTACTTACTTTAATAAAGTCACCTGTTTAAGATTAAATAAAAAGTAGTCATTTGCATTTCCAACATCTTCTTTTTCTCACTTGACAAACAACCATTTTCGTGGTTTAGTTGGAAAGATACGCCCTTTTTTCTTTAGTTCTTTTAACCTTACTTTAATTGCCAAAGTTTTTTTTTTAAAAAGGGGACATGATCCAATATTCCAATTATTCAAATGGCTAAGTCCTTTTTGCTAGTGGAGTGTTCCTTTAGCGTTATGGCATGGTAATCACATAATTATCCTCAGTGTCAAGAAATTAAAAAAATATTTCTCAATTGATTGTGTTCTCCTTTTTAGGAAAAGGAAAAAAAAATCCCACTAACCCTTTCTAAGTTAAGTCTATCAACTATCATATATGATTTTTCAAATGTGATTTATAGGTTATTACATAAAATAAAATTTACTTGATACGTGCTTCGGATAACGATCGCAGAGTTAACCTCAAAATATACAAAAAATACCCTACTAACTGATTATAAAGATTTTTTTTTTAAATACGAATATTATTTGTGACTTAACTTAACTTTAACTTATGAACACTTCTTTATTCAAATCAAACGACCCAATTATGATTTGGGATTTTTGACCTTTTGATTAAAATCTGAAGTCTTTATATTGGTTTGACAGTTTTAATAAAATGGTCAGCTTCATAATAGTTGATTGGAGGGGCTTAAGCACATAAAATATCTTGTTGCATTATGACTATTATATTCCATCTAAAGCAGGCTGACTGTGTTCGGAAAAGTTGAATGAGCATGTTGCTTGCTTAAGTGGCTAATATTCAACTTTGCTTTACTTAAATGAGGAGAATAATAGAAAGTCTTCGTGCCTTTTCATTTAATGGGTATAATATTAATATTTTTATGGATTAGCAAGCAATAATAATAGCTGTGTTTATCACTTTTCTTTGCCCAAGTTGGACACAGAACTTCTAGAATTTATTGAGAATTTGGAGCATTCAAAACCTCAAATCTGAGAAAAATTAAGCATGTGATATAACTCATCTTTAATTTATGAGATTAATCCTAAATCAGTCCTATGGTTGAGATTTAGGAACTCACAGATCATATGGTTGAAATTTTGCCATATATGAATATATGATTTGAAGGTGTTGGGATTAGAGCCAATTAAAGTAATTGGATGACTAAATCAGTGTTTGGTATTAATGTTTTTTTTTTTTTCAATATTCAAAATCGTTATTCATGTGTAGATTTGAGCAAGTATATGTACCGAAACTAGACAATATATGTTGATGTAGACTTATATGGTAAAACGAAGAAAGATATAGGTTTATATAGCAAATTGGTAGGAATACAGTGATTAGATTGCATTTTAAACTAAATCTAAATTAGTGATTAATGTAGTTGAATATTGGTTACAATATCGCAAAATTACAATGAAATGATTAAAATAACTATTACAAATGAGATGTCAAGAAAACAAGAACTTATCAATAAGTCGCCAAGTTGAACTTACGCCCGCAAGACGAGAAACGCCTCGGTAGTGCTCACGATTGGCGGCTCGTCCCCAAAGGTAAACGACTTTCGCCTCGATTGTAGTAGCACCACAAACAAGTCGAGCCCCGCGAATCGGACGGAAACGAACCGAACTCAAGACTAAGAACTATGAGCTAAGAATGCAAGTAGAATGCTTTGCTTTTGTTAGAGAGAATAAAATGTTTTTGCTTATGCTCTAACTCTAGAATGATGCACTATATATAGCACTCCAAGAGGATGTTCTAAGGTCACAATTGATGACAAACATCAATATTCCATTAACTCTTAACATCAAGAGTTGGAAATGAAAGGCCAAAGGCCATGAACCTCATTACTAGCAATTCCCATTCACAACCCATTAACTTCCAACAATCCCCACATGAGTGGAAATGCTATATAAATGCAAACGCAAAGTTCGGTCCTCAAGAGACGATATTGCATTTGGAAAGGTAGCTTGTGGCCTTGAACCTTCCATAGTCGAAATTATCGAGCATACCGGCGGCATAGTGGTTATTTCACCTGAACTAGTCCTCCATGGTGTATCTCGAGACAATAATATTGACACAATATCATCTCAATTTCCATCCGTTTTACGCTTGTGTCCATTATGGCCTCGAACACCCTTTCGATTCACAAGTGTATCACTTGAAGCGGCCCCACTTCACACTTGCATAGGTGACTATTACAACCAAGTATTCGCTATACTGACCTCCTCGAGGTATCCAATAGTCATTAAAAGTTAAAACTTAACCTCACCACTTGCAGACTTACAAACACTCACCGCTCTCGTGAGAATAGGCATGTTTGAGTGTTTATCACACGGATTTTTATAACTTCGTTGTCCTTTTGAACCATGTTCTCGGACAATCCAATCATCATGGTTGGGTTTCCGCTATAATCATCCTTAAGATGTGGATTTAACACCCATTCCTCTAATGTTTAAACATTTGATCTCGACACGCTTTTTGTCACGGATCCGCTAGATTATCTATTGATTTTACATAATCAATAGTGATAACCCCACTGTGATCAAATGTCTCACAGATTGTGTCGTCGATTTAATATGTCGAGACTTACCGTTGTAATATATATTTTGTGCCCTTCCTATTGCGTATTGACTATCACGGTGAATCAACACGTAGGCACGGACTCGCGCCAACATGGAATATCCTCGAGGAAATTTCTAAGCCATTCGGCTTCTTCACCAAATTTTATCTAAAGCTATGAATTGATTCCATAGTAGACCTTGCTATACAAGACTGCTTGGACTTCCAAGATACAGCTCCACCTCCAATAGTGAACACGATCCACTTGTGGAAAACGAGTCGCTTGAGGCAGATATCCAATTAGCATCACTATACCCTTCAAGTACAATGGCTCACTAGAATAATGAATCGCATAATTCGGGTAAACTTTAAGTAACCCAACACGCTCAAGTGCTTTCCAATGTTCTCTACTGGATTAGTCGTGAAACTACTCAATTTGTTCACAGAGCAAGCTAAATCAGTCGGGTACGCTTTGTGAGATACATCAAACTCCCAATAATCTTAGCATATTCATCTCGACTTATGGTTCACCCCTATTTGGAGTCAAATGAACACCGAGTCCCAAGGAGTCTTGAAATAGCTTATCCATTGCATTGAATTTCTTCAACACTTTCTCAAAGATAGTGGGACTATGTCAAACAATTCCATTCATGCTCTAAGAATTTTAATTCCAAGAATTACATCCGCCAAACCCATATCTTTCATGTCAAGTTCTTACTAACATTCTTTTGTTTCTCCAATCACACGAGTTACTTCCCATTATCAACATGTCATCTACATAAAGACAAACAATAACAAAATCGTTATTCAATTCTTTACATAGACACACTTGTCACTCGTTGATTTTGAAACCATTTGACAACATAACTTTGTCAAATTTCATATGCCATTCATGGCGCGCCGCTTAAGTCCATACAAAGACTTTTGAAGTTTGCATACCTTGTGCTCTTGCCTGTGTACTACAAAACCTTCCTACTGTTTCATATAGATCTCATCTTCTAACTCTCCATACGTAAACGCTGCTTTTACATCCATTTGATGAATCTCAAGATTTTGCAAAGAAGAATAGAGAAAAGATTCTAATAGAAGTATGTTTAGTCAGGCAGTAGGTATCGAAGAAGTCATACCCACCTTTTGTCTAAACCCTGAACTACAAGTCCGGCCTTATATTTATCAATAGTGCCATCGACCAGATTTCTTCTTTAGGATCCACTTGCATCCTAAAGCTTTACAACCTGTGGAAGATCTACTAACACCCAAGTATGATTCAACATAATAGACTCTATCTCAATGTCTATTGCTTCTCCACAGATCCGCATTCGGCCTCGATAAAGCTTCTTTACGGTAACCGGTTCATCATTTAACAATAAAACGACATAATCCGTCCATAAATTTTAGCTTTTCTTACACGATTACCACGCCTAGGTTGCACATCTTCAAGTGTAGACCTAGGTCGCTTTCTATTAGCAGGCCATAAAAACTTGCTTAGAACTCGAGGGTTCACTTTCTTCAACAAGATGAGAATTGGTAGAATCTTCCTCAATTCTTTTACTTGAATCGTAACTATTCTTATCCTTATTAGGATAGATATTCTCAAAGAATATAGCTGCCTTGATTCAATTGTTGTTCCCACATGAACATCAGTATATCGGTTGTGCACAACAAATCTATAAGCACTACTATTAAGTGCATAACCAATAAAGATACAATCTACCGCTTTAGGTCCAATTGTAACTTGTTTTGGCAATGGTATTTCAACCTTAGCTAAACACCCCACACTTTGAAGTATTTATATGAAGGTTTCCTTCCTTTCCAAAGTTCATAAGGAGTTACATCCTTCCCTTTGATAGGAATCTTGTTCAAGATATAGTTGGTCAGAAGAAGCTTCCCCCACATATTTCTGGGTAATCCGAACTTATTAATAACGCATTCATCATCTCCTTAAGAGTTCGATTTTATGCTCACCACACCATTTGATTGAGGCGAATATGAGCGCATCGTTTGATGGATTATACCACTTTCGCCGATAATTCAAAGAAACTGAGCAACATATTCTCCACTCGATCACTTCTTACAACCTTAATTTTGCAATTAAGTTGATTTTCAGCTTCATTCTTGAAGTTTCAAATGCATCAATTGCTTCATCTTTACTTCTTAATAAATAAAGATAACAATATCTTGTGCAATCACAATAAAAGTAATAAAATACTTTTACCACCTCTAGTTTGTACAAACTTTAAATCACAAACATCAGTGTGAATTAATTCTAGAGGTTTTGAGCTTCTTTCAACGGATTTGAAAGGCAACTTGGTCATTTTTGCTTCAACACAGATTTCACATTTATCTTGTGTTTTAGATACTTCTATTTTAACAAGTTCATGTTAGCGAGTTTCTTTATAGCATTAACATTAACATGACCAAGTCTACAATGCCATAAATCAGAACACTCAATCAAGTAAGCAGAAGTAGAAGCATTCTCATTAATTTTTGCAACTGCCTTAGAAGGCTTACAAGCTCTAACACTGAGTTTGAAAAGATCTTCGGAGACATAACCCTTGCCGAGAGTCTTTCCAAACTTTCTAACTATTACGTATTCTCCACGAAAATCTATATCAAATTTGGCTCTAGTCAACTTGACGCCAGAGATGAGATTCTTGCGGATCGAAGGAGCATGCAGCACATCCTTCAGAGTTATTTCCACACCAGAGGTAAGTTGAAGTACAACGGTACCAACTCCAAGCACCTTGGAAGTATGATCACTTGCCTCGGTCACAGCCCTGTCTTCAACCTCTTTGTAGGTGTAGAACAAGTCTCGATGGACACAAATGTGAACAGTAGCACCTGTGTCAAGAAACCAAGAAGTAGGGGTAGGATTTGTGACTTGGTTTACCTCTCATATCATGGCAACAAAGTCATCTTTGTCCCAAGTGTCAAGTCCTTCTCAACATTGTCGACGTGGCCTTTGCCTTTGTCTTTCTCTTAAGCTTTCAGCCTTTAGCCATGTGCCCAAGCTTATCACGGTTGTAGCACGTCCCGAAAAACTGGGTTTGCGCTACTTTTCCCTCGCCTTTGTTCATCTGGACGAGGGCGCTTCCTGAAGGTCCTCCTCACCCGATTTGCCTTAGCCTCCATCGGACTTTTAGCCTTCAACTCGCTCCTTAACTCGAGCTTCAACTTGAGTCGAGCAACCATGCTTTCATGGTCATCTCCTTCGCTTGTGTTAAGGTAAGATCCGAACCCTTTCCATCCTTCCGCAATTTGTCAATTAAAATTGCAATGGAATATTGTTCAGCAGAGGCATACCTTCGGGCGTGAACATCGTGCAACAGAGCTTGAAACTCGTGTACTTGAGGCATGATTGGTTTGAATCCACAATCTTGAACTCGGTGAGCACCGTAACCACGAACTTCTTCGCATAGCCTCCTCAACCGGATACTTTTGGTTAAGTGCCTCCCATAACTCTTGGCAAGATCTCGATCGCAAATACATTAAATAAGCTATTACAAGCCCATTTAACACCATATTCCACACGTATAGTCGGAATGATACCAAGTGTCGATTTCATACGCACTTCACGTCCGCTTCTTCCTCGAAGGAATAGGCGTCTGCCTTCACGCAGAAGCTAGCAAGCCCCATTGTGGTGATGTAAACATCATCTTATGCGCCAGCGTTTGAAGTCGACGGTGAAAATTGGCGGTTGTTGAGCCACGGAATGCGGGGTTCAAGATCGAGCCATGGTGGAACTACTACCGCTCCAACGGATTGAGTGGTGGCGAGGCGCCATCGATTGGTCGACATCTTCAATTTTCACGATCGTGTAACTCTGAATGCAGAGTTGGGCGAATTTCGCCTTGCGATTGTAGTTGAATATTGGTTACAATATCGCAAAATTACAATGAAATGATTAAAATAACTATTACAAATGAGATGTCAAGAAAACAAGAACTTATCAATAAGTCGCCAAGTTCAACTTTCGCATGCAAGACGAGAAACGCCTTTAGTGCTCACGATTGGCGGCTCGTCCTCAAAGGTAAACGACTTTGCCTCGATTGTAGTAGCACCACAAACAAGTCGAGCCCCGTGAACGGACGGAAACGAACCGAACTCAAGACTAAGAACTATGAGCTAAGAATGCAAGTAGAATGCTTTGCTTTTGTTAGAGAGAATAAAATGTTTTTGCTTATGCTTCTAACTCTAGAATGATGCACTATATATAGCACTCCAAGAGGGATGTTCTAAGGTCACAATTGATGACAAACATCAATATTCCATTAACTCTTAACATCAAGAGTTGGAAATGAAAGGCCAAAGGCCATGAACCTCATTACTAGCAATTCCCACTCACAACCCATTAACTTCCAACAATTAATGCATTTTGAACTAATGAGGTGTTTAATGAGCTTATAAGTTTCCCAAAACAATTTATAAACTGATTTTTTAGCTTAAAGAACAAGATATAAGCTGCTTTTAAGAGCTTATAAGCTCACCAAACACCCTCTAAATCTAAATTATGACTTTATAGGTTCCTAATTTACCTATCGCCTAACTTCTAAGAAACTATATATAATCGGCCCTATTAATTTTTCTCATAATTTAATTTGGAAGTATTACAAGATTTACTTCATGGATCTTAGAATCGGGGTTGAAGAATTAACAAGAAAAAATAAAATTTACCTTGTCATAAATGGGCGAAAGTAAATACATTAGAGAAGGATGTCAAGAAGTCTCACACCGCCTATGGCGCGAATACAACGAGCATGGTCATTGGGAAGGCTGCAAAATTAGGGAGAGCAAAACCGAACCGAATCAAAGCGGTTTGGTTTGGTTTGTACAGTAAAACGGTTCGATTTTGTTTCAAAATTTTGAAACCGAAATTAATTCGGTTCGGTTTCGGTTTGGGGAAAAAAATTCGATTTTCAAATCGAACCGCCCGAATTTTTTATTATTATATTTTTTATATATATATATTATATATATGCTATTTATATTATTAATATTTAAATTGGTTAATATTATATATATTTATATATATATATTATAATATTTATATTAATTATAATTTAAATTCGGTTAAAATCGAACCGAACCGAATCAAATCAAACCGAATATTTCGGTTCGATTTGGATATGTAAAACGGTTCGGTTCGGTTTGAGTTTTAAAAAAATCAATTTTTCGGGTTCGGTTCGGTTTTGAACCGAACAGCCCGAATGCTCACCCCTATGCAAAATAGAGTCAGAGAGGTTATCCGAAGAGAGACTCTGACGCTCAAGTGTTACGATTAAAGGAATGGGATTTCAATGTATAAGTGTTGAGAGCAAGTGACACGTACCATTTCCTAAACGAGGGACTAAGTATTTATATCATATACATGAAGGCATATTAGACTTATTACTTGTGTCACGACAGCAATTGTGTTTTTTTTTTGGGGAGAGGGGACACATGACATTTCTAAACGGACACGTTGTAAAGCATATGAGCCCTGTAAGTTTGTTAGAATCTTTATACTTGCGTTAACAATGAGAGAACACGTGGAATGGTCTAAATTATACATTTTCGTGTTAAACATATACGGGTGCAACAAGCTAACTAGTTCTTACCCGTGAACACCTATGTCGTACGGCTTGGAAAATATGCTTGGGCATATTTCGAGGACATCTTTGAGCTCTGGTTCAAGAAGGCGGGGGAACAGATCTTACTTTCCGATCTAGTTTATTCATTTTTGGGGACATATCTGATTCTATTTGTTCTGTATAAGTGAATGGATCTCTCTTCCGACATCTGAGTTCTGTCAAATAGGTTTCGTTGGTGTAAGTTGATGCTATATCCAGTAATTTGAGTCTTCTTAAGCTTCGGCCTAAGAGGTCTGACTATAATATTCCATATCATTTTTGATTGATCCCTCTGAGTACGTACTGGTGTATGGAGAGAGGGGGAGATACACCAGTTAGGTAAATTTAATTTTTTCGTTTACAAGATCGATCGCTACTATGGCGAGAGTCGGTCAGTAACCGACAATTCAAGATCAAATCGAGATTGCCGCCGCCTCGTATATGAGGAGTCTTGTTTAGGGTGATACCAGTTAGCAAACCTAATAACTATTGAGACAACTGGTTAGTTTGATTGATAACTGATGTGCGTGTGGAATGTGGTGGTTATTGTATTTGGTTTATTGAAAACTTAAACTGACTTAAAACACTTAGTCAAATATGGCTTAATCAGTTTCAGTTTTATCTCATCAGTATCAAACTGATATAGATATAATGTTTCAAAACGATGTTGTGCTGTTGTGTGCTGGTGATGACAGTTCAATAATATGCAATGGAAATACAATACTGAATGTAAAAAACTTGAAATAAATAACACTTGGTTTTTACGTGGTTCAGAGAGATCAACTCTGTCACAGCCCCTTAATCCTAATTATGGATTAGCAGGGACTATAACTGTAAACAAGAAAGAATAAACATGGAGACTCTCATTAATAATAAGCGTAATACATATGTCAAGCATGTTCTTGGACTCTAGTACATAAATTAGGTTCTTGCAGCGGAAGACGTGTGATATGTACATATGACGATGTACAATCAAGGTATAAAATATTTCAAATGACAACATTCCTATTGCTCAACACCGCCCATCCATCATCTGCTCAACCTGCACATTTAAAAACAAACATGCATGGCTGAGTACAAGAATGCACTCAGTGGACTCATGCCAAAAACATTTTATCATTTTTAGATTACACTGCCACATCATGGTAAGACACAAGGGTTTTAGTTGAAAATGCCTTGGCCGTGCATTTTTCTGGTGTGTATGATCCATATGCCTTAACATCCTTTCATCATATCATCATAGTCGAACGTCGTGAAGGAGGCCTCCCTCTACGACGCCGTGATCGGCCGTGAATTGTCCTTATAGCACACAGTCACCTTAGTGTACACGTTAATCCTAACAAGGTATAAGCCTTCCGGCATAGGATCCGATATCGATTTTCATTCATAAGTTGGGAGCGACCCAACAACATTCATATCATTCATCATTCTCACGGATAGATACAATACACAAAACGTAAACATTTTGGGTGTAATCATTTAAACAGATTTATCAGCAGTTGGAAAAAATATCGTAAATAAAGACAGTTAATATAAGTAGCATAGTTGTTTTGTTTTAGAATAAAGCCCACCGGACTGTTGGTCGCTTTAATCGATCACTGAATCAGAAGTCCTGTGCTTAGCCTATCTATTCTCGGCCTTGAGGTTTTGGAGTAGAAACTATCCATCGAGTCTTAGAACCCATATTTCTACTATAGTGTATATCAAGGTATGATATACACTCAATTGAGCATGAGGAAACACATATTCAAATGGTTCACGTTAGGCATGCTCCCGTAAAATATCATGTTGTGTTGTTTTATTACAACCGTACATCTTATTAATGCTCTATCGCATCATGCATACATGACATAATGAATGCATCGATTAATAGCATGTTAGTCACATAAGGCATACTCACATAGGATTTCCAACACTTAGTCAAATTTCAAGTGTTGAATTTCAACAAAACAGCTTGAAATAACCCAAGTGTCAAACTTTGACGATTCATAACTCTCGAGTTAGAATACGTATGGCCGCACAAAGATACATTCTAGAAACCTCTAAACATGTACTACAAGTTCTAAGAAGGAATTAAATCCAAAATAATCGTGGTTCTGGAGATATAGGGCCTCAAAGTGGGCAACTCAAACTGACTTCTATACTTAGAAAAGTTTTCAGAATTTTCAGTTTTAGCTTAACGACGAGGGGTTTTACGAGGCTCGTAACTTTTGACTCACAATGCCAAAATGGCTGCAGGCTACCAATTTCGAAACCTTGTAACAAGAACTACATATTTCATGAAGACCATACTGGAAAATATCTGACGCATCGAGAAATACATAAGCCCAAAGTTGACTAGTTGGAAATGGACAGTTTCCAGTAGGTGACTTTGGGTCGATGAAAGGTATACCTATAAAACTTGGTTTGGGTTCAAACTTTCCAGATCATAACTAGACATGGTGAGGAACATTTATTATGAAGAAACCCAAGTCCAAATCGGACTACAAACGGCTTGAACATCTCACGTAAAAGTCATACTCGAACAGCCTATTACATGGAAAAATTCACTAAGGCAGTTTGTCCAAAAACCTTACTGGAATGTATCAACTTTAAAAATTCACCGAGGGCTCATTATAAGGAATCTAGGAATTCAACCCATCATATTGAAAAGCCACTTAAGTCTAGTTTAATTCAGAAAAAACCTCACTTAATGATTCAAAATATATTGGGAGATAAAAATATTTTACTACAAGCTATCACCTCCGTGACAGTTTTGTGCAGTTAGATTGTAAAATCTGGAATAAATAGTAAATATTTTTAGAAAATTCTGAAAATTTACATACATCTTCTAGACATTCTGAATTATGTTTCTAAAAAAGTTTAGAGTTTTATCATTAGCCAAACTTAAAACGAAATCCACGGACTACGGGTGATGAACACGGCGATTTCACAGATTTGTGCAGTTTTTTTTATAAATACAATTAAAATAGTAAATCAAGTTTGATTGACTTTAAATTTTACAGAGGAATACTAGACACATATAAGTTCAACATATTAAAATTTCATGTTTATCGGACCACTGTAAGTTAGTCAAATAAATTCGTGAAGTTGCTGTTCGTCCAGATCAATCAACATGCAATGATCAAAAGTCTTGAATCTACCTATTAAATCAACATGCAATCATATATATAGCACATACCTATCATAATAAGCATATGAACATCTATGCATGTGTAAGAATCGATCATCCCTAGGATCTAAGGAGGTGGTATTTACCTTAGTCAAGGAATCGAGAGGGATGGAGAGTGGACTAGGCTGTCCTCCTTGGGGAGCCTTGATTGTTGCCGTGAGAGATGGAAGGGTGGGGGAGAGCTCTCAGCTTCCTTGCAGATTTTTGAGAGAGGGAGGAGAGAAGATGACTGAAATCTGATTTTGGGGGGGGGAGAGGTATGGGATGTGTGTGGGGTGCTTATGGGTGACAATTGTCACCCTTAATACATGCATAGTTGACACCACACACACTTCTACCTACACACCACACACATGCACGAAAATTATATATGTATATACATATATATCTGATTTTAATGATTAGTTAGGTTATAATTAATCACATTGTCATATAGTAGATACATGCAATAGGAAAAATCAACAAGATAAACTTGTGTACATAGGTGTATAGTTTTCGGCTTTTATACTATGCCAATGGGTCTAATTTTTATTTTCCATGCCAAACATTGATATATGTTATAACATATAGTTTAGATGATAAATAATATCATAGGATAAATTAATGGCATCATTTTATGCGATAAAAATCGAGTTCGAAAATTAGGTTTTCGAACGTTTCAAAATTGGTCACTATCAAATCTTGATGATCTAGCATTAATTTAATGCTAAATAATACTGTAATTACATATAATAATCATAGGAAATTAATTTCTATAATTCCTTGATCAATAAATTCACTTTTCGTTTCGTCTCTAAACGTTAACGTTTGAAAACGTTTCAAAACGTTAATTATCGACTCATCTCGAAATGGTCGTAATGGAGTCGTAATCACTTTATTAAATTATTCCATTAATAATGGAATTTAATTCTAAGCTTGATTGCTTAGAAAAATTTACGACGTTTTAACTATCGATACGAAATCAACGTTAAAGAAAATACGGCCTATACACTTTATATACTCTTATTCCTTAATTCACAATTCGCAGTGAATATAAAATAGGAATTCATTCCTTCATAAACAATCGAAATCATTATTCAATATCTTATTGATTGAATAACTCGGCTAAACTCTAGTTTACGGGTTTTAAATACCGTAATTAGGCATTTAAATCTGCGGGGTATTACAAACTCCTACGTCCATGGACTGATTGCTTAGTCAATCCAATAGCTGGGATTTGGTCTTGTTTGTGAGTACAAGATATAAACCTATATATAGATTTAACCTTATTGTATCCCGATGAACTTCGATTCTTCCAACGCCAGGCTAGAAAACCTCCGATCGCTTAAGGGTACATAACCTAAACCTCTTACTTACAGGTGCAAGATAACCAAGCTTTCAACGACTAACACTTTATCGCCTACTTGCACAAACTTCTACTTAAACTGTGGGGTTTTTGTAGATGGGCTTTCAGGACTAACCCGACTTCTCGCCAAGGAAGTACGGATTAAACGGATCGCCACTGGTATGACAATGCAATGGATATACACATAACTAAACCAATACGATTAACCAATTAACTACTTAATAAATGCATAGATCGAAAGGAATATGTTGTTTCAATACAAACTCAAGTCACGTATGACTCGCCTTAAAAGGTTCAACGCTCAAATATAACCCAATCGTATGTAATTCGAGGAACGAGGTACGAGCTCAAGTTCAATACGATATGAAAAGTAGCTATAATCAAAAGACATCAAACAATATCGAGTTAGCAAGAATAAATGTGTGGACATGCATATGACGATACATGCCCAAGGTTCTAGAAATCCTTTCAATTAAAGCAAAACAACTCACACCGCACCGCCGCACCCATCATCAATCCATACTCAACCCGCACATCAAAACGAGATGCGTGGCTAAGTACAAAAGTACTCGGTGGACTCATTGCGAAAATATTTTCTTTGTAAGGTTATCAGACCGTCTACAATAGCACACGGGGTTTTCGTTGAAATAACCCACGCCTATCAAATATTTTATCATTTTTCAAAGTGTGTCCAACCGGACTATTTCATCCACGTTTTTCATATCGACCATTCATTCATTCACGCACTATGGAGGTGGCCACCTACACATAGTCACCGTGACCGGTCGAGGTAGCTAACCTTAACACACAAACGATATCGCGGTACACAATCCGAGTTAGTCCTTAACTAAGTCGGATCCGATCGTTACCTTTTTTAACATTGGTGGACCAACACATTCACATACCACATTCGATATACCAATCTCGATATGATCACAACAAAACATAAACATTTGACACTCAATAACAGCTTTATGCAATAATATTTCATAAAGCTTTTGTAAATCATGCTTTGAGATAGATATGCATGTCATTTTTGTTTCAAGAGAGCCCACCGCTAGTCCGGGTTAATAGTTCTAAGCGGCAGGTGAGTGTCCTTCCTCAAGCAACTACGCACGATCAAGCCCTTCATAAGAAAATAGCCTTTCTTAGATTCTTTCTATTGATCGAAGGCCGTTTATAAATTACGACTTAAAGTTCCCAATTAGGGTTTCTTTATGATTTCATGTGATGGTCTTAAGATAATACCTATTATCTTACATTCTCAATTTCCAACCTATATTACTTCATCATTCATAGATGGACCTCAACTTATGAGTCATATGATCCGAGTCTATCCTCGACTCTAGCCTTAGTGTTCTTCTAAACGTTATTACGTGATAGATTGTTAGTATTCAAGTTATGATTGGTATATTAGGATATTCTCAAGCCACAAACTAGACTTAACAATTATAGTTACGTCCTAGTAGGAATTAGTGGAGTTCTTTTTGAATACTAACTCGACCCTTGAGACATAAGGATTGACATCTTATGCTTGAATCTTAGCTTACACTTTTCGACATTGTTTGTTTCTTTTAATGCAGGGAAATCTGATTTTGACCCTCTCCCGAGGATCTATCTTGGATGTTTAATTCACCATACATTGATTATATTCCTAGCATGCACCTATATAATTAATTGCAACACGTAGGGTTTTTCGTGTTTACCTTTGAATCTGCTTGGGACGAACGGATCGAGACTCGTGCTTTGATCTTCCGGACTCAGTATCCCTGTTGCCCAATCTCCAACGGCGAGTGAGGACGATCTATGGAGAATACTACAAAATCACCCTAACCCTCTTGGCACAATTTTCGAGAATCACACTCCAAAACCCTATGGAGACTCACGAAAATAATGAGGATGTTAATTAATGATTAACCTAGACTTTATTTCTTACCTTATATTTATAATGCATTACCATAATCCCATAAGGAAAGGATCCATGCATATCCCATAAATATAATTATATCCTTGTAGGATAAAGAGAATAAAATCCTTGCAATATGAGGGTAGTAGGCGCCGATTTTCCAGTAGCTACGGGCCTGGATGGGCCACCCTGTGGATCAAATGCAAGGAATAAAGATGGGCCTCAAATAAATTAATTATCTTATGTTCAATTTTAACCTAAATTAATTTATAAACATTTATTCATGCCACTAGAGAATAAATGCCGACTTACCCTTTATTACCAAGGTGAGTCGAGCTTGCACTTAGACATTACGAATCTCCGTATTTAAGATATCGACGTCCATTAATTATTTAGAGCATTCTGATCGCTTAAAATAATTAATATCTTTAATTCCTTAAGTAGTACCACTCAACCTTATTATTGTACTTGAGCTAACTCAACCGCAGGGTTTAGTACAATAAACCTTTGAGCTCCTTAAGGGACGCCATCATCCTAAACGGATACGGTGACTGATACGTATAACTAGCACGACATACAAGCACCGCCACCAACCAAGATGCTGAGAGAATATTGGGTTAGAACATATAACCTCACCCATAACAAGTCAAAGTGATGGTCAAGATCTCATACTCACCTAATACCTTATCGAGGTTTAGATCATCGTAAGTCACCGAGATCTGTGGTCTTCACGACGGTCGATAGAAGAACACATATCATCGTGATCCTTCAATACGCCAAAGACGCACAAAGATAGACAAGCAACCAAGTCAAATCACTTTCATCTATACCGCATCCTATACCGACAACTCGCTCTCAAGTTATCTCACTGTGATTCTTTTATATCTCATTGTTTCGACCAATCATACGAGACTTCGTGATCTTCTACACACCGTATGATCTAACTTATATATGAGATAAGGGACACGATATATGCAATCAAGTAATCAATTCAGATAGAGATTATAATAGTGGTAATGTAAACATTGTATACAAGCTCAACCAAAACCGCTTTCAAGATACAACCAACAATCTCCCACTTATACTAAAGCAAACTTTTAGTATACAATGTGTCTCTCTACTAGCTATTACAAACAAAACCATCACTTTGCTTCTCCCACTTATACAAAAGTTTTTTCTAAGTGGGTGCCATCAAGCGCAATCCAAGTCCTCGAACGCACATCGTAGACTTTTTGCGGCGCCTCTTTGTGAATGGATCCGCTAGGTTATCCGTCAGATCAATCTTTTCAATCAAGACGCCCCTCGCCTAACGATTTTCGTATGACATGGTACTTTCTCTCTAAGTGTTTGGTCGCTTGTGGGTCCGTGGTTCCTTCGAGTTTGCCACCGCACCGAGTTATCACAATAAACTATGATAATCTTGGGCAAACCAGTACCACACCTAGATCCACGAGGTAGTTCTCGAACCATACAGCCTCCTTAGCGCCTCCGAAGTGGCTACATATTCGCTTCCATGGTAGAGTCCGCAATGCATCGCCGCTTGCACTCCGCCAGATACGGCTCCACCTCCCAAGGTAAACACATAGCCCGAGGTAGACTTTTTCTCATCACGGCCACTGAAACCGAGTTTGTATAACCCAAAGGCATTAGACTATCTCGCATGGTAAACCAAACCTATAATCTTGAGTCCTTTTCGTGTACTTGAGTATATGCTTTATCGCAATCCAATGAGCTTGTCCAGGTTAGATCGATATCTTGCTACTATGCCTACCGTGACAACAGATATCGGCCTCGTATATAGCATTGCGTACATGAGACTTCCTATGGCGGAAGCGTAAGGAACTTTTCTCATTTCCTCTATCTCCTTTGCGCTCATTGGTGATCGCTTAGATAAAGGAACGCCATGTCCGAAAGGTAGCAATCCTTTCTTGGCGGTCCGCATACTAAAACGAGTAATCACAAGATCAATGTAAAACGCCCGAGATAAGCTCAACATTTTCCTCTTGCGATCTCGGTAAACCTTGATCCCAAGAATGTACGCATCTCCTAAGTATTTCATTTGAAACTGATCGGATAACCAACTCTTTACGTCCGATAACAACTTCACATTGTTGCCAACTAGAAGAATGTCATCTACATAAAGTGCAAGAAATACCACATCACCGTTGACATCTAAACGATACACACAACTCGCTAGGCAACCGGGTAAATCCATATGACTTTACCACCTCGTCAAAGCGTAAGTTCCAGGATCGTGAGGCTTGCTTAAGCCCATAAATGGACTTCTTAAGCTTCCATACTAGATGCTCTTCACCCTTGACCACATAACCTTCGGGTTGCTGCATATAGATGTCTCTACCTTCCTCAAGGTAACCGTTTAGAAAAGCGGTTTTCACATCCATTTGCCAAACCTCAAGGTTCAAGTGGGCTGCTATGGCCAGAAGAATTCTGATGGACTTGAGCATTGCTACAGGCGAAAAGGTCTCATCGAAATCGATGCCCTCAATCTGAGTGTACCTTTCGCCACAAGCCCGCTTTAAAAGCCGTAACCCTCCATCGGAATCTCTTCCTCTCAGATACCCACTTACTACCTATGGCTTCCTCGCCATCCGTAGAGGTGTTTTCATATACATCCATAGTGTTATGGACTCCATTTCTAAGTCCATAGCGTGTGCCATGATCTTGCATCAATGTCTTATATCGCCTCATTGTATGTCCATGGGTCGATTATTGCTCGCTCGCTTCTCGAGACTAAACCAAGATTCACCCACGAACATAAATCGCTCGGGTCGACTAACAACCTCCCACTACGATGAGGTGCTACAGCACAATGGCAACGGGGTGCGTAAACTTGTGGTTCTCATCTTGCACAACTTGTCGGATAGAGCCACTTGTACGGCCGGTATCTCCAAAGGAACTCACCCAATTCAATTTCTTCAAGTATCCGTGTCGATCCCTCCCACTAGACACCTACATCTCGCACCTTTGGCTTAATCGGTGGTGGAATACGATCATCTTCTAATTCCTCAAGAATGATTTCAACTTTGGATTTATGGTTTGTCATATAATCCTCTTCAAGAATCGCATTAGTGCTAATAATGACCTTCTCGATCCTTAGGACTATAGAATAAACCATCTTTCGTCCCTCTAGGATAGCCAATAAACAAATTTGCGTCGGATCTAGCCTCCAACTTGTCGCCTTCTTGTTCAAAGACATGTGCCGGATCGCCCCATATCCTTATGTGGTTTAAACTAGCTTCATACCAAACCACAACTCGAAAGGGGTCTTTTCGATCGACTTGATGGTACTAAATTTAGCAAGTATGCCGCTTCTAAGGCATACCCCGTAACAAAATAGGCAATGCCGCATAACTCATCATCGATCTAACCATTTCCAAAAGAGTCCTATTTCTTCGCTCCGACACACCATTTTGCTGGTGTGCCGGTAAAGGCTACCGAGGTAATCCCACACTTCACTAGATAGTCCATAAACTTGTTATCGAGGTATTCGCCACCGCTATCGCATCACAGTGACTTGATACTTTACCAAGCTTCTCCACTTCCGCCTTAAACTCTTTCAATTTCTCAAAGCATTCGACTTGCGCGAAGCGGTATACGATCCGCACTCGAGTAATCGCCAATGAAAGTGATAAAATACTGCATTCTCCACGAGCTTGTGTGGACATCGGTCCACCGTGTCGAATGGACTAGCTCCAACACTTCTTTGGCTCTATAACCCTTCGCTCATGGTCCGGTCGACATCTTTCCTTCTATACATGATTCGCAGATGGGAACTGAGTAACTCGTGAGATTACCCAACGCCCATTCTTAGCCAGCCTTGGATCCTATTTAGATTGATGTGACCTAATCTAAGATGCTAGAGAAATGTGGTGTCATCTTGCTAAGAAAACTTTCTCTTTTAAGGTTTGTAGACGATGCAACATAGTTATAGGTATTATGTTTTGCGAGAAATAGTATAAAGCTTAATTATATAACGTGGCAACACGAGATAACTTCGTCATTTCTTATGATAAAAACACCACTATAAAAATAATGTAATATCCATGAATAAACAATTTCAAACAGAAAACTAGGTTCCACGAAAATCCGCACATATAAAACATCTTTCAATACTAAAACCGTTCTATCAAAACATAAAGTAATATCTCCACAAAGAACGGCCTCGACTTTTACCGCGTTGCCCATGGAGATCGTTATCTCGCCATCATGCAGCCCCTTGTCCGCTAGAACCTCAGAACGATGTAACAAACATGATCAACAGACTCGTGTCTACTACCCAAGAATGGGTAGAACAAGTCGCTAAACATGTTTCGCATTAAAGCAAATGGCGACTCGAGCCTGAGCTTGGGACACTTAGCCTCCAATGCCCGCCCACCGCACTTCAAGCACTTGTCCTTCTCCTTCGCTTTTTCAAACCGCCGATAGAGCCCTTTGTATTGCTCCCACTTTTCTTTAGCCTTAGCATCTCTTGAATTCCACTTTTCCTTTTCATCTTCGATAAAGCGGTGGTTTTCTTTGAGGTGCGATTAAAGATCGTGCATCTTTGCCCATTTTATGCTCTTCCGCTACTAGATCCTCTTGCAATGAATCTAGAGTATAACTCTTATCATAAAGGACCGCTTATAACGGAAATCATCAAAAGACTTGGGCAAAGTGACGAAGTCATCAAAAGACTTGGGCAAAGTGTTGAGGATCATATCGATTCTCGACTATGTCATCAATATATCCTCCAACCAACTCGAGCCTCCAAGAGATTGATCATTTGCTCTACATGGTCATGCACCAATCGCTTCCTTCATCAACTTGACATTATTGATTTTGTCAAATTATGACAAGCGATTTTGTCCGACTACTCATACGATTTCATAAGACTTAGCCATATCATGGTCGCATCTTCCATCTCTTGATGCCGGAGTTCTGTGGACTCGCACATGGTGACTAAAAGAAGGCACTTTGCCATTCTATTTGATTTGTCCCATTTCTCGTGCTCCATGTGCCCTTATCGCAGATGAATCGCCCAGAGGCTCGGGACGGGGTGTAGTGAGTACAAACAGATTTTCTTCCGCAAAGAAGAACATTCTCAATGTTTCGCTTCCACTCGATAAAATTCGACCGGATAAGGGATTTTGTGCGAGCATATTGATAATCGGTAAAGAGACATATCCGAAAAGATAATGTAAACACATAAGCATACGATCGCACATAATTCGAATAATAATATTGTAACCTTTGATAAAACAATATTAATTGAAACCTCCAATCGCCCAAGGAATCCCACATGCAAGCCACGCGTGTGGACGTTTACATGAACCCCCACTGCACTAAAATATACCTTTAGTCGCTTAATTTCAATCCATGTCAACTTATCCTTATGACAAATGAAATTAATGATTCGACCTTACTAGACCACATCACTATCGCAAGAAGGGACTTCATGAAGTTGTACTCGAGGTGATGTCTAAGCAATGACCACAATTTTAACAAAGAAAATGAATTCTTAGAATCGCATACCACTCAGACCATACCGCCCAATCCAAATTCTTTTGTTATCTCATTTTAAAACTATCTCTAGAGAACTTATGAAAATCGCACACGCAAGCCACGCATGTGGACGCCACACATGAAACTCCCACTTCTCAATAGATTTAAAAGTTTTATTTAGAAATCTCATCTAACAAACTTATGATAAATAGTGCAAGCAAGCCACGCGTGTGGACGCCACTCACAGCAAGGCCTCACTTTGTTTAGAGATCAAAAGTGGAGGTCTTGACATTTTAATTTAAAAATTAATATGTCGGGTTACTTGCTTAGTCTTTTGTTCAAAAGGTTTGTCCATGCAGATCACGTAATCCTAGCATGCTTTTCTATAGAACTCAACATGTAAAACATGCTCGCAAAATTCTAAAATATGCTTGAAAACGCGATAAACCTAGCATGCTTATCGCGCATCCAATCACGAAAACATATAATATGTTTGTCACGTAATTTAAACATACATAGAATGCTTCAGATAATTTAAACATCCACGACATGCTATGAACGATAAAAAAAAAAAAACGTTCATTGTGGCCCACTCGTGGAACCTGCACTTTCCTGCCTAATCTATTACATAGAATTGCAAAGTACAGATCTTCATAAACATTGACAAACGAGCCTCGCGTGCACGGGCACGGACCGGATTCGTCAAAACTGGATTTGGGCCGGAAAATCGGATTCGGGCTGGAAAAACGGGTCTGGGCCGGATTTGGGCCGGGTTGGCCCAAAATGGGCTGGGCCGCGCGCTAGGGCACAGCCCATGCGCGCGCCAAAGACACCGCCGCCGCCCCACTCGCGCGCCGCGTGCTCTCGCGGGCTGCCTCGCGTCGCGAAGACGTCCGCGACCCGCCGAGCACGCTGCGCGAACCATGCTCAAGGCCGCTGCCGCAAGGCTGGCGCTGCCGCTCACGGCCGCCGCGATCGCGAGCCCGCCGCTAAGCGCCGGATCTCACATGACAAATGCGTGCCCTGCCGCCGGGATCTCGCGACAACGCGCGCCCGCCGCCCACAGACGCCGCTGTGCGTGCCGCTTAGCAAACGCGGGCGCCCGTGAGCTACGACGAGCGCCACCGAAGCGCAGATCTCGCTGTGGATGCCGAGGCCTCCTGCGAAGCGTGAGCCCGCACTCGATCGCCGAGCTATGCCGCCGCCGCCGCCGCCACCGTTGTCGCAGGCGTGTCCGCGAAGCGCCGCGCGCGCCGAAGGCCGCCGCCGCCCGCACGCCGCGGCGACTTTACCGATGAACTCGCCGCCTCGCTTCTTCGCTCTTTCGTCTTCGTTCTTCTTTACGATAAGATTTACAGGAAAAATCTAATCTAACCACGGATTTTCTCGTGGTGAAAAACAAAATCCGACAAATAATAAACGAAGCTATGACGAACGGCATGTATTCACAATTAATTAATTGCGCACGTAATAATCAAACGTGAATTAATCCAACAGAGCCAAGATACTGATCCCAGGCTCTGATACCAATTGTAGGGAAAACTAGGTTTAGCCCTCTCCCGAGGATCTATCTTGGATGTTTAATTCACCATACATTGATTATACTCATAGCATGCACCTATATAATTAATTGCAACACGTAGGATTTTCTCGTGTTTACCTCAATCATCGAGGAGGATCGAGATGAACGGATCGAGACTCGTGCTTTGACCTTCCGGATCGTATCCCGGCCGCCCAATCTCCAACGTCGAGTGAGGACGATCTATGGAGAATGCTTCGGAAAATCACCCAATCACTCTATACAATTTTTGAGAAACCTCACTATGGAATAATAGTGATGCACAGAAATTTAGGTTTAATGCATTAAGGATTAGCCTTGATCTTATCTCTTACCTTATATTTATAATGCATTACCATAATCCCATAAGGAAATGATCCATGCATATCCCATAAATATAATAATATCCTTATAGATAAAGAGGATCAAATCCTTGCCTTGTAGAGTATAGGGGCCGATTTTTCCTAGCTTACGGCCTGGATGGGCCACTGTGGATCAAATGCAAGGAATAAAGATGGGCCTCTAATAAATTAATTATCTTATGTTCACCGTAACATAAATTAATTTATAAACATTTATTCATGCCACTAGAGAATAAATGCCGACTTACCCTTTATTACCAAAGTTGAGTCAAGCTTGATTTAGACATTACGAATCTCCGTATTTAAGATATCGACGTCCATTAATTATTTAGAGCATTATGATCGCTTAAAATAATTAATATCTTTAATTCCTTAAGTAGTACCACTCAACCTTATTATTGTACTTGAGCTAACTCAACTGCGCAGGTTTAGTACAATAAACCTTTGAGCTCCTTAAGGGGACGCCATCATCCTAAACGGATACGGTGACTGACATGATAACTAGCATGACATACAAGCACCGCCACCACCCAAGATACGAAGAATATTGGGTTAGAACATATAACCTCACCCATAACAAGTCAAAGTGATGGTCAAGATCTCATACTCACCTAATACCTTATCGAGGTTTAGATCATCGTAAGTCACCGAGATCTTGGTTCTTCACGACGGCCGATAGAAGAACACATCTCACCGTGATTCTTCAATATGTCGAGACGCACCAAGATAGACAAGCAACCAAGTCAAGTCACTTCATCTATACCTCACTATACCGACAACTCGTCCTCAAGTTGTCTCGGTGTGAAACTTTTATATCTCATTAAGCTTCGACCAATCATACGGACTTCGTGATCTTCTACACACCGTATGATCTAATTTATATATGAGATAAGGGGACATGATATATGCAATCAAGTAATCAATTCAGATAGAGATTGTAATAGTGGTAACAGAAACATTGTATACAAGCTCAACCAAAACGATTTTTAGTATACAAATCCAACATAAACACTTAGTCCAATACGGCTTAATCGGTTTTATCTCACCAAGATCAAACCGATAGTGATATAGTGTTTCAAAACAATGTTGTATTGTTGTGTCTTGGTGATGACAATTTAATAATATGCAATGAAAATACAATAATGAATGTAAAGAGGCGGTAATAAATACACTGTTTTTATGTGGTTCGGAGATATCAACTCAATGTCCATGCATCGATTACTACCAATCCACTAACCGAGATTTGTTCTTAGTTGTGATAAAAATATAAACCTAGATATAGACTTAACCTTACTGTATCCCACTGAACTTGGCATTTTTCATATGTTTGCTGGTGCTAGGAAACCTCAGATTGCTTAAGGTGCATCTGACCTAAATCTCTTTTACTGCAAGAAGATTACTAAGCTTTCAAAGAACTAACACTTTGTTGTCTACTTGCCTAAACTTCTACTTAAATTGGGGGGGTTTTATAGGTGAGGTTTTCCAACTAAAAGTTGAGTTGTCACAGGCAAAAAACTCAATATATCTAGGCTTGAGATATACAATGAGTATCCTAGACTTAAGAAAGTGTATGCTGAAATCATGAGATGATAAATATATTTGAACTCTTAAGGTTTGTTGATAACATTGTAGACTTTCTTCTTCGAAAACATTGGGAATTAGTTCTTGACCTTTGATCTTTTGAATGCTTTAGAAAATTCGAATGCGCAACGTTTTGGTAACCTTCAAATGTTTGATTCTGTGCCTATTTATAGAGGAGACGATGAATAATATCATTGGAGGGAATACCAATCACATCCTTCTATTTAACGTTTTAATTCTTCTCGTTTTAATCCTCGTACATCGTTGTCAGGGTCTGTATCATCGTACGTTGTATCTCTGCAAGTCTTCTGGCATGTCAAGATCTTCTGTAGATACGCTATGACATGTGACGAGTCAAACACTCAAGGCTAAAATATCTCCATGTTTTTCTAGTTGAGTTGACTGTTTTATCAAGATGTCGACTTCGGTCAGCCAATCGAGATCGCCTGCCTTTTATCGAGACCGGACTCCGTCTTTTGTGAATTTGGAAAACTGAGTAAGTATGAAGCTTTTAGCTTTGACTTTTCATCAATCAACTTTAACTTGGTATCGCTAGCTTTGACTACTTGTCAGTAGCTTTGACTATTGATCAACAGATTTGACTTCCAGTCGCTAGTTTTGACTTTTGGTAGCTAGGCTTTGGCTTTCCAGTTTAGGCAATCAACTACTGGTATGACACTTAGTCATATCTCTGACTTCTTTACTTCTAGCAACGCCGAGACTTCAGTCTTCAATCTTCCGACCCCAGTCTTCAAACTTCGACTTCACTCCAGTAGCTCTATTCATCAACATCTTTATACTTCAGCCATCAGACTTCACTTGGCCTGACTTCAGTCTTCAATCTTATGTACGCGATCTTTAGTTGAGCTTACTATCAGTTGCGTTGATAATGATACTCCTATCAACACGACTGACTTCAGTACTGCTCTAACTCATTCAATCTTGGATATGTCCAAACTGATAGTTCTTCTGCTCAAACTTGTAACAAAAACAACTAACTCCAAAATAAGTGAGTAGCATAAGTTACATCCGAAGGTAAACATCAGTAGGGTTTTGGGATATAATCAAAGCACAAGGTTAAGATATAATTTTTTCAATAATTTTTCTGTTGGAATAAATTTGTATATGAGCTTAGATTTGGAATCTACATTTTGTGTAGATCAATTTAGTGTATTTATGTGTTCAAATCCATTGTGGGATGAATGAACAATTAATGCACAAAGATGGCTTCTTAATGGTGGGAATAAGTTTTCTATCCCACATTGGAAAAATAAGGAAGCTCTAAGCTATTTATAAATGAGTTCACATCAATAAGGAATAATCAAGTGTGCACCATCTATGGTGCACCCTAGTGGGTTTTTAATTAGCTATTTTATGGCTAACCCAAATGCCTACGAGGATGGTGCGAAGCACCATCCGAGTCCGAGAGTCCGAGTCCGAGTCCGAGCACGTGCACGTCGCACTTGTCGCATTGGGCGCTTTAGAGGCGCACTTTGCACTTCGCACATGCGCATCGTCGCGAGGAGCTTTGAGGAGACAAAAGTTTTGCCACATGGCACCTAGAGATGGCTCGGGCGACACGTCGGACTCGATTACGTGGCGGGGCGGTTGGGCTCGTGCATGGACGAACCATCACGTCGGTTCGGGCTAACCTGATAGGCCTTAGATCGACGACCGGTTCGGTCGCGATTGGGCCTTCGCACCACTTCACGTACAAGCACCGTGGGCTATAAAAGGGACCCTGCAGAAGATGATTAAACACACCAAACGAAGATAATCAATCTATCCATTCATTCTTCAAAATCCACTATGTCCCGACTATTTAGTAGTTCGCCGGAAATACGTCTAGTAGTGCAACTACTCGTATTTGTTAAACCGTTGTATCTTGGAGATAATTCTATGTTGAACCGCGTGCATCAGAAGCGGAGCAATATTATCTTGCGGAGAAAGAGTCTAACTCTTGCCTCGGTTTTATATAAGCATTCTCTTTAAACGTTATATTCGCATTTCTACGTACCAGTTTATAACAATCGCAAGATAATATTCTGTGGAAATGGCGACAAGTCGAAGCAACGTTCCGAATGCCCCTGCTCATTCGAAAAGCCGTAAAAATTCTCGTGTTTCGAATTTAAACGTTGGCAATCTAAAATGCTTTTCACCGACTACTCTCAATTTGGCACGTTTTTGAATGAGTCACCTCCCACCGTGAGGAAGATGAGACCGATGAACAAAACGCATTGCGTTAGATGCATGGCATCATAGCGACTTTCTCGTGTCGCAATTACATCCTCAATGGGTTAGACGACACTCTATAGTGTTTACTCTAATGCCAAGACGTCAAGGAACTATGGATCTCTTTAGAGACAAAATATAAGACGGAAGATGCCGGCCTAAAGAAGTTTATCGTCGGACGCTTCCTAGACTACAAAATGGTGGATGGCAAGACGGTACTTGAACAAGTGCAAGAACTCAGTTGATCCTTCACGATATTCTTGCCAAGGTATGGAACTTTCTCAATCCTTTCAGTTCTTTGCGATCATCGAGAAATTACCACCGATGTGGAAAGAATTCAAGAACTATCTCAAACACAAACGCAAGGAGATGGGACTTGAAGATCTTATTGTACGGTTGAGGATCAAGAAGACAACCGCAAATCGACAACATGGCAAAGAAATCGCCTATGGAGGTAAAGGTAAATCGAGCCGAGTCGAGCACCAACAACAAGAAACGAAAGTTCAACGGGAAGAAGAAGACCAAGAAGCAAAAGAGGATCAAAGGAGATTGTTAAACTGTGGCAAACCGGGCACATGGCGAAGGATTGTAGAAAACCAAAGAAGAAAGATGGTCATCAACAAGCAAACGTGACGGAGGAAAAACGGTACCCTCGACTTATCCGAACTCGATTTATCTGCCGTTGTAGATGAAGTCAACATGGTAGGCAACCCAACTGGGTGGTGGGTTGACTTGGTGCCACAAAGCACATCTCGTGCGATAAGTCAATGTTCTCCACCTCCAACCCGTCACCGAAAGAGAATGTTGTACATGGGCAACTCATGACTTCCAAGATCGCTGAACGAGAAAAGTTGTGCTAAAGATGACTTGGGATTGAAAGTGATGTCGACCAACGTGCTGCATGTTCCCGACATTCGCAAGAATCTTGTGTCCGGTTCTTTTGAGCAAAGTCGGTTTTAGACTAGTGTTTGAAGAAGAGACAAAGTTGTAATGACCAAAATGGTCACTTTATAGGAAAGGCTATCTAGATAATGGCCTTTTCAAGCTTAGCGCACTCAATGTAATTCCAATGATGAAATAAAGGAAAGCGTCAGATATGTGATTGAGTCTCCTAATTTATGGCATCATAGATTAGACATGCAAATTTAAATACACTACTAAGATTAGTGAATTTAGAGCTATTGCTAAAGATATCTTTTGATCAACATAATAAATGTGAAATTTGTGTTGAGCTTAAAATGGCAAAGAAACCTTTTCATTCGGTGGAAAGATCAACTACACCTCTAGAATTGATTCACACCGACTTATGTGATTTAAAACTTGTGCAAACTAGAGGTGGAAAGAATTATTTTATAACATTTATAGATGATTGCACAAGATTTTGTTACGTGTATCTTTTGAGAAGCAAAGACGAAGCATTCAAGCTTTCAAAAGTTACAAAAGTGAAGTTGAAAATCAACTCAATGCCAAAATCAAGATGATTCAAGTGATCGTGGTGGCGAGTATGTTGCACCGCTTTAAGAATTCACGTGAAAACGGTATTATTCATCAAACAACGGCACCTTACTCACCACAATCAAATGGTATTACCGAACGGAAAAATAGAACGTTAAAGGAAATGATGAATGCTATGTTGATTAGCTCGGCTTATCACATAACATGGGGAAGCTATCCTTTCGCAAATAAAATATTAAACAAGTTACCCCAAAAGAAACAAGATAAAACCCATATGAATTATGGAAAGGTAGGAAACCGTCCTACAAATACACGAAAGTGTGGGGTGTCTCGCAAAGGTTGAAGTACCAAAACTAAAACAAGTTAAGATAGCCCTAAAACTATTGATTGCATCTTCATAGGATATGCAAAAATAGTAAGCATAAGATATTTTGGTACACAAGTCGGAAATACCCGACATGCATGAGGGAATGATTATAGAATCAAGAAATGCTATATTTTTTGAAACTATATTTCCCAAGAAAGAAAAGAACGACGCAAGTTCTAAGAAGAGAACTTATGAAGAAAACTCGTCAGAAAATATCGACCAAGTGTTGAGCCAACACCTGAACCAAGACGAGGAAAACGAACAAAAACTGCAAAGTTCTTTGGTCCAGACTTTGTGGTTTATTCATTGGAAGATGATCCTAAGACAATCGAGGAAGCATTGTCTGGTCCTGATGCTGCTCTATGGAGAAGCTATCAATAGTGAAATTGAATCTATCTTGAACAATCACACTGGGAAATCGTTGACCTTCCTCCCGGTTGTAAACCTTAGGATGCAAGTGGATTCTAAAGAGAAAGTTCAATGCCGATGGAACTATTGATAAGTACAAAGCACATTTGGTAGCCAAGGTTACAAACAAAAGGAAGGGTATGACTACTTTGATACATATTCACTGTTACAAGGATTACATCCATAAGAACGCTACTTGCTATAGTCTGCAGATAACCTCAAGTACACCAAATGGATGTAAAACAAGATTTCTAAATGGGGATTTAGAAGATGAAATTTACATGGAACAACTCAAGGGTTTGTTATCCCTGATTAAGAAAACAAGTTTGCAAACTTGTTAAGTCTTTATACGGACTTAAACAAGCACCCAAACAATAGCATGAGAAATTTGACCAAGTGATGATGTCAAATGGATTCAAAATTAATGAATGCGACAAATGTGTTTACATTAAAGGGACATTCGATAATTTTGTCATTATATGTCTTTATGTTGATGATATGCTCATAATGGGTAGTAATCATGATATAATCATGAATACTAAGGAAATGTTGAAGATGACATTCGATATGAAAGACTTGGGGATAGCTGATGTTATTCTAGGAATTAAAATTTCTAGAACACATGATGGAATTGTCTTATCACAATCTCACTATGTTGAAAACGTGCTTAAGAAATTCAAAGCTTATGATCTACCTCCCGACTAAGACACTCGTTGATTTAAGTCTACACTTAGCCAAAAATTGAGGAGACCCGATATCCCAATCGACTATGCTAGGGTCATTGGAAGTCTAATGTACTTAGCAAATTGTACAAGACCCGACATAGCATATTCAATTAGCAAGTTGAGTCGGTTCACAAGTAATCCAAGCAAGGATCATTCGACCGCATTAACTAGAGTTCTAAGGTATTTAAAACATACTTTGAACTATAGTTTACACTACACAAGATATCCAATTGCTTTGGAAGGATATAGTGGTGCAAATTGGATATCCGATACAAAGACTCCAAATCCACAAGTTGATTCGTGTTCACCATAGGTGGAGGAAGCGATGTCATGGAAATCTTCTAAGCAAACTTGATAGCTCGATCACAATGGAATCCAATTCATCGCCTTAGACAAAGCGAAGAAGTCGAATGGCTACGAAATTTCTTAGAGGATATTCATTGTTGGGAAAACCCGCACTCCCATTATGGTGCATTGTAATAGCATGTCGCCCATAGGGAGGCGAGAGTAGCATGTATAACGGTAAGTCTCGACACATTCGTCAAGACACAATACCGTTAAACAATTGATCACGATCGTATAATGTGTATTGACTATGTAAGGTCAAAAGACAATATAGCGGATCCGCTTACTAAAGGTATTAATCGTGATCAATTATACAATGCGATAAGGGAATGGGATTAAAATCCACGCTTAAAGAACGCTCATAATGGTAACTCAACCATGATGATTGGAGATCCCAAAACTTGGTTCAAAGAGACAACTAAGTTATGAAGGTTCAAGTTATACACTTGAAATCTCAATAATCCATTCTCGTAGTTGTTCAAGTGTAACCCGCAGTCGTGGTAAAGGGTAAGTTTTAAAGAACTTTAAGGATTCCTATAGCCTTATTGGTGGAGTAGAGCAGATACTCTTCATAGGAGATCACCTATCTAAGTGTGAAGTGTGGGCGCTTCAAATAAATAACACTTATGAATCAAGATATGGTCCAAGGCCAAAATGGACACAACGTGAGAACGAAAGATAGTGTATCTATTATTGTGTATGTGTTATTGTCTTGGTTTACACAAAATTGGTGGTTCAAGACATCGTGTTCACCGCAAGTGAGTAAACCGATAACACTATACTAAGGAAGGTTCAAAGCCAACAACTACCTATCCTAATGTAATAATAGGTCGTCGGGACTTTGATAAAACTTGCATTTGCATTAATCGTCATTCATGTGGGATTGTTGGAATAAATTTGTATATGAGCTTAGATTTGGAATCTACATTTTGTGTAGATCAATTTAGTGTATTTATGTGTTCAAACCATTGTGGGATGAATGAACAATTAATGCACAAAGATGGCTTCTTAATGGTGGGAATAAGTTTTCTATCCCACATTGAAAAATAAGGAAGCTCTAAGCTATTTATAAACGAGTTCACATCAATAAGGAATAATCAAGTGTGCACCATCTATGGTGCGCCTAGTGGGTTTTAATTAGCTATTTTATGGCTAACCCAATGCTACGAGGATGGTGCGAGCACCATCCGAGTCCGAGAGTCCGAGTCCGAGACCGAGCACGTGCACGTCGCCGCACTTGTCGCATTGGGCGCTTTAGAGACGACTTTGCACCGACGCGGCGCATCGTCGCGAGGAGCTTTGAGGAGCCAAAAGTTTTACCACATGGCACCGGAGATGGCTCTCGACGACATGTCGGACTCGACCACGTGGCGGGCGGTTGGGCTCGTGCATGGACGAACCATCACGCCGGTTCGGGCTAACACGACAGCCTTGGATCGACTGGTTGGTTCGGTCGCCATTGGGCCTTCGCACCATTTCACTAACAGCACCGTGGGCTATAAAAGGACCTGCGTAAGATGATTAAACACACCAAACGAAGATAATCAATCTATCCATTCATTCTTCAAAATCCACTGTCCGACTATTTAGTAGTTCACGAAAATACGCCTAGTAGTGCAACTACCGTATTTGTTAAACCGTTGTATCTTAGAGATAATTGTCATTGAACCGCCGCGTGCCTTCGTAGCGAGCAATATTATCTTCATGGAGAAAGAGTCTAACTCTTGCCTCGGTTTTATATAAGCATTCTCTTTAAACGTTATATTCGCATTTCTATGTACCAGTTTATAACATTTTCCCTTTTTGATGATGCCAAAATCTTATGAATTATATTGAGAACAAACCATATAAGTAGATAATCAGTTTCAGCAAAAGGGCTTGATTCTCCCTTACTATGATCATCATTCTCTACAAAACATGGTTAGTTTAGCATAATCAGTTTTACTTGATAAAGAGTCATTGGCTTCAGGATAAACTGGATCATTTTCATAGATGATAGGTTGCTGAGATTATAAGTATACATCAATTATAATCAAAATCAGCAGCAATCATATATAGTTCTATTACATTTAGATCCAATCAGTTCATCTTCGTATCTTCTGCATCTTCTCCTCATCAGTTAGCGACCATACATGGTAAAAACACATGCGACCAACTTCTTGAATTCCTCTGGCTGCTGCACTAGATCAATATGCATCAGTTCGACGTCTACGAAGGATTCTCATTCAATTCAGTACACGATCTTCAGTTGAGCTTCTATTAGTTGCGCTGGTACTGATATTCCTATCAGCACGGTTGACTTCAGTATTGCTCTAACTACTTCAGTCTTGGGTTTGTCCTAGTTTGTAGTTCTTTTACTGAAACCTGTAACAAAAATAACCAACTCCAAAACAAGTGAGTAGCATAAGTTACATGAAAAAAGTAAATATCAACAGAGTTTTGGGGTTTAATCAAAATACAATGTTAAGATAGAATTTTCCAAACAAGTTTATTATTCGTATATTCTATCGATCCTAAATCATATCATAAATGTAGTAATTTTATTGTGGTTATTTTAAGTGATATTGTCTCGTTACTGCCTTTTCCTATTAGATTTTACGTACTACTTACCGTTAAATCCATTTTTTTTGGAACAGAAAGGAAAAGAGAAATGCAATTCAGAGCCAAATCCTAAAAGATATAAATAACATAATCATATCCAACGTAGGCAAGTAAAAATAATATTTAGGGAAAAAGAAAAAGAGCAAATTAAAGGCAGAGTGACATTAAATATTGCAGATGCATGCATCATACAGCGGAATCAATATCCTTTGGCTGCTTAATATATTCCAATAATAATGCAGAATTGATTATCATGTTTGATACATGGTGACTGGATCATGGATTTGCTCGCAAAAACATATCCTCTTTTATTATTGTTTTCTTTCTTCATCACTATGCTTCTGTTTTCTTTATTTCGATCCAAATCTTATTGTACGAATAAGATGAAGGAAAAAGTATTTGGCCACCCAAGTCATGATGATTATTCAATTTTGTGACTACAGCATCCCAAATAGTTATTGATCGATCTTAATTTCGTTAGGGAAATAAATGCGCAATGAACATGAGGGATTTACGTGGTTCGATCTTTAAAATAGATTTATGTCCACGGAGCAAGAGAGAGTATATGTGTATTGAGAGTGTGAAAGCGATTACAAAGAGAATAACTGATCCTTTTTCGTCTAATCTAGCCTCTATTTATACACAATGATATTGAGTTCGACTTTAATACAAAGTCTTCTCTTATAAGGATGCTTTTAGATACGCATCCGGATTCCTTTAGATATCCGAATCTTCACGCCCACTGCTAGATTTGAGTTGTAGTTGGTTTAGAGTCTTCTTGGGCCGAACTTACATAGGCCGAGCTTAATGTCGGGCCCATTTATATCGGGCCCGATGCTTGGGCCTAGTAGTTGGGCCGTATATTATCATATCCCCCTCCCCAAAAAGATGTGGAAGTGAGGTCGTTTTGGAGGGGACTGTTTCGACATTGCTCGCCGAAATTCGTGGTCCGCGGTTGTATGTCTCTTGGCTTTGCTTTGCCGAGGCGTTCAAGTCGATGTCGCTGGCTTTACCGCCGAGACGCTTACCAAGTCGATGTCGCTGGCCGCCTTACCGGCGCTCGCCGGTTGTATGTTGTTTGCTTCACCGCCGAGGCGTTTCGCGTCGTCGATATCGCTATTTCGCCCGCCGAGGCGTTATGCCAAGTCGCATGTCGCCGCTTCACCTCACCGGCGTTATGCCGAAGTCGCATGTCGCCGCTTCACCTTACCGAGGTGTTATGCCGGTTGCTTCGCTCGACCTAACCGTCAAGTCAATGCTCTTCATCTCGCCGAGGTCGATTATGGCATTACTTAACCGAGGTCGGATATACGACGTTGTGGTTGAATGCGTAACGTTGGGACGAGGTCGAACACGGGATATCCTATTGATGTCGAACACGGGATCTGTCATCTGCATTTAATGCGCATTTAATGCGCATGTTAGCTGGGTTCGATAAAGTGCATATGGGAATAACTTCCATGATATGCCTTTTCTCATATCACTCTTTCCGTTTCTACTTTTCAAATTTCTCAAATTCTCGACTTTCGTAAAAGAGTTCAACCGCCGCCATTGTCGCTCTCACGCCGCTTGTGCCATCTTCATCGATTTCATATACAAAACCAAAGTTATTCACGGCTTCTTCATCTTTTCTTCCGAGGAGCCTCGCGTCATGAGGGTCGATTGTCTGTGTCACCGCCGGATTCGCAGCGGTTTTAGAAGTTTTTACACTGATTCCCTTCCTTTCGTATGTAGAATAGGATTCCCGCCTTTGAGGATCTTGGTAAAGTTTCTTCCATTCCATCAATTTTGGAGGCCCTCGCTATAGTAGAGCTTGCTTCTAAATATTTTATTCAAATCTTTCGAATTTGTTGCTCCTCGTCCGGAGGATTAGTTGAATATTGGTTACAATATCGCAAAATTACAATGAAATGATTAAAATAACTATTACAAATGAGATGTCAAGAAAACAAGAACTTATCAATAAGTCGCCAAGTCGAACTCTCGCCCAGACGAGAAACGCCCGGTAGTGCTCACGATCTGCTCGTCCTCAAAGGTAACGACTTTCGCTCACTGTAGTAGCACCACAAACAAGTCGAGCCCGGTCGACGGAAACGGAACCGAACTCAAGACTAAGAACTATGAGCTAAGAATGCAAGTAGAATGCTTTGCTTTTGTTAGAGAGAATAAAATGTTTTGCTTATGCTCTAACTCTAGAACGACACTATATATAGCACTCAAGAGGGATGTTCTAAGGTCACAATTGATGACAAACATCAATATTCCATTAACTCTTAACATCAAGAGTTGGAAATGAAAGGCCAAAGGCCATGAACCTCATTACTAGCAATTCCCATTCACAACCCATTAACTTCCAGACAATCCCCACATGAGTGGAAATGCCATAAATGCAACGCAAAGTTCGGTCCTCAAGAGAGCGATATTGCATTTGGAAAGGTAGCTTGTGGCCTGAACCTTCCATAGTCGAAATTATCGAGCATACCGGCGGCATAGTGGTTATTTCACCTGAACTAGTCCTCCATGGTGTATCGAGACAATATATTGACACAATATCATCTCAATTTCCATCCGTTTCACGTTGTGTCCATTATCCTTCGAACACCCTTTGATTCACAAGTGTATCACTTGAAGCGCCCCTTCACACTTGCATAGGTGACTATTACAACCAAGTATTACGCTATACTTGACCTCCTCGAGGTATCCAGATAGTCATTAAAGTTAAAACTTAACCTCAGCCACTTGCGACTTACAAACACTCACGCTCTCGTGAGAATAGGCATGTTTGAGTGTTTATCACACGGATTTTTATAACTTCGTTGTCCTTTTGAACCATGTTCTCGGACAATCCAATCATCATGGTTGGGTTTCCGCTATAATCATCCTAAGACTGGGATTTAACACCCATTCCTCTAATCGGTTTAAACATTTGATCTCGATACGCTTTTTGTCGGATCCGCTAGATTATCTATTGATTTACATAATCAAGTGATAACCCACCGTGATCAAATGTCTCACAGAGTGTGTCGATTAATATGTCGAGACTACCGTTGTAATATATATTTTGTGCCTGCCATTGCGTATGACTATCACAGTGAATCAACACGGCAACGGACTCGCTTGAATGGAATATCCTCGAGGAAATTTCTGCCATTCGGCTTCTTCACCATTATCTAAAGCTATGAATTGATTCCATAGTAGAGCTTGCATATCAGATGTTGACTTCAGATACGCCCACCTCAATAGTGAACACGATCCACTTGTGGAAACGACAGTCTTGAGGCAGATATCGATTAGCATCACTATACCCTTCAAGACAGGCTCACTAGAATAATGAATCGCATAATCGGGTAAACTTTAAGTAACCCGAAACGCTCAAGTGCTTTCCATGTTCTCTACTTGATTAGTCGAAACTACTCAATTTGTTCACAGAGCAAGCTAAATCGGTCGGGTACAGCTTTGTGAGATACATCAAACTCAATAATCTTAGCATATTCATCTCTGACTTATGGTTCACCCTATTTGAGTCAAATGAACACCGAGTCCCAGAGTCTTGGAATAGCATCCATTGCATTGAATTTCTTCAACACTTTCTCAAAGATAGGGACTATGTCAAACAATTCCATTTGCTCTAAAATTTTAATTCCAGAATTACATCGCCAAACCCATATCTTTCATCTGAAGTTCTTACTAACATTCTTTTGTTCTCCAATCACACGAGAGTTACTTCCCATTATCAACATGTCATCTACATAAAGACAAACAATAACAAAATCGTTATTCAATTCTTTACATAGACACACTTGTCACTCGCTGATTTTGAAACCATTTGACAACATAACTTTGTCAAATTTCATATGCCATTGCAAGGGCTTAAGTCCATACAAAGACTTTTGAAGTTCAGTACCTGTGCTCTTGCCTGTGTACTACAAAACCTTCCGTTTCAATAGATCTCATCTTCTAACTCTCCATACGAACGCTTTTACATCCATTTGATGAATCTCAAGATTTTGCAAAGACGCAATGAAGGAGATTCTAATAGAAGTATGTTTAGTCACAGTAGAGTATCAGAAGTCATACCCACCTTTGTCTAAACTCGAACTACAAGTCCGCCTTATATTTATCAATAGTGCCATCGACATTGATTTCTTCTTAGGATCCACTTGCATCCTAAAGCTTTACAACCGTGGAAGATCTACTAACACCCAGTATGATTCAACATAATAGACTCTATCTCAATGTCTATGCTCTCTCCAGATCGCATCGGCTTAAAACTTCTTTCGTAACGGTTCATCATTTAACAATAAAAGCGACATAATCCGGTCCATAAATTTTAGCTTTTCTTACACGATTACCACGCTCTAGGTTGCACTCTTCAAGTGTAGACCTAGGTCGTTTTCATTAGTGGCCTAAAAACTTGCTTAGAACTTGAGGGTTCACTTCTTCAAAGTATGAGAATTGGTAGAATCTTCCTCAATTCTTTTACTTGAATCGAACTATTCTTATCCTTATTAGGATAGATATTCTCAAAGAATATATGCCTGATTCAATTGTTGTTCACTGAACATCAGGTATATCGAGTTGTGCACAACAAATCTATAAGCACTACTATTAAGTGCATAACCAATAAAGATACAATCTACCGCTTTAGGTCCAATTGTAACTTGTTTTGCAACGGTACTTCAACCTTAGCTAAACACCCCACACTTTGAAGTATTTATATGAAGGTTTCCTTCCTTTCCAAAGTTCATAAGAGTTACATCCTTCCCTTTGATAGGAATCTTGTTCGAGATATAGTGGTCGTAAGAGTCACATATTCGGGTAATCCAACTTATTAATAACGCATTCATCATCTCCTTAAGAGTTCGATTTTGCTCACCACACCATTTGATTGAGGCGAATAGAGCAGATGTTTGATGGATTATACCACTTTCTGCATAATTCAAAGAACTGAGCAACATATTCTCCACTCGATCACTTCTTACAACCTTAATTTTGCAATTAAGTTGATTTTCGCTTCATTCTGAAGTTTGAAATGCATCAATTGCTTCATCTTTACTTTAATAAATAAAGATAACAATATCTTGTGAATCACAATAAAAGTAATAAAATACTTTTACCACCTCTAGTTTGTACAAACTTTAAATCACAAACATCGTGTGAATTAATTCTAGAGGTTTTGAGCTTCTTTCAACGGATTTGAAAGGCAACTTGTCATTTTTGCTTCAACACGATTTCACATTTATCTTGTGTTTTAGATACTTATTTTTAACAAGTTCATGTTAGCGAGTTTCTTTATAGCATTAACATTAACATGACCAAGTCTACAATGCCATAAATCGTAACACTCAATCAAGTAAGCGAGTAGAAGCATTCTCATTAATTTTTGCAACGCCTTAGAAGGCTTACAAGCTCTAACACCAGTTTGAAAAGATCTTGAGACATAACCCTTGCCGAGAGTCTTTCCAAACTTTCTAACTATTACGTATTCTCCACTAAAATCTATATCAAATTTGGCTCTAGTCAACTTGACGCCAGAGATGAGATTCTGGATCAAGGAGCATGCAAGACATCCTTCGAGTTATTTCCACACCGAGGTAAGTTGAAGTACAACTACCAACCCAAGCACCTTGGAAGTATGATCACTTGCTCGGTCACACTGCCTTCAACCTCTTTGTAGGTAGAACAAGTCTCGATGGACACAAATGTGACAAGAGCTTGTCAAGAAACCAAGTAGGGGTAGGATTTGTGACTTGGTTTCATCATCATGGCAACAAAGTCATCTTTGTCCCAAGTGTCAAGTCCTTCTCAACATTGTCGACGCTGCCTTGCCTTTGTCTTTTCTCTTAGCTTTCGTCTTTAGCCATGTGCCCAAGCTTATCAGCTTGTAGACGCCCGAACTGGGTTTGCACACTTTCCCTCGCTTTGTTCATCTGGACGAGGGCGCTTCCTAGGTCCTCCCTCACCGATTTAGCTTCCATCGGACTTTTAGCCTTCAACTCGCTCCTTAACTGAGCTTCAACTTGAGTCGAGCAACCATGCTTTGTGGTCATCCTTCGCGTGTTAAGGTAAGATCCAACCCTTTCCATCCTTCCGCAATTTGTCAATTAAAATTGCAATGGAATATTGTTCGCGAGGCATACCTCCGGCGTGAACATCGTGCAAGTAGCTTGAAACTCGTGTACTTGAGGCATGATTGGTTTGAATCCACAATCTTGAACTCCTGAGCCGTAACCACGAACCTTCGCTAGCCTCCTCAACCGAACTTTTGTTAAGCCTCCCATAACTCTTGGCAAGATCTCGACCAAGAATACATTAAATAGGCTATTACAAGCCCATTTAACACCATATTCGCACGATAGTTGAATGATACCAAGCGTCGATTTATACGCACTTCTACGTCCGCTTCTTCCTCGGGATATCGTCTGCCTTCACGCAGAAAGCAAGCCCATTGTGGGATGTAAACATCATCTTAGCGCCCAGCGCTGAAGTCGAGCCGGTGAAAATTGGCGGTTGTTGAGCCACGGAATGCGGGTTCAAGATCGAGCCATGGTGGAACTACACCGCTCCAACGGATGAGTGGTGGCGAGGCGCCATGATTGGTCGACATCTTCAATTTTCACGATCGTGTAACTCAATGAGAGTTGGGCGAATTTCGCCCTGTATTGTAGTTGAATATTGGTTACAATATCGCAAAATTACAATGAAATGATTAAAATAACTATTACAAATGAGATGTCAAGAAAACAAGAACTTATCAATAAGTCGCCAAGTCAACTTCTCGCGCAAGACGAGAAACGCCGTTAGTGCTCATCACGGCTCGTCCTCAAAGGTAACGACTGCCTCGACCGTAGTAGCACCACAAACAAGTCGAGCCCGCGAATGACGAAACGAGAACCGAACTCAAGACTAAGAACTATGAGCTAAGAATGCGTAGAATGCTTTGCTTTTGTTAGAGAATAAAATGTTTTTGCTTATTCTAACTCTAGAATGATGCACTATATATAGCACTCCAAGAGGGATGTTCTAAGGTCACAATTGATGACAAACATCAATATTCCATTAACTCTTAACATCAAGAGTTGGAAATGAAAGGCCAAGGCCATGAACCTCATTACTAGCAATTCCCACTCACAACCCATTAACTTCCAACAATTAATGCATTTTGAACTAATGAGGTGTTTAGCTGAGCTTATAAGTTTCCCAAAACAATTTATAAACTGATTTTTAGGCTTAAAGAACAACATATAAGCTGTTTTAAGAGCTTAGTCAACCAAACACCCTCTAAATCTAAATTATGACTTTATAGGTTCTGAATTTACCTATCGTCTAACTTCTAAGAAACTATATATAATCAGCCTATTAATTTTTCTCCATAATTTAATTTGGAAGTATTACAAGATTTACTTCATGGATCTTAGAATCGGGGTTGAAGAATTAACAAGAAAAAATAAAATTTACCTTGTCATAAATGGAGAGTAAATACATTAGAAGGATGTCAAGAAGTCTCACACCAGCTATGGCGCAATACAACGAGCATGGTCATTGGGAAGGCTGCAAAATTAGGGAGAGTAAAACCGAACCGAATCAAGCGGTTTGGTTCGGTTTATCTGAAAGCAGTTCGATTTGTTCAAATTTTGAAACGAAATTAATTGTTCGGTTTCGGTTTGGAGAAAAAATTCGATTTTCAAATCGAACCTCCAATTTTTATTATTATATTTTTATATATATATATTATATATATACTATTTATATTATTAATATTTAAATTGGTTAATATTATATATATTTATATATATATTATAATATTTATATTAATTATAATTTAAATTCGGTTAAAATCGAACGAACGAACCAAATCAAACCGAATATTTGGTTCGATTTGGATATGTAAAACGAGTTCGGTTCGGTTTGGTTTAAAAATTAATTTTTAGTTCGGTTCGGTTTGAATCGAAGCCCGAATCTCCCCCTATGCAAAATAGAGTCGAGAGGTTATCAAGAGACTACGCTCAAGTCGATTACGATTAAAGGAATAGGATTTCAATGTATAAGTGTTGAGAGCAAGTGACACGCACATTTCCTAAACGAGGACAAGTATTTATATCATATACATGAAGGCATATTAGACTTATTACTTGTGTCCGCACGAATTGTGTTTTTTGGGGGAGGGGACACATGACATTTCTAAGCGGACACGTTGTAAACATATGAGCCCGTAAGTTTGTTAGAATCTTTATATTTGCGTTAACAATGAGAGAACACGTGGAATGGTCTAAATTATACATTTTCGTGTTAAACATATACGGTGCAACAAGCTAACTAGTTCTTACCGTGAACACCTATGTCGATCGGCTTGGAAAATATGCTTGGGCATATTTGAGGACATCTTTGAGCTCGGTTCAGAAGGGAAGAGATCTAACTTTCCGATCTAGTTTATTCATTTTGGGGACATATCGATTCTGATTTGTTACGTATAAGTGAATGGATCTCTTCCGACATCGAGTTACAAATAGGTTTCGTTGGTGTAAGTTGATGCTATATCGATAATTTGAGTCTTCTTAAGCTTGCCAAGAGGTCGACTATAATATTCCATATCATTTTGATTGATCCCGAGACGTCTTGGTGTATGGAGAGAGAGACACCGATTAGGTAAATTTAATTTTTCGTTTTACAAGATGCTACTATGGAGTGGTGTACGATAATTCGATAAACGCGATTGCGTGGTCGATATGGAGTCTTGTTTAGGGTGATACGTTAGCAAACTAATAACTATTGAGACAAGTTAGTTTGATTGATAAGCGATGCGTGTGGAATGTGGTGGTTATTGTATTTGGTTTATTGAAAACTTAAACGACTTAAAACACTTAGTCAAATATGGCTTAATCGTTTCAATTTTATCTCATCGATCAACGATATAGATATAATGTTTAACGATGTTGTCTTTGTTGTGTCTGGTGATGCATTAATAATATGCATGGAAATACAACACGAATGTAAAAACGAAATAAATAACACTTGGTTTTCGTGGTTCGAGAGATCAATCACACCCCTTAATCCTAATTATGGATTAGTAGGACTATAATCGACAAGAAAGAATAAACATGGAGACTCATTAATAATAAGCGTAATACATATGTCAAGCATGTTCTTGGACTCTAGTACATAAATTAGGTTCTTGCAATGAAGACGTGTGATATGTACATATGACGATGTACAATCAAGGTATAAAATATTTCATGACAACATTCCTATTGCTCAACACCGCCCATCCATCATCTCCTTCAACCGCACATTTAAAAACAACATGCGTGGTGAGTACAAGAATGCACTCGTGGACTCATGCCAAAAACATTTTATCATTTTTAGATTACACGCCACATCATGGTAAGACACAAGGGTTTTAGTTGAAATGCCAGGCTTACTAAAGCATTTTATCGCTCATAAAAATCATCGCCGTGCATTTTTCTCGTGTGTATGATCCATATCCCTTAACATCCTTTCATCATATCATCATAGTCGAACGTCGTGAGCGAGGCCTCCTCTACGACGCCGTGATCGGCCGAATTGTCCTATAAGCACAATACCTTAGTGTACACGCAATCCTATAAGGTATAAGCCTTCGCATAGGATCCGATATCGATTTCATTCATAGTTGGAGCGACCAACAACATTCATATCATTCATCATTCTCACGGATAGATCAATACAAAACGTAAACATTTTGGCGGTAATCATTTAAACAGATTTATCAAGCATTGGAAAAAATATCAGAAATAAAGAGCTTAATATAAGTAGCATAGTTGTTTTGTTTAGAATAAAGCCCACGGACGTTGGTGCTTTAATCGATCACTGAACAGAAGTCCGTGCTTAGCCTATCTATTCTGGCCTTGAGGTTTTGGGAAACTATCCATCGAGTCTTAGAACCCATATTTCTACTATAGTGTATATCAGGTATGATATACACTCAATTGAGTCGAGGAAACACATATTCAAACGGTTCACGTTAGGCGTCCGTAAAATATCTGTGTGTTGTTTTATTACAACCGTACATCTTATTAATGCTCTATCGACTTGCATATGACATAATGAATGCATCGATTAATAGCATGTTAGTCACATAAGGCATACATAGGATTTAACACTAGTCAAATTTCAGTGTTGAATTTCAACAAAACAGCTTGAAATAACCCAAGTGTCAAACTTTGACGATTCATAACTCTCGAGTTAGAATAAGATGGCGCACAAAGATACATTCTAGAAACCTCTAAACATGTACTACAAGTTCTAAGAAGAATTAAATCCAAAATAATCGTGGTTCTGGAGATATAGGGCCTCAAAGTGGGCAACTCAAACTGACTTCTATACTTAGAAAAGTTTTCAAATTTTCAGTTTTAGCTTAACGACGAGGGGTTTTATGAGGCTCGTAACTTTTGACTCACAATGCCAAAATGGCTGCAGGCTACCAATTTCGAAACCTTGTAACAAGAACTACATATTTCATGAAGACCATACTGGAAAATATCTGACGCATCAGAAATACATAAGCCCAAAGTTGACTAGTTGGAAATGGACAGTTCAGTAGGTGACTTTGGGTCGATGAAAGGTATACCTATAAAACTTGGTTTGGGTTCAAACTTTCCAGATCATAACTAGACATGGTGAGGAACATTTATTATGAAGAAACCCAAGTCCAAATCGGACTACAAACGGCTTGAACATCTCACGAAAAGTCATACTCGAACAGCCTATTACATGGAAAAATTCACTAAGGCAGTTTGTCCAAAAACCTTACTGGAATGTATCAACTTTAAAAATTCACCGAGGGCTCATTATAAGGAATCTAGGAATTCAACCCATCATATTGAAAAGCCACTTAAGTCTAGTTTAATTCAGAAAAACCTCACTTAATGATTCAAAATATATTGGGAGATAAAATATTTTACTACAAGCTATCACCTCCGTGACAGTTTTGTGCAGTTAGATTGTAAAATCTGGAATAAATAGTAAATATTTTAGAAAATTCTGAAAATTTACATACATCTTCTAGACATTCTGAATTATGTTTCTAAAAAGTTTAGAGTTTTATCATTAGCCAAACTTAAAACGAAATCCACGGACTACGGGTGATGAACACGGCGATTTCACAGATTTGTGCAGTTTTTTATAAATACAATTAAAATAGTAAATCAAGTTTGATTGACTTTAAATTTTACAGAGGAATACTAGAACATATAAGTTCAACATATTAAAATTTCATGTTTATCGGACCACTGTAAGTTAGTCAAATAAATTCGTGAAGTTGCTGTTCGTCCAGATCAATCAACATGCAATGATCAAAAGTCTTGAATCTACCTATTAAATCAACATGCAATCATATATATAGCACATACCTATCATAATAAGCATATGAACATCTATGCATGTGTAAGAATCGATCATCCCTAGGATCTAAGGAGGTGGTATTTACCTTAGTCAAGGAATCGAGAGGGATGGAGAGTGGACTAGGCTGTCCTCCTTGGGAGCCTTGATTGTTGCCGTGAGAGATGGAAGGTGGGGAGCTCTCAGCTTCCTTGCAGATTTTTGATAGAGGGGAGAGATGACTGAAATCTGATTTTGGGGGGAGAGGTAGGGATGTGTGTGGGTGCTTATGGGTGACAATTGTCACCCTTAATACAGCATAGTTGACACCACACACACTTCTACCTACACACCAAACACATGCACAAAATTATATATATATAAATATATATCTGATTTTAATGATTAGTTAGGTTATAATTAATCACATTGTCATATAGTAGATACATGCAATAGGAAAATCAACAAGATAAACTTGTATACATAAGTGTATAGTTTTCGGCTTTTTACACTATGCCAATGGGTCTAATTTTTTATTCTGCAAAATTGATATATGTTATAACATATAGTTTAGATGATAAATAATATCATAGGATAAATTAATGGCATCATTTTATGCGATAAAAATCGAGTTCGAAAATTAGGGTTTTACGCGTTGAAAATGGTCACTATCAAATCTTGATGATCTAGCATTGATTTAATGCTAAATAATACTGTAATTACATATAATAATCATAGGAAATTAATTTCTATAATTCCTTGATCAATAAATTCACTTTTCGTTCTCTCAAGCGTTAACGTTGAAACGCTTTCAAAACGTTAATTATCGACTCATCTCGAAATGGTCGTAATGGAGTCGTAATCACTTTATTAAATTATTCCATTAATAATGGAATTAAATTCTAAGCTTGATTGCTTAGAAAAATTTACGACGCTTTAACTATCGATACGAAATCACGCGTTAAAGAAAATACGGCCTATACACTTTATATACTCTTATTCCTTAATTCACAATTCTCGAATGAATATAAATAGAATTCATTCCTTCAGAACAATCGAAATCATTATTCAATATCTTATTGATTGAATAACTCGCTAAACTCTAGTTTACGGGTTTTAAATACCGTAATTAGGCATTTAAATCTGGGGTATTAAAACTCCTACGCCATGGACTGATTGCTTAGTCAATCCAATAGGATTTGGTCTTGTTTGTGAGTACAAGATATAAACCTATATATAGATTTAACCTTATTGTATCCCACGAACTTCTCATTCTTCCAACGCCAGGTAGAAAACCGATCGCTTAAGGGTACATAACCTAAACCTCTTACTTACAGTGCAAGATAACCAAGCTTTCAAGACTAACACTTTATCGCCTACTTGCACAAACTTCTACTTAAACTGTGGGGTTTTGTAGACGGGTTTATGAAACGACTCTCGGAAGTACGGATTAAACGGATCGCACCGGTATGACAATGCATGGATATACACATAACTAAACCAATACGATTAACCAATTAACTACAATAAAAGCATAGATCGAAAGGAATATGTTGTTTCATACAAACTCAAGTCACGTATGACGCTTAAAAGGTTCAACGTCAAATATAGCCCAATCGTATGAATTCAGGAACGAGGTACGACTCAAGTTCAATACGATATGAAAAGTAGCTATAATCAAAAGACATCAAACAATATCGTAGTTAGCAGAATAAATGTGTGGACATGCATATGACGATACATGCCCAAGGTTCTAGAAATCCTTTCAATTAAAGCACAAAACAACTCACACTCACACCGCCTCGCACCCATCATCAATCCATGCTCAACCCGCACATAAAACGAGATGCGGTGGCTAAAAAAGTACTGTGGACTCATTGCGAAAATATTTTCTTTGTAAGTTATCAGACCTCCACAATAGCACAGGGGTTTTCGTGAAATAACCCACGCCTATCAAATATTTTATCATTTTTCAAAGTGTGTCCACGACTATTTCATCCACGTTTCATATTCGACCATTCATTCATTCACGACTATGAGGTGGCCATACACATATAACCTGTGACCGGCGAGGTAGCTAACCTTAACACACAAAATCGGTACACAATCCGAGTTAGTCCTTAACTAAGCTCGATCTCGATCGTTACCTTTTTTAACATTGGACCAACACATTCACATACCACATCGATATACCAATCTCGTATATGATCACAACAAAACATAAACATTTGCACTCAATAAGCTTTATGCAATAATATTTATAAAGCTTTTGTAAATCATGCTGAGATGATACGTGTCATTTTTGTTTCAAGAGAGCCCACCGCTAGTCCGGGTTAATAGTTCTAAGCGGGGTGTGAGTGTCCTTCCTCAGAACTACGCATTTATCAAGCCCTTCATAAGAAAATAGTTTCTTAGATTCTTTCTATTGATCAAGGTCCTTATAAATTACTTACTTAAAGTTCCCAATTAGGTTTCTTTATGATTTCATGTGATGGTCTTAAGATAATTCCTATTATCTTACATTCTCAATTTCCAACCTATATTACTTCATCATTCATAGACGGACCTCAACTTATGAATCATATGATCCAGTCTATCCTCGACTCTAGCCTTAGTGTTCTTCTAAACGTTATTACGTGATAGATTGTTAGTATTCAAGTTATGATTGGTATATTAGATATTCTCAAGCCACAAACTAGACTTAACAATTATAGTTACGCCCTAGTAGGAATTAGTGGAGTTCTTTTGAATACTAACTCGACCTCGAGACATAAGGATCGACATCTTATGTCAATCTTAGCTTACACTTTTCGACATTGTTTGCTTTTAATGGGAAATCTGATTTTGACCCTCCCGAGGATCTATCTTGATGTTTAATTCACCATACATTGATTATATTCCTAGCATGCACCTATATAATTAATTCAACACGTAGGGTTTTCTCGTGTTTACCTCAATCTTTCGAGACGAACGGATCGAGACTCGTGCTTTGATCTTCCGGACTGTATCCCGCGCCCAATCTCCAACGCCGAGCGAGGACGATCTATGGAGAATACTACAAAATCACCCTAACCTCTTCGCACAATTTTCGAGAATCACACCCAAAACCCTATGGAGACTCACAAAATAATGAGGATGTTAATTAATGATTAACCTAGACTTTATCTCTTACCTTATATTTATAATGCATTACCATAATCCCATAAGGAAAGGATCCATGTATATCCCATAAATATAATTATATCCTTGTAGGATAAAGAGAATAAAACTTGCAATATGAGGGTAGTAGCCGATTTTCCAAGAGCTACGGCCCGACGATGCCCGTGGATCAAATGCAAGGAATAAAGATGGGCCTCAAATAAATTAATTATCTTATGTTCACCGTAACAAATTAATTTATAAACATTTATTCATGCCACTAGAGAATAAATCGACTTACCCTTTATTACCGAAGGTGAGTCGGCTTGCACTTAGACATTACGAATCTCGATTTAAGATATCGACGTCCATTAATTATTTAGAGCATTCGATCGCTAAAATAATTAATATCTTTAATTCCTTAAGTAGTACCACTCAACCTTATTATTGTACTTGAGCTAACTCAACCTGCGTGGTTTAGTACAATAAACCTTTGAGCTCCTATAAGGGACGCCATCATCCTAAACGGATACTGACTGATACGATAACTAGACGACATACAAGCACCGCCACCAACCAAGATGCGAGAATATCAAGTTAGAACATATAACCTCACCCATAACAAATCAAAGTGATGGTCAAGAACTCATACTCACCTAATACCTTATCGAGGTTTAGATCATCGTAAGTCACCGAGATCTGTTCTTCACGACGGTCGATAGAAGAACTCATCTCACGTGATCCATCAATACGCCAGACGCATCAAAGATAGACAAGCAACCAAGTCAAGTCACTTCATCTATACCGATCCTATACCGACAACTGCTCTGTTTCTCACGTGATTCTTTTATATCTCATTGTTCGACCAATCATACGACCGTGATCTTCACACACCGTATGATCTAACTTATATATGAGATAAGGGACACGATATATGCAATCAAGTAATCAATTCGATAGAGATTTAATAGTGGTAATGAAACTGTATACAAGCTCAACCAAAACCGCTTTCAAGATACAACCAACAATCTCCCACTTATATAAAGCAAACTTTTAGTATACAATGTGTCTCTACTAGCTATTACAAACAAAACCATCACTTTGTTTCTCCACTTATACAAAAGTTTCTTTGTGGGCCATCAGCGCAATCCAATCCTCGAACGCACTCAGACTTTTGCGGCACTTTTATGAATGGATCCGCTAGTTATCCGTCGATCAATATTTTCAATCAGCCTCGCCTCAACGATTTCGTATGACATGGTACTTTCTCTAGTGTTTGGTCGCCTAGGGTCCGTGGTTCCTTGAGTTTGCCACCGCACCGAGTTATCACAATAAACTATGATAATCTTGGGCAAACCAGTACCACACCTAGATCCATGAGTAGTTCAACCATACACCTCCTTAGCGCCTCCGTGCTACATATTCGCTTCCATGGTAGAGTCCGCAATGCATCGCCGCTTTGCACCGCCAGATACGCCCACCTCCCAAGGTAAACACATAGCCCGAGGTAGACTTTTTCTCATCACGGCCACTGAAACCGAGTATGTATAACCCAAAGGCATTAGACTATCGCATGGTAAACCACCTATAATCTCGAGTCCTTTTCGTGTACTTGAGTATATGCTTATCGCATCCAATGAGCTTGTCCAGGTTAGATCGATATCGCTACTATGCTACCGATAGCTGATATCGGCCTCAATAGCAGTGCATATGAGACTTCCTATGGCGAAGTAAGGAACTTTCTCATTTTCTATCTCCTTTGCGTCAAGTGACTGCTTAGATAAAGGAACGCCATGTCCGAAAGGTAGCAATCCTTTCGGCGGTCCGCATACTAAAACGAGTAATCACAAGATCAATGTAAACGCCCGAGATAAGCTCAATATTTTCCTCGCGATCTCGTAAACCTTGATTCCAAGAATGTACGATCTCCTAAGTTTTCATTTGAAACGATCGGATAACCAACTCTTTACGTCCGATAACAACTTCACCTTGTTGCCAACTAGAAGAATGTCATCTACATAAAGTGCAAGAAATACCACATCACCGCTGACATCTAAACGACACACAACTCTCGCTAGGCAACGGGTAAATCCATATGACTTTACCACCTCGCAAAGCGTAAGTTCCGTGATCGCGAGGTTGCTTGCCCATAAATGGACTTCTTAAGCTTCCATACTAGATGTTCTTCATCCTTCACCATATAACCTTCAGTCACTGATAGATGTCTCTACCTTCCTCAAGGTAACCGCTAGAAAAGGTTTTCACATCCATTTGCCAAACCTCAGGTTCAGTGGGCTGCTATGGCCGTAAGAATTCGATGGACTTGAGCATTGCTACAGCGAAAAGGTCTCATCGAAATCGATGCCCTCAACTGAGTGTACCTTTCGCCAAAGCCCGCTTTAAAAGCCGAACCTCTCCATCAATCTCTCTTCCTCGATACCCACTTACTACCTATGGCTTCCTCGCCATCCGGTAGAGTGTGTTTTCATACATCCATAGTCACTATGGTATCGTCAACTCATGATCAATGTCTTATATCGCTCAGTATGTCCATGGGTCGATTATTGCCGCTCGCTTCTCGAGACTAAACCAAGATTCACCCACAACATAAATCGCTCGGGCGACTAACAACCTCCCACTACGACGAGGCGCCATGCACAATGGCAACGGGTGCGTAAACTTGTGGTCTCTCATCTGCACAACTTGTCGGTAGACCACTTGTACGGCCAGATCTCCAAGGAACCCACCCACTTCAATTTCAAGTATCCGTGTCCGATCCTCCCACTAGACACACATCTCGATTTCGGCTAATCGGTGGTGGAATCCATCATCTTCTAATTCCTCAAGAATGATTTCAACTTGATTTATGGTTTCATATAATCCTTCAAGAATCGCATTAGTCAATAATGACCTTTGATCCTTAGGACTATAGAATAAACCACTCTTCGCCCTCTAGGATAGCCAATAAACAGCCTTTGCGTGATCTAGCCTCCAACTTTCGCCTTCTTGTTCAAAGACATGCCGGATCGCCCATATCCTTATGTGGTTTAAACTAATACCAAACCACAACTCCGAAGGGTCTTTTCGATCGACTTGATGGTACTAGATTTAGCAAGTATGCCGCTTCTAAGGCATACCCCGTAATCAAAATAGGCAATGCGCATAACTTATCATCGATCTAATTATTTCCAAAAGAGTCACTATTTTTCGCTCCGACACACCATTTTGCTGTGCGCTGGCAGGTACCGAGGTAATCCCACACTCACTAGATAGTCCATAAACTTTATCGAGGTACCGCCATCGCATCAGCAGTGACTTGACACTTTACCAAGCTCGCTCCACTTCCGCCTTAAACTCTTCAATTTCAAAGCATTCGACTTGCGCGTGTGTATACGATCCGCACTCGAGTAATCGCCAATGAAAGTGACAAAATACTGCATTCTCCACGAGCTTGTGTGACATCGTCCACACGTCGAATGGACTAGCTCCAACACTTCTTGCTCTATAACCCTTCGCCAGGTCCGGTCGACATCTTTCCTTCTATACAGATTGCAGACGAACCTGAGTAATCGTGAGATACCCAACGCCCATTCTTAGCTAGCTTGGATCCTATTTAGATTGATGTGACCTAATCTAAGATGCTAGAGAAATGTGGTGTCATCTTGCAAGAAAACTTTCTTTTAAGGTATGTAGACGATGCAACATAGTTATAGGTATTATGTTTTGCGTAAATAGTATAAAGCTTAATTATATAACGTGGCAACACGTATAACTTCATTTCTTATGATAAAACATCACTATAAAAATAAGAATATCCATGAATAAATAGTTTCAAACGAAACAAGGTTCCACGAACTCCGACATATAAAACATCTTTAAACTAAAACCGCTCTTCAAAACATAAAGAACATCTCGACCGCAACGGCCTCGACTTTACCGCCGCCATGGAGATCGTTATCTCGCCATCATGCAGCTCCCTTGTCCGCAGAACTCGCAAGGTAACAAACATGATCCGACCCGTGTTCACTACCAAAGAATGGGTAGAACAAGTCGCTAAACATGTTTCCGCTAAAGCAAACGCACTGAGCTGAGCTGGGCACTTAGCCTCCAATGCCCGCCACCGCACTCAAGCACTTGTCCTTCTCCTTCGCTTTTTCAAACCGCCGACAGAGCCCTGTATTGCTCCCACTCTTTTTTTTATTAGCATCTTGAATTCCACTTTTCCTTTTCATCTTCGATAAAGCGTGGTTTTCTTTGAGTTCGATACAACAGCATCTTTGCCTATTTTGCTCTTCCGTACTAGATCCTCTCAATGAATCTAGAGTATAACTCTTATCATAAAGGACCGCTTATAACGGAAATCATCAAAAGACTTGGGCAAAGTGACGAAGTCATCAAAGACTTGGGCAAAGTGTTGAGGATCATATCGATCTCGACTATGTCATCAATATATCCTCCAACCAACTCGAGCCTCCAAGAGATTGATCATTTGCTTCACATGGTCATGCACGAATCGCTTCCTTCATCAACTTGACATTATTGATTTTGTCAAATTATGACAAGCGATTTTGTCCGACTACTCATACGATTTCATAAGACTTAGCCATATCATGGTCGCATCTTCCATCTCATGCGGAGTTCGTGGACCGCACATGGTGACTAAAAGAGGCACTTTGCCATTCTATTTGATTTGTCCCATTTCTCGCTCCATGTGCTCCTTATCGTAGATGAATCGCAGAGGCTTGGGACGGGTGTAGTGAGTACAACAGATTTTCTTCCGCAGAAGAACATTCTCAATGTTTCGCTTCCACTGATAAAATTCGACCGGATAAGGGATTTTGTGCGAGCATATGACAAAGAGACATATCCGAAAAGATAATGTAAACACATAAGCATACGATCGCACATAATGAATAATAATATTGTAACCTTTGATAAAACAATATTAATTGAAACCTCCAATCGCCAAGGAATCCCACAGCAGCCACGGACGCGCACAGAACCCCTCACTGCACTAAAATATACCTTTTAGTCGCTTTAATTTCAATCCATGTCAACTTATCCTTATGACAAATGAAATTAATGATTGACCTTACTGACCACATCACTATCGCAAGAAGGGACTTCTGGAAGTTGTACTCGAGGTGATGTCTAAGCAATGACCACAATTTAACAGAAATGAATTCTTAGAATCGCATACTCACTAGACCATACCGCCCAATCCAAATTCTTTTGTTATCTCATTTTAAAACTATCTCTAGAGAACTTATGAAAATCGCACACGCAGCCACGACGTGACGCCACACATGAAACTCCCACTCTCAATAGATTTAAAAGTTTTATTTAGAAATCTCATCTAACAAACTTATGATAAATAGTGCAAGCAAGCCACGTGTGGACGCCACTCACGCAAGGCCTCACTTTGTTTAGAGATCAAAAGTGGAGGTCTTGACATTTTAATTTAAAAATTAATATGTCGGGTTACTTGCTTATCTTTTGTTCAAAAGGTTTGTCCATGCAGCATCACGTAATCCTAGCATGCTTTTCTATAGAACTCAACATGTAAAACATGCTCGCAAAATTCTAAAATATGCTTGAAAACGCGATAAACCTAGCATGCTTATCGATGCATCCAATCACGAAAACATATAATATGTTTGTCACGTAATTTAAACATACATAGAATGCTTCGATAATTTAAACATCCACGACATGCTATGAACGATAAAAAAACGCTCATTGTGGCTCACTCGGAACCTGCACTTTCCGCCTAATCTATTACATAGAATTGCAAAGATGATCTTCATAAACATCGACAACGAGCCTCGCGCGGCAGCACGGACCGGATTCGCAAACGGATTTGGGCCGGAAAATCGATTCGGGCCGAAAACGGTTGCGGGCTTGCGGGCCGGTCAAGGGGGCCGCTGCCAGGCACAGCCCATGCGCGCCAAAGACACCGCCGCCGCCCCACTCGCAGCGCCACTCGCTGTCCTCGGCTGCCTCGCTGTCGCAAGACGCCCGCGACCCGCCGAGCACGCTGCGCAACCATGCTCGGCCGCTGCCGCGCGGCTAGCGCTCACGGCCGCCGCGACCCGAGCCCGCCGCTAGCGGGATCTCACATGACAAATGCGCGCTGCCGCCTCGGGATCTCGCGACAACGCGCCCGCCGCCCAGACGCTGCTGTGCGTGCCGCCTAGCAAACGCGGCGCCCGGAGCTACGACGAGCGCCACCGAAGCGCGATCTCGCGCGGGATGCCGAGGCCTCAGCGAAGCGTGAGCCTCGACCGATCGCCGAGCTATGCCGCGCTCGCCGCCGCTTGTCGGCGTGCGTGTCCGCGAAGCGCCGCGGCGCCGAGCGCCGTCGCCCGCCGCGGCGACTTTACCGATGAACTCGCCTCGCTCGCTCTTTCGTCTTCGCTTCTTCTTTACGATAAGATTTACAGGAAAAATCTAATCTAACCACGGATTTTCGCGAAAAACAAAATCCGACAAATAATAAACGAGCATTAACGACAGCATTCACAATTAATTCGCAGCGTAATAATCAAACGTGAATTAATCCAAGAGCCAAGAACCGATCCGGTGCTCGATACCAATTGTAGGAAAACTAGGTTTAGCCTCTCCGAGGATCTATCTGATGTTTAATTCACCATACATGATTATACTCATAGCATGCACCTATATAATTAATTGCAACACGTAGGATTTTCTCGTGTTTACCTCAATGTCGAGGGGATCGAGAGAACGGATCGAGACTCGTGCTTTGACCTCCGGATCGTATCCCGCCGCCCAATCTCCAACGCCGAGCGAGGACGATCTATGGAGAATGCTTGAAAATCACCCAATCACTCTATACATTGAGAAACCTCACTATGGAATAATAGTGATGCACGTAAATTTAGGTTTAATGCATTAAGGATTAGCTCGATCTTATCTCTTACCTTATATTTATAATGCATTACCATAATCCCATAGAAATGATCCATGCATATCCCATAAATATAATAATATCCTTATAGGATAAAGAGGATCAAATCCTTGCCTGTAGAGTATAGGGCCGATTTTCCTAGCTTACGGCCTGGACGGGCCACAGGATCAAATGCAAGGAATAAAGATGGGCCTCTAATAAATTAATTATCTTATGTTCACCGTAACATAAATTAATTTATAAACATTTATTCATGCCACTAGAGAATAAATGCCGACTTACCCTTTATTACCAAAGTTAGAGTCGATTTAATTACGAATCTCGTATTTAAGATATCGACGTCCATTAATTATTTAGAGCATTATGAGCTTAAAATAATTAATATCTTTAATTCCTTAAGTAGTACCACTCAACCTTATTATTGTACTTGAGCTAACTCAACTGCAGGTTTAGTACAATAAACCTTTGAGCTCCTTAAGGGACGCCATCATCCTAAACGGATACTGACTCGATACTGATAACTAGTCGACATACAAGACCGCCACCACCCAAGATAATAAGAATATTGTTAGAACATATAACCTCACCCATAACAAGTCAAAGTGATGGTCGATCTCATACTCACCTAATACCTTATCGAGGTTTAGATCATCGTAAGTCACCGAGATCTCGGTTCTTCACGACGGTCGAAGAACACATCTCACCGTGATTCTTCAATATGTCGAGACGCAAAGATAGACAAGCAACCAAGTCAAGTCACTTCATCTATACCCACTATACCGACAACTCGTCCTCAAGTTGTCTCAAGTGAAACTTTTATATCTCATTAAGCGACCAATCATACGACTCGTGATCTTCTACACATCGTATGATCTAATTTATATATGAGATAAGGGGACACGATATATGCAATCAAGTAATCAATTCAGATAGAGATTGTAATAGTGGTAACAGAAACATGATACAAGCTCAACCAAAACATTTTAGTATACAAATCCAACATAAACACTTAGTCCAATACGGCTTAATCGCTTTTATCTCACCAAGATCAAACCGATAGTGATATAGTGTTTCAAAACAATGTTGTATTGTTGTGTCGTGATGACAATTTAATAATATGCAATGAAAATACAATAATGAATGTAAAGAACGGTAATAAATACACTGTTTTTAGTGGTTCTGAGATATCAACTCAATGTCCATGCATCGATTACTCACCAATCCACTAACCGAGATTTGTTCTTAGTTGTGATAAAAAATATAAACCTAGATATAGACTTAACTCATCGTATCCCACCGAACTTGGCATTTATGTTTGTCGGTGCTAGAAACCTCATTGCTTAATGCATCCGACCTAAATCTCTTGTTCGCAAGAAGATTACAAGCTTTCAGAACTAACACTTTGTTGTCTACTTGCCTAAACTTCTACTTAAATTGGGGGTTTTATAGGTGAGGTTTTCCAACTAAAAGTTGAGTTGTCACTGCAAAAACTCAATATATCTAGGCTTGAGATATACAATGAGTATCCTAGACTTAAGAAAGTGTATGTCAAATCAAGATGATAAATATATTTGAACTCTTAAGGTTTGTTGATAACATTGTAGACTTTCTTCTTCAAAACATTGGGAATTAGTTCTCGACCTTTGATCTTTGAATGCTTTAGAAAATTCGAATGCGCAACGCTTTGGTAACCTTCAAATGTTGACAGTGCTCATTTATATGAGACGATGAATAATATCATGAGGAATACCAATCACATCCTTCTATTTAACGCTTTAATTCTTCCTTTTAATCCTCGTACATCGCTGTCGTGGTCAGATCATCGCACGCTTGTATCTCTCGCAAGTCTCTCGCATGTCAAGATCTTCAGATACGCTATAATGTGACGAGTCAAACACTCAAGGCTAAAATATTCCATGTTTTTCTAGTTGAGTGACTGTTTTATCGCATGTCGACTTCAGTTGGCCAATCGAGACGCCTGTTTTTATCGAGAGCGGACTCGTCTTTTGTGAATTTGGAAAACGAAGAGTAGTAAGCTTTTAGCTTGACTTTTCATCAATCAACTTTAACTTGGTATCGCTACTGACTACTTGTCGAGGCTTTGACTATGATCAAGATTGACTTCCATGCTAGTTTTGACTTTTGGTAGCTAAGCTTGCTTTCCGCTTAGGCAATCAACCATCGGTATGACACTTAGTCATATCTCCGATTTACTTCTAGAACGCCGAGACTTGACTTCAATCTTCCGACCCGCCTTCAAACTCGACTTCACTCCAAGAGCTCTATTCATCAACATCTTTATACTTCAGCCATCGACTTCACTGGCCGACTTGACTTCAATCTTATGTACGCGATCTTTAGTTGAGCTTACTATCGCATGCTGATAATGATACTCCTATCAACACGATCGACTTCGATCGCTCTAACTCATTCAATTCGATATGTCCAAACGCGATAGTTCTCTCGCTCAAACTTGTAACAAAAACAACTAACTCCAAAATAAGAGTAGCATAAGTTACATCCGAAGGTAAACATCGTAGGGTTTGGGATATAATCAAAGCACAAGGTTAAGATATAATTTTTCAATAATTTTTCTGTGGAATAAATTTGTATATGAGCTTAGATTTGAATCTACATTTTGTGTAGATCAATTTAGTGTATTTATGTGTTCAAATCCATTGTGGGATGAATGAACAATTAATGCACAAAGATGGCTTCTTAATGGTGGGAATAAGTTTTCATCCCACATTGAAAAATAAGAAGTCTAAGCTATTTATTATGAGTTCACATCAATAAGAATAATCAGTTGCACCATCTATGGCGCACCCTAGTGGTTTTTAATTAGCTATTTTATGGCTAACCCAATGTTACGAGGATGGTGCGAGCACCATCCGAGTCCGAGTCCGAGTCCGAGTCCGAGCACGCACGCCGCACTTGTCGATTGGGCGCTTTAGCGACTTTGCACCGCACACGCGCATCGTCGGCGAGCTTTGAGGAGACAAAGTTTTGCCACATGGCACCTAGAGATGGCTCGGGCGACACGTCGACTCGAACGCGGGCGGGCGGTCGTGCATGGACGAACCATCACGTCGGTTCGGGCTAACTGATAGCCTTAGATCGACGCACGGTTCGGTCGTGACTCGCACCACTTCACGCATAAGCACCGTGGGCTATAAAAGGACCTGCAGAAGAGATTAAACACACCAAACGAAGATAATCAATCTATCCATTCATTCTTCAAAATCCACTATGTCCCGACTATTTAGTAGTTCACGGAAATACGCCTAGTAGTGCAACTACTCGTATTTGTTAAACCGCTGTATCTTGGAGATAATTCGCAACCGCTGCATCAGAAGGGAGCAATATTATCTTCGGAGAAAGAGTCTAATCTTGCCTCGGTTTTATATAAGCATTCTCTTTAAACGTTATATTCGCATTTCTACGCAGCAGTTTATAACAATCGCAAGATAATATTCGTGGAAATGGCGACAAGTCAGCAACGTCGAATGCCCTGCTCATCTCGAAAAGCGAAAAATTCTCGTGTTTCGAATTTAAACGCTGGCAATCTAAAATGCTTTTCACCGACTACTCATCCTTGGCACGCTTGAAGAGTCACCTCACCGTGGGAAGATGAGACCGATGAACAAAACGCATCTGTTAGATGCATGGCATCATAGCGACTTTCACGTGTCGCAATTACATCCTCAATGGGTTGACGACACTCTATAGTGTTTACTCTAATGCCAAGACGTCAAGGAACCATGGATCTCTTTAGAGACAAAATATAAGACTCAAGAGCCGGCTAAAGAAGTTTATCGCTGGACGCTCCTAGACTACAAAATGGTGGATGGCAAGAGCGGATTGAACAAGTGCAAGAACTCAGTTGATCCTTCACGATATTCTGCAAGGTATGGAACTTCAATCCTTTCAGTTCTGCGATCATCGAGAAATTACCACCGAGTGGAAAGAATTCAAGAACTATCTCAAACACAAACGCAAGGAGATGGGACTTGAAGATCTTATTGTACGGTTGAGGATCAAGAAGACAACCGCAACTGACAACATGGCAAAGAAATCGCTCTATGGAGGTAAAGGTAATCGACGAGTCGAGCACCAACAACAAGAAACGAAAGTTCAACGGAAGAAGACCAAGAAGCAAAAGAGATCAAAGGAGATTGTTAAACTGTGGCAAACCCGGCACATGGCGAAGGATTGTAGAAAACCAAAGAAGAAAGATGGTCATCAACAAGCAAACGTGACGGAGGAAAACTGGACCTCGACTTATCTCGAACTCGATTTATCCGCCGTTGTAGATGAAGTCACATGGTAGGCAACCCAACCGGGTGGTGGGTTGACATCGGTGCCACAAAGCACATCTCGGCGATAAGTCAATGTTCTCCACCTCTCAACCACACCAAGAAAGAGAATGGGCAACTCAGCTTCCAAGATCGTTGAACGAGAAAAGTTGTGCTAAAGATGACTTCGATTGAAAGTGATGTCTGACCAACGGTCTGCATGTTCCCGAATTCCAAGAATCTTGTGTCCGTCTGCTTTTGAGCAAAGGGTTTTAGACTAGTGTTTGAAGCAGAAAAGTTGTAATGACCAAAATGGTCACTTTATAGGAAAAGGCTATCTAGATAATGGCCTTTTCAAGCTTAGCGCACTCAATGTAATTCCAATGATGAAATAAAGAAGCGCAGATATGTGATTGAGTCTCCTAATTTATGGCATCATAGATTAGACATGCAAATTTAAATACACTAAGATTAGTGAATTTAGAGCTATTGCCAAAGATATCTTTTGATCAACATAATAAATGTGAAATTTGTGTTGAGCAAAATGGCAAGAAACCTTTTCATTCGGTGAAAGATCAACTACACCTCTAGAATTGATTCACACCGACTTATGTGATTTAAAACTTGTGCAAACCAGAGGTGGAAAGAATTATTTTATAACATTTATAGATGATTGCACAAGATTGTTACGTGTATCTTTTGAGAAGCAAAGACGAAGCATTCAAGCTTTCAAAAGTTACAAAAGTGAAGTTGAAAATCAACTCAATGCCAAAATCAAGATGATTCGAAGTGATCGTGGTGGCAGTATGTTGCACCGCTTTAAGAATTCAGAAAACGGTATTATTCATCAAACAACGCACCTTACTCACCACAATCAAATGGTATTACCGAACGGAAAAATAGAACGTTAAAGGAAATGATGAATGCTATGTTGATTAGCTCGGCTTATCACATAACATGGAAGCTATCCTTTCGCAAATAAAATATTAAACAAGTTACCCCAAAAGAAACAAGATAAAACCCATAGAATTATGGAAAGGTAGAAACCGCTCCTACAAATACACGAAAGGGGTGTCTGCAAAGGTTGAAGTACCAAAACTAAAACAAGTTAAGATAGCCCTAAAACTATTGATTGATCTTCATAGGATATGCAAAAATAGTAGCAAGATATCGTTTTTGGTACACAAGTCGAAATACCCGACATGCTGGGAATGATTATAGAATCAAGAAATGCTATATTTTTAAACTATATTTCCCAAGAAAGAAAAGAACGACGCAAGTTCTAAGAAGAGAACTTATGAAGAAAACTCGTTAAAATATCGGACCAAGTGTTGAGCCAACACCGAACCAAGACGAGGAAACGAAAAAACCGCAAAGTTCTTTGGTCCGACTTTGTGGTTTATTCATTGAAGATGATCCAAGACAATCGAGGAAGCATTGTCTCGTCCTCGATGTCGCTCTATGAGAGAAGCTATCAATAGTGAAATTGAATCTATCGAACAATCACACTTGGAAATCGCTGACCTTCCTCCCGGTTGTAAACCTTAGGATGCAAGTGGATTCTAAAGAGAAAGTTCAATGCCGATGGAACTATTGATAAGTACAAAGCACATTTGGTAGCCAAGGGTTACAAACAAAAGGAAGGGTATGACTACTTTGATACATATTCACCTTATAAGGATTACATCCATAAGAACGCTACTGCTATAGCTGCTGTATAACTCAAGTACACCAAATGGATGTAAACAGATTTTAAAGGGATTTAGAAGATGAAATTTACATGGAACAACCCGGGTTTGTTATCCCTGACAAGAAAACAAGTTTGCAAACTTGTTAAGTCTTTATACGGACTTAAACAAGCACCCAAACAATAGCATGAGAAATTTGACCAAGTGATGATGTTAATGGATTCAAAATTAATGAATGCGACAAATGTGTTTACATTAAAGGGACATTCGATAATTTTGTCATTATATGTCTTTATGTTGAGATATGCTCATAATGGGTAGTAATCATGATATAATCCTAATACTAAGGAAATGTTGAAGATGACATTCGATATGAAAGACTTGGGATAGTGATGTTATTCTAGGAATTAAAATTCTAGAACACATGATGGAATTGTCTTATCACAATCTCACTATGTTGAAAACGTGCTTAAGAAATTCAAAGCTTATGATCTACCTCCCGACTAAGACACTGTTGATTTAAGTCTACACTTAGCCAAAATTGAGGAGACCCATATCCCAATCGACTATGCTAGGGTCACAAGTCTAATGTACTTAGCAAATTGTACAAGACCCGACATAGCATATTCAATTAGCAAGTTGAGTCGGTTCACAAGTAATCCAAGCAAGGATCATGACCGCATTAACTAGAGTTCTAAGGTATTTAAAACATACTTTGAACTATAGTTTACACTACACAAGATATCCATTGTTTGGAAGGATATAGTGGTGCAAATTGGATATCCGAATAAAGACTCCAAATCCACAAGTGGATTCGTGTTCACCATAGTGAGGAGCGTGTCATGGAAATCTTCTAAGCAAACTTGATAGCTCGATCAATGGAATCCAATTCATCGCTTTTGACAAAGTCATGCGAAGTCAATGCTAAATTTCTTAGAGGATATTCATTGTGAAAACCGCACTCCCATTATGGTGCATTGTAATAGCATGTCACCATAGGGAGGCGAGAGTAGCATGTATAACGGTAAGTCTCGACACATCGTCAAGACAATACCGCTAAACAATTGATCACGATCGGTATAATGTGATTGACTATGTAAGGTCAAAAGACAATATAGCGGATCCGCTTACTAAAGGTATTAATCGTGATCAATTATACAATGCGATAAGGGAATGGGATTAAAATCCACGCTTAAAGAACGCTCATAATGGTAACTCAACCATGATGATTGGAGATCCCAAAACTTGGTTCAAAGAGACAACTAAGTTATGAAGGTTCAAGTTATACACTTGAAATCTCAATAATCCATTCTCGTAGTTGTTCAAGTGTAACCCGCAGTCGTGGTAAAGGGTAAGTTTTAAAGAACTTTTAAGGATTCCTATAGCCTTATTGGTGGAGTAGAGCAGATACTCTTCATAGGAGATCACCTATCTAAGTGTAAGTGTGGCCGCTTCAAATAAATAACACTTATGAATCAAGATATGGTCCAAGGCCAAAATGGACACAACGTGAGAACGAAAGATAGTGTATCTATTGTATGTGTTATTGCTCGGTTTAACAAAATTGGTCGGTTCAAGACATCGTGTTCACCGAGCGAGTAAACCGATAACACTATACTAAGGAAGGTTCAAAGCCAACAACTACCTATCCTAATGTAATAATAGGTCGTCGGACTTGATAAAACTTGCAATTGCATTAATCGTCATTCATGGGATTGTGAATAAATTTGTATATGAGCTTAGATTTGGAATCTACATTTTGTGTAGATCAATTTAGTGTATTTATGTGTTCAAACCATTGTGGGATGAATGAACAATTAATGCACAAAGATGCTTCTTAATGGGGAATAAGTTTTCTATCCCACATTGGAAAAATAAGGAAGCTCAAGCTATTTATAAACGAGTTCACATCATAAGGAATAATCAGTGTGCACCATCTATGGTGCACCCAGTGAGTTTTAATTAGCTATTTTATGGCTAACCCAACTTACGAGGATGGTGCGGCACCATCCGAGTCCGAGAGTCCGAGTCCGAGACGAGCACGCACGCGCACTGTCGTGATTGGGCGCTTTAGAGACGACTTTGCACTGCACGCGGCGCATCGTCCGGAGCTTTGAGGAGCCAAAAGTTTTACCACAGGCACCGGAGATGGCTCGACGACATGTCGACTCGACCACGTGGCGGGCGGTTGGCGGCATGGACGAACCATCACGCTCGGTTCGGGCTAACTGACAGCCTCGATCGACGGACTGTTCGGCCACATTGGGCCTTCGCACATTTCACCGAATGCGCACGGGCTATAAAAGGACCCAGTAAGATGATTAAACACACCAAACGAAGATAATCAATCTATCCATTCATTCTTCAAAATCCACTGTCTCGACTATTTAGTAGTTCACGAAAATACGCCTAGTAGTGCAACTACTGTATTTGTTAAACCGTTGTATCTTAGAGATAATTGTCTAACCGCGCACGTAGCGAGCAATATTATTCATGGAGAAAGAGTCTAACTTTGCCTCGGTTTTATATAAGCATTCTCTAAACGTTATATTCGCATTTCTATGTACCGCTTATAACATTTTCCCTTTTGATGATGCCAAAATCTTATGAATTATATTGAGAACAAACCATAAGTAGATAATCGCTTCAGAAAAGGGCTTGATTCTCCTTACTATGATCATCATTCTCACAAAACATGGTTAGTTTAGCATAATCGCTTTACTTGATAAAGAGTCATCGCTTCGGGATAAACCAAATATGAGAATTTGTCTTGTAAATATGGAGTAAATCACAAATAGCATATGCTAGCAAAATAGCATATACTAGCAAAATAGAGAACAAAGTGCAATAATATTTATTTCTGGTATCTGTTGCTTTGTTTTCTTCTACTATTCATATACAAATTATGTTGTTTGAGTGGTCCGGGTGGATTTTCATTTTATTAGAAGATTACTTACTTTAATAAAGTCACCTTTTAAGATTAAATAAAAGTAGTCATTTGCATTTCCAACATCTTCTTTTTCTCACTTGACAAACAACCATTTTCGTGGTTTAGTTGGAAAGATACGCCCTTTTTCTTTAGTTCTTTAACCTTACTTTAATTGCCAAAGTTTTTTTTTTAAAAGGGGACATGATCCAATATTCCAATTATTCAAATGGCTAAGTCCTTTTGCTAGTGGAGTGTTCCTTTAGCGTTATGGCATGGTAATCACATAATTATCCTCAGTGTCAAGAAATTAAAAAAATATTTCTCAATTGATTGTGTTCTCCTTTTTAGGAAAAGGAAAAAAAAAATCCCACTAACCCTTTCTAAGTTAAGTCTATCAACTATCATATTTGATTTTTCAAATGTGATTTATAGGTTATTACATAAAAATAAAATTTACTTGATACGTGCTTCGGATAACGACTGCAGGTTAACCTCAAAATATACAAAAAAATACCCTACTAACTGATTATAAAGATTTTTTTTTTAAATACGAATATTATTTGTGACGAACTTAACTTTAACTTATGAACACTTCTTTATTCAAATCAAACGACCCAATTATGATTTGGGATTTTTGACCTTTGATTAAAATCTGAAGTCTTTATATTGGTTTGACAGTTTTAATAAAATGGTCAGCTTCATAATAGTTGATTGAGGGCTTAAGCACATAAAATATCTTGTTGCATTATGACTATTATATTCCATCTAAAGCAGGCTGACTGTGTTCGGAAAAGTTGAATGAGCATGTTGCTTGCTTAAGTGGCTAATATTCAACTTTGCTTTACTTAAATGAGGAGAATAATAGAAAGTCTTCGTGCCTTTTCATTTAATGGTTATAATATTAATATTTTTATGGATTAGCAAGCAATAATAATAGCTGTGTTTATCACTTTTTCTTTGCCCAAGTTGGACACAGAACTTCTAGAATTTATTGAGAATTTGGAGCATTCAAAACCTCAAATCTGAGAAAAATTAAGCATGTGATATAACTCATCTTTAATTTATGAGATTAATCCTAAATCAGTCCTATGGTTGAGATTTAGGAACCATAGATCATATGGTTGAAATTTTGCCATATATGAATATATGATTTGAAGGTGTTGGGATTAGAGCCAATTAAAGTAATTGGATGACTAAATCAGTGTTTGGGATTAATGTTTTTTTTCAATATTCAAAATCGTTATTCATGTGTAGATTTGAGCAAGTATATGTATCGAAACTAGACAATATATGTTGATATAGACTTATATGGTAAAACGAAGAAAGATATAGGTTTATATAGCAAATTGGTAGGAATACAGTGATTAGATTGCATTTTAAACTAAATCTAAATTAGTGATTAATGCATTTTGAACTAATGAGGTGTTTGGCTGAGCTTATAAGTTTCCCAAAACAATTTATAAACTGATTTTTTAGGCTTAAAGAACAACATATAAGCTGTTTTTAAGAGCTTATAAGCTCAGCCAAACACCCTCTAAATCTAAATTATGACTTTATAGGTTCCTGAATTTACCTATCGTCTAACTTCTAAGAAACTATATATAATCAGCTCCTATTAATTTTTCTCCGCAATTTAATTTGGAAGTATTACAAGATTTACTTCATGGATCTTAGAATCGGGGTTGAAGAATTAACAAGAAAAAAATAAAATTTACCTTGTCATAAATGGAGCGAAAGTAAATACATTAGAGAAGGATGTCAGCAAGTCTCACACCAGCTATGGCGCGAATACAACGAGCATGGTCATTGGGAAGGCTGCAAAATTAGGGGAGAGTAAAAACCGAACCGAATCAAAGCGGTTTGGTTCGGTTTGTACAGTAAAACGGTTCGATTTGGTGTCAAAATTTTGAAACCGAAATTAATTGATTCGGTTTCGGTTTGAGAAAAAATTGATTTTCAAATCGAACCTCCCAAATTTTTTATTATTATATTTATATATATATATATATATTATATATATGCTATTTATATTATTAATATTTAAATTGGTTAATATTATATATTTATATATATATATTATAATATTTATATTAATTATAATTTAAATTGGTTAAAATCGAATCAATCGAACCAAATCAAACCGAATATTTCGGTTCGATTTGGATATGTAAAACGGTTCGGTTCGGTTTGGGTTTAAAAAAATTAATTTTTCGAGTTCGGTTCGGTTTGAATCGAACACCCAATGCTCACCCCTATGCAAAATAGAGTCGAGAGGTTATCCAAGAGAGACTCACGCCAAGTCGTGTTACGATTAAAGGAATAGGATTTCAATGTATAAGTGTTGAGAGCAAGTGACACGCACCATTTCCTAAACGAGGACTAAGTATTTATATCATATACATGAAGGCATATTAGACTTATTACTTGTGTCACGACAAAGAATTGTGTTTTTTTTTTTGGGGAGAGGGGACACATGACATTTCTAAACGGACACGTTGTAAAACATATGAGCTCTGTAAGTTTGTTAGAATCTTTATATTTGCGTTAACAATGAGAGAACACGTGGAATGGTCTAAATTATACATTTTGCAGTTAAACATATACGGTGCAACAAGCTAACTAGTTCTTACCGTGAACACCTATTTCAGACGGCTTGGAAAATATGCTTGGGCATATTTCGAGGACATCTTTGAGCTCGTTCGAGAAGGCGGGGGAACAGATCTAACTTTCCGATCTAGTTTATTCATTTTTGGGGACATATCTGATTCAATTTGTTCTGTATAAGTGAATGGATCTCTCTTCCGACATCTGAGTTCACAAATAGGTTTCATGGTGTAAGTTGATGCTATATCCAGCATTTGAGTCTTCTTAAGCTCGCCCAAGAGGTCTCGACTATAATATTCCATATCATTTTGATTGATCCTCGAGTACGCATCGTGTATGGAGAGAGGGGGAGATACACCAGTTAGGTAAATTTAAATTTTTTTCGTTTTACAAGACTGACTGGCTACTATGGCGAGTCGGTCGTGCAATCTGACAATTCAAGATTGAAATCAAGATTGTTGTCGGCCTCGGATATGAGGAGTCTTGTTTAGGGTGATACCAGTTAGCAAACCTAATAACTATTGAGACAACTGGTCAGTTGGATTGATAACTGATGTGCGTGTGGAATGTGGTGGTTATTGTATTTGGTTTATTGAAAACTTAAACTGACTTAAAACACTTAGTCAAATATGGCTTAATCAGTTTCAATTTTATCTCATCAGTATCAAACTGATATAGATATAATGTTTCAAAACGATGTTGTCTTTGTTGTGTCTTTGGTGATGATGTTCAATAATATGCAATGGAAATACAATACCGAATGTAAAAGCGGAAATAAATAACACTTGGTTTTTACGTGGTTCAGAGAGATCAACTCCTACGTCCATGGACTGATTGCTTAGTCAATCCAATAGCTGGGATTTGGTCTTGTTTGTGAGTACAAGATATAAACCTATATATAGATTTAACCTTATTGTATCCCGCTGAACTTCTCATTCTTCCAACGCTTGTGCTAGAAAACCTCTGACTGTTTAAGGGTACAGAACCTAAACCTCTTACTTACAGGTGCAAGATAACCAAGCTTTCAAAGACTAACACTTTATCGCCTACTTGCACAAACTTCTACTTAAACTGTGGGGTTTTTGTAGATGGGCTTTCTATGACGACCCGACTTCTTAAGGAAGTACGGATTAAACGGATCGTCACTGGTATGACAATGCAGCGGATATACACATAACTAAACCAATACGATTAACCAATTAACTACGAATAAAAGCATAGACTGAAAGGAATATGCTGTTTCGATACAAACTCAAGTCACAGAAGGACTTGCCTAAAAGGTTCAACGTTCAAATATAGCCCAATCAGGGCGTAATTCAAGGAACGAGGTACGAACTCAAGTTCAATACGATATGAAAAGTAGCTATAATCAAAAGACATCAAACAATATCAGAGTTAGCAGCAATAAATGTGTGGACATGCATATGACGATACATGCCCAAGGTTCTAGAAATCCTTTCAATTAAAGCAACAAAACAACTGTCACTCTACACCGCCTCGCACCCATCATCAATCCATGCTCAACCTGCACATAAAAAACGAGATGCAGGGCTAAGTACAAAAGTACTCAGTGGACTCATTGCCGAAAATATTTTCTTTGTAAAGTTATTGCACTACCCACAATAGCACATGGGGGTTTTCGTTGAAATGACCCATGCCTATCAAATATTTTATCATTTTTCAAAGTGTGTCCGGCCGGACTATTTCATCCACGTTTTTTCATATCTGACCATTCATTCATTCGCGCACTATAGAGGTGGCCACCTACACATAGTCACTGTGACCGGTCGAGGTAGCTAACCTTAACACACAGTAACACGTGTACACAATCCGAGTTAGTCCTTAACTAAGTCGGATCGATCGTTACTTTTTTAACGCTATGGACCAACACATTCACATACCACATCGATATACCAATCTCGGATATGATCACAACAAAACATAAACATTTGGCACTCAATAACAGTTTATGCAATAATATTTTATAAAGCTTTTGTAAATCATGCTTTGAGATAGACATGCATTTCATTTTTGTTTCAAGAGAGCCCACCTGCTAGTCCGAGGTTAATAGTTCTAAGCGGGGCGGGGTGTGAGTGTCCTTCCTCGGCAACTACGCATTTATCAAGCCCTTCATAAGAAAATAGTCTTTCTTAGATTCTTTCTATCGATCAAGGTCGCTTATAAATTACTTACTTAAAGTTCCCAATTAGGGTTTCTTTATGATTTCATGTGATGGTCTTAAGATAATTCCTATTATCTTACATTCTCAATTTCCAACCTATATTACTTCATCATTCATAGATGGACCTCAACTTATGAGTCATATGATCCGAGTCTATCCTCGACTCTAGCCTTAGTGTTCTTCTAAACGTTATTACGTGATAGATTGTTAGTATTCAAGTTATGATTGGTATATTAGGATATTCTCAAGCCACAAACTAGACTTAACAATTATAGTTACGCCCTAGTAGGAATTAGTGGAGTTCTTTTGAATACTAACTCGACCTCGAGACATAAGGATCGACATCTTATGCTTCAATCTTAGCTTACACTTTTCTATTACTGTTTGTTTCTCTTAATGCAGGAAATCGATTTTGACTCTCCCGAGGATCTATCTTCGATGTTTAATTCACCATACATCGATTATATTCCTAGCACGCACCTATATAATTAATTGCAACACGAGGGGTTTTCGTGTTTACCTTTCAATCTGCCGGGGGATGAACGGATGAACGGATCGAGACTCGTGCTTTGATCTTCCTGGATCTGTATCCGGTTGCCCAATCTCCAACGCCGAGCGAGGACGATCTATGGAGAATACTACAAAATCACCCTAACCCTCTTCGCACAATTTTCGAGAATCACACCCAAAACCCCATGGAGACTCACGAAAATAATGAGGATGTTAATTAATGATTAACCTAGACTTTATCTCTTACCTTATATTTATAATGCATTACCATAATCCCAAGGAAAGGATCCATGTATATCCCATAAATATAATTATATCCTTGTAGGATAAAGAGAATAAAATCCTTGCCATACGAGGGTAGTAGCACCGATTTTCCAAGAGCTACGGGCCCGGATGGGCCACCTGTGGATCAAATGCAAGGAATAAAGATGGACCTCAAATAAATTAATTATCTTATGTTCACCGTAACATAAATTAATTTATAAACATTTATTCATGCCACTAGAGAATAAATGTCGACTTACCCTTTATTACCGAAGGCGAGTCAAGCCAGCACTTAGACATTACGAATCCTCGATTTAAGATATCGCACGTCCATTAATTATTTAGAGCATTACATCGCTAAAATAATTAATATCTTTAATTCTTAAGTAGTACCACTCAACCTTATTATTGTACTTGAGCTAACTCAACCTACTGTGGTTTAGTACAATAAACCTTTGAGCTCCATAAGGGACGCCATCATCCTAAACGGATACGGTGACTCGATGCAGATAACTAGTACGACATACAAGCACCGCCACCACCCAAGACGCGGAGAATATGGGTTAGAACATATAACCCTCACCCATAACAAATCAAAGTGATGGTCAAGAACTCATACTCACCTAATACCTTATCGAGGTTTAGATCATCGTAAGTCACCGAGATCTAGGTTCTTCACGACGGTCGATAGAAGAACTCATCTCACCGTGATCCATCAATACGCCGAGACGCATCGGCATAGACAAGCAACCAAGTCAAGTCACTTCTTATCTATACGATCCTATACCGACAACTCGTCCTGTTGTTCGAGTGTGATTCTTTTATATCTCATTGTTTCGACCAATCATACGGACTTCGTGATCTTCTACACACCGTATGATCTAACTTATATATGAGATAAGGGACAGATATATGCAATCAAGTAATCAATTCGGATAGAGATTGTAATAGTGGTAACAGAAACATTGTATACAAGCTCAACCAAAGCGCTTTCATGATACAACCAACAATCTCCCACTTATAGTAAAGCAAACTTTTAGTATACAATGTGTCTCTACTAGCTATTACAAACAAAACCATCACTTTGTTTCTCTCACTTATACAAAAGTTTCATTTCTGGTGCCATCAAGCGCAATCAACTCCTCGAACGTGCGGTTCAGACTTTTATGGCAGCTCTTTATGAATGGATCCGCTAGTTATCCGTCGATCAATATTTTCAATCAAGACGCCCCTCGCCTCACGATTTCTCGTATGACATGGTACTTTCTCTCTATGTGTTTGGTCGCCTTGTGGGTCCGTGGTTCCTTCGAGTTTGCCATCGCACTGAGTTATCAAAGTAAACTATGATACTCTTGGGCAAACCAGTACCACACCTAGATCCATGAGGTAGTTCTTCAACCATCTGACCTCCTTAGCGCCTCCAAGCGGCTACATATTCGCTTCCATGGTAGAGTCCGCATTGCATCGCCGCTTTGCACTCCGCCAGATACGGCCCACCTCCCAAGGTAAACACATAGCCCGAGGTAGACTTTTTTCATCACGGTCGACTTGGAAACCGAGTATGTATAACCCAAAGGCATTAGACTATCTGCATGGTAAACCGACTATAATCTCGAGTCCTTTTCGTGTACTCGAGTATATGCTTCACTATGATCCAATGAGCTTGTCCAGGTTAGATCGATATCTAGCTACTATGCCACCGCATAGCGTATATCGGGCCTCAGACATAGCATTGCGTACATGAGACTTCCTCTGCGAAGCGTAAGGAACTTGTCTCATTTTCTATCTCCTTTGCGGTCATGGGTGATCGCTCCTTAGATAAAGGAACGCCATGTCGAAAGGTAGCAATCCTTTCTTGGCGGTCCGCATACTAAAACGAGTAATCACAAGATCAATGTAAGACGCCCGAGATAAGCTCAATATTTTCCTCTTGCGATCTCGTAAACCTTGATTCCAAGAATGTACGATCTCCTAAGTCTTTCATTTGAAACCGATCGGATAACCAACTCTTTACGCCCGATAACAACTTCACCTTGTTGCCAACTAGAAGAATGTCATCTACATAAAGTGCAAGAAATACCACATCACCGTTGACATCTAAACGATACACACAACTTTCGCTAGGCATTGGGTAAATCCATAGACTTACCACCGCCAAAGCGTAAGTTCCGTGATCGCGAAGCTTGCTTAAGCCCATAAATGGACTTCTTAAGCTTCCATACTAGATGTTCTTCATCCTTCACCATATAACCTTCGAGTTGCTGCATATAGATGTCTCTACCTTCCTCAAGGTAACCGCTAGAAAATGGTTTTCACATCCATTTGCCAAACCTCAAGGTTCAAGTGGTGCTATGGCCGAAGAATTCGATGGACTTGAGTATGCACTGAGCGTAAAAGGTCTCATCGAAATCGATGCCCTCAACTGAGTGTACCCTTTCGCCAAAAGCCCCGCTTTAAAAGCCGAAACCTCTCCATCTGAATATCTCTTCCTTTTGATACCCACTTACTACCTATGGCTTCCTCGCCATCCGGTAGAGGTGTTTTTCATACATCCATAGCAGCTATGGACTCAATTTCAATGTCTTGTATCGCTCACCGTATGTCCATGGGTCGATTATTGCCGCTTTCGCTTCCTCGACTAAACCAAGATTCACCCACAACATAAATCGCCGGGTCGACGAACAACCCTCCCACTACGACGAGGCGCCATCGGCACAATGGCAGCGGTGGGTGCGTAAACTTGTGGTTCTCATCTTGCACAACTTCTTCGGGTAGTACCACTTGTACGGTCCAGATCTCCAAGGAACTCCACCCACTTCAATTTCTTGAAGTATCGTGTCGATCCTCCCACTAGACTCGACATCTCGTATATTCGCCTAATCGGTGGTGGAATACCATCATCTTCTAATTCTCAAGAATGATTTCAACTTTGGATTTATGGTTTGTCATATAATCCTCTTCTAAGAATCGGGCATTAGTCCCAATAATGACCTTATGATCCTTAGGACTATAGAATAAACCACCTTCGTTCCTCTAGGATAGCCAATAAACGCCTTTGCGTGGATCTAGCCTCCAACTTATCGCCTTCTTGTTCAAAGACATGTCCGGATCGCCCATATCCTTATGTGGTTTAAACTGAAGTCATACCAAACCACAACTCGAAAGGGTCTTTTCGATTGACTTGGATGGTACTAGATTTAGCAAGTATGCCGCCGTTTCTAAGGCATACCCCGTAACGAAATAAGCAATCTTGCATAACTTATCATTGATCTAATTATTTCAAAAGAGTCACATTTCTTCGCTCGACACACCATTTTGCTGTGTGTGTGCCTGCAGGCTAATCTTGTTTGGGAGGTAATCCCATACTCACTAGATAGTCCATAAACTCGTTCATCGAGGTATTTGCCATCGCGATCGATCGCAGTGACTTGACACTTTACCAAGCTCGCTCCACTTCCGCCTTAAACTCTTTGAATTTCTCAAAGCATTCGACTTGCGGTGAGCGGTATACGATCCGCACTCGAGTAATCGCCAATGAAAGTGACAAAATACTCGCATTCTCCACGAGCTTGTGGACATCGGTCCACACAGTCGAATGGACTAGCTCCAACACTTCTTTGGCTCTATAACCTTCGCTTTGAAGCGGTCCGGTCGACATCTTTCCTTCTATACAGATTCGCAGATGGGAACTGAGTAATCGTGAGATAACCCAACGCCCATTCTTAGCTAGTCTTTGGATCCTATTTAGATTGATGTGACCTAATCTAAGATGCCGAGAAATGTGGTGTCATCTTCTAAGAAAACTTTCTTTTAAGGTATGTAGACGATGCAACATAGTTAGGTATTATGTTTAGCGTAAATAGTATAAAGCTTAATTATATAATGTGCCAACACGTATAACTTCGTCATTTCTTATGATAGAAACATCACTATCAAAAATAACAGAATATCCATGAATAAATAGTTTCAAAAGCGAAACAAGGTTCTCGCGAAACTCCGCACATATAAAATGTCCTTTAAAACTAAAACTGCTCTTCAAAACATAAAGAACATCTCCGACCGCAACGGCCTCGACTTTCGCCGTTGCCCATGGAGATCGTTATCTCGCCATCATGCGACTCCCTTGTCCGCAGAATCCTCGCAAGGTGTAACAAACATGATCGCCGCACCCGTGTCACTACCAAAGAATGGGTAGAACAAGTCGCTAAACATGTTTAGCATTAAAGCAAATGGCGCACTGAGCTGAGCTTGGGGCACTTAGCTTCCAATGCCCGCCACCGCACTTCAAGCACTTGCCCTTTCTTTGGTGTAATACCCCAGAAATTTAAAACTTCGATTATTAATTTCTTTAGCTAAATCGAGATTTGAATTTAGAGCGATTATTAAATTTTATAATCGTTGACGTTTCGACTTTATTTAGAGCGGGAAAATTTAAGCGAATGTCAAGAACGAATACTGATTATAAACCGAGTTAGATATTTTTATATGGGATAAATGATCTAGTCAAACCACATCATTTTATTCCTCGAATATTCCATTTTCCCTATATAATCATTCTTTCAACCTCCTCTTTTCTATCTCCAAGAATCCTATGAAGATTTTTTTGACAACACATTCCTCTCATGTTAATTAATCGGATCACACAACACCCATTTTTCCCTCCACCCATTTTTACTCTCGCACAAGACCATGAACCCACATCCCCATCTCCAAATTTGTCGCCAACAATGTAAGAAAACCCCATTTGACCAAACAACAAGGGTATATCATTCTCAACTCCTCATTAAATTCTTTTACATACTGAAACAATATATAGGCGAACAATCTACACATGATTCTTGAAACAAACCAAACAGATAAAATCATATCGTAGAAATTTAACAATTACGATTTTAAGAAATTACGAAAATTTGATCGAGCCACTAAGGCTCTACTGTCCTGATGGTGTAAAACTCACCGACCGGTGTGCGTTCGCCGGAGGCGAGGGGAATAATGGCGGCAGCCTTCAAACTGTGAGAGAAGGAAAACGTTAGATATTTTATTTACAAACGAGATTAGAAAAAAAAGGCGATCCAGAGAGAGGAGTTGTGTGCGGCGTTCGTGTATGTTTGTATGAGATCCATTCGTGTGTGTGCTTCGTCGGTTCGCAAGGGAACCAAGAGAGAGGAGGCGCTGGTCGTGGCGGCACGGCTCGTCGGCGCGACGTGGCGGCGGACGTAGGGCGGCGATGGGACAGATCGTTGATGCGTGTGTGTGTTCGTGAGAGAACCAAGATGAAGGAGGTCACGACTGTGGTCGCGCGGCAGCGGGCGTCAGTAGTCACGCCGACCGACGGCGTGGTCGGCGGAGAGGAGGAGGCGGCGGCGATTGTGGATCGTGTGTTCTATTGTGAGAAAGAGAGAGGCGAGTGAGAGTGAGGCGCGGCGAGAGCACGACTTGTCACCGATGACGCATACGGGAGAAGGTGGGCGGCGGTGAGCGATGTCGTGTGTGTGCGCGCGGCGTGAATGGAGAGAGAGATAGGCGATGGGTGAGAGCGAGTGAGGCGGGGGATGGAAGGGCTAGGTTTAGTTTTTATTTTTTGGGCTTTAAAACCTTGGGCCTATTTAATTAAGTTGGGCGAGAATAAGGCTTAAAAAAATGGAATGTTTATAATTAAATTGTTCGAAAATTGGCTTATTTTCTGGTCCGGACCGAGAAAATGAAAGGAAAAATGAAGATGGCCTATTTATTATGAAATTGTGATAGAAATTAGTTGTGGGCTTATGATTTTGGGCGAAAAAAAAGGAGAATGGGTCTGTGATTGTGGGCTTTTAAAATAAAATGGAATGAGCTATGTCGATGTGGGTTATTTAAAATTAAATTAATAATGGTTCTTAGAATTTAAAATGAAAGATGGGCCTTTGGAATTAAATCGATATGGACTTCAATTAATTTGAAGATGGACTTATACTATTTTAAATGTTGGGCTAAGAATTGAATTTGGTGATGGACTTGAACTATTCATCTATGATCCATTAAAATTAAATTAAGGATTTAATAAATTCTATATTAATTACATATGAGATTTAATTTTAGTAATTAAATTTTGGGATTTATTCTTAATTAATTAAATAATAATCTAAATATCAATTAGTTAGAGTGAATTAGTTAAATTTATTAGATTGAATAAAGTCTAATTTTTAGAAATTGAATAACATAATTAATTGATTATGTTAAAGAATAATTTGAGAATTATTTTTTAAGTGATTTACTTATATAATGAGATATACCTTATGTATTTTGTTACAAAGGTGTGATGAGAAATAAATCTAATTAGTGGATATCTAAGATTAATTAAATTAATTTGATTGATTAATCAAATATTGTTGGACTTTAAATTTATCCATTTAATTAATATTTAATTATGGATCTACTTAATTAAATTGGAGATTTAATTAAGTAATAAGTTGCTTATGTCAAATAGATGATTGAGAAAATTTTATTTAAGCAACTTAAATTTATAAAACGTTTGTTAGATGATGATTGATTTACGAGAAATATTTATTAATTGTGTAGTATTAGTATGAGTTTCTCGGATAGAATATGTGGGACGTGTGAGACGAGAAACGCGGCGAAGAAATTTTAGCAATGAATGAAGATTTGGAACTCGAAAACGTTGATACGCGTTAACAAACGATTTAATATTAGTTATGAACTTAAGATTCATAAATTATACGAAACGACGGAGAAACATCGTTGGAAGGGAAGAATGCAACGTCGAAGTGTCATCTATCGTTATGACGAGACCAATCGAATAGACGAAATATAAATGTTAATCAAGTCATATCGATGGCGAAAATCCAAAACCCAAAGACTTAAAAGATATCGAGTTGTCGAATCTTAATGATACTTCTCGAAAAAGCGAATGACATACTAAATCATATTTTTGCGTTGACAAGGTCCAACGTGGACGTAAACGAAAACAACAGAGGATCGCTAGCACGTAATCCAAGAAGGACAATTCTTGAGGTGGGCTTTTCTTGAAACAAAATGATTATGCATAACTCAAAGCATGATTTACAAAAGCTTTATGAAATATTATCGCATGAACCGTTATCGATCGCCAAATATTTATGTTTTGTTGTGTCCATATCGAGGTTGATTTGTCCAAATGTGGGACGAGAATTGATTGGTATATGTGAATGAGTTGGTCCACCAACATTAAAAAGTAGTAACGATCGGATCCGACTTAGTTGAGGACTAACTCGGATTGTGTACGATGTGTTGTGTGTTAAGGTTAGCTACCTCGATCGGTCACGGCGACTATGTGTAGGTGGCCACTCCATAGTCTTGCGAATGAACGAACGTATGATTGATGAATGAATTACGGATATGGAACAACGTGGATGAAATAGTCCGTAGGACACTTTTGGAAAATGATAAAATATTTGATAGGCATGAGTCTTTTCAACTAAAATCCTCATGTGCTATTGTGGGCGATTCAATAACTCTTATAAAGAAAATGTTTTCGACAATGAGTCCACCGAGTACTTTTGTACTTAGCCCCGCATATTCGTTTTGATGTGCGGGTTGAGCGAGGATTGATGATGGGTGCGAGGTGGTGCAAAGTGGTAGTGGTTTTGTTGCTTTAATTGAAAGGATTTCTAGAACCTTGAGCATGCATCATCATATGTATGTTCACACGTTTAGTTCTTTGCCAAACTCGATGTTTTGTTGGTATCATTGATTATGACTTTCATATCGTATTGAGCTGGAGGTCGTACCTCGTTCCTTGAAGCGCCCGATTGGGTTAGACTTGAACATGGAACCTTTTGACAAGTCTTTACGTGACTTGAGTTTGTACCGATCTGACGTATTCCTTTCGATCTATGCATTTATTCGTAATTGATTGGTTAATCGTATTGGTTTAAATTATATATATCCGCATGCATTTATCATACCAAAGTGACGATCCATATGATTCGTACTTCCTTTGGAAGTCGGGTCGTTACAAAGTGGTATCAGAGCCAGGTTCGCTCTGAACTCTAGAAAGCCCTTCCTTGAATCATAAGTTGAAAGTAGAGTCTTGAAACTCTTGGTATTTGACTTCCTTTCATTGAATTCTAAATTGAAAGTTGAGACTAAAATTAATTGTGTTTGACTACCACTGCACTCCACTCCATCATCGTCCTGCTCAACGAGGAAGAAGGTAACTATTTCAACTGAAAGTTGTTTTGAAATGATGAAAGTTTATGAAGTGTGAAATGGACTTACAAAAGTCGCATTGTGTTGAAAGTTGAAATATGTTGAAAAGAGAAAGGTCCCAAAATTTCAAATGGAGTTGTTGTTTCCAATGATTTTGGAAAATGAATGATTGACATTGAAAATTATTTTCAAAATAATCGATTGTTAAGTTGAAAAAAGTTGAAAACTACGGGAGATTGATAAAGTAATGATATGAGAATATCATTGATTGCATATATGTTATGAGTTGTGTTTACTCCTATATGCAAAGCATGCTAGAGGCATAATATAAATGAGTATGTTTCCATGAGAACATAGACTCTTAAGACGCATGATCCCTTTTATACCGAACTTAGTATGAGAACATAAGGTGTCCCGATTGAGCGGAATACTAAGGAAGAGCGAGAACATCGAAATTATAAGAATCTCAATCCGAGCGGTTTGATGATGAGAATGCAACAACTCTACGATGACGAAGCGATTGTTTAAGCGGAGGTTCGCACCGTTACGAGTCCCAACTCTCTACTGTGAAGAAATTTGAACACTATACATGCTATTTCTATCGTAGCGATAATGAAGAATCAAAGCATAACGTTAAGAAAGTAAAAAAAAAAAGAAAAAGAAAGAATTTTGAGTATTGCGGGAGCATATGATCGAATGTTATGATTCGAATGAAAATAACGGTTTCATAACTCAATGAGAAATGGCGACCACTTAGCCTTTACAGAAGGCTAGACATTGAATGTCATTTTATCCTAAGAGACCATACAATCTCTTTTCGAATACCAAATTAATAAAATAAGATATAAGATTGTGGTTCGAGCGATGTTTACGACTAAAGTCCTTTATCCCGTAGAACCATACCCAAGAAGGTTGTATATTCCTACGCACGTATCGAGGAGACGCACGCCGGTGAGTTCTTAGCTCACTTCATGTGACACTAGGTTACCGTATATGGACGTGGTACATCATACTACGACGGCGTACTCCGGTGGTTCTGAGGCGCCACCCGATTAGTATGGGTGTACATGAGATCATCTGAATACATATATCGTCGTCGAGAGCTTGATTTCATTCCATCAACCACCGAACTGCGTATTCATGGTATACGGAGTGTAACTTATGAATCAGATCTCCCGGCGAGAATACACATGGCATGATGAAAATCCCGAGTGGCTCCACCCAGAGATGCCTCGTTTAGCATCTAATGGACTGCATTCTTACCTGGTTGTGGCAGGAACATATTCGAGGCTGGAACTTCTCGTCCTTGACAACTCACTTTTCGGTCCTACCACCAGTAGGATTCCATCCCCGTCATTGCTCGCCCAGATCATCGTTGTCGATCAGTCCATGCCAGCACTCACATCTACCTACCGGTGTTTCCCCAGTTCAATGACCACCCCGTACGGACACATGTCCCACGATACTGTAGAGATTTACGAATCACGTGGCCTAACCGTATGCGTTGTGAGAGAAACTTGTGCCATCTTGCCGTTTCTCAAATTCCAGCGATGCCTATAAGGAGATCATGGCTGAGGTCCACCGAGACCTAATTGCTATGGAAGAAGCTAGAATTATTTGAATTCGAGAAACCGTGAGTCCCACATTCAATGATGAGGTCAAAGAGGAAGTAGGACCCAGAGGAAGATCCTGAGGAGGACCTGCCTGCTGACAATGAGATGGAGGAAATTGATAGTACCCATACTCTCGGTTCTGACTCCAACACGATGAGCTCTATTTATATACAGGCGATTATGGATCTAGTTATTTAAGACTAGAAAGTGTTTTGTTTATATACGATTGCATATTTGGTGATGCATATGAGAGCGATGAGTGGATTCGATCTGAACCCTTATTTTGATGACCTCGGTAGTATTTAAATATTTGTACGCATCGTGATTAGGTATGTGGAGGATGCCGATATTAGTTTTGGAGCATCATACTCCGTACCTGGCCTCTTTTGGTAAATCTCAAGAACGCTGATGAAAATCCTTGTAGAGGCATTTGACTTGATATGATGATAGCTCATCGAGAGCAATTAGTTTTGATGTCGTATTACATGATGTCGACGATGTACTAGACTTACGCGTATGATTATAAATACATATATGTTGAGATATTTAAGATCCTGATGGATGGTATAAGAAGATGTTTGATTGCGTATATATAAGAGGGATTGAAGAGCTAATCCTTAGTTAGAATCCGCCAATTTTCAACGGGACTGGGAATCTCGTGGATACGGAGCTATGGATTCACGCGCTAGAACGAATCCTTAAATTCCTTTATTGCACCTCTTAAGAGCGCTTGTCATGCGTTGCTTTGCAAATGATTGGTGCAGCTGATTTCTGGCGGGAAGCGAAGAGAAAGACCTTATATGAATAGGAACTAGAAGCTTACACCTAGGAAGAGTTCAAGGAGGAAGTGTACGAGAAGTACATTCCTAAGAGCTACCGTAAGATGAAAGAACACGAGTTCTACAATTTACGATAAGGAAAGACCACGGTCACAGGTTACGACCGTGCATCCTGCGAGATGTCGCGGTATGCACCTCACTTGTTTGACATCGACGAGAAAGAAGGCGAGAAGTTCGAAAGAGACTCGTGATCGATCCTCGCCAATCGGTTGGAAATTGACGAATGGTAACCTAGAATCAAATGTGAAAACGAAGAGCTCTTGAAGAGAATAAAGCTCATTAATATATTGAAATCAAAGCTTAATATTTCGTGAGTTTACAAGCCTCTATATAGGCTGAAAATTTAACCGCTTTGCTCGAGCTCTTGTGATTGGTTCATCGGGAACCCAAACAAGTCGGGAATCAACGAACTTTAGGTTGCATCACTCTATCATGAGATCGAGTGTCACTAATCGGTCATGGAAATCGATCTATCGTGAGGCCCTTAATAGAGCATTGGACATTGAGGATGCCCCGCACGAGGATAGGATTGTCGCAGACATCCCCGAATCACCAAGGAGATCGTGAAAGAGAAAGTGGGAAGGACCCACCAAGGTCAAAGATCAAATGTTGGCCGGGCCGACACGAGGCCATGACAAGTGAGTAATGTACCATCTAGGCACGAATAAGACAATGAGCGCACCATAGTACCCGCGCCTAGCGGTGGAAACTAAATATTCGTGAAACTCCCCGTATCCCTAAATGCCATAGGAGTCACAAGAAAGTCTACATGTTCACAATGATGAATGTTTCAAATGTGTCCGTAGGGTCACTACTCTAGGACCGCCCAGGATACGCCAATGAGAGAATGACCATCCCAATGAACCGGATCGAGTCCGACAAATCACGCTATCCAAGCTCAACCATTCAAACAACAAACCCGGTCCGTACTTCCACCAAATCGTGACCATATCAACCACGACAAGAACGACAACAACAATGGCGACAACCGCAAAGAACAAGATGCCGCTAACTCCAACAACAACAATAGAAGAAGACAGCAGCAGCAGCAAAGAACGACAACACCATCATCAACAACAACCACCGCCCCAGCAAACTAGGACCTACGCCTCAACCAAGAAAAGAAATTCCCACAGAAGCCGCCAAGGAACCAAGGAAACTTGGCAGGTATGGGAATACTCCTCCAATTACCTATTACCCTACTGTTTGATACTGGCGCCTCGCATTCTTTTATTGCTGAAGCATGCGTAGAGAACTTAGGATCGAGATCTAAGCGCTGAACAAATCATGAGAATATCTCCTCGGTGGGGGTATAAGAATGGTAACCACACATGCTTGAACACAGAATTTGGACTAGGTTTACTTGGTCTTGACGAGATAATCTTCACGTCATACCTATGATAGATGTGAATATAATCCTAGAGATGGATTGGTTAACCGAATATAATGTGACTATCTTGTGTAATGAAAGAAAAATTTCTTTCCAACGTTTCGGAGAGGAACCTATAGACTTTCACGGGATCAGCATGGGAAGAAGAGTCTCAATCATATCCGCGCTATAAACAAGGGCATTACTGGACAGGATAGAGAACCAGGTCTACCTTGTCTATCTCCAAGAGAAAGACCAGAATAAGAAAAGGATAGAAAACATTTCGATTGTGAGATAATATTCTAATGATTTTCAAATAAACTACCGGATTACCGCGACTCGATAGATCGAGCCCACAATCGATCTCGAACCGAGTTACGCCTCGTGTCGAAAGCCCCATACCGGATGGCACCGAAGGAACGTGAGGAATTGAAAATTCAACTACAAGAACTCTTGGAGTTAGGTTCATTAGACCCAATGTACCTCCATGGGGAGCACATGTCCTTGTTGTGAAGAAAAAGGATGGTACACTGAGAATGTGCATAGACTATCGAGATTTAAACAAGATAACTATTAAGAATAAGTATCCTTTGCCCCGAATTAACGATCTAATTGATCAGCTTAAGGGAGCAAGAGTCCTTTCGAAGATAGACTTAAAATCTGGATACCATCAACTAAGGATTTGACCCGAAGATGTACCTAAAACGGCTTTCCGTACAAGGTAAGGTCATTTCGAATTCATCGCTATGCCATTTGGACTTACAAATGCCCGACAGTATTTATGGATATCATGAATAGGGTATTTCAACCGTACTTAGACAAATTTGTCTTAGTATTCATAGATGATATCCTAATATACTCCAAGAATAACCAAGAACACGAAGAACACTTGAGGACTGTGCTGCAAACATTGAGGCAAGAGCAATTCTTCGCCAAGTTTAGCAAGTGTGAGTTTTGGTTAGGCGAAGTGACATTTTTAGGTCACATTGTGTCCGCTGAATGAATCAAAGTAGACCCATCGAAGATCGATACAGTTCGAGAATGGAAATCACCAAAGAACCCGAATGAAATTCAGAGCTTCTTAGGACTTGTCGGCTACTATCGAAGATTTATCGAAGGATTTTCAACGATAGCCCGACCTACGACCCAATTTTTGAGAAAAAGAATCAAGTACACTTGGACCGCCGAGTGTGAGGCTAGTTTCCAGAGATTTAAGGAGTTGCTGACAACAACACCTTTACTCGCAATCCCGAAGCAGATAAGGAGTACACAATCTACAGGCACGTCGAAGAATAGACTAGGATGTGTTACGGCGCAAGAAGGCAAGGTTATTGATTATACTTAAGGCGATTACGCTACATGAGTTCAACTATCCCACGCACGACACGGAATTAATAGCGGTCGTACATGTCTTAAAGTTTTGGAGACACCATCTCTATGGAATTAGATGTAAGATCTATCTTGACCATAAAAGCTCAAGTATTTCTCGAGTAGAAAGATCTTCACATGAGGCAACGTAGATGGTTAGAACTAGTGAACGATCACGACGTGGTATCAATTATCACCCGTGCAATGATAATGATGTAACAAATGCCTTGAGTCGCAAATATCAGTTTGGGATGCCTCCTCACCACGGGAGATGCTTATAAATGAATTTGGAGGATTAATATGAAGTTATAGAGCACTTTGAGACGATAGAAGATTGTATTGCAACGTTGATTACAATCCCAGATTTGAGAGCTCGAATATTAGAAGCTCAGCAGAAGAGCAATAAGCTAGAGAAAGTAAGAGACAAAATCAAGAATAATGACCACAAGAATTTTAGAGTAGCAACACATAATGTTTTGCTATATGATGGGAGAGTGTGTATTTTCTAAAAGATGAAGAGCTTAAAAGTGAGATCTTGAAAGAAGCCACGAGACGTCTTACACTACACACCCCAAAAGCACCAAAATGTATCGAGATTTCAAAGAGAAAATTTTGGTGGGGTGGAATGAAACGAGCCGTAGCTTCATTCGTAAAACGTTGTTTGACGTGTCAACGAGTGAAAACACTTCACCAACGGCCGTACGGAACCCTACAACCGTTGGACATACCAGAATAGAAATGGAAGGATATAGCCATTGATTTTATTACCGGGCTACCCAGATCACTAAAAGAAAATACTGCCAATTGGATTGTCATCGATCGTTTGACCAAGAGCTGGTATTTCTTACAGATTCTAATAATATATGGATCAGGTATATTAATACAAGCGTACGTTCGAGAAATCATAAGGTTGCAAGGAGTTCTAAAGACTATCACATCTGATAAAGATTAAAAATTTACATCCAGATTCTGGATAAGTATAAACAGAGAATTGAGAACTCAATTGCATTTCAGTATCGCGTTTCACCCACAAACGGATAGACAATCTGAGAGGACCATTCAAACGCTTGAAGACATGTTGAGGACTGTTGTCCTGGATAGAGGATGAAATTGGAACAAGTGTTACTACTTGTGGAATTCTCGTGTAACCACAGTTATCAAGCAACTAGTGGAATGACCCGTACGAAACGCTTTATGGAAGGAAATGTCGATCACCACTTTACTCGGATAAAGCGGGAGAAAGAAGAATATTAAGACCTGACTCTATAGGAGAAATGATTGAGATTGTACGACAGATCCGACAACGGATCAAAGAAACCTAGGATCGACCAAAGTCGTACGTCGACAAACGTCGCGTAGAGTTATATTTTGATATGGAAAATAAAGTTTTCTCGAAGATTTTCCTGTTAAAAGGGAATCATGAAATTTCAAAAAAAAAAAAAAAAAGAAAGAAGCTGGGACCACATTTCGTAGGACCCTATGGAATATTGGAAAGGATATGACCAACAACGTACAGATTGGCATTGCCGTCAAGTTTGGGAACATGCATAATATGTTCAACATTTCACAACTCAGAAAGTACATACATGACCCCAACCATGTGATATCACCGATATAAATTGTCCTCGATGACAATATGAGTTATGTAGAAATGTCTACGGAAATTTTGGACCGACATATCCAAAAACAAAAGAACAAGGAAATCTCATTGGTGAAAGTTCTATGAAAAGTATAGACAAGAAGAAGCAAACTGAGAATGAGAATCATTATGAATGAGAAATACCCGATCTTTTACATGATTAGCAAATTTGGGACTGAAATTTATTTTAAGGGGGATGGTATGTAACCCCGAGAAATTTAAAACTTCGATTATTAATTTCTTTAGCTAAATCGAGATTTGAATTTAGAGCGATTATTAAATTTTATAATCGTTGACGTTTCGACTTTATTTAGAACGGGAAAATTTAAACGAATGTCGAAGAACGAATACAGTTATAAACCGAGTTAGATATTTTTATATGGGATAAATGATCTAGTCAAACCACATCATTTTTATTCCTCAGAATATTCCATTTTTCCCTATATAATCATTCTTTCAACCTCCTCTTTTTCTATCTCCAAGAATCCTATGAAGATTTTTTTTGCAGCAACACATTCCCTCTCATGTTAATTAATCAGATCACACAACACCCATTTTTTCCCTCCACCCATTTTTACTCTCTGCCAGTACCATGAACCCACATCCCCATCTCCAGCTTGTCGCCAACAACAGAAGAAAACCCCATTTCAGCAAACAACAAGGGTATATCATTCTCAACTCCTCATTAAATTCTTTTACATACTGAAACAATATATAGGCGAACAATCTACACATGATTCTTGGAAACAAACCAAACAGATAAAATCATATACGTAGAAATTTAACAATTACAGCTTAAGAAATTCTGAAAATTTGACCGAGCCACTAAGGCTCTACTGTCATGATGGTCAGAAACTCACGACCGGTGACGCGTTCGCGGAGGCGGGGAATAATGGCGGCACCTTCAAACCCGTGAGAGAAGGAAAAATGTTAGATATTTTATTTACAAACGAGATTAGAAAAAAAGGGCGATCCGAGAGAGAGGAGTTGTGCGGCGTTCGTGTATGTTTGTATGAGATATGTTCGTGTGTGCGTCGTCGGTTCGCAAGGGAACCGAGAGAGAGAGGAGACGCTGGTCGTGGCGGCACGGCTCGTCGGCGACGTGGCGGGCCGGACGTAGGGCGGCGAGTGGGAAAGATCGTTGATGCGTGTGTGTGTTCGTGAGAGAACCAAGATGAAGGAGGTCACGGCTGTTGTCATGGCGGCAGCGCGTCAGTAGCCGCCGACCGACGACGTGGTCGGTCGGAGAGGAAGCGGCGGCGGCGATTGTGGATCGTGTGTGTTCTGTTTGTGAGAGAGAGTGACAGTGAGAGTGAGAGCGACGAGAGCACGACGGCGCCGGCGACGCATTGTCGGAAGAAGGCGGTGGCGTCGGAAGTGAGAAGGAGGCGGAGGCCCCCGATTTTTGGTGAGAGGAGAGTGAGGCAGGGGATGGGGGCTAGGTTTATTTTTAGTTGGGCCAAAACCTTGGGCCTTGTATCCTTGAGACTATTTAATTAAAGGAAAAAATGGAATGTTTATAATTAAATTGTTGGTTAATGGGCTTCTTTTTGGTCCGGACCGAGAAAACGATAGAAAGATGAAGATGGCCTATTTCTTATGAAATTGGGCGATAAATTAATTATTGGGCTTTGACATTGGGCGAGAAAAAAGGAGAATGGGTATGTGATGTGGGCTTTTAAAATAAAATGGTATTGGACCTATGTCGGATGGGTTATTTAGAATTAAATTAATAATGGTTCTTAGAATTTAAAATGAAAGATGGGCCTTTGGAATTAAATCGATACGGACTTCAATTAATTTGAAGATGGACTTATATGTATTTAAATGTTGGGCTAAGAATTGAATTTGGTAATGGACTTGAACTATTCATCTATGATCCATTAAAATTAAATTAAGGATTTAATAAATTCTATATTAATTACATATGAGATTTAATTTTAGTAATTAAATTTTGGGATTTATTCTTAATTAATTAAATGATAATCTAAATATCAATTAGTTAGAGTGAATTAATTAAATTTATTAGATTGAATAAAGTCTAATTTTTAGAAATTGAATAACATAATTAATTAATTATGTTAAAGAATAATTTGAGAATTATTCTTTTTAAGTGATTTACTTATATAATGAGATATACCTTATGTATTTTGTTACAAAGGTGTGATGAGAAATAAATCCTAATTAGTGGATATCTAAGATTAATTAAATTAATTTGATTGATTAATCAAATATTATTGGACTTTTAAATTTATCCATTTAATTAATATTTAATTATGGATCTACTTAATTAAATTGGAGATTTAATTAAGTAATAAGTTGCTTATGTCAAATAGATGATTGAGAAAATTTTATTTAAGCAACTTAAATTTATAAAACGTTTGTTAGATGATGATTGATTTACGAAATATTTATTAATTGTGTAGTATTAGTATGAGTTTCTCGGATAGAATATGTGGGACGTGTGAGACAAGAAACGGCGAAGAAATTTTAGCAATGAATGAGGATTTGGAACTCGAAAACGTTGATACGCGTTAACAAACGACGAATATTAGTTATGAACTTAAGATTCATAAATTATACGAAACGACGCGGAGAAACATCGTTGGAAGGGAAGAATGCAACGTCGAAGTGTCATCTATCGTTATGACGAGACCAATCGAATAGACGAAATATAAATGTTAATCAAGTCATATCGATGACGAAAATCCTAAAACCCAAAGACTTAAAAGATATCGAGTTGTCGAATCTTAATGATACTTCTCGAAAGAAGCGAATGACATACTAAATCATATTTCTTGCGTTGACAAGGTCCAGCGTGGACATAAACGAAAACAACAGAGGATCGCTAGCAGGTATTCCAAGAAGGACAATTCTTGAGGTGGGCTTTTCTTGAAACAAAATGATTATGCATAACTCAAAGCATGATTTACAAAAGCTTTATGAAATATTATCGCATGAATGTTATCGATCGCCAAATATTTATGTTTTGTTGTGTCCATATCTGAGGTTGATTTGTCCAAATGTGGGACGAGAATTGATTGGTATATGTGAATGAGTTGGTCCACCAACGTTAAAAAAGGGTAACGATCGGATCCGACTTAGTTGAGGACTAACTCGGATTGTGTACACGCAGTGTTGTGTGTTAAGGTTAGCTACCTCGACCGGTCACGGCGACTATGTGTAGGTGGCCACCTCCATAGTGCGCGAATGAATGAACGTATGATTGATGAATGAATTACCAGATATGGAACAACGTGGATGAAATAGTCCGGCCGGACACTTTTGGAAAATGATAAAATATTTAATAGGCATGAGTCTTTTCAACTAAAATCCTCATGTGCTATTGTGGGCAGTTCAATAACTCTTATAAAGAAAATGTTTTCGGCAATGAGTCCACTGAGTACTTTTGTACTTAGCCCTGCATATTCGTTTTTGATGTGCAGGTTGAGCAAGGATTGATGATGGGTGCGAGGTGGTGCAAAGTGGTAGTGGTTTTGTTGCTTTAATTGAAAGGATTTCTAGAACCTTGAGCATGCATCATCATATGTATGTTCACACGTTTAGTTGCTGCCAAACTCGATGTTTTGTTGGTATCTCGCTGATTATGACCGCTTTCATATCGTATTGAGCGGAGGTCGTACCTCGTTCCTTGAAGTGCGCATACGATTGGGTTAGACTTGAACATGGAACCTTTTGACAAGTCTTTACGTGACTTGAGTTTGTACCGATCTGACGTATTCTTTTCGATCTATGCATTTATTCGCAATTGATTGGTTAATCATATTGGTTTAAATTATATATATCCATTGCATTTATCATACCAAAGGACGATCCATATGATTCGTACTTCCTTTGGAAGTCGGGTCGTTACATTCTTTTCCATTTTGCAACGGAAAATTTGGGCCCTTAGATGTAGCAAGAGCATGTGCCTTTTCCCATAACTCCTTCCATGCCACGAGATCATTAAGCAACTCACTAAGTGTAAACTCGGTCTTGCTCATGATCGATTCACGCCAAAGTTTTCAAAGACTTGGGAAGTGTGTTGAGGATGATATCGACCTTGGCTTCGCCGTCAATACCTCCTCCCAACCGATCAAGACTATCCATAATTTAAACATATATAGCATGCTTCGCATAATTTAAACATCCACGACATGCTTTGAACGATAAAAATAAAATACAACGCTCATCGCGCCCACTCGTGGATCCATGCATTCCTTGCCTAATTTATTACATAAATTTGCAAAGTCTGATCTTCAAAACTTCAACGGGCCTCGCGCACGGGCACGGACCGGATTCCTCAAAACTGGATTTAGGTCGAAAAATCAAAAACGAACCGGATCATTGGAACGGGCTGGAAAATCGGGTTCGGGCCAAAAATCTTGAATCGGGCCAAAAAATCCGGGTTCGGGCCGAAAAACGGGTTCAAAGGGCAGCGGGCGGGTCGGCCCAAAGTGGATGAAATTGTGTGCGCTGAGGCGCTGTCTGCGCACACCCAACCACCCTGCCGCACAATGCCTTCCCCGTCGCCCTAGCTTGCGCCGCCATCGCCCATGTCTGGCCGAGAAGACCGCATGTTCTGCCGCCCCTGTCGAGCGACGTCGCCTAACCTCGCCGAGCCCTGCCGCGCATCTCGCGAGCACATCTCGCACGCTGTCGGTCGAGTCCTGCTGCGTGCGATCTACCGAGAATCACACGCCAAGACTCGTCGAAGCTGCCGAGAACTTTACGCACGCGCTGCCGAGCCCTCCCACCGAGCGTCGCTGCACGTTGAGGTTTTCTGCACGAGAATCGTGCCGAGACCGCCGAGCGCTGCTGAGGCCTCGCGCAAGAATCGCACGCCCTCGTGTCGTCCGTGTCTACCGAGCCGTGCCTAGACCTTGTTGAGATTTCCGTGCGCGAGAATCACGCCGAAGCCTCCGAGCAATGCTGAGCCCGATTCGAGGGGTGCTTGAGCCGCCGCGCCGCACCGCTACCCGCGACCCGTAAAGGCTTCGCTGAGGTTTTCCGCCGAGTGCTGTCGAGCTCTGCCGGAATCGACCCGCCGAAGCGTGCCGAGCCGCGTCGCCCGACTCCAGCCCGTGCTACCCAAGCGCTTCCGGGCGAGATGTGCCGAGCCACGCCCAGCACCCACGCCCGAAGCTACCGAGACCTGCCGTCCGATGCCGCCCGGCCGCCGAGCGAGCTACCGAGAGCGCCCAAACCTACCGAGGCTACCGGCGACCCACGCCCGATGCCGCCGGCGCTATCAGGGAGCGCGCCTGCCGGGCGGCGTGTGCGAGCGTGGAGCACGCTCAGCGTGCCGTCGGCCGTGCGTCCGATTTTTCCGGCGTGCGTCCATCGTCTCGTTCTTCATGCTTTTTCATCTTTGTTCTTCTTTTACAGATAAGATTTATAAGAAAAAATCTAATCTAACCACGGATTTTCTCGTGGTGAAAAAAAAAATCCGACAAAAAATAAAATGAGCCACGATGAATGACAGATTCACAATTAATTAATTACGCACGTTATAATCAAACGTGAATTAATCCAACAGAGCCAAGATACGGATCCCGAGCTCTGATACCAATTGTAGGAAAATCTGATTTTAACCCTCTCCCGAGGATCTATCTTGGATGTTTAATTCACCATACATTTATTATATTCCTAGCATGCACCTATATAATTAATTGCAACACGAGGAGTTTTCGTGTTTACTGCGAATCTGTCGGGAAGAAAGGATCAAGACTCGTGCTTTGATCTTCTTGACTGTATCCCATTTGCCTAAACTCCAATGCCGAGTGAGGACAATGCAGCAGATATACACGGATCACCACTGGTATGACAATATAATGGATATACACATAACTAAACCAATACGATTAACCAATCAACTACGAATAAATGCATAGACTGAAAGGAATAAGTTGCTTCGATACAAACTCAAGTCACAGAAGGACTTGCCCAAAAGGTTCAACGTTCAAATATAGGCCAATCAGGGCGCAATTCAAGGAACGAGATACGACCTCAAGTTCAATACGATATGAAAAACAATTATAATCAAAAGACATCAAACAATATCGAGTTAGCAGCAATAAGCGTGTGGACATGCATCGACGATACATGCCCAAGGTTAGAAATCCTTTCTATTAAAGCAACAAAACAAGCGCCACTCGCACCGCCTCGCACCCATCATCAATCCTCGCTCAACCCGTACATCAAAAACGAGATCGCGCTGGCTAAGTACAAAAGTACTAAGTGGAATCATTGCCGAAAACATTTTCTTTGTAAAGTTATTATCGCCCAATAGCACATGGGGGTTTTCGTTGAAATGACCCATGCCTATCAAATATTTTATCATTTTCCAAAGTGTGTCCGGCCGGACTATTTCATCCACGTTGTTCCATATCTGACCATTCATTCATTCATTCATTCGCGTACTATGGAGGTGACCACCTACACATAGTCGCCGTGACCGGTCGAGGTAGCTAACCTTAACACATAGTCACCCGTGTACACAATCCGAGTTAGTCCTTAACTAAGTCGGATCCGATCGTTACCATTTTTTAACGTTGGTGGACCAACACATTCACATACCACATTGCATATACCAATCTCAGATAGGATCACAAAAAACATAAACATTTGGCAGTCAATAACAGTTTATGCAATAATATTTCATAAAGCTTTTGTAAATCATGCTTTGAGATAGACATGCATGTCATTTTTGTTTCAAGAGTGCCCACCTACTAGTCTGAAGTTAATAGTTCTAAGCGGGGCATGGTGTGAGTGTCTTTCCTCGACAACTACGTACGATCAAACCCTTCATAAGAAAATTACCTTTCTTAGATTCTTTCTATTGATCGAAGGTCGTTTATAAATTACGACTTAAAGTTCCCAATTAGGGTTTCTTTATGATTTCATGTGATGGTCTTAAGATAATTCCTATTATCTTACATTCTCAATTTCCAAACTATATTACTTCATCATTCATAGATGAACCTCAACTTATGAGTCATATGTTCCGAGTCTATCCTCGACTCTAGCCTTAGTGTTCTTCTAAACGTTATTATATGATAGATTGTTAGTATTCAAGTTATGATTGGTATATTAGGATATTCTCAAGCCACAAACTAGACTTAACAATTATAGTTACGTCCTATTAGGTTATGCTTGACGACTTGTCGTATTAACAAGACGAATGAAAGAGAATCTTGACTTATGATTCGAGATATCTCATACCATCGTGTAAGTAAATACTTAAGAATTAGTGGAGTTCTTTGTGAATACTAACTCGACCCTTGAGACATAAGGATTGACATCTTATGCTTGAATCTTAGCTTACACTTTTCGACATTGTTTGTTTCTCTTAACACGTCGGAGATTGTGTACGTTATAAAATCGCTATTCGTATCGAGTTGTCTTAACGCTCAATCTAATTTCGTATTAGGTTATCGTTGTTGAGCATTAACGTTGTAAGTCGACTTTCGGTTCCTTTAACTTAGGAACTCACGTTTGAGTATCGTATTATTAATAGAAAACCCTAAATATATGTCTATCTTCGATTCTCATTAATTCCTTCTTAAGTTATCGAAATTTGTTGATTGCTTTTGGATTCTCGTACATAAAGTACAATGTTGTTTACGTTTGGGGTTTTGTTTGTCGACACAACATAAATATAACCATTCAACACTATACACAACATATATTTTACTAAAGCATTAGAAAACCCTAATTTCTAACATAATACACAACCATTGTGTATGTGTGCATGAGTGTTCCATTCATTCATCATAATCACAACCATTTATTCTTAACTTATAGATTAACTACTATGGCATCATTCACAATTAAAATCAACTCATACTTAACCATTTTGCTATGTTTTTTTATAATTAATAATAATTAGCATAAGTATCCAATAAATTTCAATAAAATCATGTTATACTCCTATCATACTATAGAATTTAATTACCAACTCCATATCATCAAATAAAATTTTAAACCATGAGTAAATAAGTATTATATTTTTGGCAATTTCAATTTATTGAACTTTGGTGTTCAATAAATTCCACAAAAATCATATCATGCTCATATCATACATTAAACATGAAATATTATATTATATCATACATTAAAATTAAAACACATACTTTTTACTAAATGTATATTTTCGGTAATTATAATATATATACATATATATTCAATAAATTCCATTCACTTCACCATATGTTTATAATATGCAATAAACATGTAATATTAACTTTAAACCTCAACTAAATATTTATAATATGAACTAAAGGCATGGAATTCTTTTTTTCCTCACACATATATTGTATATGTGTTCAATAAATTCCCAACAATGCATATTAGGTTCATATTATTTCTAAACATTAAATATCATATTATTTTCAACAAATAAAAATCAAATAAATCTTAGAATATTTATACATAGTTTCGGCCTTTTTAGAAAAATAGGAGTAGTGTCTCAAAAATTTCAAGATTAATATATGATGTTCATATCATATATTAAACACTATATCTCAACTATTTCTCAACAAATAAAATCAAACAATGGCTTAAAAATACTTAAATAAATTCGACCCATTTGTGAAAAATAGGAGTAGTGTTTCAATAATTTCAAGATTAATATATGATGTTCATATCATATATTAAACACTATACCTCAACTATTTTCGAACAAATAAAATCAAATAAATACAAAAAAAATCTAAATATTCTCATATTTATTCTCCATGCCCCTAACACACCAAAAAGAAATAATATCAAATAATATTCACCAAAGCATGCTTTATCTCCTATAAAAAGAAATTATAACAAAATTAAGATATAATAAACATGCTCCAAAAATTGCCAAATTTTAAATACAGCCTTAGAATATATTTCTAAGAATATTTCATTCATGGCTTGAGAGCATTTGATGGCTCAAAATCCACAAAATTTGGGGAGGTCGAACTAGGATTTCAAAATGAAAAAAAAATTCTAAAAAATTTTTCACTTCATTAGGATGGAAGAGGATGATGAATATTACCTTTGTATGATCTTATAAACTGATTTTAAGAGTTGGAATGGTTTGAAATGGGGGATTAAAGCTTAGAACATGGAAAAACAAAATAGAGGATTTAAATTTAGAGAGAGAAAATGGGTTACAAAGTGAGAGAGAGCATATGGACGAAATGGTCTGCATTGGTGCAGCAAAAGAGCTGTTATAAGCTCATTTGGGGTCTCTTGGTGATGGTTGGGAGAAGGAATGGTGAAATTACCCGATTTGGTATGTTAATACCGATTCTTTAAGTTTTGTCGCGCTTTCGATTGATTTCTCGGAACCTTAAGGTTTTATTTTCTTAAATAGCCTTAAAAATACTTATTTCATAGTTTATAATAATTTTATGAAGTTCGGATGGCATCCGGTTAGGGGTGAGCAAAAACCGAACCGGACCGAAAAATCGAACCGAACCGAACCGAAATGGGCGGTTTGGTTCGGTTTTGAACGTAATTCGGTTCGGTTTCATATTTTCAAAACCGAAATTAATTCGGTTCGGGTTCGGTTTGGTTAAAAAAATTCGGTTTGTAAACCGAACCGCCCGAATTAATTGTTATTATATATTTTTTTATTTTTTATATATATATTATATAGTGGAAATACATTTATAGCCATCAAGTTAATGAATGTCAAATTATAGCCACCAACATAAAAATGTCAAATTATAGTCAACTTTTGTATTTTGGACCCATTTGCCCTTGCCATTGAATTTAAAAAATCGCGGGTTTATCAAAAATAGCCGGTTACATGCATTTCAGGTTTCACCATGTATCATCCTCTTCCGATTCATCTCCCCAACCCTCACCAACACCGATTCCTCTTCCAACGCGAGCGTCGTCATGACCCTCATGACGTTGTTGCCACCTCCGTCATTACTTACCCAAATGTCGATTAGGAGAGCAGTACATCCCAAAGCCGGCGAAGTAGAAGCGGCGAAGAAGAAGTAGAAGCGGCGAAGAAGAAGAAGAAGAAGGCCGGCGCGCGAAGAAGAAGAAAGCGAAGAAGAAGAAGAACAAAGCGAAGAAGAAGGCGAGGATGCGAAGGAAGAAGAAGAAAGCGAAGAAGAAGGCGAGGATGCGAAAAGAAGAAGAAGAAGAGGAGGAAGAAGAAGAAGAGAGAACCGAACATGCGACTTGGTAATCACATAATTTAGGGATTTATTGTTTGAAATGGAATTTATTGTTTGAAATCTGCATAGAATGTGATTATGAACTCGAATTAGCTTGGTGATCACAATTGCATCATTTAATTCAAAATTATGGTGTGATTTAGGTATGGTGTTGATTATGAAGTGGATTGGGTGATGCAGATTAAATTGCTCGAGTTGGGGATATTGAGACTATTTGGTGCCGATAGTCCTAATAGTCCCAATTACGATTTAGTCTTTCTTGCTCGATGTTGGGATCATGAATTTTGTTAGTTTGAAATCATGCTTATATTACGCTTGTGTTGAATTGCTCGAATTGGGTCTATTAGGACTATTTGGGATGATGGGCCCAATAGTCCATTTTGATTTAGGATTTCTTGCTCGATGTTGGGATCATGAAGTTTGTTAGTTTGAAATCATGCTTATATTACGCTCCCGCTTATGTTGAATTGCTCGAATTAGATCTATTATGACTATTTGGGGTGATGGGCCCAATAGTCCCAATTTTGATTTAGGATTTCTTGCTACGATGTTGGGATCATGAAGTTTGTTAGTTTGAAATCATGCTTATATTATGCTACGCTTGTGTTGAATTGCTCGGAATTGGGTCTATTAGGACTATTTGGGATGATGGGCCCATGATCCCAATTTTGATTTAGGATTTCTTGCTCGATGTTGGTATCATGAAGTTTGTTTGTTTGAAATCATGCTTATGTTTACATACATTGAATTCTTTGTAGTTGGGACTATTGGGTCTTTGATAGGCCCAATAGTCCTTTTGAATTAGGTTTTCTTGCTCGATGTTATTTTGTGTTTTATTAGGTCGATTGGGAATTTTAAGAGAACCTTTACAGCGGAAGAATCATAAGATACAAACTACGATGAAGGAGAATCGTTTGCGGTTGTTGAAATAATTTTGCAATCATGTGGGCAGAAGCCGTGGCATTGCGTTTGAAGCCTCCGCATTTGGTAGTTACCTCGGGTACTACAAATCTGATTCAATCACAAAGATGCATGCACCTACCTACTCTCGAGGCAAGTCATTGGTGTCCCGGACCACGATCCAATTCTATTGGTTGAGGTGCATGACAAGTGCAAGATTCTCGAGGTTGAGTTAGCCCTCGTTTACGGTTTAAGGTTTGGAGCAAGTGAGTTCGATCCTACATCGAACATGAAATACCGAGACTTCCTCTACACCGAAGATTCGAGAACAAGAGGATGAAACCGAAAGAGTTATGGGACATGTTCACGTGAAGTGGGACATTGGAACTCCGAGGGCTGTGTGAAGCTATCGAGGTCCTAGTAGGCTGCTATTGTTGTTTGGGGTATAATCCCGACCAATGGAAGATCGGCATGGATCAGGCATTGGTTGAGGATGCCTGACAATGGGATCAATTCCATGGGGATCCTCTCTTACCAAATCCTCGCGGGCGGTGGCGAATGTCGAAGGAGCTAACAACAAACACGCATACCATTTTCATGCAATACTTTGGCTTTTACTCGTACATATTCATTTCAAATATTTCATAAGACTCTGTTTGCATTGTGCATCTTCATTTTTAAGTACATATTCATTTAAAGGTACATATTCATTTCGCATACCATTGTACATCTTCATTTTATTTATTTTTGCATTGTACTAAGGATGGATCTTGATGCATTCCAGTCGGGAAGAAATATCGGAGGTTTGAGGTAAGATTTTGAGGTTGAGGAAGCCACGGGGTTTGATGTATATCTACCACAGATCATACCATCAATTGATATCAATGAGGTACTATCTTCTTTTTTGGATATGACATGAATGCTTGTTGTTGTTGTCTAGAGTTGGGACTATTGTGACTATTTGGTCTTGATAGTACTAGTAGCCCCATCTTGATTTTGATTTCAACATTTTTGGCTTGTTAGTGTACAAGTAAAGACAAGATAACGTTGGCTTTATTTTGTTTGGACTTAGTAATACTATTATGCTTGTGATTTACGACTAGTTGTCACGGGCCAAATTATCAGTGCAAATTATTGTAGTAGTTTCGTTTACTTTCGTATATATAGCTATGCATTACAATCAAAGTTTTATAATCATACTCACTTTCTCTTGCGAAAATGCCACCATTGATAAGAAAATCACAAGAGGAAATTTTTACGACTCTCTCGGACAAAAGCGTGTTGAAGGGAGTTTTGTTCAACAAATAAAGTGTTTTTGTTATCTACATAAAGCGCTAATTGGAGTTCTGAGCGATAATCTGGAAGCACTTATAAGTCATGCTAAAGGTTCGATTTGTTGTCGGTTCGACTTTTTACCAAGGTGAACTCTATCTTGAAAAACTAGAGTTCATGAAGAAGCGTTACAATACATACAAATGGTTACTTAGCTTGGGAAATTTAAACCTCGTACGGACAAGGAGTTGGGTTTACCACGGTAAAGCAAGCGGGAGCATCTCATAGCGGTACATTTGTTTTCCAACATCACACTCAAGTTTAATACATTATTCATTTGTTTTCGATTTTTTGGGTTTTAAAATTTTTATCAGCTGTATAACCACAGATTAAACCGTTGGTGGAGGCATATATATTCAACAAGGAGCCATATTACGGAATTCACTTGGTTTTAGCGTCGACAATCGTAATGAAGAATATGATTGTTATGATCATGAAGATTTACTCGTTATTCGGGCTCAAAAGCGATGGCGATGATGAGTATCCGACCTTGGTGAATTTGTATGTTTGTCGATGCTTTTTGTTATCTCCTATGTGTAAGGACTCGAAAAGACTTTGGTTTTGTGAAAAAAAAATTGTGTGATTTTATATTTCATTGTCATTATTCCACAATTTGAGATGCATAAGTTGTGCCCTTTGCCCACAATTTGAGATTCCTTCTGACTGAGGTCGTATCACTGATGCTACAACGGAGACGATTACTCAAATCTGAATTCTTAATTCCCAATTCATGACGGAACAAAACACAAGAAATAACACAAAGTTTAATGTATAAATGAAGAAATCCTCAATTACGAATTCATAAAGGAATAAATAGATAAAATTGTCAAATCCTCAATTGATCCTCACGGCTACATGTCGGAGTATGCCCACCAATACCACGGATGCCGCATTGTACGTGCGTCGGCGTTTACTAGTATTCTTGTGCGGTTACTACAAACTTCTTGAGCGACAAATTTATATGGGCATTGCAAGTGTTACGGTAATGCCTCTCTGCTGTCGACCACAAAATTTGTTGCGTGATGATCGAGATCGAGAACCACGGAACTCATCCGGTTCTCACGGGGGACGACTAGCTTGTCTAGTATTGGCGGCGTTCAACAATCCTCGAAGAAACATCGGAGGAATTTCGGTCTTACGGAATAGGAATCGGCATCACCTCTCGGCATATATTTCACGCAAAGGCGAGTGGTATAATAATCACTCACATATGCAACCATGTTGTTTCGTTTGAGCGCAACCAAAAATAAAGATAAAAAATCAAGCGTAAATAAGTTGGGACTAATGGAAATAATACCGTATGGCGGTGTCGCATGAGAACATGGAACAAGATCCATATTGTATATCGAGCAAGTGCCGTCCTACTCTCAATGTCCACTACATGATGCTTGCGCTTTGAAGATACCTTGTACTTGGTGGGCGAAATTGCTTCAATGCTCATGGTATGGGCCAACTCATTTGCTCACAGCCAATCTAGACTCTCCATCGTAGTTAACTCTTGATTCTATTTGTGGCCTCACGGCGCTCAACAAACCACTATCGATCATAGTGCGAACACACTCTAAGAGAGTACAAGCGGGTAACTTTCTCGCCCAACGAAGCCGACCATTCGAGCACTCGGCACAATTGGATGTTAAAACCGATCCGGCCTGCGGGACACTTTGATCGAGCCCGTCTAATAGGATCAATTGCCATCAACTTAGCATATGCGTCCGGTGAAAATGCCTCAGTTCTTCATGCGCTCCTCAAAGTCATGACATCTATATGCACTTTGCGGCATCTTTGGAACAATCTGATCGCCTTGTCTCCCCCTCTTGATGTTGCCTTATAAATGGTAAACACAAAGTCCATGAGGTGTACCGGGGTGAGCAGACATCAGCGTTCTTGATCTTGAGATGTTGGTGGAACCACGAGCGATGAGTTATCGAGGCGTCAAAATGCAGTGGCATTGTCTTAAAACCAAGTCCATGAAGCATCGCATTCCTTGTCACCAAACCCAAATGCTAAAGGTAAAATCTGTTCATTTCGTCCTTTGTAGCAACCACGAACATAATACCATTGTATTTCCCTTGAGATGTGTGCCGTCAACCACAATAAGCGGACGACATGCCTTGAAACCTCTTATACATGCCAAGAGCCATAAGCGATTTAAGCGTACCATCTTCATGGTCTTCAAATCGACTACTGAGCCGGGTTTGATTGCTCTAACATATAAAGATACCTTGGGAACATCGGAATGACTTGCTTGAATCACCATATGTGAGTCGAGGGCTTGGTTCCTTACAACCAAAGCGGTTCGGTATTTTATTTTTGCACCAAATAACCTATGTACACATGCAATCGGTCCCCATATTCAAAGCATTTTCAAAAACATTATTGAATAAGTTGGGACTATAGGTACTAGTTTGAAGAATAGTACTAATAGTCCCAGCAACTCCCAAAATAATCGGTAATTGAGGACTAAGGGTACTATTTTGGTCGAATAACACCAATAGTCCCCATATTCCAACCATTTTGAGAAAACATTATTGAATAAGTTGGGACTATAGGTACTAGTTTGAAGAATAGTACCAATAGTCCCAGCGCAACTCAAAAATAATCGGGTAATTGAGGACTAAGGGTCTATTTTGGTGAATAACGATAGTCCCCATATTCCAAGCATTTTAGGAAAACATTATTGAATAAGTTGGGACTATAGGTACTAGTTTTAAGGATAGTACCGATAGTCCCATTATAACTCAAAAATAATCGGATAATTGAGGACTAAGGGTACTATTTTGGTAAAATACCAATAGTCCCCATATTAAGCATTTCGATAACAAATAACCTACGTACTGTGCCGTCATATCCTTGACCTAAGCACAACACCTTCAATCATCAAATTAGGGACAAAGTATGCGGCTAAAACTTTAGAGAACACTTTCGAATCTGCATGATATCTCAAATCTTTCTCGCGTGTGTGGTGACCCATTCATCAACTATCAGCGGTGCCCATCGCGGTTGCACGTGGTGAAAGGGCGGTATCCTATTGTGTTTGCAAACCGGATGATATCTTTTCTTAGTAGATCTTTGCGTATAAAACTCAAGGTGGTTAACAAGATGATACATACCAGCGGATGCTATCATCTTTGGACTTATTGGAAAAAATAGCACCCTTTGCAAGTGTGTGACAATTGTGCAATCATCAACACCAAGTCTTGCTCTCCTTAAATCTTCCATAGGAATTGAGCTATGGAGCGATGCGGGGAATTATCCATTGTCGACAATCACGGTTTACCTCGTGACTACTCTTTAAAGGTGAAGCGTTGTGTGAATGCTCCCATGACCTTCATCGCCAATATCTTCGTCATTAAATGTCTTCTTCACCAACATCTTCTTGGATACATCTTCACCATCAACATCAAGATTCTCAACATCAAAGTTTGGATCATCGTCATCGTTGAAATGATAATTATCAAGTTAGAATCCCTTGGAATCGTCGTCGTAGCTATTGGTGTTTGAGGCGAGAATATTCGATGTAATAGTAAACTTGACAATTACGCATTTATTGGGTTATAGTGATGTATAACACGGTCTTTCAACTAATCCCATAACATAAGCCAACTCAAAATCATCGGTAATCTTTATTCTCATGCTTTCATACGTTTACGAATTATCCATGCATCTATTTCATACATGTATCCACTCCCGGCTTCAACAAGCAGAGTTGATCTTACTTAATAATTTTAAAGTCTATACCATCTGTTTGGTATAGGAATAATCTCTCTTCTTCCACCTTATAGGGTTATCTTGAGACCATTCCCTCCGTATGCGAGAATGATTGAAGTTGGTGCCATCGAACAAAGAAATTAGATATATTACTCATTTTTCTTGGCCCTATTGGGACTATTATCACCAAATAGTACCGATAGGTCCAACTAAAACCACAATTCGGTTCAAATAATCGAATAAGAGCATGATTTCAAAGCATAGCGCATGATTACAAAAAGAACTCTCCACTGAAATTACAATAAACACTAAATAAGAATTGGACTATTGGGACTATTAACACAAATGGTACCAATAGGACCATTATCGACCAAACCTCCATTTGTCTATTACTGCGTATTCTTGTTGGGATTACTACGTATTACTCTTCTAACAAATAATCGCATTTTGACACCTCTCCTCTCTCTTTCCAATATCATCAAAATTAACACAAATAATCGCATTCTTCTATCGATTCATCAAAATCAATAGCAATAGTGATAACCCGTCATATAATGACTAACAAATTCATCAATCATTTGTTATTGTAAATTAAAGCACAAACCTTTCAACTAGATCGACAAGTTTCAGCGTTTGCGAGGCGGTCCCGGAGAGAGAGACAAAGAGATTCGAACACGACGAGAGAATGACAGACGCCGATAAACTTAATTCGGCGAGATGAAAGAGTGCGACACACGGAGAAAGAGAGAGAGTAGAGAGAGAGTAAAGAGAGAGAGCGCGGGGAAAACACGTTCCAAATAATTTAGATTGTTTGTTTTGATTGAGGGGGGAAACACGCTCCAACTCAATTTCATTAAGGGCAAATGGGTCCAAAAATACAAAAGTTAACTATAATTTGACATTTTTATGTTGGTGGCTATAATTTGACATTCCTTAACTTGGATGGATATATAATTTTTTTTCTCTATTATATATATATATGTTATTTATATTATTAATATTTAAATTGGTTAATATTATATATATTTATATATTATATTATATATATTATAATATTTATATTAATTTTAATTTTAATTCGGTTAAAACCGAACCGAACGAAATCGAATATTTCGGTTCGATTTGATTCAGTTTTGTATAGTAATTCGGTTCGGTTCGGTTTGGGTTTTAAAAATTTGGTTTTCGGTTTTTCAGGTTCGGTTCGGTTTTGAACCGAACCATGAATCTTCCCCTACGTCAGGTAAGTCGATTAGAGTTATCACGAAAAAATAGCGTCCGACGATTAAATTATGCTCATTCGAAATTCTATTGAATTCTTGAGCTTTCATAATTAATTTAAGTCTTATAAATCATTTCTTATTGATTAACTCTTGGTTCAAGTTTCAGTTCGTTCGAATCAGTTTAGGGTTTTTTTCAGATATATATTCCCGACATTCGGTTAAGTTCTTCAGAAATTTTATTCAGAAATTGATTTTTATGAATTCTAAATTTATAATAATATAATCCTTAATGATTTTGATTGTTATCATAAATTTTCATGAATAGCACGGACTGGAAGTGGATCCGGCTCGTGAATAGTAATTTTGAGACTGACCGGGTGAGTATGCTCGAAAATTCTAATTCTTTGGCTTCTCACATGTTTTCTCGAGATGATTTTAGAAATTAAATCCTTTTGTTGAGATTCATTCTCGATCCTTCATTCTATGTTCAGGCTACTCAGAAAACCCTAATATGGTAGGACTAGTCACTAGTTTTTGATTTCTCTAGTTTTCGATCTCCGAATCGATTCTAATTCATTTCGTTGGTCACCTTAAACATAATTAAGGTCTTAGAACTCTAAGTAATTGGTTTAAGCATTGCTAATAAACGTTTTAAATTTTTCGGGTTATTACACTTTTCAACTAAAAATTGAGCTGTCACAGGTGACAAACTCAATATATCTAGGCTTGAGATATACAATGAGTATCCTAGACTTAAGGAGGTGTAGGCTGAAACCTTAAGTTGATAAATATATTTGAGCTCTTAAGGTTTGCTGATAACACTGTAGACTTTCTTATTCGAAAATGTTGGGAATTAATTCTTGAGCTTTGAGTTTTTGAATGCTTTAGACAATTAGAATGCACAACGTTTCAGTAACCTTCAAAGGTTGGAATATGCGCCTATTTATAGAGGGGACGATGAATAATGCCATTAGAAAGAGCACCAATCACCTTCTTCTATTTGTCATTTGAATTCTTCTTTTTTGAATCCTCATATGTCGCTTTCAAGGTCTGCATCATCGTACACTGTAGCTCTGTAACTCTGAAAATATCTCCTGGTATGTCAAGATCTTCTGTAGATAAGCTACGGCACGTGGAGAGTCAAACACTCAAGGCTAAAACGTCTCCATGTTTTTCCAATTGAGTTGACTCCATGTTTTATTAGTACGTTAACTTTAGGTTAGGCGGTCGAGGCATTCTTTCTTTATCGGTCGGTTGGACTCAACTTTTGTCAATTTGGAGACATGAGTTAGTATGAAGGTTTAAGCTTTGACATAGATATAGTCAGCTTTGACTTTCCATCAATCAGCTTTAACTTAGTATCGCAAGCTTTGACTACTTGTTAGCAGCTTTGATTATTGATCAATACCTTTGACTTTCAGTTGGAGCTTTGACATCTGGTAGCTAGCTTTGATTTCCTAGTTTGGGCAGTCAGTTGCTGGTATGACACTTAGTCATATCTCTGACTTCTTTGCTTCCAGCGATGTCAGTCTTGATCTCGATCTTGATCTTCAGCGTCGATCTTGATCTTTGACTTCGCTTGATAGCTCTATTCATTAGCATTGCTATACTTGATCTTGAGACTTGATTGGCTTTGACTCCACTCTTCAGTACATGATCTTCAGTTGAGCTTCTATCAGTTGAGCTAATGCGATACTCTATCAACATGGTGACTTTTGTCTTTGCTCTAACTCCTTTAGTCTTGGGCCTATCCAAGCTGGTAGTTATTCTGCTGAAACTTGTAACAAAAATAGCTAACTCCAGAATAAATGAGTAGTATAAGTTACATCAGAATGACAAACATCAATAAGGTTTTATGATATAATCAAAACACAAGGTTAAGATAGATTTTTTCCAACAATTCGCCCATTTTTGATGATGCCAAAACCTTATGAATTATACTAAGAACAAACCAGATAAATAGATAACCAGTTTCAACAGAAATGCTTGATTTTCCCTTGTTATGATCATCATTATCTGCAAAACAGGGTTAGTTCAGCATAACAGTTTTAAAGCAAGTATAAAGCCTAAACAGAGTCATTATCGTCAGGGTAAACTGGATCATTTTTATAGATGATATGTTGCTGAGATTACAAGGATATATAAGTTATAATCAAAATCAACAACAATCCTATACAGTTATATTACATTCAGATCTGATCAGTTTATCTTCTCATTTTCTGCATCTTCTCCTCATCGGTCAATTGTCCATACATGGCAAAAACACATCCGACCAGCTTCGTTCATTCATCTGGCTGCTGTACTAGATCAATTTTCATTAGTTCGGCAACTACCAGAGATTCTCGTTCAATTTGGGCTCAGTCCACGAAGTTTCCTTACATTGGAGGAGGGACAACTCTCTTCTTAGGGGCTTGGATATTGATTTGCTGGCGTGCTGCGCAGTTGATAAATTTATTAACAAGAGGTTGATCCTTATACTCCAGTAGAAGTTTTCTGAATCCGTTAGTCGTGACCTCGGGGTCTTCAAGCAGATCCATCAGGTAGTAGAACCACATGATGAACTCTTCTTTCAGTTGCTCTCACATTGATCGCTAGTTTTCTAACAGCGTGTAAGTAGATAGGGTAGTCGAATATCGTATCGACATGGATTATGTAAAAATCTGAGCTAACTCGATAATCCTTCATCATTATCCAGTGGTGATTTGGTTTGAAAAGGTTTTGGGACTTGAATATTGAATTCAAAGTCGAGAACAAAATAAAACAATAAAGATAGTAAACAATACTCAAAGAGATAATAAGACTAAAAGACTAACCACAGGGATGTATTAATCCTACCCATGGCGTATGTTTATCACCTTCATATTAACCATTTTAATCGAAAAAAGATGGAAGATCGGATATGTAACCACTAATTTCAATTATGACAATTGTGGCATTAGATTACTAATTTCCCTATTACGATTCGTCTCGAGGTGAAAATTAGCAACTCGAAAAGATCCTGATGAATATCTTCCTACGAATATTCTATCGATTCGACTCATGGCTTATCCGTATTGTGCATTGAGATCGATTGACAATTAAAGCTGTTAAGTATTTAGCGGCAACTATGTATGTATCAAAATTGATCAGAAATTAACACATAAGTTTTAGCACCAAGAATCTTAAATCAATGCCTGGAAGGTAAATAGTAATAGCAGGAATCACCACACTTAGGATAAAATCATACAAACCCTAGGATTAGAATGGAAAATTAGCTAGACATAATAATCGAAATAAAATATGAATTAAACATAGAAATAAAATTATATAGATAAAACCCGTAATGCAGCGTCGAAGAACAATCGTTGGGTTCGTATCAACCTCGTGGAAAAGCAGGGAAAAGACGGAATTTGTTCGGACTATAACATTCCAAAGCGATAACAATGCGTAGAATTAATGTAAAACAACGGAAATCTAAAGCATAGATGGATATAAATCAAAGCTAAAGTCAAAATATATGAAAAACTATGAAAAACTGGAGGAAAAACGTGCTTGGGAGTTGGGGGTGCGAGGCGATGCATTGCCTATATATAAGCCTTGTGAAACCTAATTTTTGTGTCCGGTAGAGATCATGATCGCTAGCTCGGTCGCGATGATCTGGACACGTGTTTCTTGATAACCTCGCGGTTGGATTAAGTGGCCTTTTGGCGTGCTTCGTGGCTGAGCTCACGGTTGCTAGCCTTGCGCGAAATCGGCGAAGCTTTGAGGCTCTCAGGCGGGGCTCGCGGTCGAGGCATTTTTCTGGCTGCCGGCCTCGCGGTCGCGAGTCGGTCGCTAAGATACAGGCGAGAATGCGGATGCCTTCCTTGGCGGGCTAGCGGTCGTGAAGGAGACCTCTAGCCCCTGTTCTTGTTCTTCTTCGGCTCGTGCCCGCCGTGCTTGATTATCAACCTATAAGCCTACAAAACACCAAAGAGGAACCCAAGAGCAGTATCTACCAAAAATGGCTAAAATCATTAAGATCCAATATATAAACGCACTTAATAGATCTAAATTTATCTTAATTTATCAACAATAAAAGTGTAAAAAGCGCGTTTATCAAATGTCGTTCAGCTTAGACGAGACCCACTTGTCTGTGTGGGTACTAACTCCTGTGACTGATGACTTCAAAAGTCATTTCTTTTGAAATCGGCTTGGCGTGCTCATCTTACTGACAATTACTCTTCTTTGCGATGCAGTAGCTGACACCTTCTGCACGTCTCATATGAGTTTTTGCTCACCGACTTGTTGCCTCTTGCTCCACCATGCTATCAGTTGGGCTAGATCTCTCAATATATCGAACGGGGCATTGTCATGGAAGACTGCAAAGGTATATTTCTTCAGTCATATCAGCAGCAGGCTGGGCTTATGGAGCAACAACTTTCTTCTTCTTCTTCTTCTTTGTAGCAGCCACTTTCTTCTTTAGGCACTCTTCAATAGCCACCTCTCATGTAGCTTCGATTGTTTCCTCTTCAACCATCGCATGGGCGAGCTCTGCTGCTGCCTTATCTACTGTATTATCTTTCTCGATGGCTCGGCTGCTCCACGTCGCTTGACTTGATGGTCTCCTTCACATTTCCCTCATTTTTGGCATCATCAATGAATGCCTAGAGGGAGATCGAGATATCATTAATGGTTTGGTTTAGGACGACATGAGACTGGTCCATCTGATCCAATCGGTTAACATAGGCAGCCAGTAGGCTAGCTATTTCTTCTCTTTATTTTTTCAACACTTCAAGCTCCTCTTCCAAGGCAGATATTCGCTCGTCAACGCCCAATGAGGTGAAGTCTAGTTGATTTCAGATTGTTAGGATCTACTCTTGGACTAGTTGGAGCGCGGTTGGGATCCTCCTTGTGAAGTTATCATGGAAGGTTGCTTCCATCAGAGCAATCATCTTGCTTTTGAGCTAGCTGATGAAGTCTACGCACGCCGTCTTCTTATGCTAGAAGTTGTCAGATACAACATCCCCTAGATATCTTAGTTAACGTCAAATGATTGAGAGCTCGGAGTGAATCTGTTTAGCAAACTCTTTCCTCAGGTCCGTCTTCTCATCCTGCTTCTTCTTGTACATTCAGACCAGCGTGGCATATGCTTTACTTACAACTTCGACCTAGGAGCTGAAGGTCTGCTCCCATTGCCACACCAACTCCTTGTATAAGGCAACCTTCTTCAACTTCTCATCTAGCCTGACCATCAGTCCGTTCAGCTTTGCTTCAATTGGAGTCTGTGTTTGCTACTATGCTATGAACTGGGGGCCGATGAAGGGTACAATCGTGCCTTGAGATATTTCGGTTGTAAGGACGTCAGCTGTATCTTCTGGCTGGAAGGCAAAGCCTGATGGACCTACCTAGTCCTCATCAATTACATCGGCTACTTCCTTTGGGACCTCTTGATGTTTCATCCTCGTTCTCGATCTTGGCCTCTCCTTTAGTTGATGCCCGTTCTGCCAAACTCATTTCCACGGCCGCACTCTCAGCCACATCATCATCAATTATTGTTAGACTATGGACTCAAAAGTCCTTATTGTAGTCCAGCTGCTATGGACTCAAAAGTCCTTATTGTAGTCCAGCTGCTGGCAATCTCGTATGTGTCCTCTAGCTCAACTTTCTCTTCTATGTACTTACTCGGGACCTGGCGATGAGATCGGTGGTGATAAAATCATCGTCTTCATCGGAGAAATCGTGCAACGATAGCTTGGCTGGGGCTTCTAGTAGGCTAGAAAGAGTAGGAAATTTTTTGTCTAGATAAGCATGGGCTCTTTATGTGAAGGTGTTTTTTAGGGTGGTCATGCGGAAGGCTAGCTGGGCTTAGGGGTTGAGTTCTACGAATCCCTCGGAGGATTCATTAGAATGGGTTGAGGGAGCTGGTTGTGGGTGTGAAGCTGATAGTATTTGTATGGGGGGACACCTTAGGTTGAGGCTGAAAAAATTCAACCTGAGGTGGAGGGTATGCTGACAAGGGTGTTGGTATGTGCGGGGATAGGTAGAATGTATGGGTGGATGAGATAAAGGATATCTTAGTTTACCCATGCTCCCAATGATCTATTTAGGATGTTTAATTCACCATACATTGATTATATTGCTAGCATTCTCCTATATAATTAATTACAACATATATGTGTTTTCTTATGTTTTCCTACGAATTTTTGGGACATTAGATCAATTGCGGACTGCAGCTTTGATCTTACGGGTATTTTCGGATGTCTATTCTCGAATACTAAGGAGGGCAATCTATGAAAATACAAAAAAAAATCGTCTCTATATGACTCTTTGTGATTTTCGAAAATCACAATATATGTATTGGATCATCTAATTTTCTCCTACCTTGTATTTATAATATTTTCCATAAAATCCTATTGAGATTGGACTCTTGCATATATAATAAATACAATAATTATCTTCAATCCTTGAAGATAATTCTTATCTATAATAATTATCTCTTGGTATTTAATAATATTATATAATATCTATCTAGATATAGGAGATGTATTAAAATAATACATAAATCAGAACAGAATCCCAGTGGAACTCTAAAAGATGGAGGGGGGATGAAATTTAGGCAGTAACATGCCTTGAATGGCCAGCCCATGGATCAAATACAAGGAATAAAGATATGCATAAAATGAATTAATTATCTTATGTTCAGTCCAGAACATAAATTAATCATAAATATTTATTCATTCCACTAGAGAATAAATGTTGACTTACCTCTTTATATCGAAGTTGAGTCGGGCTTGTACTTAGACTTATGAATTCCGTATTTAAGATATCACACATTCATTAATTATTTTAGCACTCTAACTGCTTAAAATAATTAATCTCTTTAATTCCTTATTTAGTACCACTCAACCTTATTATTTTACTTGAGCTAACTCAACGTCTTAGAGGAGCTATGAGTTCCTGTAGCTTTCCCCAGGCCCGTACTTAGAAAGGGAGGGGGGGGATCTTGACAACCTGCGAGTTTAGTCTGATAAATCTTTAGTGCTCGCAAGGGGCGTCGTCGTCCTAAGCGGATACGATGACTCAATACTGGTAACTAGCATGACATCTGAGCATAGGGTGGTCAAACCTTGCCACCCGAATCACGAAGAATTTTGGGTTATCTTATGTAACCTACGCATACAAGTCAGTGATGCTCGATAACTCATATTCACCTAAAACCTTATCGAGGTTTAAATCAACATAAAGTCATCGAGATCTAGGTTCTTCACGAAAGTTAGATAGAAGAACTAATCTCATTGTGATCTATCAATACGTCAAGATGTACCAGCTTAGACAAGCATTAAATTACTTCTTATTTATACTGCAGCCTATACCGACAACTCGTCCTCAAGTTGTCTCAGTTGTGTTCCTTGTTATATCTCAACTAGTTTAACCAATCATACAGACTTCTATGATCTTCTACACACTGCATGATTTGACTTTTGTATGAGATAATGAGAGAACATATGCAATCAAGTAACAATTCAGATAAGAGATTGTAATAGTGGTAACAGTAAACAAATCCAACATGAGAGGCTATGGGTACTAGGGAATGGGTTAAAGATTGGACTAGAGGGGATGGTTACGCTCGGATTAAATTTGGGGCTCGGGCTCGTCGAGCGATGTCTGCTGGCCATCTCAACAGCAATGCACTTTCTCCGCTTCAACGGCGACTGATCTGGGTTGTCCTCCTCTGTCTCCTCCGAGTCCACCATCTTCTCATCCATATTCTTCTTTCCCTTGCCAGCAGAGGTTGGCCTTGTAGGGAAATCTGATTTTACCATCTTTCCGTTGATCTATCTTGGATGTTTAATTCACCATACATTGATTATATACCTAGCATGCATCTATATAATTAATTGCAACACGTTGGTGTTTTCTCGTGTTTACATGCGAATTTCTGGGATAAAAGATCAGTGGCAGACTCCAACTTTGATCTTCTGGACTATATCTCGTATGCCAGTTCTCCAATGCCAAGTGAGAGCAATCTATGAAGAATGCTGTAAAAATTCATCTTCTTCATTTTCCTCAAGATTTTCGAAAATCTCAATTATGTGAATAGGAATATTTTCTCTCACCTTGTATTTATAATTCATTCACAGAATTCTATTTAGACAGGATCCTTGCATATCTAATAAATACAATCATATCTTTGCAGATAAAACATATCTCAAATAATTATCTCTTGATATCTAATAATATCAGATAATATCTTTTGATATCTAATGATATCATATAATATCCTTTGATATCTACCAATATCAGATAATATCTATCTGAATCTTGGAGAATCGAGCGAGTCGATGGAAATCTACAAGGTGATGGGCGGATGATACAGCAGCAACAAGCCTTGATGGGCCAGCCTAGGAATCAAATGTAAGGAATAAAGATGGGTCTAAAATGAATTGATTATCTTATGCCCAGCCCAGAACATAAATTAATTCATAAAAATTTATTAGTTCCACTAGAGAATAAACGCTCTTGTCCCTTTATTACCTAAATTGAGTCGGGCTTACACTTAGACTTACAAATCCCTGTATTTAAGATATCACACGTCCATTAAATATTTATAACATTCCGACTGCTTAAAAAAATTAATCTCTTTAATTCCTTAAGTAGTACCACTCAACTTTATTATTGTACTTGAGCTAACTTATTGCAGGGTTTAGTACAATAAACCTTTTGAGCTCCTTAAGATGATGTCATCATCTTAAACAAACATGGTGACTCGATACAGGTAACTAGCATGACATATAAGCACTGCTACAACCTAAGATGCGGAGAATCTTGGGTTATCTCATGTAACCCTTACCCGAACATGTCAAAGTGATGGTGGTAACTTATACTCATCTAAAATGTTATCAAGGTTTAGATAAGCGTAAAGTCACTAAGATCTAGGTTATTCACGACGGTCAGATAGAAGAACTCATCTCGCTGTGTTCCATCAATACGTTAAGACGTACCAGCATAGATAAGCAACCAAGTCAAGTCACTTCTTGTCTATATTGTAGCCTATACCGACAACTCGTCCTCAAATTGTCTCGACTGTGATTTTTTTTATATCTCAATAATCTTAACCAATCATATAGACTTCTATGATCTTGTACACACTGTATGATCAAATTTTGTATGAGATAATCAGACATATATATGCAATCAAGTAAACAATTCAGACAAAAGATTGTAATAGTGATTATAGGAAACATTGTATACAAGCTCAACCATTCTGCTTTTAGTATACAAATCCAACAATTTTCAACTTATACTAAAGCAAACTTTTAGTATACAATGTGTCTCTCCTTACTATCTATTACAAATAGCACCATCACTTTACTTCTCCTACTTCTACAAAAATTTTCCTTTCTACGTGGGGGCCATCTTGCGTAGTCCAAGTCCTCGAACATGCTCCTCGTAGATTTTTAAGTGAGCTCTTCTGAATGGGTCGACTAAGTTGTCCATGATGCCAATCTTCTCTACAAGCACGTCACCTCATCGTACGATTTCTCGTATGATATGTTACTTTCTCTCTATGTGTTTTTTCGCCTTGTGGGTCTGTGGTTACTTCGAGATTGCTACTGCAATAGAGTTATCATAGTACACTATGATACTCTTAGGTAAACGAGGTACCATATCTAGATCCATGAGGTAGTTCTTGAGCAAGTAAAACCTCCTTAGCGACCTCGGATGTGGCTACATATTCGGCCTCCATGGTGGACTCTGCAATGCATCATTGCTTTGCACTCCATGAATCTGACTCCACCTCCCAAGGTAAACACATAGCTTTAAGGTAGACTTCTTCTCATCACGATCGGTTTGGAAATTTGAGTTTGAATAACCCAAACGCATTAGGTATGCCTTGGTAAACTAGCCTACAATCTCGAGTCCTTTTAAGGTACTTGAGTATATGCTTTACCATGATCCAATGAGTTTGTCGAGGGTTAGGCGATATCTTGCTACTATACTACCACATAATATATATCGGGCCTCATACAAAACATTGCATGTATGAGACTTCCTCTGACAGTTTAGGGAACACGTATTATTTTCTCTCTCTCGTTTGCGATCGGTGTTGGCTGCTCCTTAGATAAATGAACACCCTATCTGGAAGGTAGCAATCCATTTTTTGTGATTTGCATGCTAAAACGAGTAATTACAGTATCAATGTAAGATGCCTAAGATAAGCTCAACATTTTTCTCTTGAGATCTCGGTAAACCTAGATCCCAAGAATGTCTGTTACATCTCTAAGTCTATTATCTGGCCCGATCGGATAACCAACTCTTTCGTCGATATGACTTCTCGTTGTTACCAAGTAGAATGATGTCATCTACGTAAAGTGCAAGAAATACCACGTCACCGTTGACATCTAAACAATACACGTAACTCTCGCTAGACAACTGGGAAAAACCATAGGATTTTACCACCTCGTCAAAGCGTAAGTTCCATGATCAGGAAGCTTGCTTGAGTCCATAAATGGACTTCTTAAGCTTCCACAATAGATGCTCCTCACCTTTCACCACATAGTCTTCGGGTTGTTGCATATAGATGTCTCGACCTTCCTCAAGGTAACCGTTTAAGAAAGTGATTTTTATATCCATTTGTCAAACCTCTAGGTTTAAGTGAGCTGCTATGGCCAGAAAAATTCTGATGAACTTGAGCATTTCCGTAGGCGAAAAGGTATCATAGTTATCGATGCCCTCAATCTGAGTGTACCCTTTCGTCACAAGCCTGGCTTTAAAAGCCGAAACCTCTCCATCATAATCTCTCTACCTCTTGTATACCCACTTACTACCTATGACTTCATTGGCATCTGGTATAGGTGTTTTTTCGTATACATCCATAGCTATTATGGACTCAATTTCTAAGTCCATAGCGACGTGCCATGCTCCTGTATCTATGTCTTGTATCGTCTCGTTGTATGTCCATGGGTTGATTATAGCTTTTTCGCCTACTGGGACTAAATCTAAAGATTCACCCACGAACATAAATCGCTCAGGTTGTCGTACAACCCTCCCACTACGACGAGGCACTACTGGCACAAGGGCAACGGTGGGCACAGTAACTTGTAGTTCTCTATCTTGCACAACTTGCCGGGTAGGTGCCACTTGTACAGTCGGTATCCCTAGTGAAACTCGACCCACTTCAATATCTTGAAGTATCTGATGTTGATCCCTCCACCTAGACTCGATATCTTGTACCTTTGGTGTTGATCCCTCCCACTTGTAGTTTTTCCGTATACATCCATAGCTGTTATGGACTCAATTTCTAAATCTATAGCTGTGTGCCATGCTCCTACATCTATGTCTTGTATCGCCTCATTATATGTCCATGGGTCGAGTATAGCTTGTTCGTCTACTAGGACTAAATCCAAAGATTCACCCACGAACATAAATCGATTAGGTTGTCGCACAACCTTCCTACTCTGACAGGCGTTGCTAGCCTGATAGCAGCGGTGGGTGTAGTAACTTGTGGTTTCCTTTTTTGCACAACTTGCTGAGTAGGAGCCACTTGTACAACTGGTATCCCTAGTGAAAATCGACCCACTTCAATGAAGTATCTGGTGTCGATCCCTCCCACTAAACTCAAAATCTTGTACCTTTGGTGAAATCGGTGGTGGAATACGATCATCTTCCAATTCTTGAAGAATGATTTCAACTTTGGATTTGTGATTTTTCATGTAGTCCTCTTCTAAGAATCAGGCATTGGTGCTAATAACGACCTTCTGATCCTTAGGACTATAGAAATAACCACCTTTCGTTCCTCTAGGATATCCAATAAACAGTGTTGCGTCAGATCTAGCCTCCAACTTATCAGCCTTCTTATTCAGCACATGTGTTGGACTACCTGTTTAGTATGATTTTGTGCTTATTCTTTATATTTTTATGCATGTCGTTTCCCATGGTTTGTCCTATTTATGCCGTTGTTTTAATTAGTATTTATCGATTCAGACTTATTTGGTTTGTTTCGATTTTTTGTAGAAAAAGACATTAAATAGGATAAAATGGATATGATAAGGATGGTGTGAAAATTTTATAATGTTAAAGAGAATCTCGAAAGGAGTCCATAGGAGTAAACGGATCGTAATTCGGAGTTCAAACGAGAGAGAATGAAGCGAAACAGAGAAGTCGCGCGTGCGCGTGCGTGAGCGCATCCGGCGTTGCGCGACGTCCGACGTTGCATGCCCCAGCGCGCGCTCCACTTTGTGCTGAAAGCACCAGTAGCGCGCATTCAGCATCTCCTAGTGCGTGTTCAGTTCCTCACCCGGTGCTCCACACCCACGTGTGACGCTGCCACTCAGCGCCATACCGCAAGGTGCTGTCGAGTCCATCTGGCGTAGGGCGATCGGCAGCGCCCGCTCGCGCTTCCTAGTGCGCGTTCCATCCCGTGTCGCACGCCTCGTTTTTCTTTCGGTGAGCTCCCCGATGCCTCCTCACACCGATGTAGCGTCTGGCGCCCGACTCCGCGTTCCAACCCGCACACTCAGGTCGTATTTGGTTGTCCATCTCGCCCCACGCATCCGGCGCTGGGCTCCTCTCACTGTTCATTCTAGAGAGCGCTCGCGTCCGGCGTCTCACTCCATCCGGCAATGAGATGCTCTCTTTGACCTTTCCAAAGAGCACTCGCGTCCGGCGCTTCGTCCCGTCCGGCGCTGTGCGTAATTTTTGGGCCCGAATTCGACTATTTTCGTGGCCTTTTTCGAGGTTAAATAAATAATTCAACAACCGTTTTTCGGGCATTCGACGGATTCACGCAAGATTTTCTTCTCTTTCTTTTCCCTTTTCCATTTAATTCTAACATTTGGATTAACAATTGGGATTGAACGATTCCAAATTTTCGGAAGACGAATTTATCTATGAATGTTTTGTAAGTTTTTCTCATTTTATTATGTCTATGTAATTGATATGGGGATAATTTATATTATGAGATGAATTATTGATTTGTTGAGAAATAAATGTTGGATTGTTCTTGTCTTGAATCGTGATTAATTGTATTGATGATTTGCAATTTTCTTATCCATATAAATTGTTTATTTCATGATCTTCATACATGGTGTTCGAGAGAATAGTGTAGGTTGATTATGTGCTTATGTTTGACTATGAAGTAATGCAAGAGCATATTTATATTAAATATAAGTTTGACAACGAACGTGATCGAGAGATTGATTTGTTGTTGAGTAATTAATATATGTGGATAGTGTTTTTCCTATCGTGTGCATTTGTAGTTAAATATCCTTCGTAGTTGATGGCCGTTTGATTGAGAGATTCCTCACCATTAGTTCGAGTCTAACATTGGCGTGGTCGAGAGATTAGTTATTGTTGAACACTAGGTGAGAGGCGTCGGTGTTTTATGCATTGTGTACCGGTCCTTGATTCATTAATAGCGAAGATAGATTTGAACCCTAGAACACCGTCTCCAATTTAGTGTATCGCCAATTCTCTTGTTGTCCAAGTGCGTCCATTTATACGCTTTATTTTATTTCTGCTTTCGTCCATTCCGTGACGGATCCCTTATTTTAGGGCGTTAGTATTTCTTTTCTGTTTCTCTGTTTGACATAAAACTGTGTCCCTGTTAAGCCATCCTCGAGAGATTCGACTTGGGTCGACCTTACCGCTCTATAAGGACCTCGTACTATTGCGAGCGACTTAAAAGAACAATTTGGTCAGAACAAATTTTGGCGCCGTTGCCGGGGAAGGCTTTAGGCTTCAGGTTTTGTGTTGCTTTGTTTTCCGTGTTTCCTTTTGTTTTTCTGTTTCTTTCCCTGTGTTTCTTTTTATTTCTTTCTTTTTCTTTTTTCTTTGTTACTATTTTCTCCAACAGGTGAGTGTGATCTTGTTTTTGTAATTGGTGTACATGTAATGCGGGGTTACAGTGATACGAATATGCTCGGGCGGGCTGGAGGAGAAAGCTCATCGTAGTGCGTAAATTCTTCTTACGAAGAAGGAGCCCAATTCGACTATTTTGAGGGGTACCCATCAGGCTGTGAGCATCAAGCTTATGATATCTACTGGAGGCATCCTCAGAGTTCTTCATATAGTCAGAACCTTTTGTTCCAACAACAGCCGGTGAAGCCGACATTGGATGATACATTTAGGGCTTTTGTTCGATCGAGTCGGCGATGAAGCCAACATTGGAAGACACCGATGTCTTTCATCTGAAGAGTCGACAAAGGTTTGAAATGTTGGAAGCATCTATCGAGCGTGTAATGATCCAAGTCGGTCGATTAGCGGGACAACGGAAGAATTGGTTCACAACCAAAGTGTGGAGGAGATGCTTGGAGTCAGTGGGCGGAACTTCTACAGTCATATTGTTTGAAGATGATGAAGTTGAGGAGAGAATCAAGACAGATGATGAAAGTGAAGAGTCAAGGTTTCATCAATCTAAGACTAAGTATGGACAACCTGATCTCTTTTCGAACCAGTTGAAGGATGAGGAGAGGACAAACGTTGAGGTAGTATCTATGATTTTTCAACATCCTAATTCACCAAAGTATTGTGCTCCGAGGAGTTGAGGTTATCTATTTTTGTTTGAAGAATAAGATGTATGATTTGCGCTTAATTAATTTATTATTTGCTACCTTGATTGTCCATTTGTGATTACATTGTTACTACTAATGCTCTGGTTGAGATGGTATTCCTGCAGGTAAATGACTATGGATAGTGTTGAATTTGTATACTGAAAGCAGTTTGGTTGAGCTTGTATACAATGTTTTCTGTTACCACTATTACAATCTCCTATCTGAATTGTTTACTTGATTGGATATGTTTGTCCATTTATCTCATATATAAGTTAGATCGTACATTGTATAGTAGATCACAGAAGTCTGTAGTGGCATAAATAAATGTTTATGAATTAATTTATGTTATGGGCTGAACATAAGATAATTAATTTATTTGGCCTTGTCTTTATTCCTTGCATTTTATCCACAGGTGGCCCGTCTAGGCACAGAGCTCAGAGAATTTTCGTCCACCTCCCTTAGAGTCCCATAGGGATTCTGTTTTGATTCTCTCTATCTTAAGAGATATTATTATATTTACTAGATATGTAGAAATCCTCTCCAGATAGGATTTAGGGTTGTATTATAAATATAAGGTGAGAGAAAATCAAACTCTAATTTCTAAGTGAAATTTTTGAAAACCACAATATTCATTGTTGGGATTTTTTAAACTTTTCAAGAAGGAGGAAGGCGAATTTTGCGATACTCTCTATAGATTGTCCTCACTCGACATTGGAGTTTAGGCAATAGGGACCTGATCCGGAAGATCAAAGCAGTCTTGATCGATTCTTACGACAAATTCGTAGGTAAACATGAGAAAACACCAACGTGTTGCAATTAATTATATAGGTGTATGCTAGGTATATAATCAATGTATGGTTAATTAAACATCCAAGATAGATCCTCGGGAGAGGTTAAAATCGATTTCCTACGGATAGTCCGTTTTCATTGGTGGAGCTCGTGCCGTTGAAGCAGTGACTGCGTGGGAAGCAACCACGAGTTTATTTGTTTTTTTTTCTGTTTTATTTATTTATTTTATTTTCAGGTTTTTAATAAGTGAGATGAGAATTGTGGCGAGCTGCATATCATGAACACTCTAGCCACTGGGCGTCGTCACGCCGTACTAGTTGACATCTTGCCCCGATTTGGGAAGTTAACTTCTACATTTTACCTTTTTGGTTTATGTCTAAAGTGTGGAGGCGTGCTTGCTGTCTTTGTGTGTTTGCATGTGACTTGTGTATGTTTGGGTGTGTCGTCCTCCCTTTTATACATTTTGTTTGGATTTGAGTATACTTTATCGTCTAGTATACGAGTAGAGTTGAGTGAGCATGATTTGATTGGGTATGCACGTCCGAACTGATTTCTAGTAATTCTTATTGATGCATGACTAGACTTGATAACTATAAATTATTGGTCTTGTTGTGGGGCACGTCAAAGTAAATTGTGATGAAGTGATATGTGTGTTGATTGTCGTTGCTTTATATGGTCCCCTTGCGTGTCTTATCTCAGAATTTTTTTTTATGAAAATATGAATAAGATTGTTAAAAAAAACAGAGTTAGAATAATTTATTGATGGTTGAATAAGTGAGCTTAAGGTTGGAGTAAGGGGCTCTACTCCTCTCGCTCCATGTTGTTTCTCGAATGGAAGCTCAAAAGTGATGAGTATGAAAAACCACATTAGGATATTCGGGTTTACAACTCGAAGGTTTGACTTAATGAATATTGTCTTATAATCCTCCTTGAGTCGTCACATCTGGTATTGAAAGTTGTGTGTTAAATTGAAAATGAGATGTGTTTGCAAGGATCTATATGAGTTAGCTATTCGATTATTAAATGCATATAGATCAGATTTGTGATTTGCTTGGATTAAGCCGCATGCTCAATCAATTGTTGATTCATTACCATGTTAAGAATTGTATCAGTTTAGAAAATCTAGGATGACGTGATGTCGTGGTATGATTCATTTGAATATATGTTTTCTCGAGTTCTTTTCTCGTTGTTGGATTTGTATACTGGAAGCAGTTTTGGTTGAGCTTGTATACAATGTTTCCTGTTACCACTATTACAATCTCCTATCTGAATTGTTTACTTGATTGCATATGTATGTCCCTTCATCTCATATATAAGTTAGATCATACGGTGTGTTGTAGATCACGAAGTACGTATGATTGGTCGAGCAATGGGATATAAAAAGTATCACGGTGAGACAACTTGAGGATGAGTTGTCGGTATAGGCTACGGTATAGATAAGGCGTAACTTGACTTGGTTGCTTGTCTATCTTTGATGCGTCTCGGCGTATTTGATGGATCACGGTGAGATGAGTTCTTCTATCGACCGTCGTGAAGAACCAGATCTCGGTGACTTACGTTGATCTAAACCTCGATAAGGTATTAGGTGAGTATGAGTTGCTGACCATCACTTTGACTTGTTATGGGTAAGGGTTACATGAGATAACCCAAGATTCTCTACATCTTGGGTGGTGGCGGTCTTGTATGTCATGCTAGTTACTGTAGTCAGTCACCGTATCCGTTTAGGATGATGGCGTCCATAAGGAGATCAAGGTTTATTGTACTAAACCTGCGGGATGAGTTATCTCAAGTACAATAATAAGGTTGAGTGGTACTACTTAAGGAATTAAAGTAATTAATTATTTTAAGCAATCAGATCACTGTAAATAATTAATGGACGTACGATATCTTAAATACGGGGATTCGTAAAGTCTAAATGCGAGCCCGACTCAACTTCAGAAATAAAGGGGTAAGTCAGCATTTATTCTCTAGTGGTACGAATAAATGATTATGAATTAATTTATGTTCTGGCTGAACATAAGATAAGTAATTTATTTGAGGCCTATGTTTATTCCTTGCATTTGATCCCTGGACTGGCACATCCAGGCCTTTTAGCTTAGAGAAATTCGATCCTCTTCTAATAAAGTCCCTATGGGACTCTACTTGATCCTCTCTATCTTAAGTGATATGATTATATTTATTAGATATGCATAAATCCTATCAAGATAGGATTTAGGGTTGCATTATAAATATAAGGTGAGAGAGAAAATCAAGATTAATGCTCAAGCAATATTTTCGAGAACTATACTTCCTAAAGTGTGAGAATTTTCAAAAACTTTGAGAAAGAGGAAGAAGGCGAATTTCTATAGCATTCTCCATAGATTGCCCTCACTTGGCATTGGAGTTTAGGTAATCGGGACACCGTCCAGAAGATCAAAGCAAGAGTCTTGATCCGTTCTTCCCCGACAGATTCGCAGGTAAACAAGAGAAAACTCCTACGTGTTGCAATTAATTATATAGGTGCATGCTAGGAACATAATCAATGTATGGTGAATTGAACATCCAAGATAGATCCTCGGGAGAGGGTTAAAATAAGATTTCCCTTTAATTGGTATCGGAGCCTGGGATCAGTATCTTGGCTCTGTTGGATTAATTCATGTTTGATTATAACGTGCGCAATTAATTAATTGTGAATCTGTCGTTCATCGTGGCTCGTTTTATTTTTGTCGGATTTTATTTTTCACCATGAGAAAATCCGTGGTTAGATTAGATATTTTTTTCTTGTAAATCTTATCTGTAAAAGAAGAACTAAGATAAAGCACGAAGAACGAGACGATGGGAAGTTACCGACAATAGCCGTATGGTGCGACGGTGTGCGGGCGATGGCACGCTCGGTGTGCACATCGCTCGCAGACACGCCACGCGACGGCATGCGGGCGACCGCGGTGGCGGCGGCACGACTCGGCAGCCAGGCGTGCGGGGTGCGTGGTCTCCGCTCGAAAGCCTCAGCACGCCTTGGCGCTGAGGTGCGCGCTCTCGATAGATCGTCCTCAGCGGCATCGGGCGGGAGTCATCGGTATGTCTCGGCGAGAGACGTCGGCAAATATCGCACGACTTTGGTGGTCTCGACGGTATATCACGACCTCGACAGCCTCGTTAGCTTCGGATGACCTCGGCAGAGATCGAGCGATGTGGCTCGACATGCTTCGGTGGGTCGTGTTTGGCAGCGCTTGGCGGCTCTCGGCAGGTCGACCTCGATAGGGGTCGGGCGACGCGACGAGGCGCACGAGTTTTCTCGTGTGGAAGCTTCGACAGTGCTCGATAGCTCTCGATAGTTCGCGTTGGGAAACCTCAGTGAGGTCTCGGCATGGCTCAATAGATGCGGGCGACACGGGGATGCGCGATTCTCATGTGAATCCTCGGTAGCCCTCGGTGGCCTCGACGTAATTCTCGTGCAGGAAACCTCAAAGCGCTCGAGCGCTGGGCGACGCGGGGCACGTGATTTTCACGTAGATGTCTCGACGGCCCTCGGCAAAACTCATCCGAGCACTCTCGGCAGCGCCCAGCAGGGGCTCTCGGTAGCTCGGCGGGTTTTTCCCGAAATGGGCTCTTGACAGCTCGGCGGTTTTCTCGGTAGATGGCGCAGAGGCGGCGCGAGCGGTCAAGGCGCGCATGGGCTGTGCCCTAGCGCATAGCCCAGCTCCTTTATGTTGACCCGACCCAGTTCTATTTGGGCCGACCCGGCCCGGTTTCGCCTCTGACCGAATTTTGCCCGGATCTATTTTTCGACCCGTTCGGCCCGATCCTTGTTTGGCCCATTTTTATTTTTCGCCCAAATCAATTTTGACGAATTGATCGTGCCGTGCGCGAGGCCGTTTTGAGATTTTATTGAAGATCTGTACATTGCAAATTTATGTAATAAATTAGCGAGAATCTGAGGATCACGAGTGGGCGCGATGAGCGATTTTATTTTATTTTATCGTTCAAAGCATGTAGTGGATGTTTAAATTATGCGAAGCATGCTATGTATGTTTAATTATGTAGATAAACATATTATATGTTTTCGTGATTGGATGCGCATAGTAAGCATGCTAGGTTTATCCCGTTTTCAAGCATATTTTAGAATTGCTGAGCATGTTTTACATGTTGAGTTCTATAGAAAAGCATGCTAGGATTATGTGATCGGATGGACAAACCTTTTGAAACAAAAGACTAAGCAAGTAACCCAACATATTAATTTTAATTAAAATGTCAAGACCTCTACTTTTGATCTCTAAACAAAGTGATACATGCTTGTGAGTAGCGTCCACCGCGTGGCTTGCTTTGCCTTGTTTATCATAAGTTTGTTAGATGAGATTTCTAAATAAAACATTTTAATCTATTGAGAAGTGAGAGTTTCATGTGTAGCGTCCACACACGTGGCTTGCATGTGCGATTTTCATAAGTTCTCTAGAGATAGATTTAAAATGAGATAACAAAGGAATTTGGATTGGGCGGTATGGTCTAGTGAGTATGCCAATTCTAAGAATTCATTTACTTGTTAAAATTGTGGTCATTGCTAGACATCACCTCAGTACAACTTCCATGAAGTCCCTTCTTGCGATAGTGATGTGGTGCAGTAAGGTCGATCATTAATTTCATTGTCGTAAGGATAAGTTGACATGGATTGAAATTAAAGACTAAAAGGTATATTTTAGTGCAGTCGAGGATTCATGTGTAAAAGTTCACAGCGTGGCTTGCATGTGGAATTCCTTGGGTGATTGGAGGTTTCAATTAATATTGTTTTATCAAAAGGTTACAATAATATTATTACTTAATTATGTGCGATCTTATGCTTATGTGTTTACATTACTTTTGGATATGTCTCTTTACATCGATTATCAATATGCTCGCACAAATCCTCTATCCGGTCCAAATTTTATCTAGTGGAAGCGAAACATGGAATATGTTTTATCATTTGAAGAACACATGTTTGTTCTCACTACTCCCAAACCCGATGCCACTTACCGCGCGTCGACTAATGAGCGCGAGAGTCAAAGCAGACTTTAGCATAAGTCGAACAATATGGCCAAATGCTATATGATGACTACAATTTCCAAGGCTTGCATTGCAGCATCGTCGATGGTAGAGCGTGGTGAAATATGGTCAAGTCTCGAGAGTAAGTTTGGGCGATCGGATCGGACGATCGCTTCCACACAATGAGAGAAATCTTGGCGCATAAGATGGAAGAAGAAAGTTCGGTCCATGAACATGTCTCCCACATGACTCATCTCATGGATAGTCTTGATCAGTTGGGATGAGGTATTGACGGCAAAGCCAAGGTCGATATCATCCTCAACACACTGTCCAAGTCTTTTGAGAATTTTCGCGTGAACGCGATCATGAGCAAGATCGAGTATACACTTAGTCAGTTGCTTAATGATCTCGTGGCCACGGAATGAGTCATGGGCAAAGGAGCACATGCCCTTGCTAGCACATCTAGGGGACCAAATTTTCCTTCGAAAAATGGAAGAAGAAAAAGGGGCACCAAAGGTGGTAGAGGCAAATGAACCAGTGGGAGTAGTGGGAGCAAGAACATATCGCCACGGAGGCTTGAAAAACCAAGGAGAGGCAAGTGCTTGAAGTGCAGCAAGGCTGGGCATTGGAAGGCCAGTGCCCTATGCTCAAGGCTCGAGATCGCCATTTGCTTTAATGCGGAAACATGCTTAGCGACTTGTTCTACTCATTCTTGGGTAGTAGATACGGATACGACTGATCATGTTTGTTACACCTTGCAGGGGTTCCTACGGACAAGAGAGCTGCATGATGGCGAGATAATAATCTCCATTGGCAACACGACGAAAGTCGAGGCCGTTCTGATCGGAGATGTTACTTTATGTTTTGATAGAACGATTTTAGTTTTAAAAGGCGTTTTATATGTGCGGAGTTTGGTGGAACCTTATTCCGTTTCCAAACTATTTATTCATGGATATTCGGTTGTTTTTGATAGTGGTGTTTCTATCATAAGAAATGACGAAGTTATCGTGGTGGCACTTTATATAATTAGCTTTATACTATTTACGCCAAAATAATACATTTAATTATGTTGCATCTACATCAAACCTTAAAAAGAAAGTTTTCATCGAAGATGACACCACATTCTATGGCATCTTAGATTAGGTCACATTAATCTAAATAGGATCCAAAGGCGGCTAAGAATGGGCGTTGGGTGATCTCACAATTACTCCGTTCCCAGTCTGCGAATCCTGTATAGAAGGAAAGATGTCGACCAGACCCTTCAAAGCGAAGGGTTATAGAGCCAAAGAAGTGTTGGAGTTGGTCCATTCTGACCTGTGTGGACCTATGTCCATACAAGCTCGTTGAGGGTATGAGTATTTTGTCACTTTCATTAACGATTACTCAAGGTACGGATACATATACTTGCTTCACCGCAAGTCTGAATGCTTTGAGAAATTCAAAGAATTTAAGGCGAAAGTGGAGACGGAGCTTTGTAAAAGTATCAAATCACTACGGTCAGATCGCGGTGGCGAATACCTCAGTAACGAGTTTATGGACTATTTGGTGCAGTGTGGGATTACCTCCCAGCTCACTACACCAGGAACACCACAGCAAAATAGTGTGTTCGAGCAAAGAAATAGGACTCTTTTAGAAATGGTTAGATCAATGATGAGTTATGCAACGTTGCCTATTTCGTTCTGTGGGTATGCCTTAGAAACAGCGGCATACTTTCTAAATCTAGTACCTTCCAAGTCAGTCGAAAAGACCCCTTTCGAGTTATGGTTTGGGCGCAAGCCTAGTTTAAACCACATAAGGATATGGGGCGATCCGACACGTGTCTTTGAACAAGAAGGCGACAAGTTGAGTCTAGATCGATGCAATCTTGTTTATTGGCTATCTAGGGAGCGAATGGTGGTTATTTCTATAGTCTAAGGATCGAAGTTCATTATTAGCACTAATGCCCGATTCTTAGAAGAGGATTATATGAGAAACCATAAATCTAAAGTTAAAATCATTCTTCAAGAATTAGAAGATGATCGTATTCCACCACCGATTAAGCGAATGTGCGAGATGTCGGTGTCTAGTCGGAGGATCGACACGAGATACTTCAAGAAATTGAAGTGGGTCGAGTTCCACTTTGGAGATATCGGCCGTACAAGTGGCTCATATCCAACAAGTTGTGCAAGATAGAGGACCACAAGTTCTTGTACCCACCGTTGCCATTGTGCGATGGCGCCTCGTCGTAGTGGGAGGGTTGTTCGTCAACCCGGCGATTTATATTCGTGGGTGAATCTTGGGATTTAGTCACGAGGAAGCGAGCAGGCAATAATCGACCCATGGCACACCGCTATGGACTTAGAAATTGAGTCCATAACAACTATGGATATATCGAAAAGACACATCTACGGATGGAAAGGAAGCCATAGGTAGTAAGTGGGTATCTGAGAGGAAGAGATTGAGATGGAGGTTTCGGCTTTTAAAGCCGGGCTTGTGGCGAAAGGTACACTCAGTTGAGGGCATTGATTTCGATGAGACCTTTTCGCGGTAGCAATGCTCAAGTCCATCGAATTCTTACGGCCATAGCAGACCACTTAAACGCTTGAGGTTTGGCAAATGGATGTGAAACCGCTTTTCTAAGCGGTTACCTTGAAGAAGGTAGAGACATCTATATGCGACAACCCGAAGGTTATGTGGTGAAGGGTGAAGAGCATCTAGTATGGAATCTTAAGAAGTCCATTTATGGACTTAAGCAAGCTTCACGATCACGGAACTTACGCTTTGGCGTGGTGGTAAAGTCTATGGATTTACCCAATTGCTAACGAAAGTTGTGTGTATCGTTTAGATGTCAGCGGTGACATGGTATTTCTTGACTTTACGTAGATGACATCCTTCTACTTGGCAACAATGTGAAGTTGTTATCGAGGCGTAAAGAGTTGGTTATCCGATCAGTTTCAAATGAAAGACTTAGGAGATGCAGCGTACATTCTTGGGATCGAGGCCACCGAGATCGCGAGAGGAAAATGTTGAGCTTATCTCGGGCGTCTTACATTGATCATCGTGATTACTCGTCTTACAATGTTTCCTGTAACCACTATTACAATCTCCTATCTGAATTGTTTACTTGATTGCATATGTATGTCCCTTTATCTCATATATAAGTTAGATCATACAGTGTGTTGTAGATCACAGAAGTCTGTATGATTGGTCAAGCTTAATGAGATATAAAAAGTATCACAGCTGAGACAACTTGAGGACGATTTATCGGTATAGGCTGCGGTATAGATAAGAAGTAACATGACTTGGTTGCTTGTCTATACTGGTACATCTCTGACGTATTGATGGTCATAGTGAGATGAGTTCTTCTATCTGACCGTCGTGAAGAACCTAGATCTCGGTGACTTATGTTGATCTAAACCTCGATAAGGTATTAGGTGAGTATGAGTTGCTGACCATCACTGTGACTTGTTATGGGTGAGGTTACTGAGATAACCTAAGATTCTCTGCATCTTGGGTGGTGGCGGTGCTTGTATGTCATGCTACGTGCACATGTCAGTCACCGTATCCGTTTAGGATGATGGCGTCTCATAAGGAGCTCAAAGGTTTATTGTACTAAACCTGCGGTTGAGTTATCTCAGTGCAATAATAAGGTTGAGTGGTACTACTTAAGGAATTAAAGTAATTAATTATTTTAAGCGATCGGATCATTGTAAATAATTAATGGACGTATGATATCTTAAATACGGGGATTCGTAAAGTCTAAATGCGAGCCCGACTCAACTTCGGAAATAAAGGGGTAAGTCAGCATTTATTCTCTAGTGATATGAATAAATGTTTATGAATTAATTTATGTTAAGGCTGAACATAAGATAATTAATTTATTTGAGGCCCATCATTATTCCTTGCATTTGATCCCTGGGCTGGCCCATCCAGGCCTTTTAGCTTAGAGAAATTCGATCCTCTTCTAATAGAGTCCTTATGGGACTCTACTTGATCCTCTCTATCTTAAGTGATATGATTATATTTATTAGATATGCATAAATCCTATTAAGATAGGATTTAGGGTTGCATTATAAATATGAGGTGGGAGAGAAAATCAAGATTAATGCTCAAGCAATATTTTCGAGAATTATACTTCCTAAAGTGTGAAAATTTTTGAAAACTTTGAGAAAGAGGAAGAAGGCAAATTTTTATAGCATTCTCCATAGATTGCCCTCACTCGGCATTGACTTTGGGTAATCAGGACACAGTCCAAAAGATCGAAGCACGAGTCTTGATCCGTTCTTCCCCGACAGATTCGCAGGTAAACACGAGAAAACTCCTACGTGTTACAATTAATTATGTAGGTGCATGCTAGGAACATAATCAATGTATGGTGAATTAAACATCCAAGATAGATCCTCGGGAGAGCGTTAAAATAAGATTTCCCTTGGCCAAAATAAAATAAAATAGGAGATGTGTTTCAAAAATCCCAAGATTTATATATAATGTTCACATCATATATTAAACACCATATCTCAACTATTTTTCAAAAAGAAAAATCAAACCATGGCTTAAAATTTCCATGGAGCTCACGGTTTTTACAAAAAAATTTCAAAAGTATTCTAAAAATTATGATATTTATACTACATTCTTATAATACATTAGCAAGAAACAATATCAATAATATTCACAAAATCATGCTTTAGCATATATAAAAAGAATTAAAGCATAAATCGAAAAAAAACATACTCCAAAATTTATGAAATTTTTACAGTAGCCTTATAACATTATTCTAAGCATTTTCATTCATGTCTTGAGAGCATTTTATGGCTCCAAGGTCACAAAAAAAAAAATGAGGAGCAAACTAGGGTTTTTAACCCAAAACAATTCAAACAAAAATTTCACTCCATTAGGATGGAGGAAGATGATGAATAATACCTTCCTATGGTCTTAGAAAGATTATTTGGATGTTGGAAGGGTTTGAGAAGGAGGATTAAAGGCTCCAAAGTGTGAAGAACAATGGAGAGAATTTGAAAATGAGATAGAATTTTGGTTCCCAAGTGAGAGGCTGAAATGGCACGAAATTGATGCTCTGTTACAGCCTAATGGGCTGTCCTTAGCTCATTTGGGGTGGTCTTGGTGGTAGTTGGGAGGTGGATTGGTCAAATTACCCGTTTTGGCATGTTAATACCGACTCTTTAAGTTTTAACGCGCTTTCGATTGATTTCTCGGAAGCTTAAGGTTTTATTTTATTAATAGCCTCCAAATGACATATTTCAATAATTATAAAAATTTCATGAAGTTCGGACGTCGTCAAATAAGTCGATCAGAGTTATCGCGGAAAAACGACGTTCGACGATTAAATTATGCTCGTTCAAAAATTCTATTGAACTCTTGAGCTTTCATAATTAATTTGAGTCTTATAAATCATATTTTATTGATTTATACCCTTGGTTCGAGTTTCGGGTCGTTCGGATCAATTTAGGGTTTTCCTGGTATATTTTTCCCGACGTTCGGTTAAGTTCTTCAGGAATTTCTTTCAGAAATTGATTCTTATAATTTCTAAATTCATAAAAATACATTCCTTCATGATCTTAATTGTTATCATTAATTATCATGATTAGCACGGACTGGAAGTTGATCCAGCTCGTAAATAGTGCTTTTAAGACTGATCGGGCAAGTATGCCCGAAAATTCTCATTCTTTGGCTTCTCACATGTTTTCGCGAGAGGATTCTAGAAATGAAATCCTTTTGTTAAGATTCATTCTCGATCTTTCATTCTATGTTCAGGCTATTCAGAAAACCCTAATCCGGTAGGATTAGTCACTAGTTTTTTATTTCTCTAGTTTTCGATCTCCGAATCGATTCTAATTCATTTTGTTGGTTACCTTAAACATAATTAAGGTCTAAGAACCACAAATAAGTGATTTAAACATCACTAAAAAAAAGTTTTAAATTTTTCGGGTTATTACATGGGGTGTTACTTCTACAACAAAGAATCACTTGTTAAAAACTCTATAACTACGAGGGTTTATTTTCTACCGTTATAGCTGAATGGAGTCACTGGTCAAACAGGTCCATGTCTAGTAGTTGAAGAATTCGATCTGTGGAGTGGTCAACTTTGCTCTTGAATAACGCTTTCATCAGTTTGCTTCTCTGACATGTTTCGTACACTTGGTCTTTATGGAATCCTGTATTTGGTAAACATTCGACCATTGAGTGTTTTGCTAACTTTTTAATTAATGGTGTTGAAACTCAAGTGGTTCAGTCTTCTATGCCACAGCCAGTTGATCTCTGAGAATGTCTTTGACACCAAGAATATTTCTGGATGGCAGTTCTCCCAAAATGTAACATATAAGTTTGCATGTCTTATTCCTCTCAGTACGATCTGCTTTGAGCTATTCTTAACAGTGAATTCATTCTTTTGGATCTTAACAAAAAAATTGTCATCACAGAATTGGCTAATAGATAGGAGATTATGTTTCAGACCAAGAATATAATTAACATCAAAACGTTTAGCATTAAGGATCGAAAGTGTTCCATAGCCTTTGGTGTATCCAATTGAATTATAACCCAAAACAACTTTCGCACATTCATTTTCCACATAGTCAGATGGATACTCCTTGCAGCCAGTCATGTAACTTGAATATCCGTTGTCCAAGTACCATATGTGCTTCTGGGCTGGAAGGTCTTTCTTCTTCCTCTGAATAGTCAGCACGGCCTGCAAAAATCACATTTTAGGTACCCAGTATGAATTGTGTCCTTGTACATTAGTAGTTCCTTTATGAACCCGGATCCGCTGATGATTTTGATGTTCTTTGTCGGGCTGACTTATCTCCCTTAGAAATCAATGTAAACTGTCATAGGCTTCTTCAGTTGGGTTTAGGACTTCTGTGCAAGTTTGGTAGGGCGATTGGATATGTGCTTGTGTTGGTATGGTGTACATGTGTGTTGTGGAGGTGTAAATGAACCTCTACTATGTTGAGGATTTATATGGTAGACTGGGACGTATGCTAGTGCATACTTCCTGGAAAGAGGTACTTTCAGCACATGCTTTCTCTGCTGAGGATACTTGCGCTTCTTCTAACTAGTTTATACTTAGGGGCTTGGGTAGGTAGAACTTGCCTTGTATCCTTAAGTTCAGTAACTGGAGCTTTCAATTTCTCAATTGACTTAACAAAAACAGTTTTTGTGCCACTGGTGGATGCACTATTCACATCTGAACTTGGATCATACCCTAATCCAGTTATGATCAACGGACATCTCTGAACTGATTGAATGTATTCTAGTTTCTTCGTAGCTCCGTTCAGAGTGTTGATCTTCTCTTGAAGTGAAGCTTCACTCTGCTGAAGTGTGCTTAACATCAGGCTGATCTCAGTTACTTCAGTCCTTAGCTGAACTATTTCCTTTCATTTCTAAGACCGTTAAGCCTTCAGTTCTTTTATCATGCTGGCATGATCAGCATGTTCTTGTTTTAGCTTGGTCAGCTTAGGGGTGGGAAAAATGCTGAAAAATCAATATACCGCGCTTATCGTACCGAAAAAATATCAAAAATTATCGATATACCAAAAAATCGGTACGGTATCGGTATCGATTTGGTGATACCGCGGTATACCGAAAAGTACCGGTATTTCGGTATTTTTCGGTATACCTGTATTTATTGAAATTTCGGTATATTGGTTTCAAAATTCTAAATATTTAAATATATATAATACATTACTAAAAAACCTAACCCTAATGTGCATAAGTGATAAGTCAATCATACTCCTCCTTCCACGTGTCATCCGTCTACTCATTCAGTCATTCCCATTCACAGAGACAGAATCACAATTCACTTCACCTCTAACAACCCTATAATTTGGGGAAAAACAGGGCTGTGGGTTGCCATCTCGGCCTCCTAGCAGTCGCCGCCAATGTCGTCCCTTCTCGCCGATCGTCGCCACTATCGCATATCCTCGCCAACATCGTGCTGGTCCACTGGTCACCTTGCCTCAGGTTGGAAGCCTCGTATACTATTTCCCATAAGGGCATAGCGAGTAGGTTCGTCTCTTCGTCTTAAACCTGATTTTACATGAACTGGAGAGTGGAGATCAGTGAAATGGAAGGAGTTTGAGCGAAATTGGTTGCTTCGCACTACAACAAAACATACCTATTGCGACATACGCACATGAGACATTATATGTATGTGTCATAAAAATACCACACTTATGCTTCTAGTGTCGTATATTTGCGTCATTTGTGCATCATCTAAATATTGTGATGTATTTTGGTGACATAGGCGCGACACGTATTTTTATGTCTCAAAATTATGATAATTTAATTGTGACTCCTGTATAAAATGCCATAATTATACCACATATTTAAAATAATGTAGCATTTAATGTCGTATATTTACGTCAGTTGTACGTCATCAAAATATTGTGTCGTAGTTTAGTGACACAAATGCGACACTCATTTTATGTCTCAAAATTACGACAATTCATTTGTGACATCGAATAAAATGTCATAATTATACCACATATTTAAAATAGTGTGGCATTAAGTGTTGTATATTTACGTCAATTGTGCATCATCTAATTAGTTTGTCATAGTTTAGAGACACTAATGCAACACTCCTTGTTATGTATCAAAATTACAACAATTATTTGCAACATTTCAATAAAATATCATGGTTATACAACACATTTAAAATAGTGTTGCTAATAGTAACATAATTTTTGTTATTTTATATTACGACGTAAATTCACAACATAAGTCATAAACTTTGGGACGTCTGCGATACCACATCATGTGATTGTGTAGCTATAATCATGGCTTAACCTCCTCATAATTGAATTTTACAAAGTGTAATAAAATAAATATTTTAATAGCATTCCAATAACTATGCGAAAATATATAAATTAAAAAAAGAATTATTCATATATAAATTAAAAAAAAAACATGCGTTGACTTAGGTGGTGGTGGTATTGCGGGGTCCTGAAAAAAGCGCTTTAAAACAACGGATAATGTCCGTTGTCGTATGTCGATATGATAATATACAATAACAGTTGTTGTAGAATTTGGAGTTGGTTGTCCTAGATACTTACGACATGGCTACATGACCAATGTCGTATATTTTGGAGCTCGATGTGGTAGATACTCAGAAATTCAATACATATCCGAAGTCGTATAGTTTAGAGCCCAAAATCACTTTCTTCTCGACATCGATTTTGCCTATTGTCGTAAGTAGGTGATTTAATATTGTAAATAATTGTATCTATTTATTTTAAACCATATTGTTTTCATATTAGATTAAACTGTTTTCAATTAATAATTTTCTAAATTTAATATTTACAAAAATTTAGAATACCACAATCATATATAATTAAAACAATCAATCCTAAAATAACACGATCATATTCAATTACAACACAATAAATCCTAATATTATAAAACATTCACATGACAAGTCCAATCTTAGAACCATTCATTACAATAACAATTCAAATGATAATGCGCTTGTTGGTTATTCGTTCCTCTATAATAAAACATATCAATGTTATATGTTGGTTAGTTCTCCACCTGCATTGACTACCGTAGGCATTAGCAAAAGAAGGTTCAGCACAATGGCTCAATGGAAAAAAATACTTGAAATAATTGAAGTTGATTAACTGAATAATGATCGCATGAAGCTAAGACAAAGTAACAATATAAAGTAATTCTTCATTGATGAAATATAATAGGAATTGGATCAAATATAAGCCAATCTGAACATTAAAATATGAATCATTTTCACTTATTTGATCGTGGAGATATACGGTAAATTCACTACTTTAAAGATCTATGGTCAGATACTGACGCATTGTCCTCATACAAATACTATTTCATTTACTATGATTAGAAACACAACATAAAATGATTATAAATCAACACATAAAATGACTTCCCGTCGAAACTCGACGGGTTATGAACTAGTCTTTATAAATTATACATAAACACGGCTTTTTCCTACGTGTCTCATGATAGAATCGGTTTTTCCATATATATTGCAACAAAGGAAGGTAATATGGATGGCTTCATTCAACCTTTTATTGGGCTTAATTATTTCTAGATCCAAATCTATAGAGGATCTAGATTTAGAACTAGAAGAAAGAGAAACTAGAAGGAAGAGAAAGGAGATCGAGTGTTGTTGGTTGTGATTTTGGTACCTAAGAAAATTGGATTTTCGGGCATCCGAATATCTGACTCGGGTATTAGGATACTCAATTTGCTTAAACGGGTCCGAATTGGTATCAAATTTTGTCCTAAAGTAATACCCAATTCGTTAGAAAACTATGACGTAACATGTGTTGTACAAAACTACATCACATTAATTATAGTGTCACAGATTAGAACATGTCATTTCATTTAATGTCGTACAAGTGATGCAAGATTTACGACATTATAATAAAATGATGCAAAAAGTGTTATATATATAGCTATATATCAACCAATTTATGAATGCTATTTCTGTTCATTCTTCATTCTTGTTTTTTTCATTACTTACTGTAATCGATAAGTGTTTTCCTACTTGCAATGCTACACACCATCAGTGCTCATTCTTCTTCTTTTTCTTACAATTGCATCGTTACATGCATAGATTGAAGAAAGAATTCGTTAGAGTCTTGTTGTTTTCTTTGACAAGTAGGACTATATCTTTGAGAGTGTACTATCTTTGCATATACATGAGAGTTTTAGTTATGGAACTATTTATATAAATATCATTTTCTCTTTTTGTCCGAAATATATATGGAATCGTAATGAGAGTCCCAAATTGGGGATGTAACTATATGAGTAACTTTTGTGATAATTGAAGTTGGTTAGAAATTAGAATTATACTCTTGCCAAAAGAAAAAGGCAAATAATTAAGTCATAGCAAAAATATATATACAACTTCGATATGCACTAATACTTCATATATCATATATGGACTGACATGAGTAGAAAGCTGGTTAGATAAAAAAAAACAGAGTAAAACATTCAATGACAGGTGGCATATATATTTTATGAAATTCTAAAGTTGATATTAATTATTATTTTTCAATTATATGTAGTACTATTAATATGATTCTGTCCGACCATTTATCTATTCTAACATTTAACTTTTCTCAAGTCTAGGTTCACACTTCACATAGAACTCCTATATAATTGTGTTTCCAATTTTGTTGAAAGTAAGTATACATGCCCGATTTTTTTGAAATTCCCACACATTAGTTTGGATTCATGTTCTCTGTAGTTAGTGGATTCAACATTAGTTTGGAATTGCATGAATGCAGCTGTAATCCTAGTGCGTGCGTGACGTGAGGATGTCTGCGTGTTATGTTCGTTTTTATTCGAACGGACATGAGATAAATCAGGGAAAGTTTTCTTTTACTTTTTTAACAAGTTATTATCGTACACATCTACTGTAATACCCCGAATTTCTGGGTTTAAAAATTTCGAAAGTAAAGAAGGAAGAGTACGATAGAAACGACTATGAAAGTGAACGTCGGTAATTGTCGACTTTGAATAAATCAAAATTTTTCTTGAAATTTTAAACGAAATAATTTTTAAATATGTTTTTAAGTATATTTGGGATATTATTTACATTAATGAAGAAAAAGAAATATTTTTCTCTTTTAAATGATGATTTTCGAAAAATATAGGGTATAAAGGATTAAATTGTGATTTAATATGTGATCACTTGATTTTATGTGATGAGTTGTCATGTTTATCTTGTAGTATATGATAAGATAATTATCTTGTACACCCAAGCATGAGGTGGATGTGATAAGGATGGAAAATGACATTTTTAAGATAAGATTGCTATGATATTTTTATAAAAAGATAAGATAAGATCATGATTAATTAAGAGATAATGTTTATCTCTTAGAAATGTGTAGAAATGTGTAGAGTATCATAGGAGATAATATTTTGGATATTTATGTGCATGATTTTCGAAATTAATGTATTATTTTATGTGTAATTCTCGAAAATCACAATATTATGTAATAATTGTATTAAATAATTTATTTAAATTATATACTTGATAAATATCATGATTCTAGATCAATCTTATCTCATAGAAATTATAAAAATTTCGAAATTAATAAAATAGGGTAAGAATGGAATTTTATAAAATTTAATTCTTAGAAAACCCTAATTTTCGAAAAATTGGGGAAATTGCTTAGAAATATTCCAAAAATTTATTTTATGATATAATATCATTATATTTATGTAATTACTCATGAAAATAATATTTTTATGAAAAGAATCATAGTTTGATAATTTATTCGTAATTTTGAATTATTTGCCGATAACTTTACTTTAGTACGTAGAAATGGCCTTAATTAATTTTCTTATGATCTATTTTATCATCTAAGATTATTATTATATCATATAATTATTAATTGGAGAAAAATAAAATATTTGGCTTATTAATATCAAAGGGGCCGAAAATATTGAATTTTAGGTGTGAAAATAATGAAAAATATCATGCTTTAATTAATGAGGGGTCATAATTATAAAAATAAGATAAGATTAGGTGTAAAGTAGAGATTGTTATCAAATTGAACAAGTAACCTATGGTTTTGTCTTCATATAGCCGAAAATATTGATTTAATATAAGGTTGGAAGATTTAATTTCCAACCTTGATAATGACATCTTATCCTAAGTTGAAAACTTTGACTTTTCAAATGTGATATTATTACATGATAATACTATAGTATATGATATGGAAAAAATTAAAATTTTATCCTAAGCTTATAGTAGTGGCCGAAAACTTACATATACCTTATATAAAGTGATGATTTATTTATTTTATGACAAGTATAAGATACATTAATTAAATGATAAAAATAACATAATAAACTATAGAATAAAATAAAATAATTGTTTTATATGATAGGGAGAATGGCGAAATCTCTAGAATAAAAAGGTATGAGTTGTATTTTTACAAATTACACCTAAATGTGTATAATATTAAAAAGATAAGATATGATAAGATTTGATAAGATAAGATAAGATAAAAATTTGTCTCTTGTACAACTATATGGTTCGAAAATCTAGGGGATAGGAATGAGTTGTAATTTTTGACTTTAGAATAAGATATTTTATGAAATAATGATTAAAACCACTTTATAACATCTATAAATAGGAGACCCCCATATCATACCATAACCGAAATTGAGAGGAAAATAGAGAGGAAATAGAGAGAAAAAAATAGAGAGTGTTCCCAAGAGTGCTCTTCGATCATAGTTCGAAAGACGTCGTAAACGTCGATCAAAATCGACTAGAAGGTTAGAAACTCTACACTTCTTATTATTTTATGTAAAAATATTAGAAAATCATATGTGATATGTTTTGTTACATGCTTTCGAAAATTATGTGAAATACGTGAAATTTATGCTATGTGTCGAAGATATGAATTAAATACGTTCATATGCTAATTATAAGCATGTATCATGATTTTATTACAAAGTCTGGCATGTTATGAAATTATAAACCATAGTCGAAATTATGAAGGTTATATATTGATGAACATAAATCTAATTGTTGTTTTAAACATAAAATAATGATAGATGTTCATATTTGAAATTCTATGATTTTATGTGGAATTCTTTGGAAAAATATGAAATATTATGGGATGGAAATTTCGAAATATACTAAAGCATGAAATATTTATGTACAAGTTGTAGACGATGAATATTATTTCATATTATTGATATATGATGATAATAACATATTATGTGAAATAATTAAGATTTTCGAAAATATATATATATATGGAATTTTCGAAAATCAGAAAAATTAAAGAATATGATGTCTCGTGATACGTGATATATCAATCATACGATATGATAAGTGAAAGGTTGAGACATAGAGAAATATGTCTGTGAATACGTAAAATTTGAATATGTACGTAAGACGATAAGTAAAGTCAGTACGTGACGACATTAGATATGAAGTTAAGATTAAATGCGTTCGTCGAGCGATTTAAACTAAGGAATGAATGGAAGGATAGTACGACGTTGGTTCGGATCGATGAATCTTCTGTGACATGATGATATGCTAAAATCTCGTTTCTTACGTTGATAAGGTTTGACTCGAGAGGAGGCGAAAGTAAAACCTAAGTGACCTAAGAACTTTAAGTTCTCGAGGTGGGCTTTCTTACCAAAACTTTTATGAGCTTCTTGAAAAATGTTTCTTTGTTATTCTTGTCTTGTTTCTTGCAAAATTTTGAGATACGATATTATGCGCGAGAAAATGTTTTATGTTTTTATATGTCCATTCGGGTTGCACAGGGCAGCAGGAAGTTCTGGTCGGATCCTATGCTAGAGGAGTAAGGAGAAAGCCTAGCTAGGGTTGTGTACACATGTGGGGCCCTCGAACCGCAGGCGATCATGCTCTTAACCGCTGGGCGGTTAGTTTGCGTCCAGTGAAGGAGGCCTCCCCCGCGCATTAATTCATAGCCGACTTGGAATATACGTTGTTGTGATGAGAAAATGTCTCGCCAGACGACTTTGAGAAATGAGAAAATGTATTTTGTAAGAACAATGCCTTTTAAACAAAACCCTTGTGTCAATCTTGTGATGAGGCGATCTGATATTTCGTAAGTAAAATGTTTTCGCAATGTGTCCTTCGAGTGTAAATTTTGTACTCACCGCATGTTTGTTTTAAATGTGCGAGTTGAGCGGTGATAGAACAGAGCGGGAGTTGAGCGGAACATTTTGTCAAGACGTATGATGTATTTTTGGTTCACCTTGAGAATGCATCTTCACATGCATGTCTCACACGTATTTCCGCTGTCAAACTCTTAAGACTTTGTTATCTTTTGTTACTATGTTAAAGCTTTGTAAAAGCTGTTGCTTTGTTGAAACCTTGGAACTACCTTTTATATATACATATCAGCTATTTTGATTCATCGTGATTCTCGTTTCTGTTCGAAACATCTATATTTCTTCATAGATGAAAGGAGTTGGAAACCTTATTCTTTTCATATTCACTTAACTTGACCCGAGTCGCGATCCGTAAGGTTTAACCAAAAACCGGTGTGACGGATGGTATCGAGCGAACCTCTCCCGATGCGGTGTGGTTCGGGGGCGAACAGCGGAAGTTGGTGGGCATGTGGCCGGGCGGAAATACGGAGTGATCGCCGGTGCGAGGCATGGACAAGGCGGCTCGATTAAGGCTTCAAGCGAAGGGTACATGAATGAACCAAACGCACGGAATGAGAAGGATTTCGAGAATATGCAGGTATGGGACTGCATATTCGAGGAGAGCTTAAAGGATTTGATATATGCTACTCATACCAACAAGATGCATCTTCTTTTCCGAAGTCCATCTCATAAAAACTCTAAAGTTAAGCGTGCTTGTCTTGGAGCAATTGTGGGATGGGTGACCCCCTAGGAAGTTTTCTCAGGGAGTGTGTGAGTGAGGACAAAGCACACTGAAAAGACTCGTGTTGGTCTGTGGGGTCATCCGTCAATCCGAAAGCCGGGTCGTTACATCTACACGATCAATCCATCTATTACACAATTATAGTCCTTGTCATTTTCTATATGCTGCAAAGTAATAATCTACTAGTGGAATTAATAAGTATTGATTTTCCTTTTCAAATGCATTCGACGTATTGTTTTAATCTATGTGGAAAAGAGAATAGGGAAAATAATGCTAAGAAATATGATATTATTGTTGTTTTTTTTTTAGATGGAATCTGAATCAGGTTCTCACAGGCTTCCAAGTCCATCTGATTCTCAAACGCTAATCACGATGGATACTTCAACAAATGATGATGGTATTAGTCGAAAACGAGTAAGAGAAGCTTCAACACAAAAACCTACTATAGCTTCTAAAAATAGAAGTCCATATTGGGAGCATTGTGAAAGAGGAACAAGGAAGGCGAGTGATGGGAGCCTACAACAAATAGGAATATACAACTGTTGCAAAGCTGAAATACCAGTGGCTTATGGAAGTACAAGTGGATTGAAAGATCACTTAATGAAGAGGTGCAAGTCAAGTCCACTCTATAAAATGAGCAAAAATGACAAAGGTCAAACCGTGATGACTAGTAGGACTACGGAGCAAGGAAGTAACATAGTTCCTCACACTTTTAATCAAAAAAAGTGTGAACTAAAGCTCACAAAGTTCATGATTATCGATGAAGCATCATTTCAGACTGTCGAATGAAAATGGTTTGTTAGCCATCTCCACGAATTGCAACCGAAATTTTGAATTCCTGATCGAAAGAAAGTTGCAGGTATGGTTTATGCTTTGTATTTGGATGAGAAAAGTAAAATACAAAGTGTGATTATTGGACAAAGGGTGAGTATCACCATTGATACATGAACATCTATTCAAAACATAAATTACATGGTTATCACAGCTCATTTTTGGATAGTGATTGGAAGTTGCATAAAAGAATGATTAACTTCACAAAAATCACTAGTCATGATGGGGAAGAAATTGGCAAGACGAGTGAGATTTGTTTGAGAGAGTGGGGGATAGAAAAAATGTTTTCTATTGTAGTTGATAATGCCTCTTCTAATGACATTGCAATTGATTATTTGAAAAAAGAATGAGAATTGAAAATAATTTGTTGTTTGAAGGAAAATATTTGCATTTGTGATGTGCATGTCATATACTTAACTTGATTGTTAAGGATGGCTTGAAATAACTTAATTCTTCAATTAAGTCTATCAGAAATGCAATTGTGTTCTTCATTCTTCTCATTCTAGATTGAACAAATTTAGGGAGTTTGTTGTACTAGCCAAGTTTTCTAGCATGTCAACAGTACCTATGGATGTCAAAACTAGGTGGAATTCAACCTATAAAATGCTTGAAGTTGCATTGAAGTATATAAGAGTGTTTGAGATGATGGCTAAAGAATGGTTGCTTTATGAATTATTTTCGTGAAAAAGATGATAAGGGTAAAGAAATGATGGGGCCTCCGATTGTAGAGGATTGTGATAATGCAAAAGCATTTGTATTGGAAAGTTTTATGATGCAACTTTAGAGTTAAGTGCTTCAAAATTTCCTACATTCCAATTGATTTATCAATCAATGATTGCTCTACAAATTGAGATTGAGAAAAAGTACAATGATGAATCAGATCAAACTCTTAAGAAGGTTGCAAGTGCAATGAAGGAAAACATTAACAAGTATTGGGGGGATTGGAATAAAATGAATCATTTGATTTTTATTGCTAATGTCTTGGATCCAAGAAACAAGCTTCAAATGATCAAAGTTAGTATCAAGAAATTAGGAGGTATGACTCAAAAAGTCCAAGAGTTCATTGATCGAGTTAAAAAATACTTGATAATTTTATGGACAGAGTATAAGGGAGTAAATGATACATTGATTATCGAAAAACAAATTATGCTCTTGGAGTGTGAAGATGGAGATGGTACTAGTAGAGGTGGTGGTGGTTATTGTGATGAATTGTTCAGTGATGTGGAAGCACAAAATGAAGAAGAACAACTTCAACAAATATCTAATGAAGTGGATAACTACCTAGCTGATGAGATCGAGAAGCGATCTAATCCAAATTTCAATCTTTTGGAGTGGTGGAAAGGAAGAGAAACTAGGTACCCAATCATTTCGTTCATTGCAAAAGATATATTTGCAATTCCAAGCTCAACGTTTGCTAGTGAGTCCGTTTTTAGCTTGAGTAAAAGGATTGTGGATCCTTTTTGAACTAGTTTGAGTCCAAAAATAGTAAAGGCATTGGTGTGTATCAATGATTGGCTCAAAGTAGAAGATTTCTGCTTATACAAGGATCCAACCAATGATGATCTTGATTTGTATAAAGAAATCGAAGAAATTGAAAAGAGTATGAGTTTATTTTATTAATTTCCTTTACTTATTTATGTTAATCCAAAATAAAAAGTATTAATATTTTTTGTGTTTCTTTTACAGATTCAAAAATCACTCCGGTTTCCTTGTCAGCTATATAGCATGAAAAGTAAGATTATATTTATGTACTTAAATTATGAAAATTGGGATGAGGCTGATTGCTTGATGTGCAAAACTATATATATTTTCATACATTTCTAAAATATGTCTATTAGGTGCTTATGCAGTTTATTCTTCTATTTCATTTCCAAAATCTGTTTTTATTTTATGATGTTTTGTTTTAACTTTTGAGATGTTTGCAGCCAGTTGGAGAAAATAAAAAAGTGGGGAAGTATATCATCTCTTTGACGTGGGAGGCCAAGAAAATGAAAGAAGAAAATGGATTCAGCATGAATGTATTTCATTTGTTGTGTTTTGGAGTTGGATCATTATCTTTAGATGTTACTTTTAGTTGAGATGAGCTACAACTTAAGTTGGATTGTATTATAATTTAGGATGTTATCTTTACAAGTTTGTTGTAATTTTCGTATTTTCGCTAATTTCATTATCCAAATTCTGAAATCTGGTACGATATTTTTGGTAAGTTTAGTATTTTCGGCATTTTAGGTAAGTTCATTATTTTTTGTATTTTCGGTGTACCGAATTTCGGTATGGCATACCGAAAAATCGGTAGGGTACCGGTATGAAAATTTATCATACCGTATTTTTTGGTATATCGATTTTCGGTATATCGAACGGTTCGGCACGATATCGGTATGAAATTTTTCATACCGTGCTTTTTGGTACGGTATACGGTACGGTGAATTTTTTCGGTATACCGTATCAATCCACCCCTAGGTTAGCTCAACAATGAGCTTCAGCCGATCTGAAGGACAACTGATCGGTGACTTTTCTCAAGTGGTGAAGTTTCTCAGTAGCTTGTAATTCTCAATCATTGCTCCTTCATACAACTTCATGATTGTTCAGATAATATAATAGTTTAGAAGAGATTTTAGTAGAGAATCGGTGTTAGCTCAGTTCATCGAGGCCATTGTCCATTCCCACCATGCAATTGTTCTTGTAGATGTTGATCTCTCTGACCATCAGACATTAGCTCTCATCGTCAGTATTGTATAAGTGGCTAGAAGAACTGCTAGATGAACTTGAAATGTCGGCCTTCTCAGCAACCATTGTCTTATGCTCGCTCGACTTCCTATCGCACTTGGCTAGCGGTGTTTTTTTTTTTTATGGCTCAGCTCAAGGCAGTCGTGTTTGAAATGCCTCTTTCTTTCAATAGTTGAAGCACTCGTCGTCTTTATACTTAGGTCAGCCAGGCTTCTCATCAGTCCGATCCTTTCTTTTTTTGCTGCTCTGTCGTGTCTGCTTCTTTATTTACTATACTTACTATACCTCTTTAGTCGGGCCTCCATCTTCCTGAATCTTTCAGCCATCCGAGTATACTGAGTCAGCAACTCGTCATTGTTGCACTGTGCATTGTCTTTGGTCTTGGTCTCTTGCTCTTTTCGACTTCAGACAACGCCTTGTGCTGACTTAAGCTTCTTCTTTAGATGCATCAGTCTGGATGACTCTTCTGTACGTTTGATGTCATACTCATAAGCTTTCATTGATGAGAAGATTTTTGTCAGTTGACATTTCATTAAATCCTGCTTTTCTCTGAAAAGCTACTGTATATATTTTCCAATCAGTACATCGGAGAGCCCATAAGACTTTAAGGTTAATCTCTTTTTGTGTGTACTTATTCTTCTGAAGGACTAAGATCTTATTGATGATTGTAGCGAATCTAAGTTCCATATCATCAATGGATTATTTCTTCTTTTACTTAAATTTCTTGAACTTCTGACAAGCTATTGTCGGCTTATTCTCTTGGATCTCCTCAGAGCTTGCACATAGGCTTTCATGCACGCCACACATCTCCTTTGTTGTCTCACAGTTCATCAGCTTCCAAATGTGAGAGTTGGGAAACATTTCAGAGATGATATCATGTGACAGCCCTCTAATCCTAACGACGGATTAACGAGGACTGATACTTGGAACAGTAATTATGTAACATGAAAGATAATTAATCATAGAATTGTGGAACTAAATTCAAGTAAACTAAGAAGCTTCAACCATAATATACAAGATATACATAATTTACATATGGAGAGAGACCTACAGAATCTTAACATGAGAATTCACATGATCTGAAGGTAATCAACTGTCAACATCAAAAGATAACTTATTGTTCTATTGTAGCGGAAAGACGTGTGAATACACATATGACGATGTGTAGTCAAGGTTTCTAACATATCATTATCAAAAGGGGTTTCGACTGCTCAACACGTCTCCATCCATCATCTGCTCAACCTGCACATTTAAAAACAAACATGCAGGGCTGAGTACAAGAATGCACTCAGTGGACTCATGCCAAAACATTTTATCCATTTTAAATTGCACTGCCCCATCATGATAAGACACAAGGGTTTTATTTGAAAGGCCTTATGCTTACTAAAATATTTTCATCATTTTCATAAACGTCGCTTGGCCAAGCATTTTCCTTGTATGTATGATCCATATCCCTTTCCTTTCATCATAACATTTCCATTAACGCCGTAGAAGGGGCCTCCTTCTACGTCGCTGTGATCGGCCGTGCATTTTCCTTACAGCCCCCCAGTCACCATTATGTGTACACGTTAATCCTAGCCAGGTATTGTCCTTCCGGCATAGGATCCGATATCGATTTCATTCATAAGTTGGGAGCGACCCAACAACATTCATAACATTTCATGGATAGGATACATATATAAAACATAAACATTTTGGACAAGTAATTAAATAACATTTCATCATCATTTCTCATAAGGAAGCATCATAATTTCATTTACAAGAAAGCATCATAAATAAAATATTCGACATTTTATTTTATTTTTGAGGAAAAGAAGCCCACCTGGACTGTAGACTTTCTTAATCAATTTCTTTCTTCGCCAATTGATCACGTCCGCGTCCCACCTTTATGTAAAAATTATTTTAGTACGTCGGTCACGTATTTCGAGATTTTCAAAGTTTAATAAACTTTGATAACTTTCTAATATAATGCTTCGCATCTTTCAACTAAAATAGTACGTCGTTTCATCGCATATCTTAGTTAATAACTTCTTGTACTACGATAGAGATGTAATATAATCTACGGTCTCATATTAACCATTTAGGTTAAACGTCGAACTCATACTAACGTCTTTCGATAAAATGATTTCAATTATGAAATTGTTTCTCCCAAAAGAGATATTCTTACAATCTTAATACGTTCTACACGTATTAAAGTATTTATTCAACGTATATCATACGTTGAGTCTTAAGTCAACGATTTTGACTTTTCTTAACATATTTTCAAAATTATTCACATATATGTTATCAAACTTTCATCTAAATCGAATTTCAAACGATTTCTTCTCATATAATCATCAATCTCGAATTTTCACGTTAATCAATAAACATGATCAATACTTTACTCATGTATGATCTAACTTGTACATTACATATTATTTTTCACATCTAACGTTATTTAACATAACGTTTCGTCGTAAACATAGTATACTATGTTTCTAAAATCCCATAAATTCTCAATAAGTCTAAAATATATTATAAGGACACAATATGTGATTTTGCTTGATAAAATGGATTTAATACTCTAAATCCGTATACTTAAGCTTTCAGCCCCTTTTAACAATTTTCTAAAACTTCACCATAAATTCTTATAAAATCACAAAATGTTCTATATTATCATAGTGTGAATAATATGTATTAACATTAGCTATAGGAAAATTGGACATCACTTTCCTATTCTTTATAGCTCACGGTTTTCATCTTTAATGTAGCAAATATTTTTCTAAATTTCTTATAAATTCTCACAACACTTAATCACTACCATGTATCACTAATACATCATAATATCCAACAATTATAACTCACACATCATTGTACCAATCCTTATAGCTCTCGAAAATTTTCAAACATGAACATACAATTTCTAAAAATTCTAATAAATTCACATAGCCCTTAATCAATGCTCTACATTAATAATATGCTATAATATCACTTAAAAAATAATCATACCTTAACATATATTACACCAACATTTTCGGTAATATATGTGTATTTAACACATGATTTCCAAAAATTTCCAAATAATCCACAATAAGTTCCATTACTAACATATATCATTAATCCATTAACATATGAACTTTATAAATTTCAATCACCCCTATTCATTTCATAGCATAATTAAATTGGTAATTAAATCATCATATATGAACCATACTTAACATAATAAACAATATTTTCAAATCACTAAACATGATAGCATAATTCTTCATATTTGTAGCATTAAGAACATAAGCATATATATTAAAATCAAACGATGGAAATCAAAAATTTAAACGTATAATTAAAGCGTGTTCGATTCCTAACCTTTCAATCGGCTTGGATTATTTGTGCAAAGGATTTTTGTAACAAGGTTTGAGATATTAAAGGAAGAACACTCCTTACTCATTTTTCTCTCAATGCTCATGGTAATGTGAGTTTGTAAGGAATGATGTTTTGCTATTATATTTACTTATCACTTATGTGTTAAAACTAAAGGAATAAAGTAAATACTACACTTAATTCCCTAGCTTACTACTCTCGGTCCAAACACATACATGAAAGACAAAATGTTTTGGTGACTCACTCACTATTTAAATACATCATCCTACCACCATAGTAAAATACACATCACAACACTTAATACATTTAAAGTTAAAGGAATAGCATCAAGTATTACACTTAATTCTTTGCCATACAACTCACGGCACTTCTCATCAATTGCAAGACAATTTTATTTAGTGACTCACTCAATGCTATGTCATCACTAGTAAATACTTCTTACACAAATTTATTGAATGGACAAAATAAATCCTACTTTTGATCACAATGCTTCGGTCACCTTGATTCTCCAAGGGATGAGTTTTATTTTATTTTTCTTATTACACATATACAAATATCTACACACTAACACATGCAAGCAAATCACCTCCAAGAGTCCAACAATTTCTTCTTTCCTTTTTAGTCCAACTTATACGGCTATCACAAATCAATTCATCCCAACTTGATTCCTTTCACTTAATTTACTTGGTTTGTGTGTAGAAAATATCTTACTATTACATATACCATTACATATAATTAACGCAACATAGTAAAATCAAAAGATTTTCAATTCTTTCTATTAATATCAAAACACACGGCACTTTCATAGTGCAATTGGTACACATTTTATTTTCATGAAATTTATAGTTATATGACATAATATATGTCTTAGATGATAAATTAAATCATAGGAAAAATCATTACAATGATTTCATGTGTCAAACCCTAATTTTCGAAATTAGGGTTTTCGAAAATTGCACATTTTATTCCATAATTATTCCGTAATTCTCTAGCATTATTTTTGATAAATAATGCTCTTATTACATAAAATAATCATAGGAATTTAAATATTATAATTCCTTGATCTTTAGACTTATTTTTCGATTCGTCTCTAAACGTTGACGTTCAAAACGTCTCGAAACGTTAACAATCGAACAATCTCAAAATGGTCGTAATAAATTTGTAATCACTTGCATACCTCAAAAAGTATGGGGTATCTTAGCATCATAACATCCTCAATTTTCCACGTGATTCCCTTTTGTCCATGGTTTCTCCATTAGACTTTTATTAAAGACCCAAACTTGATTCTTAATCGTTGAATCTTACGATCAAAGTAGTCGTAGATCTTTCATCGCAACTCATATTTGAGTTAAGGATCACGTCATTATGGTGGATTATGTGATTTGGGTCATATTCGTATTTCCTCAACTGTGACACGTGGGAACGTTACGTACATTCCCTAAATTATTGGTGGAAGTACCAATCTATAGGCTACTGGGCCTATCATTTCTAGGATCCTCGTAAGGTCCTATAAAACGTGATCTCAACATTCTTTATACCTTGAACTTCATAAATTCCCTTGATGGAGAAATCTTAAGAAACTTTATTTCCGCATTCAAAATGCAGTTCAGATCTACACGTACCAGCGTAAGACTTTTATCAGTCCTGAGCTTCTCTTATTCTTTGCCTCATTTGGCAGATATCTTAATCATTTCATCTACGTTGTCAGGACCTTATACTTTCTCTCACCTACTTTATTACAATAGAGTGGTGGTCGATACCTCTTTCCACATAATGTCTCATATGGCTATATTGATCGTTGCTTGACAGCTATGGCCGTACGTGAACTTAACAAGTGGTACAACATGTTCCCACTTGCACCTTGATTTAACATTAATGTCCTCATCATATCCTTAAACGTCCATATTGTCTTTTTGATCGTCCATCTGTCCGTGAGGGGACATCTATGTTAAGGTTTAATCTCGTGTCTAACTCCTTTTTGGTGAGCTAGTTCAAAATCTAGGGGTAAACTTGGAGTCTCTATCTAAAGCGATAGGTTTTGGTACCCCTTGTAAATATACGATTTCCTTTATGTACGACCGAGCTAACTTTTCAGATCCATTAGTGAGTCAATCCACTACTACCCATATAGTAGTGTTACTTCTTTATGACTTTGGCAAAACCCGTCATAAAATCCATTGCTATGTCATTCCATTTTCATTTGTGTATCTCTAGAGATTATAACTCCTTATAAGGTCATTGATACAATGCCCTCACTTATTAGTAACCGAGACAATGCTCGACAATGTGGTTATATCTCATTTCATTTCTTACTGTCTAACTTTTCTCGTAAATCATAATGTACTTTAATGTTGCCTGGGTGGGCGGTATGAGGAACATCATGAGCTTCACTCATGATCTCATTTCTAAGCTTATTATTGCTTGAAATATATATATAACCCTTCCTTAGACAATATGACATTGTCCGGCGCTTTCATTCCTCTTCTTAGCTCGTATTCTTTCATATCTTTCATCTTTCCTTTTCTTGTATGGATACATCGTTACTTAGACCGAATTTTACAACTTAGGGCATTAGATTATACATTAACCTTCCGTAGGTGATAATTATATCACAGTTTTAATCTTTTACTGATTCGAGCCATCTTTTCTATATAATCTTTAAGTCTCTTGCTCGAAGAAATAATCCACACTTTTGTGGTCTGTGAAGATCTTACAATTCATTCCTTATAGGTGTTGTCTCCAAAACTTTGGTACGTATACTACTGCTGCTATTTCAAGTCGCGAGTTGGGTAATTCCATTCATGTGGTCTAAGTCATTGTTATGCGTAAACTATTATCTTTCTCACCTTAATACATGGCCTCACATTTATTGGTCCGTGTAATTTCAATTCCTTTTTGGAAGACACCATATGTCTAAGGAATATTACTTCTTTTAGCCAAAATTCACAATAGTAAAGTTGGCAAAATTCGTTCGGCTCTAAATGTCCGCAATACAGCCCTTCGATGTTCTTTATGTCATTTCTCGCTCTTCGTATGGATAAGAACATCATTCATAAGGACTTACACAAAATTGTCTAAATATGTGTGGAACACTCGATTTTTGATGTTTATGAACAGGGCTGGTACATTAGTTAGTCCGAATGGCATAACTATAATCTCATAGTAACCATATCTTATTCGAAACAATTCGTTTTCTTACCTCAGATACCATTCTACAAAAATCATATAATATATTTCATCAAAATGCCTCAATGAGGACTTTCCATACATTAATTACGAGGGTCGGTCTATCAAGCCGACTAATTAAATGGCGTCTAGTCCTTTTTACACCCAAAATTTTGACACTATTTCAACATATTCATCAAATATTCCAAACTATGTTTATTTTACACATTCCAACCATATCATCTACAACATAAGCCACCATCTACATATAAGTCTCATATTATCATAGGATTCTATGTCTCTGAGTGGCCTTCGCCGAATCGTACCTTTCGCTTGGAAACTTGCCTATCTCTAGGTACGTTTTTTTACTCATATATCCGATGATCTTTCTCTTTCACAGAGCCAGGGGTCACACTGCTTCCTGTTTCTTCTTTGATGCCAGAAGTTTGTGTTGTTTTTATCAGAAAGTAAGGTTGAGTTGGTAGCGGTAATTCCCCTAATCCTCGAGGCGATAAGATCATGTCCTTTTGCCCTTCTCGTCTCTTCTTGGTATAATTGACACGGACAGACGGGGCGTTTGGAACATCGTGGTATAACCATTCCTTTATACCATCTTCGTGTAACTTGCGGGGACGGGACAAGTGCTCGTGGGTGCCGTTCCATACGCATTATATGTATACTTGAGCACGTTGACAAATCTCGTAAGTCGCCCAGCCTTAGAATTTTTCTACATGGAGAACATACTCTCTTGATATCTCTTTTGCAAAATCCTGCCAATCTGTTGGCAAACGACGGATAAGTCGTTGGATACCATCCTCATCCGTCTTTTCATGGTTACGAGCATCCATCCAAAGGTGCAAAAATTCCTCCAAAAACTGTCCTAAATTCGTGCCTGGTTTATAATAAAAGAGCCGATACGCTCGTGTGAGATCTAAATTTGTAGGCCTTGGGGTTAACTTTTTACCCGTAATACTCCCTTTTCCTACCATCTGTAAACAGATATTTCTAGATAAGCTAGACTTAAATTTAGGCAATTGAGGATCCAAAAATCTCGTCGTGTAGAATTTCAAATGGAGAGACTATGTCCATGTTTCTAATCACGTGAGTGACATCCATTTTCGAAACTTCTGTTTCTTGAATTATATCTACGTTTCTCATAGATATTATGATCCAAATCATTTGTTAGAACCTTAGGCGATCCTAGGTTCAATTCTAAGTTTGAACAACACCTGCGACGGCCATAATTCTCATATAGGTGAAGAGATTTTTATTTCTTGATTCGTTTATCCTGAATTGGGTTCTATCGTTTTTACACATACTTGTGCGATGTTAGAATGTGAAGCACCTATATCGAACAAAATATTATAGGTGTGCTGAGAAATTTTTCTCATACCTATCAGGCCTTCCTGGTTTTTGTTCGTTCTGTTTTTGGTGCGAAGCATAGGCTTTGGTCTACGGTGTTCCCGTCTATTCAAGTAAACATCTATTTCATATATCATTGTCCTTGCCCTTGGGACATTATGTTTCCTTGATATGGCCTTCTGTTACTTCGTTCACCATATCCTTCTCAGGTGTCAGTATAATTATGCTTTTATCAATAGCATTCTGTGGTTAGGTCCACATCAACCTATCTTTGATATTGATATCTCAATAATTAAATCTTATCATAGAGATCGTGATGTCTCTATCACTATCATTCATTCCTGATCCAGTATGAATGATTCAGTTTCCTTTTTCACTTTATCGATCTTAGAAATATATCTCTCATATATCCTTACTTTAAACTCTTTTCCAGGGAAATCCTTATACTGGCATTTAGCGTCATCATTTGTAATATCCTTATTGGATATACGTCATTTGTTAACATTCTTTATTGATTCATCAAGCATTTTTGTATGGGATAAAATCCTTTGTCCACTTAGGACATATCATACTTTTGTCTTGACGTCCTATTTCATTACCATTTTCTCGACATTCAATGAATGCTTCATTTCCATTTCAGAGATACTTAATATCTCACTTTATTGATCGTCACAAAAGTATGAGGGATAATATTTCCAATTAGATTCACCTTAAGATCTTTCCATGTGAATCCTTTCATTTGTTCCCTTGGATGTATTCCCTTTGCAAGGTCTATAGAAGCTATCTTGCTTGTTAATTACTAAGATACACAAGGCAAACGTTTTGTCTCTATATCAATTAGAGTACTAAGATTCATTTCAAATAATGAATCTGTTTCTTACTCCGCTTCTTTACTTCAAAAGAATTACCTTACTTTGAAGTCATAACATTTCTGAAGTTTATATCATATCATGAACTATCTCATGATTGTATAGCTCGCAATTTCTTCAGCTATTCTTGACTTTCGTCCCTTTTTCTTGAGCATGGTATCTGAAAGTAATATTACTTTTCATTATTATTCGGTTCTCACATTCAGGATTAGAACCGTCATCGTTGTAATATAGTTTGGCAAGGTAGTACATGTGTACACCATGACTTAAATTCCAAGCTTCTCATTACCATGTCTTGACTTTGGAGATATTTTCTCCATACTTGATTCAAGTGCTAGGTCTATCCTAGCTGTCCACACATCTCAATGATTATGATTCCTCAATCTCATTATCATTGGTTTAACCAAGTCTCAATTACTTGGAATCGATTATGCTCAAACATAATCTCATTGATTGAGGTATAACGCGAGAGATTTGTTATCTGAGATGCTATCACTTCTTTACATATATATCCTTTGAAAAGAATATTGTGCATTTCCATTCTTTAAACATGTCCAACCTACTAATGAGGTTTTAAGGACAAACAATTATCTTAAAGATAAGTTGTAATCTCTCTCGTTATGACATAATAAGGGGAAATTATATCCCAAGGATATCATATACTTTCATTTACTTCTACTCTTGCATTCTATGCTAAAGAGTATCTCATTCATAACATTTCATTATCATTACAGTCACATGAAGATATAACTTCACTGTTATCAGTACTTGGTAAGCCCTTCAAGGGTCATTGCATCGATGTGCATCACTTTACTGGTCTGAAACTTTTAGGTGACTAAAATAAGTCAACCTACATCATACTTATTGGTTCCAAGACATGAAGAAAATTTATCATGACAGTTTACAAGAGGTACGGTCTCACAAATCAAAATAACATCTTTTAATGAATGAATCAATATGCTCTTTGGACTGAATGATTGGGATCTAGGGTCCGAAGACCAGAATGACGACTACTGAGATTTCTTTGGTCATATGGGCTGGCCAGACCCGTCACAAATATCTTCTCAGTCACACAAGAGCTTGGTTTCAAAGGACAATTTATAAATCTTTGGGTTATAATTTCTTTCTAGAAACAGTGAGAAACTCAAGTAATTTCTCAATTTGAACTAGGTCATAGAGTTAAACTCAATGACAGAAATTGGGTAATGAATAGAATTTGAAACCTCATATGCTCGTATTAGGTTATCGTAAGTTGTAAGGTTAACCAACATACTACCCTACATTCCGAACTTCACTCATAACATTAAACTAACCTTTCGATTTATTTCATCAACAATTTTCTACCACATCGTGGTCTCTTCTTTTGTAAGAATTCACAATATTTGCATCAATTGATTCTTTGATCATATTTCTATTTCGTTCCTAACGAAAAAGTCATAGTCAACTTGGAGTTCCGTCGCGCGTGAACGTCCAATTATAAAGACTATACTCATGTCACTTATCGCATAGTGACATTTATCATCTTGACATCATTTTCATTTCTACTTGCAAAATTTCTTCTCATCATTCATTTCGAGATTCTCATTTCGATCTCGCTCTTGTTCTTATTTTCATCTTTGCCCTTGTTCTCAGGATGGAATAAAATCCTCCTAATTCATCCTTCTATGTTCTTTCGCAATGGGATCATGCGTCTTAAACAGTCTACGTTCTTTTGGGGATAACATACCCATCGTCATAAACAACTTATAGATTTGAAATAAAATTTCAAATATTCATAACATAGCTCATTTGTACTTATGTACTTCTTTGAATTTCAAGAATTCAACATATCATATTTGACATATAAATGTCCATTTTTGAGCATTTTCATACATTAATAACAATAAATCTTTATTGAATCTCATGAATTCAAACATTTCATCTTTGACATATCTTTGTCAATACTTTCTCGTATGACATCATCATACATTATCATACGTTGGTAGCGAACCAACAAATTTCCTTATCATTTCAACATCCTTCTCATATAACATTATCATATCATCATATGTTGGTAGCGAACCAACAACTTTAACATCATTTCATCATTCTTCTCTTCTCAACATAAAACTTCATTTGCAACATTTGCAATAACTTTTACTTTCAATCTATTCTCATAACTTTCATTTCACTTGAAAAATTATTACAAAAACTTTGAGAAAGAATCATTTACTTAGCACAAATCAAATCCTGTAAGTTTTCTTTAAATATGCAGTCTCATACCTGCATATTGTTGGAATCCTTTGAGCTTTCCTTAAATATGCAGTCTCATACCTGAATATTGTGGGAATCTCTCTTTTTGGAAAATCATTTTCATCCTTTTTCACTTTCAACTTTTCATTTCAAAACTTTTTGAAGAGAAATCATTTACCTCATTCCGGTTGAGCTTGATATGATGGAGTGTTGAGCATAGTCAGCTGATCTCTAGAAGTCTAGTGACTCAATCTAGACTTAACTTAAAGGAGATTTTGAATTCAAAGAACGAACTGCTCTGATACCACTTTGTAACAGCCCTCTAATCCTAACGACGGATTAACGAGGACTAATACTTGGAACAGTAATTATGTAACATGAAAGATAATTAATCATAGAATTGTGGAACTAAATTCAAGTAAACTAAGAAGCTTCAACCATAATATACAAGATATACATAATTTACATATAGAGAGAGACCTACAGAATCTTAACACGAGAATTCACATGATCTCAAGGTAATCAATCACAACATAAAAAGCTAACTTATTGTTCTATTATAGCGGAAAGACGTGTGAATAGACATATGACGGTGTGTAGTCAAGGTTTCTAACATATCATTATCAAAAGGGTTTCATCACCAACACGCCCATCCATCATCATCGCTCAACTGCATATTTAAAACAACATGCAGTGGTGAGTACAAGAATGCACTCAGTGGACTCATGCCAAAACATTTTATCCATTTTAAATTACACTGCCCCATCATGGTAAGACACTGAGGGTTTTATTTGAAAGGCCTTGTGCTTACTAAAATATTTTCATCATTTTCATAAGCGCCGCCGCCAAGTATTTTCCTTGTATGTATGATCCATATCCTTTTCCTTTCATCATAACATTTATTAACGCAGAGAAGGAGGCCTCCTTCACGTCCGCCGTGTTTCCGCCGTGCATTATCCTTACAGCCCCCAATCACCATTATGTGTACACGTTAATCCTAGCCAGGTATTGTCCTTCTGGCATAGGATTCGATATCGATTTCATTCATAAGTTGGGAGCGACCCAACGACATTCATAACATTTCATGGATAGGATACATACATAAAACATAAACATTTTGGGCAGGTAATTAAATAACATTTCATCATCATTTCTCATAAGGAAGCATCATAATTTCATTTCGAAGAAAGCATCATAAATAAAATATTCGACATTTTATTTTATTTTTGAGGAAAAGAAGCCCACCTGGACTGTAGACTTTCTTAATCGATTTCTTTCTTCGCCAATTGGTCACGTCCGCGTCCCACCTTTACGTAAAAATTATTTTAGTACGTCGGTCACGTATTTCGAGATTTTCAAAGTTTAATAAACTTTGATAACTTTCTATTATAATGCTTCGCATCTTTCAACTAAATATTACGTCGTTTCATCGCATATCCCAGTTAATAACTTCTCGTACTACGATAGAGACGTAATATAATCTACGGTCTCATATTAACCATTTAGGTTAAACGTCGAACTCATACTAACGTCTTTCGATAAAATGATTTCAATTATGAAATTGTTTCTCCCAAAAGAGATATTCTTATAATCTTAATACGTTCTACACGTATTAAAGTATTTATTCAACGTATATCATACGTTGAGTCTTAAGTCAACGATTTTGACTTTTCTTAACATATTTTCCAAATTATTCACATATATGTTATCAAACTTTCATCTAAATCGAATTTCAATCGATTTCTTATCATATAATCATAAATCTCGATTTTTCACGTTAATCAATAAACATGATCAATACTTTACTCAAGTATGATCTAACTTGTACATTACATATTATTTTTCACATCTAACATTATTTAACATAACGTTTCGTCGTAAACATAGTATACTATGTTTCTAAAATCCCATAAATTCTCAATAAGTCTAAAATATATTATAAGGACACAATATGTGATTTTTCTTGATAAAATGGATTTAATACTCTAAATCCTTATACTTAAGCTTTCGGCCCCTTTTTAACAATTTTCTAAAACTTCTCCAAAATTTTATAAAATCACATAATGTTCTATATTATCATTGTCACGCCCAATTCCCGAGGAAGGCACGGACTTGGGGTGTGATTAGGTGGGGTTAGAAGCGTGGAAGAAGGGGAATACATATAACATACATGATAAGAAGATGTGACCATGAAATCGGACAAGATCTCCTCTATAACTAGGACATATCACGAAGGAAGGGTGCGCAAACAATCCACCAATGTAATAATATCGATATCATAACCTCGTAAACATGATCTTGGTTTATAACAAGTAATGCAAGAAAGCAAAATAGCATTACACCACATTGACTAGACCGTCAACCACATAGCATGCTCAGATATCGAGACTCATAGCATAATAACATAACAAATCTTGTTCCTAATCCGAAAGCAAATAAGGGATAAGAATACATCAACATCGAATACGATATAGCAAAACATCGTGGAAGCATAGCATGAAGAACCGAAACTCCACCCTCTCGCCGCCTCGCCCAGCCCTCCTCCATCCGTGAAAAGATTTGAAAAGAGTTTGGGTGAGTACTAGCGCACTCACCGGGTTTTATCATAAATCAAAAGAATCAGGATGCGTGTTCGAGCACTTACCTTAGAAGGTTTTAAACGTAAATCCACTTCTAAGTAAGCAAAATAGATTTTCATTTTCGATACCGATCCGTTATTCTTGTTACTCCCATCATAGAACCAAGAACCACGGCTCGAACGTATCCCGCCAGCCCATCACATCTCATTCATTCGCCCGAACATATCCAATCGGCCCATGCCCGGAACGTATCTAGCCGGCTAACTCGGTGTGGACTTGGGGTCAAATCCTCGTCGTAACCATAACCACCTCATTACCATTTCCGTGTGGACTTAGGGTTCATCCCTTCGTAACCATAACCACGTGTTCGGGTCTATCCTCACGATCAATACTCAAGATGGTGATCAACCCACCGAATAGAGATCCGTGCACAATCATAATAGAATCACATCTCGGATCGTAGAACATTAATAACTTCATCAAAACATTTTACGGCGCATATGTTTTATTTTGAAATATCAGAGTAAATAACTCAAAATAAGCATATATAACCCAACCTGAACAGACGAAAACATTAACCGGGAGGTATCTACGGATCCGATAACTTCACCGATCGCACTGGTAGGTACCTGGTAACAAGAAGGAACAAATTTTTGTGTCACATCCCACAAAGCAAAGCAACAACGTGATCCAAACGAAGATCGTAGCAAAATTAGGGTTTTCGACTTTCTGAACCCATATTTAGCACTCTCCGGTTTTCAAATCAACTCGATGCGGAAGGAAATATATTCGTGGCATCAAGACCTATAATAGGTACTTTCAAAATATGCATGCATGCAAGTCGACTCAAATCTTTGCAATGAAGAAGCTTCAAAAATCGATGCTATCCTCGGATCTAGGATAAACCATCCAAAATCGATGCATGAAAATGGAAACATAAGCAATATGCATAACGGCTTAACATGGAATGACAAACTATGTTGAAAATGGATAACCCGGCATGTACTTCCTTTAGAAAACTCAAGCAACGGAAAACATCCCGACATGCGAAACGCTAAAAATGTAAAACGGAATCGGTACTTTAGTATAATGCATAGCCCAAACTCAAAACCTAAAGAACCCGTAGCTGTGGTGGCTCGGTGGCCACCAAATCGGCGACCACGTGGGCGGCGAATCGGCGGTGATTCGGTGGAGGTCGGCGGCCAAATTGGCCGGCCTCCGGCCGTTTTCCCGTCCCGTCCCTTTAGATTCCCGAGTTCTATGCTATACGATCTACTAAAAGACGGAATCAAAACAAGAAAAGGACAAAAACAGAAAAACAGGGCTGTCGGGGAGGGGATGATCGGCGGTGGTGGCTCGGCAGCAGTGCAATGGCGCCGGCCACGAGCCTCCCGGCTCGATCCCCACTCCTCCGGGCTTCAGCAGCGTGAGCAGGCTCGGCTCTTCCGTAAACACAGAGACGAAGGAAAATGAACGTTGAAAATGAAGGCCCTAGCCTCCTATTTATAGGAAAAAGGTGGTTCTTGCATTAACTTGCAAGTGGCCCTTTTTCGAAAACGCAAAAGAGACGCAACTTTGCAAACGGACTCAAATTTAGCAAACTTAGTACCCATGGACAAGAAATAAAATACCGGACACAACGACTATAAACATGATATGCTTTTAAAAGACCGATGAAAAGTCCGGTTTTCGATAACTTCCCGGAGTGCCAAACCTTCATGGGTGATCGAAAACCTGCATACTTATTGTCTATGAATTCGTCATAAGACACTCTTCACAACGCCTGAGGTTTCGTGACGGTCGCATCACCGAAACAAAAAGTCAACCTTTTGACCTTTTCTCGAAAAACGTGCCATGCAAAATAGAAGCTTAGAAAGGACGGGGTATTACATCCCTCCCTCCTTAGAAAAATTTCATCCCGAATTTCAAACACGTGGAGAAAACAACTGTGGCACCGAGCCCGAACTTGTCTTCCAACTCCCACGTAGCTTCCTCTTCGCCATGGTGATTCCACAACACCTTCACCAACGGAATCGCTTGTTCCTCAACTCCTCGACTTCTCGTTCCAAGATAGCCACGGTCTCTCCTCGTAACTCGGATCCCGAGCAAGAACCACTTGGTCATGCTTGATCACGTGTTTTGGGTCGAGCACGCATTTCTCACCGAGAAACGTGAAACACGCCATGAACATCTCCGATGCTAGGCGGCAAAGCTAACCTATAGCAACGGGCCTATTCTCTCAAGAACTTCGAAGGTCCAACGAACCTCGGTCGAATCTCACCTCGCTTTCCAAAACGAACGACTCCTTTCGCTGGGAAAACCTTATGAAGACGCGATCTCCGCCATGAATCAAGATCCGTACGACGCTTGTCCGCATAGGGACTTACGCTCGTCCCGAGCTTCCTTGATCCTTCGCTGATCGATCGATAACCTCGACCGTCGATGAACCATCTCGGTCCTAACATCTTCCTCTCGCCCACTTCGTCCCAATAAAGTGGCGATCGACACTTCCTTCCGCATAACGCTCATAGGGAGCTATTCCTATGGTGGCTCGATAATCGTTGTTATAGGCAACCCACCAAAGGTAGTATCTCTTCCCATTCCCTCCTCTCGTCGGGCCACGATCGCCGCAGATGTCTTCCAAAACCCGAATCGTTCTTTCCGACCGACCGTCCGTTTGAGGATGGAATGTTGTACTAAGATTCGACTTGGTCCCCATGGCTTCCCGCAGACTCCTCCAAAACCTCGACGTGAACCTCGGTCACGATCCGACGAATCGATACCGCACACCATGTAACCGCGATTTCTTCGACGTAAAGTCGAGCAAGTTTATCTAACCCGACGTCATCCGAATCGGTAAGAAATGAGCCGACTTCATCGACCTATCGATGACAACCCATATAGCGGTGTTTCCGCACCGACCTTGGAAAACTCACCACAAAATCCATACCGATATGATCCCATTTCCACTGGGATTGGTAGCGGTTGCAACAAACCCGATTTAACGTTGATGTACAAATTTTCACTTGCCGACAAGCCAAACAACGCTCCACAAATGCGACTACATCCTTTTCATTCCTTCCCACCAAAAGTTCCTTTTAAGGTCTCTCAGACATTTGGTGCTTCGAGGATGAGTCAGATATGGTGCCTCATGAGCTTCACTCATGATCTTATCTCTCAATTCCCTATTGAGTGGCACACATAACCTTCCTCGGAATAATAGCGCGTTGTCTTTTGCTTCCGTGAATCCCTTGCTATCTTCTAGCCTTGCTTTCAAACGCATCTTCTCCAGGAATTCGTCTCCTCGTTGCGCACTCACGATGGCTTCTCTCAGATCCGGTTCGGTATCAAAGTCGCTGATGAATCCTTGCACTGATTCCGGCGGGTGAATCACTTCCAGGCTAAGCTTCTCAAAATCTCGAATAAGCTCTTTCTCTCGCGTAAGAAAACATCCCAACTTCGCTCTCGACTTGCGACTAAGAGCATCTGCTACAACATTGGCTTTCCCCGGGTGATAACTGATAGAGCAATCATAATCCTTCACCAACTCTAGCCATCTCCTTTGCCTCATGTTCAGCTCTTTTTGTTCAAAGAAATACTTGAGGCTCTTGTGATCCGTGAAGATCTCACATTTAACTCCATAGAGATAGTGCTCCAAATCTTCAACGCATGAAGGATCGCCGCTAACCTGTGTCGTGAGTTGGGTAGCTCAACTCGTGCGGTTTCAATGCACGAGACGCTGAAGCTATAACCTTCACTGCTCGCATAAGAACGCAACCTAAACCAAGCTTGATACATCGGTGTAGACCACAAACCCATCGCTCCCTTCCGTACGGCTAACACCGGAGCGGTTTTTAGCTTCTTCTTTAACTCTTGAAACTTGCTTCACAAGCTTCGACCATGAAAACTTGATTCCTTTATCGAATGTTGCGCCATCGGCCTCGCAACTTCGAAACCCTTCGATGAAACCGATCGAGCTAAAACACACTCAAATTACTCGTAATCGTGCGAGGTAATCGTAGCGTGGTAAGTTAACACGAGTCGTCCCTCAAGGAAAACTTAACAGGGCGATTGTTCGTGTCGCACACAGAAAGCGATTAAAACCTAAACATTCTAATACCAACGGGGGTTTGAAACATGCAAGAATAGAAATACGAGAAATAAACAGCGAACCTAAGCTAGGGGTTGTCAATCCCGAGCTAAACTAATAAAGCGATAAATCTAAACCAGGGGTTGTCAATCCCTAGTTGAACTATGAAAGAGATAAATCAAAGCGGTAAATAAAAGCATATGCAATTCTATTATTCATAGGGTTTGTCAATCCCTAATCTAAATCTAATTGCAAATAAACGAAAGCAGGAAATCATTACGCAAACTATAAAATTGATTCCACAAGAATTAATAAATTGCAAGAACATAACTTGATAAATTAATTCAATCGATGAAAACCGAAACAGGAATTAAAACTAATAATTATCTGCTTGTGTCGATCTATTGAGCTCCCGGAAAATAGTTGAAGAGAATGTAAAATGGCGAGAGGCGCCCGCGTCAGCGTGAAGAAAACCGAGAGTCGAGAACGTGTGTGTGACCTCATGAGAGCCGCGTCGTTAATATAATAAACCTCGAAAAAAGCCCACTAAATCACCGAATTGGGGCTGTAATAGAGTCCAACACGGACGCAACGGGCGCCGGACGCGAGGACTCGAGTGAAAGCCAAGCACCCATACGGATCGATGATGAAGCGCCGGACGACGGTGGAAAGAATGAGCGCGCCGGACGGGAAATGCGCTACCGGGAGAAAATGCGCGCGCGATGGATGGAGCGCCTGGGCATGCTGGGCGCTAGGCGCTTGGGGAGGCGCTGGGTGCTTGGGGAGGCGCTGGGGTGAGGAGGGCGCTGGGCAGCGCCGTTTGGGTGCAACGCAGCTGGGCGAGCGAACGCCGGACGCACAAGATTCGCGGCGCCGACCGTGTTTCGCCTCGCTATCTCTCGTCCAAACTCCAAATTACAACCGCTTACGCCTATGAACTCCTATCGAGATGCTATTCAATTCTTATGAAGAACAAAACTTGATTCCTTCTCTATTATTCATGAGAATCATTGAAAGTGTCGGCCTTCCGCACCAAGTTCGACCGAGAATTTCTTATCCTAATAATGCTCAAATAATGAGCTATTTCCTACATCAAACCAAGAATTAGAATTCAATCTTTATAATATAATAACATAATAAATTATGTTAAAAGTAAAACTAAAGATCGACAATTTAAACCAAAAGCATAGGAAAATACGATCAAATTTGACTAAACAGAACCTCTATAATATCCGCCAAGCCTAGAAAGCTCGAACCTCATTGGCATTAGTGGAACCTTCCAGTTATTTATCGCTCAACCTTCACTGGTCGACTTTGATTCCTTCGCAGACACGATATGTCCAAGGAACATCACTTCTCCGAGCCAAAACTCGCACTTACTATACTGCATACAACCTCTCTCGTCGAACATTTCCGTAACTGCACGGAGTTGTTTCTATGCAACTCGCATTCTTCGAATAGATGAGAATATCATCGATAAAACCAAGATGAAACTATCCAGACATCGATGGAAAACTCGATTCATCGATCCATGAAGACTGTTGGCGCATTGGTTAAACCAAACGGCATCACGATGAACTCGTAGTGCCCATACCTCGCCCCGAACACGGTCTTCGCAACGCCCTCCTTCCCGATCTTCACCGATGGTAGCCCGACCTCAAATCGATCTTAGAGAAGACACTCGCCCTCGAGCTGGTCAAACAGATCGTCGATCCGGAAGAGGATATCATTTTCGATCGTCGCCTTATTCACTCTCCACTCACACACATCCGCATCGACCCATCCTTCTTTTTACGAATGTAATCAAGCGCTCCCCACGGCGACACGCTAGGTCGGATAAAACCTAGATCCAACAGCCTCCTCGCAATCGCGCTTTCGTTCTTGCAATTCCTTAGGTGCCATTCTCAGATGGTGCCTTTGATATCGGTGCCGCTCCCGGTTCCGTATCAATAGTGAATTCCACTTGTCTATCAGCGTAAACCCTGCAAGTCCTCGGAAACATGTCCGGATATTCACACACCATCGCTCTCTTGCAATCGCTATGCTGTTCATCGTGCCTCGTCAAACTTACCAAGAAAGTTTGATGCCTTCTCTTCCCGATCATCCTCACCGCCTCTTCGAGATCATCGCACGCAAACACCCATCCTTATGCCGTGGAAACAAACTTCCACTCCTTCGGCTGTTCGAAAAGCAACTTCTCTCGAGACAACATATAGTTGCCCCGTGCTTTTCCAACCAATCCATGTTAAAGATGGCATCGAAATCTTCCATTCCGATGACATGCAAATTAACAAAGACCTTCGCTCACGATTTCACCTCCCGGTTCGGGCATATCTTTCGCTTTTAGCACTTTCCCCGTGGATGCTAATTTCAGTGGTACTCTGTGATTTCGGGTACCAAACCCAACCTCTCACACGCGATTTTCAAAACGAAAGAATATGAGGCTCTCAGATCAAACAAAGCGAAACGGTATATCACTCATATGGATTATACCGCAAGATTTCCGGGATCTTGAGTGCCGTCACCGATTCAAGGCGTACACCCTTACTTGTTATGTGGCCTTTGGTTTGTCGGCCTAGGGTGACCTCCTCGCTCCGTTATTTATCCTCATGAGCTCGATTCTACCTCATGGAGTCGGATGCCGCCATCGCGGCCGCATTGTCGCCTCCTAAAGGACAATCTCGAGCGTAATGTCCAGATTTCTTACAACGATAGCACTCGGTGCTACCTTGCTTGCACGCCGAATGATTCCTTTGGCGGCACCAGGTTTTCCACACCGCCTCACCGCCGTATGGGTTGGAAATTCCTTCCCAAGGTTGCCTTTTCTCTCACTTGAATGCCTTGATTCCTCGAATCATCGACCGCCTCGTTCCTCGAACACCGATTGCCTTTCCTCGATCTTCCTATTTCTCTTACCTCTTCCTCCGCCACCGGCTGTCCGGTGGCATTGTTCTTCCCGGGCAACATTGACTCAATGTTTAATGCTCGGTTCAAGGATCGCGATACGCCGATCTCCCCGATCGACGAGCGAAATTCGATTTCGGCCCGAGTCCTCTCTCGAACTCGCCGCCTCGGTAGCCTCGCACAACCGTGCACGAGCATAACGCGACGCACGATTGAACGAGCGATCGATCGGTGACCGCCCTTCTCCTCGACGAAGATTCCGTAACTCGTTTTGCCTTCTCTCACTGTAAACGCCAGCACGCATTTTCCATGAGTTCTTCCTGAAATCTTTCCACGATACCTTTCCCATCGCCACGGTGTTAGGGTCCTCCTCACGGATTCCCACCATAAATCGCCTCATCGGTTAGTCGAAAGATCGCGCATTCAGCTTTTCCGCTTCTTCACCGATGTATTCGAATATCCTTCGTGGATCGATCCAGTTCTCGGCCGATCGGTTCGTCGAGACCGTCGAATGTAGGGAATTCGCCACGAAAACTCTCGATCGATGTCACTGAACCAAAGGTGGTTCTCGGCTTCTTCCACGCTATTGTTCCTCCGGTTCCTTGTTCTCGATTCTGCATCGATGTTCAAACATTAGAAACGCCGCATAGATAACCGTATCATCGCATAACATATATCATCACCCATATCACATATCATCACATATGTCACATATCACGCACGATCACATATAATCATGCAACTCGTTAACATATCATCGTTATGCATTTCACATAACATCATCATCACACATCACATAGATCATATATCATCATGGCATAGCTCATATCACATATAAGCATTAAACATAACATCCTCATAGATGACATTAGTATCAAGATTGTCCATGAAGGATCACAAAATACAAGATCAAGGTATGTCACCAAAAGGTCGATATGAGCAAAGAACCGACCGATCATCGCAAAAGATGCCGCTCGTCCATGCTTCTAGCAGATTTCGCGATCGCCATCGCACACACCGACTACCTAGATCTCTGCCCTCCATATCCGCCCACTATTCCTCGCTCGTCCCAAATGTTCCATTCTCCTCCTCATCCTCTCTTTCCTTCCTATCGGCTCAATTCGTCATTGCCTCGTAAAAGCGATCCGCATAGAAGCAAGCCTCTCGTGGGTATGATCTCATCCAACAGTGCCTCGATTGCCCGAGTATCGTGAAAGCTGCGCTGCTCTTCCTCAACATGCCCGACCTCATCATAGTCATCGGCTATCTGGATCACCGGGTCCTCTGAGTCCTCACCGCCCTCCTCATCCTCCTCCCGGTCTTCCTCTTCCTCGTAGTCTCCTTCCCTGGATGCCAACCCGACAGCCTCGGTGGCATGAAGATCCCGATCCCGGCCTCTTCCTCGCCATCGCCGGATGGAAAATCTCTCTCGCCCGGGAGGTTCCCGCCTCAAATCGCTTCGGTCCTTCGGAAGGTAAGGGTCATCATGGAGGTGTAGTGATCGCGATCCCGATGATCGGTGATCATCTCGAGCGATGGTCGCCTCCCAAAGGCTCTTCGGGAACATCATCCCTATCATCAACTGGATCGGCCTCGAACATGCCTTGCTATCACATCCTCCTCGATGGTATACTCGATGATCGGTCCACCGCTCCATACTCGAGCAATGAACTCAAGAAAATCCAAGGTAAGGTGCCCGTGATAGGATCCCGCCCCGAACATCACGTATCCTTGCTTTCGCCCACGGTTGCCAACCCGCCGATGCCTCTCCGCCATCCGATAGTAAGCCTCATACTCGATACTTTCCCACCGCCTCGGATCTTTCTCCATAATCCAAAAATCTCCCGTAAATACTCCCAACGGCTCATGGACATTCCCGGTACATTCCCCGAACTTACGGATCCGCTCATCCATCCTGTGATCTTAACCAACGTTGTCTGGGCCATCAATATCCATAAACCCACATGTTAGTTTATTAAAATAACAACAAATATTCACGCTCCCTTTTTTCGTCTCCAAATATTCGATAATCATGTCTCAAACACATGTTCATTTCAACACATATCAATATCATTATCGATATTCATCATAATAATCACGTAAGCAAAACACAGATTCACTTACGTACACTCGCTTATCAAAATAAACAAGATTTTCAATCAACAATACATTTATATGTAAACACATAGATTCACATCATCCATTTGTGATCATATCAATCACATCATAACACATCAATGGTTTTCATATCACAGCCACACGGGCTTTTTTTGTTCCATCAACAATCACTTCCACATCCACATCACCATCCAACCACATCTCATCCACATCACGCTTACATCACGTGAACTCTACCATGCCAAAGCACATGAAACCAAGATCATATCAACTCACATAACCACATAAAGCATCAAGAATTAAACACATACCTCATCCCCTTTTTAAAGGAGGCGGCCCGACGGTGAGTCGAGGGTAGTCAGACTGGCGAACAGCTTTAGAAGGACAAGTTTTAAACACTCAATTTCAAGAACGTATAAGATATAAAGCAAATGAACCGCTTTGATATCAAACAATATGTATACATACCCAAAGCGTAGAAATCGCTTCGATACCAAGTCGGTATCGATAACAAAGATAGATGTCGCCAAGAACACCGCCCGATACTAAGTCACACGCCCAATTCCCGAGGGAAGGCACGGATGCCGAGGTGTGATTAGGGTGTGGGTTAAGAAGGGAAAGGGAATATATAATATACATGATAAGAAGACGTGACCATGAAATCGGACAAGATCTCCTCTATAACTAGGACATATCCTCAAGGGAGTGCGCAAACAATCCACCAATGTAATAATATCGATATCATAACCTCGTAAACATGATCTTGGTTTATAACAAGTAATGCAAGAAAGCAAAAAGATTACACCCCGCCGACTAGACCGGTCAACCACATAAGATGCTCAGACGAGACTCATAAAGATAATAACATAACAAATCTTGTTCCCAATCGAAAGCAAATAAGGGACAAGAATACATCAACATCATAATACGATATAGCACAACATCACGGAAGCATAGCATGAAGAACCCGCAGCTCCACCCTCTCGCCCGTCCTGCCCTCCTCCATCTGTGAAAATATTTGAAAAGAGTTTGGGGTGAGTACTAGCGACTCACCGGGTATTTATCATAAATCAAAAGAATCATGATGTCAGAATCAGAGCGCTTACCTTAGAAGGTTTTAAAACGTAAACCACTTCTAAGTAAGCAAAATAGATTTTTATTTTCGATACCGATCCGTTATTATCACATTCCCATCATAGAACCAAGAACACGGCTCGAACGATCCCGCCAGCCCATCACATCTCATTCATTCGCCCGAACATATCCCAACCCCATGCCCTAACATATCCACCGGCTAACTCTGTGGACTTGGGTCAAACTCACGTAACCATAACCACCTCATTACCCCATTTCGCGTGGACTTCCGGGTCTATCCCTTCGTAACCATAACCACGTGTTCGGGTCTATCCTCACGATCAATACTCAAGATGGTGATCAACCCACCGAATAGAGATCCGTGCACAATCACAATAGAACCACATCTCGGATCGAGAACAAGAATAACTTCATCAAAACATTTTACGGCACATGTTTTATTTTGAAATATCGTAGTAAATAACTCAAAATAAGCATATATAACCCAACCCGAATGCATTTAAAACATTAACGGGAGGTATCTACGGATCCGATGACTTCACCGATCGACCGGTAGGTACCGTAACATGACGGAACAACTTTGGGGTCACATCCCGTAAATCAAAGCAACAACGTGATCCAAACGAAGATCGTAGCAAAATTAGTGGTTTTCGACTTTCTCAACCCATATTTGGCACTCTCCGGTTTTCAAATCAACTCGATGCGTAGGGAAATATATTCGTGGCATCAAGACCTATAATAGGGTACTTTCAAAATATGCATGCATGCAAGTCGACTCAAATCTTAGCAACAAGAAGCTTCAAAATCGATGCTATCCTCGATCTAGGATAAACCATCCAAAATCGATGCATGAAAATGGAAACATAAGCAATATGCATAACTATCTAACATGGAATGACAAACTATGTTGAAAATGGATAACCTGTAATGTATTTCCTTTAGAAAACTCAAGCAATCCCGACATGCGTAAACGCTAAAAACATAAAACGGAATCGGTACTTTAGTAGAACGATAGTCTGAACTCAAAACCTAAAGGACCAGAGCTGCAGTGGCTCGGTGGCCACCAAATCGGCGGCCATAAGTGGGCGGCGAATCGGTGGCGATCGGTGGAGGTCGGCGGCCAAATTGTCGGCCTCCACTGCTTTCTCCGTCTCCGTCCCTTTAGATTCCCGAGTTCTATGCTATACGATCTACTAAAAGGGAATCAAAACAAGAAAAGGACAAAACAGAAAACGGGCTGCCGTGGGATGATCGGGGTGGTGGCTCGGCAACAGCCAAGAATGGCGCCACCACCGAGCCTCCCGACTTGATCCCCACTCCTCCGCAGCCTCAGACAGCACTGAGCTGCCGCTCTTCCGTAAACACAGAGACTAAGGAAAATGAACGCTGAAAATGAAGGCCCTAGCCTCCTATTTATAGAAAAAGAATTGGTCAAGCAGCACACGCAAGCGCCCTTTTCGAAAACGCAAAAGCGACGCAACTTTTGCAAACGGACTCCAAATTTAGCAAACTTAGTACCCATGTGGACACGAAATAAAATACCGGCACAATGACTATAAACAAGATATGCTTTAAAAGACCGATGAAAAGTCCGGTTTTTCGATAACTTCCCGAGTGCCAAACCTTCATGGGTGGTCGAAACCCTGATACTTAGTGTCTATGAATTCGCCATAACACACTTCACAACGCCTCGAGGTTTCGTGACGGCCGATCACCAAACAAAAGTCAACCTTTGACCTTTTCTCAAAAACGGTCATGCAAAATGTAAGTTTAGAAAGGACGGGTATTACAATCATAGTGTCAATAATATGTATTAACATTAGCTATAGGAAAATTGGACATCACTTTCCTATTCTTTATAGCTCACGGTTTTCATCTTTAATGTAGCAAATATTTTTCTAAATTTCTTATAAATTCTCACAACACTTAATCACTACCATGTATCACTAATACATCATAATATCCAACAATTATAACTCACACATCATTGTACCAATCCTTATAGCTCTCTAAAATTTTCAAACACGAACATACAATTTCTAAAAATTCTAATAAATTCACATAGCCCTTAATCAATGCTCTACATTAATAATATGCTATAATATCACTTAAACAATAATCATACCTTAACATATATTACACCAAAATTTTCGGTAATATATGTGTATTTAACACATGATTTCCAAAAATTTCCAAATAATCCACAATAAGTTCCATTACTAACATATATCATTAATCCATTAACATATGAACTTTATAAATTTCGATCACCCCTATTCATTTCATAAAGATAATTAAATTGGTAATTAAATCATCATATATGAACCATACTTAACATAATAAACAATATTTTCAAATCACTAAACATGATAGCATAATTCTTCATATTTGTAAGATTAAGAACATAAGCATATATATTAAAATCAAACGATTGAAATCTAAAATTTAAACGATAATTAAAGCGTGTTCGATTTCTAACCTTTCAATCGGCTTTGATTATTTGTGCAAAGGATTTTGTAACAAGGTTTGGGATATTAAAGGAAGAACACTCCTTACTCATTTTTCTCTCAATGCTCATAGAATGCGAGTTTGTAAGAATGGTGTTTTGCTATTATATTTACTTATCACTCGTGTTAAAACTAAAGGAATAAAGTAAATACTACACTTAATTCCCTTGCTTACTACTCTCGTCCAAACACATATATGAAAGACAAAATGTTATGGTGACTCACCACTATTTAAATACATCATCCTACCACCCTAGTAAATACACATCACAACACTTAATACATTTAAAGTTAAAGGAATAGCATCAAGTATTACACTTAATTTTTTGCCACACAACTCACGGCACTTCTCATCAATTGCAAGACAATTTTATTTAGTGACTCACCAATGCTATGTCATCACTAGTAAATACGCCTTACACAAATTTATCAATGTACAAAATAAATCCTACTTTTGATCACAATGCTCGTCACCTTGATTCTCCAAGGATGAGTTTTATTTTATTTGTCTTATTACACATATACAATTATCTACACACTAACACATGCAAGCAAATCACCTCCAAGAGTCCAACAATTTCTTCTTTCCTTTTAGTCCAACTTATACGGCTATCACAAATCAATTCATCCCAACTTGATTCCTTTCATTTAATTTACTTGGTTTGTGTGTAGAAAATATCTTACTATTACATATACCATTACACATAATTAACGCAACATAGTAAAATCAAAAGACTTTCAATTCTTTCTATTAATATCAAACACACAAGACTTTCATAAAGGTAATTGGTACACATTTTATTTTCATGCAATTTATAGTTATACGACATAATATATGTCTTAGATGATAAATTAAATCATAGGAAAATCATTACAATGATTTCATGTGTCAAACCCTAATTTTCAAATTAGGTTTTCAAAATTGCACATTTTATTCCATAATTATTCCTTAATTTCAAAGATTATTTTTATGATAAATAATGCTCTTATTACATAAAATAATCATAGGAATTTAAATATTATAATTCCTTAATCTTTAGACTTATTTTTGCGATTCGCCTCTAAACGTTGACGCTCAAAACGCCTCAAACGTTAACAATCGAACCATCTCAAAATGGTCGTAATAAAGTCGTAATCACTTTATTAATTCATTTCATTAATAATGAAATGTAATTCTAAGCTTCGTCACTTAGAAAAATTCACGTAATATTAACAATCGATATTCAATCGATGTTAGAATAATACTATCGAATGAATAGTATAAACTACATTCCTTAATTCATTGATCATTAGTGAAGATTACATAAGAATCTTCGTATCATAAATGATCGAAATCAATCTTCGATAATTTACTATTTCAATTATCGAGACGAAACCCTAGTTTACGATTTTTATTATCGTAATTGGGTTTTAAAACTTCGGGTATTACATATTCTATGCTAGGTCGACGAGCTTATCTTGCCTTCGCTCATCTGACGTGAAATCAGCTCGATCCTTGTGCATGTACTGTATGTAGGATCCTTACCTAGTTCGTAGCTCACTTTGTGATCTTCTTTATGATGATCAATGCATTGGTGATGACCTCCAACATATGACAGTGTTAGGCAGTGAGATAACTTTTGAGTCTAAACTTTCAGATCTCATAATTATCCACCGTGAACATATGGAGAAATGTTGACCTGCTATAGTTAGTTTCCATAACAGTAGATGTGTAGTTGTATGCAAAAAAATATAATTTGAAAGATATGTTCGAAAACAACGACCTCAGGGGAGTTAGTTGCTCTTGTGAACAACCCGCTCTGATACCAATTGATGGGTTCCACTGACTAGTACTAGTGTATGAGGAGAGGGGATACACCAGTTAGGCAAATGTAAAACTTTTTCATTCTACAAGTTTGACTAGGTATTGTGGCAGTAGCTGGTCAGTTAACTGATAATTCAGTACTAAAGTCAGTACTGCTGGTCAGTTCAGATATGGAGAGTCTTGTTTAGAGTTATACCAGTTAACAAACCTATGGATCACTGAGATAGTTTGTCGCTAGATCGATAACCACGTATGCATTTAAATATGGTGGTTACCAGATTGCCATCGAAAAGTTAAACTAGCTTAAACTGTAGGAAAAACTAGGTTTAGCCTCTCCGAGGATCTATCTTCGATGTTTAATTCACCATACATTGATTATATTCCTAGCATGCACCAGATAATTAATTGCAACACGTAGGGTTTTCTCGTGTTTACCTCAACTGCCGAGGTGGATCGAGATGAACGGATCGAGACTCGTGCTTTGACCTTCCGGACTATATCCCGGCCGCCCAATCTCCAACGCCGAGTGAGGACGATCTATGGAGAATGCTTCGAAAATCACCCAATGACTCTATATAATTTTCGAGAATCCTCACTATGGAATAATAGTGATGCACAAAATTTAGGTTTAATGGATTAAGGATTAGCCTTGATCTTATCTCTTACCTTATATTTATAATGCATTACCATAATCCCATAAGGAAAGGATCCATGCATATCCCATAAATATAATAATATCCTTATAGGATAAAGAGGATCAAATCCTTGCCTTGTAGAGTATAGGGGCCGATTTTACCTAGCTTACGGCCCTGGACGGGCCACCAGGATCAAACGAATGAATAAAGACGGCCTCAAATAAATTAATTTTCTTATGTTCAACCTGTAACATAAATTAATTTATAAACATTTATTCATGCCACTAGAGAATAAATGCCGACTTACCCTTTATTACCGGGTTGAGTCGGGCTTGCATTTAGACATTACGAATCCTCGATTTAAGATATCGACGTCCATTAATTATTTAGAGCATTTTGACCGCTTAAAATAATTAATATCTTTAATTCCTTAAGTAGTACCACTCAACCTTATTATTGTACTTGAGCTAACTCAACTCGCAGGTTTAGTACAATAAACCTTTGAGCTCCTTAAGGGACGCCATCATCCTAAACGGATAAGGTGACTCGATACGTATAACTAACATGACATACAAGCATTGCCACCACCTAAGACGCGGAGAATATTGGGTTAGAACATATAACCTCACCCATAACAAGTCAAAGTGATGGTCAAGATCTCATACTCACCTAATACCTTATCGAGGTTTAGATCATCGAAGTCACCGAGATCTTGGTTCTTCACGACGGTCGATAGAAGAACACATCTCACCGTGATCCTTCAATACGTAGACGCATCAAAGATACAAGTGATAAACGCAAGATTTTACACGCTTTTAGTTGATATTTGAAGATGAGTTTAGCTCGCTTAATGTGCGCTTATGTATCGATTCTTAATGTTTTATCTATTTCTAGAAGATAATGCGCTTGGGTATATCTTCGACGCTTTGCGTGTTTATATGTTGATAATCGAAGCAAGGAACGACGCACGAGCAAATGAGCAATCTGTAGTTTAGCGACCAGCCTAGCGGTCGCTAGCCTGGTCGCGAGGCAAAACACGCGAGCGCCTGTAAGAGCCACGGCCGCGACTGCGTCTCCGCGAAGCGAAGCTTCAGCGCCGAGAACTCACCGGACGATTTCGCGACCATTTCATAATCATAGCGACCGCTAGCCGGGTCGCGAGGTACAAAGCGAGCAAGGAGCGAAGCGAGCGAGAAGAACGCTGAGACATACCTAGCGATCGCGACTAGCGATCGCGAGGACCGGGTCGCGAGGCGGCGCGGTGGTGCAAATTAGGTTTCCACCCTTTTCTATAACAGGCAAGAGCCCTTGCGCTCCCATCGAACCCCATACGCCTGCACTGCTTTTTCTTTAGTTTTTCCTCGCTTTTCCATTCTTTAGCTTTATTCTTCATTTAGTTTAAGTCTAGTATTGTTTTTCCTTTGTTCTAGTTTAGTTTATCGTTTCGTGTTCGATCGAACGCTTTGTCCGATCGCTTTTCCGTTGTTTTCCGCTCGCTCGCTTGGGATCGATTCAAGACCAACCATTGTTCATCCAACGCTTCCTCACGGGTTTTATATATTTAATTTCGCTTTTATGGTTAAATCGTAATTTATTTCGATTATGATGTCCGCTAGTTTTCCGTCCTAATCCTGTGGTTCGCATGATTCGATCCTATATGTTGTGATTCCCGCTATTGTTATTTACCTTCCGTGCATCGACTCATGATTCGATTGTGCTTATTTATATGTGTTGATTTCGATCAATCTTGATGCATATCTAGTTGTCGGTTAATTACGAATTGTATTAATTATCAATCGTTATCGAATGCATGATACTTAATAAGTTTCGAGTCGTGAATCGAGATAGACATTCAGAGGAAGCATATTCTTAGTGATCCTTTCGAGTTGCTTATTTTCCTCTAGAGACGAATCGTGATAGGGAAAATTAGTAATCAATCGCCGCAATTATCGTGAATCAAGTTGTTGGTTATATATGTGATCTTCCGCTCTTGTCTCGGATTAAAACGGTTAATAATAAGGTGATAAACGCTGTAGGATAGGATTGGTGCATCCCTAGGGTTAGTCTTTCTTTATAGTTATCATCCGTGATTTTATTGCTTTATTTTATATTTCGCTGGTTATCTTTGCTTTGGATTAAATTCAAGCCCCAAAACCTCTCATCCTTTATCCGTGTCAATAATGATGAATGGTCGCTGAGCTAGCTTCTATGTTTTCGTGATACAATCTCGTGGATACGATACTGCCACCCTATACTTACACTTTTACGTGTGAAAAGGAGCGATCAACAAGCAACCAAGTCAAGTCACTTCTCATCTATACCAAGAGCCTATACCGACAACTCGTCCTCAAGTTGTCTCACCAGAAACTTTTATATCTCATTAAGCTCGACCAATCATACGCACTCTCGTGATCTTCACACATCGTATGATCTAACTTATATATGAGATAAGGGACATGATATATGTAATCAAGTAATCAATTCGGATAGGAGATTGTAATAGTGGTAACAGAAACATTGTATACAAGCTCAACCAAAACAAATTTTCAAAGATACAAATCCAACATAAACACTTAGTCCAATATGGCTTAATCAGTTTTATCTCATCAGTATCAAACTAATAGTGATATAGTGTTTCAAAACAATGTTGTATTGTTGTGTGCTGGTGATGACAATTTAATAATACGCAATGAAAATACAATAATGAATGTAAAGAACTGGTAATAAATACACTTGGTTTTTATGTGGTTCGGAGATATCAACTCCAATGTCCACAGACTGATTACTCAGTCAATCCACTAACTGAGATTTGTTCTTAGTTGTGGATAAAAAATATAAACCTAGATACAGACTTAACCTTACTGTATCCCACTGAACTTGGCATTTTTCATATGTTTGCTGGTGCTAGGAAACCTCAGATTGCTTAGGGTGCAGCTGACCTAAATCTCTTGTTTACAGGTGCAAGATAACCAAGCTTTCAGCAACTAACACTTTGTTGTCTACTTGCCTAAACTTCTACTTAAATTGGGGGGGTTTTATAGGTGAGGTTTTCCAACTAAAAGTTGAGTTGTCATGTGCAAAAACTCAATATATCTAGCTTGAGATATACAATGAGTATCCTAGACTTAAGAAAGTGTATGTCAAATCATGAGATGATAAATATATTTGAACTCTTAAGGTTTGTTGATAACATTGTAGACTTTCTTCTTCGAAACGCTGGGAATTAGTTCTCGACCTTTGAGCTTTTGAATGCTTTAGAAAATTCAATGCGCAACGCTTTGGTAACCTTCAAATGTTTGATTCGCGCTCATTTATGTATGAGACGATGAATAATATCATCGAGGGAATACCAATCACATCCTTCTATTTAACGCTTTAATTCTTCTCGCTTTAATCCTCGTACATCGTTGTCAGGGTCTGTATCATCGTACGTTGTATCTCTGCAAGTTTTCCGCATGTCAAGATCTTCTCAGATACGCTTATGACATGTGACGAGTCAAACACTCAAGGCTAAAATATCTCCATAGTTTTCTAGTCGAGTCGACTCTGTTTTATCAAGATGTCGACTTCGTGTCAGCCAATCGAGACCGCCTGCCTTTTATTAGTAGATGGACTCCGTCTTTTGTGAATTTGGAAAACCGAGTAAGTATGAAGCTTTTAGCTTGACTTTTCATCAATCAACTTTAACTTGGTATCGCTAGCTTTGACTACTTGTCAAGAGCTTTGACTATCGATCGTGTTCGACTTCCACCGCTAGTTTTGACTTTGTAGCCAGCTTCGCTTTCCAGCTTAGGCAATCAACTACCGTATGACACTTAGTCATATCTCCGACTTCTTTACTTTAGCAACGCCGAGACTTCGCCTTCAATCTTCCGACCCCGCCTTCAAACTTCGACTTCACCCAAAGAGCTCTATTCATCAACATCTTTATACTTCAGCCATCGACTTCACTCGCCCGACTTCGCCTTCAATCTTATGTACGCCGATCTTTAGTTGAGCTTACTATCATTGCATTGATAATGATACTCCTATCAACACGATCGACTTCAAGATCGCTTCAACTCATTCAATTCGATATGTCCAAACCGATAGTTCTTCTCACGAAACTTGTAACAAAAACAACTAACTCCAAAATAAGTGAGTAGCATAAGTTACATCCGAAGGTAAACATCAGTAGGGTTTTGGGATATAATCAAAGCACAAGGTTAAGATATAATTTTTTCAATAATTTTTCCCTTTTTGATGATGCCAAAATCTTATGAATTATATTGAGAACAAACCATATAAGTAGATAACCAGTTTCAGCAAAAGGGCTTGATTCTCCCTTACTATGATCATCATTCTCTACAAAACATGGTTAGTTTAGCATAATCAGTTTTACTTGATAAAGAGTCATTGGCTTCAGGGTAAACTGGATCATTTTCATAGATGATAGGTTGCTGAGATTACAAGTATACATCAATTATAATCAAAATCAGCAGCAATCATATATAGTTCTATTACATTTAGATCCAATCAGTTCATCTTCACATCTTCTGCATCTTCTCCTCATCAGTTAGCGACCATACATGGTAAAAACACATGCGACCAACTTCTTGAATCCCTCTGGCTGCTGCACTAGATCAATATGCATCAGTTCGACGGCTACGAAGGATTCTCATTCAATTCAGTACACCATCTTCGCTGAGCTTCTATTAGTTATACTGGTAATGATATTCCTATCAAGATGGTCGACTTCAAGATTGCTCTAACTGCCTCAGCCTGGTTTGTCCTAGCTTGTAGTTCTTTATCGAAACCTCAGAATAAAAATAACCAACTCCAAAACAAGTGAGTAGCATAAGTTACATGAAAAAGTAAATATCAACAGTAGTTTTGGGGTTTAATCAAAATACAATGTTAAGATAGAATTTTCCAAACAAGTTTATTATTCGTATATTCTATCGATCCTAAATCATATCATAAATGTAGTAATTTTATTGTGGCTATTTTAAGTGATATTGTCTCGTTACTGCCTTTTCCTATTAGATTTTACGTACTACTTACCGTTAAATCCATTTTTTTTGGAACAGAAAGGAAAAGAGAAATGCAATTCAGAGCCAAATCCTAAAAGATATAAATAACATAATCATATCCAACGTAGGCAAGTAAAAATAATATTTAGGGAAAAGAAAAGAGCAAATTAAAGGCAGAGTGATATTAAATATTGCAGATGCATGCATCATACAGCGGAATAAATATCCTTTGGCTGCTTAATATATTCCAATAATAATGCAGAATTGATTATCATGTTTGATACATGGTGACTGGATCATGGATTTGCTCGCAAAACATATCCGCTTTTATTATTGTTTTTTTCTTCATCACTATGCTTCTGTTTTCTTTATTTCGATCCAAATCTTATTGTACGAATAAGATGAAGGAAAAAGTATTTGGCCACCCAAGTCATGATGATTATTCAATTTTGTGACTACAGCATCCCAAATAGTTATTGATCGATATTAATTTCGTTAGGGAAATAAATGCGCAATGAACACGAGGGATTTACGTGGTTCGATCTTTAAAATAGATCTATGTCCATGGAGCAAGAGAGAGTATATGTGTATTGAGAGTGTGAAAGCGATTACAAAGAGAATAGTTGATCCTTTTTCGTCTAATCTAGCCTCTATTTATACACAATGATATTGAGTTCGACTTTAATACAAAGTTTTCTCTTATATGGATTCTTTTAGATATGCATCCGGGATTCCTTTAGATATCCGAATCTTCTACGCTCCACTTGTGAGATTTGAGTTGTAGTTGGTTTAGAGTCTTCGTCGAACTTACATAGGCCGAGCTTAATGTCGGAGCCCATTTATATCGGGCCCGATGCTTGGGCCTAGTAGTGGGTCAGATCTCTATCATATCCCTCCCAAAAGACGTGGAAGTGAGGTCGCTTTGGAGTGGACTGCTCGACATTGCCTCACCGAAATTCGTGGTCCGCGGTTGTATATCTCGCTTTGCTTTGTCGAGGCGCTCGCCAAGTCGATGTCGCTTGTTTACCGCCGAGACGCTCGCCAAGTCGATGCCATTGGGCTTCGCCACCGAGGCGCTCACCGGTTGTATGTTGCTTGGCTTCGCCCTGCCGAGGCATTCTACCAAAGTCGCATATCACTTGGCTTCGCCCTACCGAGGCATTATGCCGAAGTCGTATGTCGTTTGGCTTCACCTCACCGAGGAGTTATGCCGAAGTCGCATGTCGCTTGGCTTCACCTTACCGAGGTGTTATGCCGAAGTTGCTTTCGTTCGACCCAATCGTCAAGTCAATGCTCTTCATCTCGCCGAGGTTGATTATGGCATTACTTAACCGAGGTCGGATATACGACGTTGTGGTTAAATGCGTAACGTTGGGACGAGGTCGAACACGGGATATCCTATCGATGTCGAAAACGGGATCTGTCATCTGCATTTAATGTGCATTTAATGCGTACAGCAGTTGGGTTCCCGATAAAGTGCATATGGGAATAACTTCCATGATACGCCTTTTCTCATATCACTCTTTCCGTTTCTACTTTTCAAATTTCTCAAATTCTCTGACTTTCAGAAAAAGAGTTCAACTGTCGCCATTGTCGTTCTCACAGCGTTTGTGCCATCTTCATCGATTTCATATACAAAACCAGTAAGTTATTAATGGCTTCTTCATCTTTTTCTTCTGAGGAGTCTCGCGGTCATGAGGGTCGTATTGTGTCTGTGTCATCGCCGGATTCGCAGGCGGTTTTAGAAGTTTTTACACTTGATTCCCCCTTCCTTTCGTGCGTAGAATAGGATTCCCGCCTTTGAGGGATCTTGGTAAAGTTTCTTCTATTCCATCAATTTTGGAGGCCCCTGCTATAGTAGAGCTTGCTTCTAAATATTTTATTCAAATCTTTCGAATTTGTTGTTCTCGTCCCGAGGATAGGGCTAGTGCCCCTCCGGATGGCTTTGTGATGGTTTACGAGGACAGCCTTAAGGGCGGTCTTCGTATTCCTTTTCCCTATGTGTATGTCGAACTCCAACAAATGTTCGGCATACCTCTTGCCCAAATAACGCCAAATTCTTTTCGGCATTTAACGGGTCTCGGTGTCTATTGCCATCGGCATGACTTTCCTTTACCCCGCGCTGTTTCGCATTTTTCCAATTTAAGGCTAGTTTGGGAGATTTGTCACGACCCGACTATTTAATTACTTAATTAACCAAATAATCAGGCCGTGATCGGTTTAATAATCGATAACTCTTAATAACAATTGATTTTAGGAAATAAATTTTGAAAACAAACGGACAAAGATAACATTTGAAACGGGATAAGCCAACCCGCACTCGTAAGATATCCAACCACAACACGATCAAAATGAGGACACACTCACCATATATACATAGAAATTTCAAAAATTTACACTGTTTATCAAAAGTACGGTTTCAAAGTTTCAAGGTTCCAAAGAATGAAGATCAATGAATATCGTGTATGAAGACATGATATTCAGATATAACCAAACAAAGTAAAAGATCAAACGATATCTCACTCGCTTCCCCGCCACACCTTCTTCATACTCAACCTCGCATAGTAAAAACATTTTGAGGCATGAGTACCGTAAAGTACTCAATGGATAATGCCAATATATCTTTCAAAGTTAAACATTTTATTCAAGAAAACATTTCTTTCAAGTAGCAGCTCATAAGACAATCAATTAGTGATTCATAAGAAAACTTTCACATAATAACATGTCACCACACTTTATTTCAAACATACCGCATAACATACCCGAGTTGGTCCCAAGGATAGAACCACGGTCATACCCTCATCTACGCTATACGGTAAAGTAAGTAGGCCTCCTCCCCAATACCATGGCCGCCTACATTTGCAAGCTCACACCATCTACCCCGCACAAGACATAATATTTTCCTACCGAGATAGGTAATCGTCATACCCACAATGTGGTAAAATATTTAGCATAATTATCATGTGGTGATCAAATGCTTTCACAAGAAATCAAGCTCATAACATATCATAGGTTTTACTTCAAAATAAAGTTCAGAATGATTACCCACCTCGTGACGCTTAATCTAACTCGTGCGATTCTTCGCCTTTACTTCTCTCGTCCCCTCGCTTAATCCTTAAAACATAGAATTATGATCAATCTTAGAAATATTTCTTACCAACTTAACTATATATTGATAACTATCAATTAATATCTAACATGTCTTATTAACGTCAAATTCTATCGAAATTTCGGCAGAGTAACGTCTAGAATGTGTACAACCCAAATACACCAAACCACTCCAGTTTCATCCCAAACTCCTCAATATCATCATTATATGATCAAACATACATTCAAGATTCTAAAAATAAGATTAATACTATCAATTTAACATTAATCGCCTAAGGCGATTAACTAGTTATATATATACATTTCGACATTTTGAACATCTACAACCCATTAATTATCAAATATCACATAATTATGTTAAATTAACATCATTGATCATTAATTCATGATCCATTCAATTATAGATCCATTATATCACATATGAACATAACTTTCAACCTAAACTTTAATTTTGTAACTTTTGATATCTATGTTCAAAATTCCGTAAATTCTACTTAGACCTTATTTTTATCATAGATCTCAAATATCAATTCAAATCCATCAAATAAAATCAAGAAATCATAGTTCCTAATGTCCCCTTTATTTTCAAAATTTTGAGATAAATTGTATATGTTTAGATTAAATTTCTATAAATTCATATTATGCATTATTTATATCCCCAAGATAATTATCATGTCAAATGGATCAAATAAAATCAAAATCATCAAGTTCATGTTACTTAAATTTTTGAAAATTTTAAGAATTAAACTAACATGATTTATTTTTTTAATTTCTTCATTCATACGGTGTTTATAAGCATATTTAAACATATATTTAATCTTAATTAAATCATATCCTAACATATAGATGATATTCAAAGATTAGGGTTTCATGATCAACACTTTAATAATTACTATAAAATTTTGGCTACTACAAGATTATTTATCACCTCGTCGCCGCTCAAAGCATGTATGAAGTCAGTACTCAACCGCGTAAGTTCTTCTTCCGTCGGGCTCGACGAGTCCTTTGAGTTCGCCTCGAATTGGAGAAGTTATGGACGCGCCACCGATGATAGCTCGGTGGCCCAGAGGCGGCTGACAAGATTGGTCTTGTGGACGGTGTTTATCGAGGTCGAGCTCTCGCCACGGGCCGAGCCCTTATGATCCCGATGCCGCTGGAGCCGGTGAAGGCGAGGCCTCTTCTTCACTTCATCTCTTGATTGATTTTTTTTTGTTTCTCCTTGTGCTAACTCGACTTTATTGTTCTCTCGCAGGACTTCCTTAAAGGAAAGAAAAGAAGAGGTCGAACTGGTCATGAGCCTCCACCTGCTGGCGGGCGTGTCCGGTGCCTCTTCTGAGAAGGTCAAGTCCCAGCCACAGCTGCTTTGGAGAGCCGAACCAGAATGAGCTCGCTCACCCCCGCCTAAGCCATGCCTCGTCAAGGAAAAGCGCTGGTATCTCCTCCCACCGCGATGTCGACCGCGAGATCATCTGCTCGTGCCGCACGCCGATCCTTCCCCGAGGTAATGCATTTGTTATATGCCACCCAGTTGTCTTGATGTAGTTTGTTGACACGGGTGACATCTATACAGGGGGCCGAGGTGGTGAAGACCGAGCTTTTAAAGGCGACGGAATATCTGGGTGACACCGTCGCTCGGTTCGACCAGGTGGCCCGGTATTCCCAGGATTTGGAGGAGGAGAAGACCCTCCTTGTACAAGAAATATCTGAGGCTGAAGCGAAGGCTCGGCACACGGCCAAGAAGGAGGCCGCGGCTGTGGCGGCTGCTGAGGCAGCGAAGTGGGAGAAAGCGGCTGAGACGGCAAGGGCCGAGGTGGCGGTGGCGAGGGCCGAGGCTGAAGTCGGCCTGTTGAAGGTCTAGGTTGAGGCCGCTCGATGTCGGGAGGCCGAGGTGGTGGCTCCGCAAGGAGAGCTTCTCCGCGCCTTTGCGGAGAGGTTGTTCTTGTCGAGGAGTTTCTCCGGCTGGTCGGGCGACTGGCCGAGGTTCCAACACTCGCGTGGTAGCGCCAATCTCGATGAAGTTGCCGAGACTACCCGCATTTGGATAAATCCAAGCACGGCACGAGGTGATGGAGAATGAGGCCCCGCCGCAAGCTTACGCCGAGGTCCTTGCTCGGCGGCTCAAGAGCTTGCCCGCGTCGGCGAATCAAGGCCCCTCCGATCTTGCCGATCGCAGAGTTAGTTCGCTCATGCTCGGTGGACCGGGACCTCCGATCGAGACAATAATGGCCGATCCGGGTCAAGGGCCGAGGGCGGCAGGGCACGCCGAGGTCGCGAAGAGGCGAGGTGGCGCAGTCGGAGTCGGCGAGGTGGTTGGCTTCGGAGCTCGAAGGAGGCCGAGGTCGCCGAGTTCGAGCAAGGAGCTGGTGGAGGGATCGGTTGATCCTTCTTTTCTTTTCTTTTTTTAAATGTATATGTACCTTAACAAGTTCCTGCCTTGATGGCTTTAATAAAACTCCCCAATTTTGATGGAAGAAATTTTTGTCTTTTGTTCTTGTCTCCAGTCTTCTCCTGAATTTTTGATGTATCGCTTGGTTGGACCAAATTAAAATATCGACTCTGCCTCGAATCTAAAAAGGTGAAGTCCTTCATTTAGAGGCAGACTTGGCCATGTGGTGAGGCCGACGTCCAACTGTGGCTTCTCAAGAGAAGTTTGACGAGCTTCAGGCTCGATTTTTGGAGTTGGAGGAGAAATTCGAGATCGCAGAGGATAAGGCCAAATCGGTCGCCAATGAGCATGCTGAATACAAAGCGGTTATCCGCCGAGGTGGTGGAATAACTATCTCGAGGTCGGTTAAAGTTTCGTAGCTCGCACTCACTGCTGGAGGTATAGGGAAGAGTATGGTCGAGACTCCTGGCAATTTCAGGAGCAGTATGCCGACCTGAAGAAGCTAGGTGGCCTCTACAAGATCGTCATAAATCGTCATCCTTTCCTAGAGCGGGTGCTTCGATCGAGGACCAAGGCTTCTTCGTCCAGAGCTCCTTCTCCTGCCGAGACTTCTTCTTCTCTTCCGATGATGTGGAATGTCGACGACATTTCTCTCGAGTTTTTTATGCAAGATAGACGTCGCCCATCGAGAAGCCGGGGTCGTGTATCATTGAGCGGCCGAGGTCGTTCGACGAGAAAAAGAGGCCGAGCTGGCCGAACTCCCGGCGTCGATCGAGGACGAGGCAGAGGTAGGTATAGGGTTAGCATAGATGAGCTGTTGAACCCCGACTTCTCTAGGGATTGGCTTAGCTTTTCCCAGCCTCCTGGGCCTTCGTCGTCCTCATAATGTATGCGTTTGTATATTTTGGAAATAAGAACAAATTTTTCTGCCTTAGTGTTGATTTTCCTTCTTAAGCAAAGCTGCATATGTTTCATCCTCGTAATCAAACGAAGGTAGATCGTCCTTGTAATAAACGAAGGTAGCTCATCCTCGTATTAAATTAAGGTAGTTCACCCTCGAAATAAACGAAGATAATTCATCCTCGAAATAAACGAAGGTAGTTCGTCTTCATTTTAAACGAAGGTAGTTCATCCTCAAAATAAACGAAGGTAATTCATCCTCGAAATAAACGAAAGTAGTTCGTCTCAGATAAACGAAGATATTCATCCTCAGATTAAACGAAGGTATTCATCCACAAAATAAACGAAGGTACGGGTTCCTTATTCGCAAGAAGTATCGCTAGGGTGGTCCCTCACGCTGCTTAGATCTCCTCCTTAGAGGTATAGTTCATCCTCCAAGAGGTATAGTTCATCCTCCCAAGAGGTAGTCAGACATGGGAAGAGGTAGTATGCATAAGTGACACATGAAATATGCAAGAAAAAGATTTTATTAATAAAATACGACGTAACAACAAAAAAAGACCGAAAAGACGATCGCATGCACTCAACCTCCGACATGACGTTACAAAAAAAAATGCGACATAAATGAACAACTTTGACACTTATGCAAAATATCTCTTGAGATGGATGATGTGCCACGTATTGGGTATTTGCTCATCGGATATATGTGCGAGCTTATATGACCCTTTTCCGAGGACTTCTTCGACCTGGTAAGGCCCTTCCCATGTGGCTTCCGGTTTATCGAGCTTTGCGGCTTTACTGACTTCATTATTTCGAAACACGAGGTCGCCTACTTAGAACTGTTCGATTTGACACTGGTTGTAATACCAAGCTACTTGTTGCTTGCACCGAGCTTCTAATGTAGGCGAGCTCTCTTTCTTCAAGCGCATCTAGGTCACCATAGATTCTCCTATTTACTTCAAACCGAGAAGTCGATAAAGCGGGGCTCGGCATACCGATCTCTACAAGGATTACCGCCGGTTCCATACACCAAACCGTAGTGTGTTTTCCCGCTCGATGTCCGAGGTGTTGACGACACGACCATAAGACTTGGCAAGTTTTCCACCCGCTGCCTCTTTACTCGATCGAGGCGAAGTTTTAGTCCTTTAACGATGATCCTATTGGTGACTTCGGTTTGACCATTTGCTTGAGGACGGGCCACCGAGGTGAATCTTTGTCGATCCAAGCTCTCGCACCACTCTTCAAGACCTTATCTCGTGAACCGAGTCCCATTATCCAAACGAGGATATGAGGGATGCCGTTTACACCATATTCTTCTGACGGTTGAGGATGTTTTTGCTTGTGATTTTCACCAAGGGTTCGGCTTCCACCCACTTCGTGAAGTAGTCGATCGCGACAATCAGAAATTGAAACTGCCCTGGAGCTTTGCAGAAAGGGCCTACAATATCAATCCCCCATTGCATAAATGGCCAAGGGCTTTGCATGTCGACGAGGTCGGCTTGAGGTAGCCTCGCACGCTTCCATGAATTTCGCACTGGACATTTCTTCACGAGGTCAATCGAGTCTGGAACATCGCCGCCAATAGTATCCCCATCGCATGACTTTATTCGACAAGGCGCGGGTCCGATATGATTCCCACATGATCCCTCATGTACTTCTCGCAAAGACGTAATCGCCCGCTCGACTCAAACACCTTAGGAGAGGTCAAGGTATGATTTTCTCAGAGAATTCTCGCCCAAAGATATATCGCAAAGATTTGCTCAAGATTTTCCTAGCCTCGAGTCTATCATGGGGTAGTTCGCCTTCTCCAAATATATTTGAATGGGGTTATCTAATTAGGTTCCTTGTCCGAGACTATGTTGACTTCGACCGCTGCATCGCCTATGCTTCGCCTGACTTTCACCGCGGGCTTGTTGATGACGAGGTCGCTTTGCTTAAAGTGTCACCGCTATTTTGCTCCTCGATGCGAACCAACTGGAAGTATGAGAAAGATCACAGAAGCTGGCTTTTTCAAGGTATTTTTCATCCCGTCTTTTGCCTCGATGTGTCTTACTATGACTTGAGAATTGTCAGGTACTTGTACGGCTCAGATCCGAAGACTTTGAGCTAGGCGAAGTCCCGTGATTAAGGCTTCAGATTCTACTGCTATTCGTATTTTTAATGTAAACCAAGTGCGAGGTTATCTCTTATCCATCCGACTTATGAGCAAGATGCCCGCCCCATCGCCTGCTTTTTCCCAAGCTCCATCCACATAGATTTGCCAGCAATCTTCGATGGTTCCTTTATGGGTTCGGCCGACGTTATCCGGGTCGGCTCGGGTTTCAGCTTTTTCGCGGGTTAGCCTCGACAAGAAAGTCCGCTAAGGCTCATCCTCGATGGCTCGACGAGGCGTAAAGAGATGTCGTGTCGCCCAATTCAATCGCCTCACTTCGCAATTCTCCCGAGGCTTCGGGTCACAACACTTGCCAAGTGGATGATCGGTGAGAACTTGTATGGGATGTGCATCAAGTAAGGGTATAGTCTCCTTGTCGCATTTACTAATGCCAAGGCCGCTTCTCCAATGGCTGACACCTCATTTCCGCCCTTTAGTGTTCGGCCGATGAAATATACAGTGAGTCGACATCCGTCCTCTCGCACTCAAAACCGCACTTATGGTTTCGTCCGAGGTGGCGAGGTATAGGGAAAGGACTTCTCCTTCTTTCGGGACGGATAAAATGGGAAGTTTGGTGAGATAGTTCTGAGATCTTCAAAAGTCGTCTTGTGCTTATCATCCTGTGAGAACTCCCGAGCCTTTTGAGTATTTTGAAAATGGAGTCGCTATCCACGCTTTTGAAACAAAGCGGCTTAGTGCAGCCTATGCAGCCCGTCAACTTATGCACGCCGTGGATGGTTTTCGCATCTTTATCTCCAAATGGTTTGAACCTCGACGGTTGGCTTTTAATCCTTCTTGTGAGACCCAAGACCTCAAAAATTTCCACACCGAACTCGTGAATGTACACTGGGGTTTAGCTTTAGGTTTACTTTTGAAGTAAGCCAAGGACAATCTTGAGGTCGGCAACACACGTGGCTTCCTCTTTCTTTTCGACGACTATGTCATCTACGATACCTCCACATTTCGACCTATGTAGGGCTGAAATATCTTGTCCACCATTCTTTGGTAGATGGCCCCGTGATTCTCGAGTCCGAATGGCATCTTCTTATATGCAAAGACCCAAAGTCCGTAATGAAGGCTGTTTTGACGCGCCCTCGTAACTCATCGTGACTTGGTGATATCCTCAGATAAATCCAAAAGTCAAGACTTCAGATCCGACTAATGCGCCAACCTTTTGTCGATATTTGGAAGGGTACGCCTTTTGGGCAATGTTTATTGAGATCGTGTAATCGATACACATTCGCCATCCCCTCCTCATTTCTCGACCATCACCGGTTGGCTATCCAGTCGATATTTGACTTCGAACAAGATGCGTGCTTTTAATAGTTGGTTCACCTCGTCATGTATGACCCGATTCTGCTCACCGTGTTTTGCATGTTTTTGTTTTGTTTTTCTTTGTTTGTTTTCGACTAATTGATTCTTTTTGGTCATATTAGAATATCTTTGTCGAATCATATTCGCTTGGTTTTGTGTAGGAAATGATTGCGCTGAACATTTCTTGCTTGAAGAGCGCACCTAAGCGCCGGACTCGGCGTAGCCGGGCACTGGTGCGCAATGCGTCGCCCGCATCGGGTTAAGAGCCGAGTCCGCGCTCGATGTGCGCCCGGGCGCTTGGTACGCCCCAAGAGCTCGCGTCCGCGCATGCGTGAGTCCGCGCCGACACGCCAGTAAGAATCATCCCGAGAGCGCACGCGTCCGGGCGTTGGGAGCATGAATCAAGACCACCGGCCCGGTCGGCCGCCCCACGTCGGGCGCCGGGTGGTATATGTAAGATCTCGCCTCGAGACTGTAAGGCGTCCGGTGCCGCATTCAAGGTCTCGCGCTGTGTGCCTTTCTGTTTTCATCCGTAGGCTCGACGAGTCCGGGCTCCTCGCGCTCCAGCCGCTAGCTAGCCCATCCGAGGGCGTGCGCGTCCGGCGCTTGTCGTGAGTCCGGCGCTGGGCTACCTTATTTGCGAACGCACGCGTCCGGCGCTGCGCGTTTCTTTGGGCCGCTATATATACGTTTTTAAACACTGTAACCCTACGTTCACTTTTCATTTTTTTTATTTTTCCGTCTTTTTGTTCGAGAGCTTCCAGACGAGAACTTTTTCTCTGGTTCTTAGTTCAATTTTTATTCCTTCTCTTGTCTTTGGATTTGATTCAAGAATTATTGTAAGGATTATCGATTCGCATCAAGTATGATTATCAATTTCATCGCTCGCTTTTGTTCGTAAGTTTCTTCTATTGCTTTTTTCCGTGTAATTTTTTTTATTATTTGATTGTTATTAAGTTTTACGTTGGGTTAAGATTAATTTTGATATTCGCTAAGTAATCTTGTCTTCCGCTTAATCTTTTCGATTCATGTCTGTGGTTTATAATTTCGATTCCATGTTCTTCGATTTAGGTTTAATTTTACCTAGATAATTTATCCGCTTTGTCAATTTCCGCCTAGTTAATTCGTCCTTCCTTCTTTATTTATTCCTTGCCTAGGTCATCAATCTACCCTTCGAGATTAGAGTGTTTAGGAATTTATTTGTTTTCGTGTGGTAACTTAGTAACGACCTGTTAAGTTTTCCTTGAGAGACGACTAGGGTTAAATTTCCCTACTATAACACCTCATTCGATTAGAGTCAATTAAGAGTATACTTTGATTGAAACAAATTTTGGCGCCGCTGTCGGGAAAACTTTAGCGCTTATTAATGTTGCATGTTTTCGCTTTTATTCTTCTCCTCGCTTTCTTATTTTGTACCGCAGCTATGCTTGATCTCGCTTGTCGAGTGTTGTGTATGCAGGACGCCAAGCCTAACTCCTAGATTGGCATCCCGCTGAAGTATACCGCAGCCGAGGAAACCGCGACCGCCTTAGTGTGGCGGACTTTTAATCACTCCGACAGATAGCTTCGTGAGGACAGCTCTCTCACACTGAAAGGGATTTACTACCGCCGAGAATCTTTTGTTTGAGAATTCCTCCGAGGATCATGGGAGACCAAGAAACAATAACCATGAGAATGTGAACAACAATCATGACGGAACACCGCCTCTCCCGACGGGGATTACTCCGCCCTAAGATAGGGAGACTACAATCCTATCGGTCGCGCCCGCAAAGACGTGGGTACGAGTTGAAGCCAAATCATTTCAACCTCATTCCCACTTTTCACGGCATGGCAAATGAGGATGCCCTAAGTTTTATCGAGAATATAATCAAGTGGTGCGCTATTCCTCTGTTGGGCCTCGAATGAAGAACATTGAAGATGCGTTGTTTCTCCTATTCCTGAAGGATAAAGCCAAGTCTCGCTTATGAGCTTTCACGACTCTCTCGAAAAATTGGAACCCGTGGTGGAGCAGTTCATGTTGAGGTTCTATCTGCAACAGAAGACCAAGGATCTTCGATCTAAAATTATGACATTCAAGCAGGATCTAGATGAGTCGTTCCATGAAGCGAGAGAAAGATTCAAAGAGCTTCAAAGGCAATGCCCACATCACTTGTTCCCGCTGGTTCTTTTGTGCCAATTCTTCTATGACGGATCCCGAACCGATCAGAAAAGGCTGACGACGCAGCAGGGGGCAACATAGCTCATATCACGGCCGAGGCTCTTGACGAAATCTTTGACGTCATGGCGAGCAATTCCCTCCAAAAGGCATCTAGTACACGCCGATCTTCTGTCAACTCATTGGAGACGGGATCGGATTTGACGAGGCAGATGGCGCAGCTCATGAGAGAGATGAACGAGATGAAGATGAAGCAGGCTGAGTTCCCTTCACCACCCCAGGAGTTCGCTGCTCCTTCGTAGGAGTTCGGCGCACCCCCTCAGGATTTCTCGATGCATCCTTGTGGGATTTGCATGGAAATGGGACATACAGCGGATATTTGTCCTAATATGGGAGCGCCCGTCTATGAAGGCGGAGTAGAGGCTTATGCTATGCAAGGTTTTCAGCCTCGACAACCTTATGAGCCGAGGCCGACCTATGAGCAAAACCACCATAAAGACAACTCTAGATGGAAGAATCGGAACCAAGGTCAGGGTTCGGGTTCAAACACACGCACTCGATGCCTCCCCGCACACCGCATTCCATCGTAGCAAGACACCGCTCAAGAAGATTCATCAAGTCAGCAGACGATGGTCGCAGATCAATATCCACAGCAGTCATATCGACAGCCGTCATTTCCACAATATCCTTACCAGCAGCAGCCACCGCCACCTCAAGAAGATTCTCTCAAGCACGCACGAAGAATACCCTCAGCAGCCTCCACCGCCTCAACAGTTTCCTCACGGCCACCCGCAATCTCAGCGGACGCCTGCTGATGATTCTCTCGATGCCTACATCGCTAAGAATAATCAGAGGAATGACAGTACGGAGGCGACGATGAGGCGTCTTGAGGAAACTATGGGTCAGATTGCCACTTCTCTTAATGAGATGAGGCAGCAGAGTGAAAGGAACAAGTTGCCCGGGCAAGCTCATCAAGCTCATGCCGTGACGGTGCTCCGAAGTGGAAAGGAAATCGATCACATGGTGACTATGCCGACTCTTGTACCTTCACCGGCACCCACTGTCGTTGTTGAGCAACCTCATGTTGAAGAAGAGGTTCCTGAGAAGAAAGATGAGAGTGAGTTGAACAAAGCCGCCAATCCGTATGTTCCGCCGGGACAATCTTCAAAGACTTTGTTCAAGCCCCGGGTCCCTTATCCCCATCGGTTGACGAATGCAAGCAGACCAACAGCTCAAATGATTTCTACAAGTTGTTGTCTCAAGTACACGTTAACCTGCCTCTACTGGACGTCATCCGGGTTGTCCCCGCCTATGTGAAATTCTTTAAGGAGCTCACCTCCAAGAAGAGGAACTGGGGAGACATTGCCAATGTGGTCATCTCCGAGACGGCTAATTCAATCATGCAACTTCCCCTTCCACCCAAGCTTCGCGATCCAGGTAGCTTTATCATTAAGATTGCTATGGGGAATGGGAAAGAGGCCTTAGGTATGCTTGATTTGGGGCGGAATTAATTTGATGCCTTATTCTATCTTTCAAGAATTAGGTCTTAAGGAGTTGAAACCCACCGCATGACCCTTCAATTAGTCGATAGATCTATGAGATACCCCAAGGGGTAGTGGAAAATGTTATGTTAATGTGGGGGTCCGATTATTTTGATGGATTTTGTGGTCTTGGAAGTTGGGGATGTACGGAGGATGGTAGGTCTCACATCGCTCTCCTCGGTAGACCGATTATGGCCACCACTAATACCATGATAGATGTTAAGAGTGGTCCGATTAAGATGATCGCTTTTAGGGACCACGTTACATTTTCTCGTTAGAGATAGCCTTAATGCCCCTACCGCTCATTATATTGATGATTGTGCTTTGTCGGTGCTATTGAGCCCTTGGTCGAGAATGTATTTTGCAGCACACACAGTTGAAGAGGTCTTCATGGGATCGGCCGACGAGCAAGAATTAGCACGTGAGCTGGCAAGCTTCCCCGAGCCATCTGTTGAACTCAAAGAGCTTCCAACGCATTTGAAGTACGTGTTCCTAGAGAAAGGGAGAGCTGCCGTTGATCATCTCCTCGACGTTGTCTCGGTATGAGGAAGATGCGTTGATTGGTGTTTTGAAGAGGAACAAGCTTGCCTTCGGGTGGAGTTTGGCTGATATCCGTGGCATTAACCCCGCCACATATATGCATCGCATCACCTTGGAAGAAGGAGCTCGCCCAACGAGAGACGGTCAAAGGAGGTTGAACCCTGTGATATCTGAAGTAGTGAAGAAGGAGATCTACAAACTCCTTGGCGAAGGCCTCATCTTTCCGTCGCCGATAGTGAATGGGCGAGCCCTGCATGTAGTGCCAAAGCATGGGCATTATCATATCGAAAATAGCAAGGGGAGTTGGTGCCCCGAGCCACCACGGATGGCGATGTGCATCGACCACCGGAACCGAATGCCGCCACCAAAAGGATCACTTCTCTACCCTTCATTGATCAAATGCTTGATAGGTTAGCCGGTCACGATTTTTATTGTTTTCGACGGTTTGTCCGGTTATCCATTGCTCCGGAGGACCAATCCAAGACGGCGCTCACGAGCCCGCATGGGACATTTGCTTACCGCCAGATGCCGCTTGTCTTTGCAATGCACCGAACCTTCCAACGGTGCATGATGTCCATCTTCTCGAAAATGATCGATGATCATACATGGAGGTATTTATAGATGACTTTTCCGTCTTTCGCCTCGCTTGATGACCGTCGCTAAAATTGATCATGTGCTTAATAGACGTGTTGAGAGTCATTTAACTTTAAGTCGGGAAAAGAGTCATTTCATGGTTAAGAGCGTATAGTTCTCGGACACTTGGTTTCTCGTGATGGGACCGAGGTGGATAGGCCAAAATTGATGTTATTGGGAAATCGCCCCACCGCTGACGTTAAGGGATTAGGAGTTTCTTAGGGCATGCGGGTTTCTACCGTAGGTTTGTTAAGGATTTTTTGAAAATCTCTCAACCCTTGTGTCGTTTGCTTGCCCAAGACGTGCCATTTGTGTTTGATCATGATTGTATGCATGCATTCTCTGTGTTAAAAGAGAAGTTGACTAGTGCCCCCGTGGTTGTAGCCCCGAACTGGAATGAACATTTTGAGATCATGTGTGATGCTAGCAATCATTCTGTAGGGGCTGTTTTAGGGCAACGTGTTGATAAGATGCTCCTGTAATTTACTATGCTAGTTCTACCTTGAATCATGCATGTGAATTACACGACAATTGAAAAGAAATGTTAATGTGGTTTTTCTTTAGAAAAATTCGCCTTATATCATAGGTTCTAAAGTGATTGTTCATAGTGACCATGTAGCTTTAAGGTACTTGTTAACCAAACCTCAAGCCAAGCCTAGGTTGATCCGCTGGGTTCTTCTCCTTCAAGAATTCGATTTAGAGATTAAGGATAGGAAAGGGAGTGAGAATTGTGTGGTCGATCATTTGTCTCGCCTTCAATCCCCGAGTGTTAAACTTTGCATGAGACTGCATAATGATTTTCCTTATGAAAAAGTTATGCGGTCTCATCTTCCCGTAGTTCACCGACATTGTGAATTATCTTGCTTGTGGGGAGATGAGACTCGATCTAACCTTTCGTGAAAGGAAGCGCTTAACCTTGTGCAGTGCAATATTTCCGGACGAGCCATATCTATTCAAATTCGAGAAGGATGATGTGATCCGTCGATGTGCTCGAGGAAGAGCAAATCCAAGTGTTGGGAAGATGCCACAATGGTAATTATGGAGGGCATTTCGGCGGACAAAAGACTGCGTTCAAGGTCCTCCAATCGGGATTCTACTGGCCATCATTGTTCAAAGACGCCCAAGCATTCTACCGTGCTTGTGATCGATGCCAACAAGACGGGATCTATAGGTGCCGGAATGAGATGCCTCAATAATATTCTTGTGGTAGAAATTTTGATGTGGGGAATCGATTTCATGGGACCATTCCCTAAATCTTTGGTTTTGAATATATTCTCGCTTGTTGTTGACTACGTGTCCAAGTGGGTCGAGGCTATCCCCACCGGACATGTGATTCTTATATCGCCTCAAGTTTGTGCAGAGAATATACGTGCAGGTTTGGTTTTCCCAAAGCAATCATTAGTGATCGAGGAAGCATTTTGCAACAAGTTGTTCGAGAAGTTGATGAAGAAGAGGATTAACCACAAGGTGGCGACGCCTTACCATCCACGACATCGGGACAAGCCGAGACTAGCAATCGGCAAATCAAGAGGATCCTAGAGAAAATGGTCCAACCTTCTCGGAAAGATTGGTCCACCAAATTACTCGATGCACTATTCGCATACAAAAGCATTCTTCGAATGAGTCCTTACCGCTTGGTGTTTGGGAAGGTGTGCCATCTTCCGTGGAGATTGAGCACAAGGCCTTGTGGGCCATCAAACCATTTCTTTGAGTTGCAAGATGCTTCCCATTTGGATGTTACAACTCCTGAGTCAAGAATTACGCAATGAGGCATATGACAATGCCCGAATTTACAAAGAAAAAGTGAAGGCGATCCACGACAAACACATTGTGCACAAGGATTTGAAGCCGGTATGAAGGTTTTATTATTCAATTCCGCATCAAGCTTTTTCCCGGAAGTTGAAGTCTCGCTGGAGTGGCCTGCTCATCATCAAGGAAGTGAAGCCGTATGGTTCGGGTTGTGCTCACTAAAGAAGGTTCGCACGAATCGCTCGAGGTCAATGGTCAACGTGAAGCTCTATGTAGAAGGGGTCCGACCTCCTTCATGGTGGAATCTATTTTCGTCACGACCCTTAATCGTCATGATTTATCCTTGTCGAGCTAATGACAAGAACGAGCACTCGTGTGGAGGCAACCCACGCTTTTTTGTTTTGTTCGTGTTTTCCTTCGGTTTTGTCCTTGTTTGTGTTTTGATTTCTTTTGTGGTTTTTTTGGTGCGCAGTTGAGGAGTAATTTTATCTAGAATCGAACATGGTCGAAAAAGTTGAAGCGGTGCAAAATAACGTCCGTGGAGGTACCCCAGGCGCCGGACGCGACGAAATCGGCACCGGGTACGATATCAATCAATTTCGTCAGAGGCTCGGACACGACGAAGCGCCGGACGCGGGGTGAATCAAAACTTTGTCAGCGAAGCACACCCAGCGCCGGACGTGGCGAAACCGGCACTGGGTGCTAAACAAAAGTTAGGCGATGGTGACCCAATACGGACGCCATGAAACCGCGCCTGGTCCATTATTTATTTATTTTTCCCGTTAAAAAATAAAATAAAAAATAAATAAATAAATCAATCAATAATTTTGGTATATATATATATGTTTGACGTGAATTAGGGTTTCAACCTTATTTGCGCCGCTTATGCTATTTCTCTCTCGCGCAACCTAGAACAAATCTTCTCCTCCGTCCGACGCCGCTCGCTCTCCCATCGCCGCTGCTTCACCGTGCGTCCGGCACTTGCCTCGAAGCGCCGCGCGTCGCATGCCAAGCCTCATTCTCCGTCCGGGGCCTTTCCTCCGTCCGGCGCCGCGCGCCTTTTTCCAAGTCCGACGCTTCCTTCCGTGTCCGGTGTTTCCGTCCGTGTCCAGCCCGAAGCACCACGCGTCCACTCCGTCCGGCGCCACACGCCCGTCCAGCGCTGCACCTGCACCGCACGCCGCGCGCCACGCCTCGTTTTCATCCGCGCTGCTCGAAGCATCGCGCGCCTGCCTCGCCGCTCCGTCCGCGCTTCCTCCTTCCTCACATGCCGCCTCGCCTCCGTGTTTCACCTCATTTGGAAATTCAGTGCCCACTTCCACGTATTTCGTTATGGTTCGGACTAAGAATGCGGCTGGGTCCAGTTCCCGTCACCCTCAAGCAGACGATGTTTCTATGGAGGAACCCGATAAGGATATCAGCATTATGTACTCTGCCACTTTCCCGGTACACAATATCGCCGTTTTGCATTTTAAGAAATCACACCTCCGCGTCAATTCAACTGGCAATTGATGCAGAGTTTAGGTCTTGAGGATAGGGTTAAGAAGTATTTGAAAATTTTGGGATTGCTTCAATATGCTTTGATGGATTTACCTGGTTACAATCCATTGTTGATTGAATTCTACTGTACGATGTGTATTGATGATGAATCCGATTCCTTGTCTTGTCGTCTGTTGGGACAAGAGTATGTTATAACGCCTTGTATTATGAAGGGGGTGTTTGGTTTTCCGACTTCTGGTGCACGTGGTGTGCCCCATTCATTCAATGTTAGAGAGGCTTGGCAGGAGTTATCAGGGTTTAATAACTTGTCATCAGTTGGAATGCCGAGTGGTTTTATCAAGGATGAAGCATTGGCAATGGTCCACAAGTTTATAGCATTCAATGTTTTCGGAAATGAGCAGGCTAATAAGGTGAATACTGTTAAGGTCTTCCTGCTCACATGTGCTGTAAAGAAGACGAAGATTTCGCCGACATACTTTATTTGGGACCACTTGCAGCTTGTCCAGCGGCGTAAGAAATGTCGGCCAACCTTGTGCCAAATCCCTACTGGTCTGGCAGTGAACTTAGGGATCATAAATAATGATGGACGACCAGTTCCTGGGCAAGATCACATTCAACCTAAGATGATTGATCTTAGTGAGCTGCGAGGCGCTCCATTTGCATATAACGAGACTACTCTGGTACCTCATAATCAGAGGAATTACGTGAAAAGATATATGCTTGCGTAGTACGCAGCAGCCCAAGCAGCAGGTGCAGGACCATCCCATGCACCTTCGGGTGATATGGTCATCTTCGATACCACTGTTCCATCCGATGATGAAGGCGACCAGCATACCGATGCAGGAGGGGATACAGAGCCCATTCAGAGCGACGCCGATCCAAATCATCCGCAGTTCCATTCTCAGCAACATGCATCGGGTCAAGGGTATAATTCAATACGTGAGGAGCTGGGACAGTTTAGGAGTGAATTGGCGAGCCATCGACGTAGTTTCACAAGACATATATTCTCAATTTGATCAGCAAAATCAACGCCTCGACGAACGTAATCAGTTGTGGTATGAGCGTAACCAGCGTTGAATGAGTATAATCGGCGATGATCGAAGCGTAATCAACGCATGGCCGCCTTGAAGCCCAAAGTGGAACGCGTGGACTACCTTTCATGGCGCCTCCTCCACCACCACTATCGACCAATAGTGATTCTTCACTATCGAGTGTTCGTGTTTTTCCTTTTTTTTTGTGTGTCGTTTTGTTTTCCTTGTTTCGTTGTTTTGCCTCTCTCTGTTTCCTGTTTTTGTAGGTTTTGTCCTTTGTTGATCCCCGCCGTTCCGTTTCTTCGCTTTCAGGGAAGTTTCCTCTACCTTTCACTTATTCATTCATCTGCAATGAGGTCCTTGCCTGTTTTAAGTGTGGGGGGTTTTCTTTCCGTTTGGTTTGTTTTGTTTGTTTTCTGTCGTTTCTATCTTTGTTGTGTTTTGTCGTTTCTTAACTTTTTTGTTTGGATTAGAGATGATTTTATCTTCTTGAAATCAATGGTGTATGAAGAATTATGCTTTAAGTTGAATTAATTGCATTTTGATCTAAATTTCTTTGCATCTTGGTATATGGTTTTTAGTTTGATGAAACTTAGGTGTCAATTTGAACTGTGGGACATAATTAGGAAGCTGTGTATAGACAAGGTGTGTGATCGGATGTCATATGCTTCGTAAATGGAACCCGTCTCTTGTATGATCTTTCAAAAAAAAGTGGATATATATATATATATATATATATATATAAAAAGTCGTTGTTGTGAAATAAGTGGGCTTAAAATTCGAATAAGGGGCTCTACCCCTCTTGCTTGTGTTGTCTCTCGAATGGAGACTCTTTGCTATGGGTATAGATATCTACGTTAGGATACTCGAGTGTACAACTTGAAGGTTCCACCTAACGATTATTGTCCTATAATCGGTTTTAAGTTCCACAATCTTATTTGTTTTTGTCATTGGGATATCTTACATGAAAGGGAACCATATAAGTTGTATATTGATTTCTGAAATCATGTTGAGTCAAAGCACAACTATTCTATGATAAGTCACATGTTTGGATTGATGAATGAGGATCATTGTATTGAGAACTATATTATTGAGATGCATTGAAGGGATGTGAATATGTGATTGATTCTATTTGAAGTATTGATTCTATGTGTACCATTCCTTTCAAGAAACTAAAATTTGCTCGAGGACAAGCAAAGAGTTAAGTGTGGGGGTGTTGTTTTGCATGTTTTTGTTTTGTTTTTCTTTGTTTGTTTTCGACGAATTGATTCTTTTTTTGGTCATATTAGAATATCTTTGTTGGAATCATATTCGCTTGGGTTTTGTGTAGGAAATGATTCGTTGAACATTTCTTGTTGAAGAGCGCACCCAAGCGCCGGACTCGTGCGAGCCGGCCGCTGCGTGAATGCATTGCCTGCATCGAAGTGAAGAGCCGCGTCCGGCACATGATGTGCGTCCGGCGCTTGGTATGCTCCCAAGAGCTCTCGCGTCCGACGCTTGGCGTGAGTCCGGCGCTGGACGCCCTTGTGCATGAATCGTCCCGAGAGCGCACGCGTCCGGCGCTGGAACGCGTCCGGCTGGGAGCATGAACCCGAAGACCATCGCGTCCGGTGTTGTCCTGCGTCCGGTGCTGGGTGGTATATGCAAGATCTGCCCCGAGACTCCGTGCGTCCGACGCCGCATTGCGTCCGCGCTGTGCCTTTCAGTGTTTTCATCTAGAGGCTCGACGAGTCCGGCGCCTCCTTACGTCCGGCGCTAGCTAGCCCATCCGAGGGCGTGCGCGTCCGGCGCTTGTCGTGAGTCCGGCCCTGGGCTGCCTTATTTGCGAACGCACGCGTCCGGCGCTGCGCATTTCTTTGGGCTGCTATATATTCGTTTTTAAACGCTGTAACCCTACGTTCACTTTTCATTTTTTTATTTTTCCGTCTTTTTGTTCGAGAGCTTCCAGACGAGAACTTTTTCTCTAGTTCTTAGTTAAATTTTTATTCCTTCTCTTGTCTTTGGATTTGATTCAAGAATTAATGTAAGGATTATTGGATTCGTACTTTGAAGTTTGATTATCAATTTCATCGTTCGTTTTGTTCGTAAGTTTCTTCTATTGCTTTTTTCCGTGTAATCTTTTCGTATTTGATTGTTATTGATTTTTACGTTGGGTTAAGATTAATTTTGATATTTGTCTAAGTAATCTTGTCTTCCGTTTAATCTTTTCGATTCATGTCTAGGGTTTATAATTTCGATTCCATGTTCTTCGATTTAGGGTTTAATTCTTGCCTAGATAATTTATCTGCTTTGTCAATTTCCGCCTAGTTAATTCGTCCTTCCTTCTTTATTTATTCCTTGCCTAGGTCATCAATCTACCCCTTTGAGATTAGAGTGTTTAGGAATTTATTTGTTTTCGTGTGATAACTTAGTAACGCCCTGTTAAGTTTTCCTTGAGAGACGACTAGGGTTAACTTTCCCTACTATAACACCTCATTCGATTAGGAGTCAATTAAGAGTATACTTTTGATTGAAACAAGCTGCAAAGATCCGCTGCTTTTGCCGAACTGGTTTTACACTTGGGTCAATATTGAATCGGTGAGTGATAATACTCGGTGAGACCCCGGTCATGTCGAGGGGTGACCAGGCGAAGACGTCTCTGAATTCCCTTAGGAGTTGGATGATCTGCTTCCTCAGTTGAGGTACCTCGGTAGTACCTACCTTGACGACCTTGAGGGGATCGTCCTCATACAATGCGACCTCTTTCATCGAACTGTTGAGAGCAGATGACGCTCTTTCCAGTTCCAACTCATCGGGCTTCCTTAATTGCTATGCCTGTGGGTGCTGGGTCGAAGTCCCGGCACATCTTAAGGCGACCTGCATGCATTCTTTGGCTTTTTTCTGATTTCCCCGGATCACAGCTACTCCTCCTCTTGTGGGGATCTTCATGGTCAGGTGATACGTTGAACACACTGCCCTTACCGCATTCAACCAATCTCGCCCTAGTATGATGTTATATGATGAGTGGGCGTTTACCACGAAGAATTGTACCACTTTGGTGGAGCTCGTCGGCGCTTTTCCCACTATGATAAGAAGTTCGATGATTCCCTTAGGTCGCGTCTCTTCTTGCACGAAGCTTCGAAGTGGCAGTGGTGCCGGTACGAGGCGTGCCTCCTCAACTCCCAACTTGTCAAAGCACTCCTTGAAGAGGATGCTTACCGACGCACCACTGTCGACATATATGCGCCGAACTAGCTTGTTGGCGACCACTGCTTGGATTACCATCACGTCCTGGTGAGGTACTACGGACGGCACGGGGTCGTCCTCGTAGAAGGTGATTGCCTCGTCCCTTTTAAACCTTTTGTTCATAGGTTCGCTGTTATGGGGACTTCGGGCCTCACCCTTTAGAGAGGACTTCGTAGCTCCGCGAGGGAGCCCCGTGATGGTGGAGATGATCCCATCGTATTTGGGTTCGTCATCTCCCTCTTCATCAGTATCGCGTCTTGCTTTCTTGTGAGGGTTACAGTTTCCCCTCTTTTCTTGCTTCCTCTTCTTCTGACCCTGGTGGGGGGCTTCGTACTGACCAGCTCATCGACCATGCCCTTGGTACTTTTTTAGGACTCCGTCCTGTACCAACTTTTCGATGTCTGCCATGAGATCTCTGCACTCCTCTGTGTCGTGTCCATAATCCTCATGGAATGAATAATATTTGTCTTTGGACCGGCGTTTCGATCCCTCTGTCATTGGCCGAGGTTTCTCGAACATGTTCATGTGGAGTTCATAGATCTCTGCCCTTGACTTCGTCAAGGGTGCATACTGGGATTGCTCCGAGTTATAAAGAGGCCCGAGCCTGGACTCTATCGGCGATGTTGTATCCTTTCCAAGGCACTTCGTCGGCCTTGGCTTCGGTCTCTTCGACCATCCTCTTTTCTCCCCTTGTCTGAGGGTTCCACCTTTTCTGCTTCGCGCTTTCTTCTGTCAGCTTCGTCCGCTTTGGCGAACCGATCCGCTATGCGCCATAGCTCCGATGCAGTACGGGGCTCGTACTTGACGATCTCCTTATATAAGGCCCCCGGCGAGATGCCGTTCTGGAAGGCCTAGATTATGAGGAGGTCGTTTATATCTTCGACCTTGAGGCATTCCTTAGTAAACCGAGTCATGAAGTCACTGATGGACTCGCTTCGGCCTTGTCTCACCGTAAGGAGGTGACCCGATGTGGTCTTCGACTCCGCTTTTGGAAGAACCTTCGGTGAAAGGCTTCCATCAGATCTCGGTATGATCCAATACTACCGGGAGGTAGGCTGTCAAACCACCGGCGGGCGTTGTCGACCAGTAACTTCGGGAACAATTTGCACATATGGATAGTGTTGAGACGTTGGTTAATTATATTGTATTGGAATTATGAAAGGAAATTCTACGGATCCCTTAGTCCGTCGTAGGGGGCGATGCTCGGCACCCTGTACTTGTCTGGGAGTGGAGTGTCGAGTATTTCATCAGAGAAGGGGGTGATTATCTTCTCGTATCCATCGAATCCGCCCTCCGGAGAGCGATGCGTAGTTCGTCGGCCGAACTCGTTTCGGTGATGGGGATTGACCTCGCGATGATCACGATGTCCTATCCCAACCTGCTCAACGATCGGTTTGGGCCCCAACCCTTGTAGAGGTATGAGCGCCTATCATCCGGAGGCTGGGGGATTCACCTCACTGTGCCGCTTCGCGCTTTGACGAGGCTTCGGCTTCCTTGCCTTCGTGATGATACCGACCTTGTTCTCGGCTAAGGTAATGGAGGAAGCTCTCCTTGTTCTTTTCGAGGAACCCTTTAACTACCTCGTCCAGGTTTAACTGTGGTGCTAGGGGTTCCTTCGGTTGCTGTTGCGACCTCCCTCGCTACGGTACTCTTCTACTTCATGCAGGATGGGATGGCCTTGCTCGTCGAGACTTTGGACATGCCCTTCGGGGGTCGTATCTCTGACCGGACTTTTCCCAAGCTGAGCTCGGTGCGTCCTGTCGGCGTTGTTGCTGTTGTTGCCGGCAGCGGCTCTGGATGTAAGACTTCTTGTATTCATTGTCGCGATTGATTCCCTGTAAACAAAGGTTGATCGAAAACACAAAATTTCGGTTCCCACAGACGGTGCCAGTGATCGATCTTAATTTCGTTAGAGAAATAAATGCACAATGAACACGAGGGATTTACGTGGTTCGATCTTTAAAATAGATTTACGTCCATGGAGCAAGAGAGATATATGTGTATTGAGAGTGTGAAAGCGATTACAAAGAGAGTAGATGATCCTTTTTCATCTAATCTAGCCTCTATTTATACACAATGATATTGAGTTCGACTCTAATACAAAGTCTTCTCTTATAAGGATTCTTTTAGATATGCATCCGGGATTCCTTTAGATATCCGAATCTTCTACGCTCCACTTCATGTAGATTTGAGTTGTAGTTGGTTTAGAAGTCTTCTTGGGCCGAACTTACATAGGCCGAGCTTAATGTCGGGGCCCATTTATATTGGGCCTGATGCTTGGGCCTAGTAGTTGGATCGTATCCTATCAGTTATAGTTCTATTTTTATTTTGCACCTATTACGATAGTGAGGAATATTTATCAGGCACTTTTGATAAGTCAGGTTTTTTAGCAAGTCCGCGAAAGTGCGAATTTTATAGTTATTTTGTATTGATAAGTCTAGATACTCATATATGGGAATAGTCTAGTAGACCTGATTTTAAATAGTGAGTATAGGGTTTGGTTATAGAGAGGTTTTTTTTTGGATAAAAACTAATAACTAATAATCACTGTTAGATTGAATAGATCGGACGATTCATAATTATTTAATGATAAAAATAGTTAAATTTCTAAATTTTCACTATTTAATTCTTCCACATTCTATTGTTTGTTCGTGTAATTCATGTTGTTGTTCATGTAATCGTAGTTCTTGTGCATGCTATCACATTCCAATTTACTAAATTTATATAAATTTTCGGTATATGGGGATTGGTTATAGAGGGAACTACATCTTAGATAAGAACTAAGAACCAATAATCACTGTTAGATTGAATAAGGTCGGATGACTCATAATTATTTAACGATAAAAATAGTCAAATTCCTAAATTTTCTTTATTTAGATCTTTCACATTCTACACTTTGTTGTTCGCGTAGTTCATGTAATCGTAGTTTTTGTGCCTGCTATCACATTCCAATTCATTGTTATGTTCATGTAATTCAAATTGTTGTGCATGAAATCGTAGTGAGCGTGCATATAGGAACAACTACTGTAAATTAATATATAAAATTCCTTGATTATAGGGCTAAACGGTTACAATTAAAATCTGAGGATAGCAAAAGATTTGCAATTTATCTTGACTGTTAGATTATAAAAAATTGATGGATCACATTAGTTCTTAGTTTTCAAAAAAGTTAGAGTTCTCATTTGATCCACTTTATATATATATAATATTTGGATTCTCGTAGTACCTTGTTCTTGTTGGATTTGTATATTGAAAGCAGATTAGTTGAGCTTGTATACAATATTTTCCATAACCACTATTCATATCTCATACCTAAATTATTTACTTGATTGCATATGGTGTCCCATTATCTCATACAAAAGTTAAATCATACAGCGTGTAGAAGATCACAGAAGTCTGTATGATTGGTTTAGCTAATTGAGATATAAAAAGGATCAAAACTGAGACAACTTGAGGAGGAGTTATTGGCATAAGTTGTAGTATAGATAAGAAATAATTTAACTTTATTTTTTGTCTATGTTGGTACATCTTGACGTATTGATGGATCATAGTGAGATGGGTACTTCTATCCGAACGTCGTGAAAAACCTAGATCTCGGTGATTTTACATTTATCTAAACCTCGATAAAATTTCAGACGAGTATCGGTTACTGACCATCATTTTGACTTGTTACGGGTGACGATTACATTGATAACCCAATATTCTTCATATCTTGGGTGGTGGCAGTGCTTGTATGTCATGCTGGTTATCTGTATCGAGTTACTGTATTCGTTTAGGATGATGACATCCCCTTAAGGAGCTTAAAATGTTTATTTTACTAAACTCTGTATGTTGAGTTAGCTCAAGTACCATAATAAGACTAAGTGGTATTACTTAAGGAATTATTAAGAGATTAATTATTTTAAGCAGTCATAGTGCTATAAATAATTAATTTAAAATAATTAGTAGACGCAAGATATCTTAAATAAGAGGATTTGTAAATCTAAGTACAAGCCCGATTCAACTTCGATAATAAAGGGATAAGTTAGTATTTATTCTCTAGTGAAATGAATAAATATTTATAAATTAATTTATATTTTAGGCTGAACATAAGATAATTAATTCATTATAAGTTCATCTTTAATCATTGTATTTGATCCATGAGTTGGCGCATCACGACATGTGACCATGGAATTTATGTCCCCCCTAGTACAGTCCCACTGAGACTATGTTCTGATTATTGTCTTATTTGTTTAATACATCTCATAGTCTAAATAGAAATTATCTGATATCAAAAGATATCAAGAGATAATTTTTATAGAAATGAATTATCTTTAGGATAGAAGATAATTATTTTATTTATTAGATGTACTAGAATCCTATCACATTCGGATTATAAGGATGGCATTATAAATAGAGGGTAAGAGAAAATCAGTAGTACCCACGCATACTACAGTTGAGAGAGAGAGAAAATTTGGTGTTCTCCATATATTGCTCTCACTCGGCATTGGAGATCTGACATTTGGGTAGGGATGAGCATTCGGATTTCGATTTAGATTTTTGCCTAATCCGAATCGATCCAAAAATCCAAATTTTTAGAGAGAAAAAATTCGATCCGAATATCAAAAAATCCGAAATCCGAAGATTCAAATTTTTTATAAAAAAATTCGAACCAAACCGAAAAATCCAAAATTATGAAAAAACCAAAAATCCGAAACCAATTTATATTAATTCTTATATATATTCATATTAAATTTAAAAATATTTAAATAAAATATTATTTTTATACATAAATTATATATAATTCGGATTTAAAAAATCCAATCCGATCTGATCCGCAAATTCAAAATTTTGAAAATTTTCAATCCGATCCGAAAAATCGAATTGAATTTTAAATTTCGGTTTGGTTCAGATTGGATATCCGATTTTTGGATTTTTTGCTCACCCCTACATCTAGGACACAATCCAATAAATCAGAACTGGAGTCAATTATCAATCAATTGTGCCAGAAATTCGCAGGCACGATAAAACCCCTACATGTTGCAGTTAATTATATAGGAGCATGCTAGAAATATAATCAATGTATGATGAACTAAACATCCAAGATAGGTCATTGAGAGCAAGAAAATATCATATTTTCCTACTGTCCTTAGATAGTATGTAGTACCCAATCTAGATCACATATTTTGAACATTTGATGCACCACAAGTTAACACGTGGCAACCCTTTTCATTTTTTTAAAATTCTTTGCAATGGCGAAATGAGGACACAATTCAACATTCTTCTTCTTCTTCTTCTTCAATTTTTTTAATAACGATGGCAGTGGACTGCAGTGGTGGTCGTGGCGGTGCCAACGAAGGCAGCAACAGACAGCAACATTGTTGGCGGCAGAGGGATAGCAAGGCACGAACAACAACTAAAATTAAAAATCTCGCTAAAACAAGTTCATGCATATAACCAAACATGTTCATGTATATAACAAAATAAATTAATGCATACAACAAAGCATAAACATACATGTGTGGCCAACTGAGTGTTATGGGTGCACGAGCGCACTTTAGGATGCGCAAGTGCATGTTATGTGTTGACGTGCCATGAAACATACTCATGCATTACAAGTTCATGCATATAACAAAACAAAATAAATTCATGCATAAACAAAACAAGTTCATGTATATAACAAGGGCATAAACCTGCCTGTCAGCCAATGGGCGCTAGGAGCGCACGAGCACGCGCTGGGGGGATGTGCAAGCGCGCGATCGGCATACGTTTCCAACGAGCATTAAAATTGAAACTCGCATGCATGATTATGTTCAACTGTATGTAGTTTTATGTTCATTTATATGCATAATTCTATTCAACTATATGCATGGTTTATCTTTTGTATCATTTAACAAATCAAATTACTAATTTATCCTTACTGTAATAAAATCAGTGAAAATAAGCTTAGAAAATTCGAAAAAATCTCCACCATATGATATATGAGATGAGTTGATGAGATTGAGTACTACATACTACCTAAGGCTTGGGTACTATATGATCTCAATTCTATATTTATATATGGGTTGGATCTAGTGAGAACTCATCTTTTTTTGAGAACGTGATAACTATGCACATACGTATAAAGTTGATGAACAAAATCTATAAAGTTTTGCACAACGAAAAAATTCTAAAATTATTGCACATTAACATTAGTTTAGAAAAAAATTGTTGTGTATAATTTTATACCATTTTCTCATCCTTACACATATTATACATAATTTTCAGAGTTCTCAAAATATAAAATAGGAACAAATTTCATCCGTTAGATCACAAATATCCAATGGCCAGATTTTTACCCATTTTTTTAGCTGATATGACAATCACGTTTTTTTAGAAGGGATAATTTCATAATTAACTTTTATGTGATATATATTACATAATTTAAGGGATTTGTTGAATAATGACAGAGTGGTTATTTTTGTAAAGTATCTTTCATACCATTATTTTTGTTTTATCTTATCCTTTTAAATTTCTGCTTTCATTTGAAGTTGTTATTTTCAATTTCACGTATCCTACACTTTCATGGAAAATTCAGGTGCAGTGTTTCTTCTAATTCTGATTTCATTTTGAGACGTATACTTTCATCTTGTTCTTTTTTTTCGTTCTGTTATGCCATGTATTCGATAAATGCTTGAATTCGTTTTAAAAGCATGATGAATCACAGTCAAAGTATGTATGAATCTATGTTTGAAGTTTATTTCGAGAAAATACATAGTGTATGCAGAATTCAAATGTGCTGGAACCGGTCAAACTTTGAAAAAAGAACTTCGAAAAGAGCTCTTATATTCACAAGCATTTAGATGCAGAGTTCCATCCATAACTATCACTCTAGCAAAGTTCCTTCTATGTTGCTATTTGGGTTCGCACAATAACGAGCACTGATGAGATTTAGTTACCTTTTTGATTTTGAGAATAGCGTAGTATCCCACAATGAAATTTAGTTACCTTTTCGATTTTGAGAATAGCGTAGTATCCATTGACGATGTTACTTCTTCTATGAATTATGTAGTGTAATGAAATTGTACATACGTTCTTCCATTAGAATTTTTCTTACTATAGCGGGCTTTTCCATTGTGGTTGTAGTTTTCATCATTTTTCCTTCTCCATTATCTACTTAAAGGAAAAAGAAACAATAAACTTGTACATTTACATGTGAGTCATTCAACTAGAAAAACACGAATAAGAAATACTCTCTCAGTCTCAATATTCATGGTACGTTTCTTTTTTGCACGTAAATTAAGAAAGTTGTGTTTTGTATGTAAAGTAATGAGTGCTACGAAATTCGATGAATTTGTTAGCGTAAAAAGTGTTTTATTTTTTTGGAAACGAGCCAATTTAATGGGATAGCCCAAAAAAAAAAACGTACCATGAATATTGGGACAAAGGGAATACAATGCAAATAAGTTAATTGAAAAGCTTCATAGTACTATTATATATGGGAGAATATGATAGAATACACGATTCATAAATTTGTTAATAAATTCATACACTTAGTCAACGTATTCATAAAACTGGTAGCTAAATTCATACACTAAATATGTATTATTAGTTCACAGATCCATCGCTTACTTTATATATTAATGAGTATTTAGAGCACATTTCATACATTAGCCAACATATATTCGCACAGTTAAGCAGATTCATACACCGATTACATATTATTGTTAACATACTTACAAATCATAAGAAAACTAGTCAGTAAATTTATACAATTATTGCAATTCAACCAGACAATAATCTCAATTTGTGTAATTCAACAACTCAATCATTCAACCCATCAATAATCATTATTATGCTTTTAGTTTCTACAATATATATAATATTTACAATTACTTATTATCTTAATTCATCTAGATAATGAACCAATTCAGAGAATTAAAAGAAAAATTCATACATGGATAGTCCAACTTCATATAGGGAGACCACTCGAACAACATCAATCACCTACGATTTTTCTCCCAAATTTATATGCACATATAAGTTCAATCTCCCAAATTTTGCTAATTGCAACTTCTCGTATAAGTAAATCAATTGAATATATGAAGACGATAAGAAAAAACCAACTACGAGGAGATTGAAGAGGGTTTTCTCATCAACATCGATGAAGTGTATGTCACAGACATCGATTTCCTCATATGCAGACGATAAGCTTGTGATCCGTGTATTTTCTACAGTAGTCGATGATTCTGGCCAGAACCTCTTCGAAAATATGAGAATTACTAATGTCGGAGAATGGCTTAGAACTCCACGCTTATCATTTTCTACACTAGGAAAATGTGGCCTTCTGAAATCATCAATGTAGTCACTTCCTCCTTCCCCTGTGACAACAGCATCTCTATGTCCTCCAACTTTTCTCCCCCCTCTCCCACCATTCTCTCTCTCTCTCTCTCTCTCTCTTTGTTCTCTTATTTGCTTCAGTCCATTCATATCATAATTAAGTCTGAGTTTTTGCGGGATTTGGCTATAAATCGAAAGGTGCCGAAATGAAAATACCTAGTTTACCTTTTTCTCTTATAAATCGATGCTTTATCAAATTTCCTACCGATCTGCCATTAATTTATAATATGTAATCAGGATGTTTGAATTTTTAGGATCTGTGGTTCATAATAGATCTTATTTTATACTATAAGGGAGTTTTCACAATAACCACTCATATATATATATATATATATATATATATGGTTCGCTTCCATAAGACCAAATCTGCAATACATATTTTGAACATGTGGTCGCACCATAAACTGACATGTGACAGTTCATTTTCCATTGTTTTAAGGGGCAAAATGGAAAGCAAATCAACTTTCTTCTTCTTCTTCGATTTTTTTTACAACGGCGGCAGCGACGAGGGTGGCAGTACTAGCACTGGTAGACACAGCAGCGACACACACGAACAACAACAGACAACAAATTTTGGAAGAAAAAAAAAAGAAAATTTTTTTGAAAACAAAATTTATGGATTTTGAGGGAAAAAATAGAAGATGGATTTGATAAAAGATTGAAGAATCGAGAGAGATGATGGATGTGGCGGTGGTTTGCGGGAAAATTAGTCGGTAATCGAGAAAGGAGACGACAGAATTGATGGAGAAGGATGCATGATAGATTTGCTGTCGAAAAACATACTCATGCATATAACAAAACATATTCATGCATATAACAAAACATAAAGCTGCTTGTTGACACGAAACACAAACATGCATATGACAAAATACGTTCATGCATATAACAAAACATGAACATGCATGTTGTCCATGAAACACAAATATGCAAACAAAACACATTTATGCGTATAATAAAACATGTTCATGCATATAACAAAACATAAAAATACATGTTGGCCAACGGGCGCTGAGCACACGCTTCCAACATACTTGTATGTTTGTGTTCAACTACATGTATTTTTATGTTCATTTATATGCATAAGTCAGTACAATATATATATGATTTATTTTTCTCAATCACATAACAAATCAAATTACTAATCTACCCTTATTGTAGCAAAATCAGCGAAAATAAGCTTAAAAATCTGAAAAAATCTCCACTGTAGGATTTATGAGATGAATTGATAAGATTTAGTACTACATACTACCTTAGGCTCGTGTATTATATGAGTTGGTTATTGTGAGAACTGCATATTTTTTGTGAACTTGCGAACTATGCACAATGAGTATAAATTTGTACACAAAACGTATAAAGTTGATGCACAATGATTTCGTTCTAAAGATGGTGCACAAAGATACCAATTTTAGAGCGGAATGATGGTGTCATCAACTTTATAAGTTTTGTGCATAAATTTTGTATGCATTGTGCTTAGTTTTCAGGTTCACAAAAAAGATGCATTCATTGATTATATATATATATATATATATATATATATATATGGGTTGGATCCAGTGAGAACTCATCTTTTATGAGAACTTGAGAACTATGCACAAACGTATAAAGTTGATGAATAAAACCTATAAAGTTATGCATAACGAAAATATTCTAAAATTGTTATATAACAAAATAATTTTAGAAAGTTTTCGTTATGCACAACTTTATACCATTTTGTGCATCATCTTCAACGCCTTATGCATGGTTCGCATAGTACGCAAAAAGATGTGGTTATTTGATCCATCCCTATATATATATATATATATATGGAGATGGATCGTAGGAATAGATAATTTGGTAGGAAATAGGAATGAATCGGGCCTTTAATTTGCTATATCAATGGTTGAGATTTAATTTTGTGTGCTACGCTTTGTGTTTTGTGTGCTACACGGATTATTGTGCAACACTATAACTCTTCTTGTGCTATCGCAATGAAAGATATGCTAAACTAATATATTTAGATATGTGCTACTTAATGGATGAAATATGTGCTAAACTTTCATGTGCAATACATTAATTCGATTGCTACACAATATGAAAGATATGCTACTATTCGTACTTTCAGACATTAAGGAGCTTTCTCACCATAACCAACCCCTATATATATATATATATATATATATATATATATATATATATATATATAGGAAAGGTTAACGTGAGAACCACTTTTATCGTGAGAATGTAAGAACCAAAAATGATGAATTCATCAGTAAAACTTGATGAATCCGGTGAGAAAGTTACTGAATCCAAAAAAATAGAATTTTCGCCCTCCATGGGATTCGAACCCTGGAGAAAATTTCCGAATTTTTGAATTCATTAACTTTCTCAACGGATTCATCAACTTTCTTAGTGAATTCATTTGGTTCTTAGTTTTTAGGATAAAAATGGTTCTCATTTGAACCTAACTCTATATATATATATCAAAATTTGTAAGAATACACATTTTTTCACACCCTAATTACAACATGCAACTTAAGCTCCGCGAACATTATAATATGCGATCCGAATTTTATATCCGATCAAAATATACACTTCACAATGATTGATAATTTCTTGTCTTTCGAAACGCACATTTTGGCTGGTGACAGAATATGTTGTAATTGCAAGTTTAGTTTGTAGATTGAAACATAAAAAATAAAAATAAAAAGTTGGATTGCTTAGTAGGAAAACGTTCTTCTCTTTTCAATTTTTTTTTCCTAAGTGAGAAACTAAAAATTACTTCCTCCGGTCCACTAAAAATTGCTCATTCAACAAAAGGAATCATTTTTATTAATCTATATGGACAAAAGTAACATACCACTTTTAATTGATCGGACGGAATCTGATATAGTACCAAATAGTAAGTACACTGTCAAAATTCATACATTGAGGATTGCGAAATATAATAAAGAGATGACTCAATACAAGTAGCAATTTACATCCAATGATGGATGTAGATTAGTCAACCGGCCTCAGATTTTTTTTCCCACCTAATTCACCAGATAATTTGAACTACAAAGGAACAATGTTATTATCATACAAACAAAGGACCTAGAAAACTGATTATAGACATGGATTATTCACAATTATTTACAATGGGCGTCGTCGAATTCGTACGTCAAAATTTCGGGGCCATTGGAATGTTCCTTTTCTAGCTACAACATGAACTTAGATTATTTAAGTGTCACTCCAATTTCCATCATCTTCAGCATCACTTGCAACAGCCTGAACGAGGGAACAGACTAACATAGTGAATAACAAAGATAGGCAGAGGTACCTTTCGCTCATAGAAGTAAATCCTTCTACTTTTGGTGGTGTACTGTCTGTGTGTGTGTAGAGAGAGAGAGAGACCTGGCGAATTGTGTTTGCCTTCTCTAAAATTGCATTGACTTGGACAGTGGCAGGGGCCCCTGACGGTGCAGTTGATCTTGCCGTCATGGTTGGTCTCAGACTAAACGACTGGCCAAAATAATCAAAAGGAATATAAGAAAAAGGAGACACCAGAAGTCAGAGCTAAGAGAAAAGATGCAAGACATGAGGCATACTCAAGGCGCAGCTGTGTTTCATCATTAAGAGTGGTGTAACAATTTTAGAGTATAGCAGTGGGGTTTTTTTTTTTTGAAAATAGAAATTTTACGTGCCAGGAGACAGGTTCGAATAATAACAGGAGGCAAAATGAATAATTATAAAGGCCAGACAGAGCTAAGATGTCGTCCGAATTTGCTGGCAATCCACACAAGTTAGTAAATATTAAACCACAGCAAAACTTGAAAGATTTCTAACAAATAACAATCAGGCATGATATTTAGATTAAATCTACAGCATATATTTAAGGTAATTAAGTGTTGTGAGCTTGCAAAGAGTGTCTGCAACTAGCACATTGCTACTTCATCTAATATCGAGGTGCATATCTCTGAATTTCCATAAAAGTCAATTTCAAGGAAATGACATTAGTAAATAGCCTATCAACAGTAACTCACCTTTGTTCTAATTTGGTGCAGAAAGTCATTTTCATCTGTGCTCTTGCCCTGGCTTGTTACTCTTAGTCCATTTGATTTATGTGAATTGAGCTGCTTAGTACATAAATAGCTTCATCATATGTAACTAGTGAATCCACCCCAATAGAAAAGGAAAGATAAATAAATTGAAAAAAGAATCGAGAGGGGAAGGAGAAGAAAAGAAGTAGACAAAGGGACAGAGAGATGTCAGACCTTGTTTTTCTGAAAATTTGTGGTATCAATTTGATCTTCATTTAAGGGGGCTGGCTTCGGCTGAGATATGGTTGAGTCTGAACGTGTAAGATCAAGAGCATAGTAAGAGCCTTCAGACATTGCATCAGGCTTGTCATCCATAGGCGTCATATCTCGCCTCTCAAAAGGAGGAAGAGGTGGTAGAGCAGACAAAGGCAAGAAATATGGCTCAACAAGATCCTTAGGGTTGGGATCAATCTTTATTTCCTTCCTGAACGAGTTATTTATGGTATTTAAACTTTGAAGATCAAATGAACGACAAGATTCAGACTTTTGCACCCCTTTTTTCAACGAAAGGAAATCGAACTCCCAAGTTGCAATGGATGTGTTCCTGGCTTGCCTTCCCATTTTCTGAAAGACATTCTATCAGAGAGATTCGGCGAAGGGCATCATATAAATCACGATCCTGGCTAGTGGGAGATTCACTTGACTCCCACTGCTCAGAATTTGATTCTGACTGATTGCTACGGCAATCATCTGATAAAGAAGGTGATGATCTATAGAATGTGTCGGCATCAGAGTCTGAACCAACATTGTACCGAGGAACGGACACCTCGGGAACCAACTGAAATGAAGGGTATATATCACTACCACTTCCATTGCTAGTCTTCCCATCAGGGAATTTCAGTTTCAGCTTCGAACTTTCAAATCCATTTAGTGGTTGGAAAGATATTTTCATGTGCTCAAGTGGAGGTGATGAGGATGGTGACAATATAGGAGATTTACCACCAAAGAGATCTTTACTTCGTCCAGAAAAAGTGTTATATTCCACAACACTTCGACGATTTTTCAGCTCAAAATCATTAGCATTTTTGTAGCCAGCAGAATAATTGTTGCCATTCTCGCCAGGCAATGGTTTTTCGTTAGATCCAGTTGAAAGAAATCTATTGTTGAGTCCAAACATTGGAGATGAGCTTGTGCTATTTTCTTGATGAGCTGAATTTGCAGGCATAGAAATTCCAGGTGCAGTCACACTTGATCCAGTAGAATTGGCATTGTTCCGATAAAGCGAATCACCTAAATTTCCAAGATTAATTTCTAAGTCAGCAGGTGATATTTTCCAAGATGCCTTTCTAAATGCCATACCACTTTCCTGGTATTCATGGCTAGAAATATCCATTTCAAGGTCCTCTTCAATGCTTCTGGATGTCGCTAGTTGATCAGGTTTACCTGAATTATCACTAAGAATAAGATGCTGAATAGAAGAATTATTATTTCCATCCTTATTATATTCTGGATCTTGAGGAAAAGCATTCCGTACACTGCCATCTGGTGGTTTTGATGGCTGGAGTCCGAGCAAGCCACCATTAGTCCAGAATGAAACTGGAGTAACATTAGAAATTTCTGATACATGTTTGTGAGAATCTGAACTTTTCCTTGTTCCATCAGTAACCTTTCCTGGCCTACCATCTCCCAAGTTAGATGATACAGTGGATGAAACAGATTCGACATACATGCCAGCATCAATGTCACCATTTTCATGAGAATCACTGCTCTTTGGGTGGCCTGAACTCACAGCATCTCCAGACCTTTGAGATGATAGTAAACTTTTGTTCAGCTCGGAGATTGAGTTCACATCATCTTCTCGTGATGCTTCACTAGTAAAACAGTCAGTTCCATAAAGAGACTTTTGTGATGTTGGGATGAGAGTATGTCTACAAGTACCATTGGTCAGAAAACTGTTCGCCACACCATTAGATTCAGGACTTTTCCTTATCTCATCAATAATCAGTACTGGTCTGCCATCTCCAAAGTTAGATAACACAGTGGATGGAACGAATTCAACGTTATTGCCAGCATCAATATTATCATTGTCATGAGAATAATTGCTCCTTGGACAGCCTGGAGTGGCTGAATCTCCAGTTCTTTGAGATGATTGTAAGCCATTGTCAATCAGGGATACCGAGTTAAGATCATCCTCTTGTGATGCATCACTAATAAATTCCTTCGTATTAGAGGACTTTTGAGGCATTGAAATTAGACTATGTCCATGAGGACTGTGAGTATCATTGATCGGAGGACCGCTGGCCATAACATCAGATTCTGGTTCTGGAAATGAACATTGGCATTCCAAGTCATGTCTTTTGAGCTCGCACTCTTCATCATCTTCTCCTTTCTCCTCCACCTTAGAGTGAAGCTCTACAACCTGCTTTCTTGTGCTGTCTATATCAGTTTCTGATTTTGACTTGATGGTGTTAAGTGCATCCATAAAATTATCAGTTTCGCTTTCTATGTCATCTAGATGAACATCTCCAGATTCTGGTTCTGGTTCTGTTTCTCTTGCAGCTTCATTACAAGACTGGCCATCCATTTGGTCAAAAGTTTCAAAATCCAGACACTTATCCACAAGTGTTCCCATGTCCAAATTCAGAGAAAATGATTCTAAATTTTTATTATGATTATCCTCCTGTACCATGCCTTCAATATTAGACTCTTCTAATGTAGGTTCAAATGATTCTCTCTTTTCTTCCCAAGTGACAGAAGATGAACTACAACCAGGCTGCTCTTGAGTACCCACTTCAATAGCATCATACACATCTGTAACCTTTTCCTCAAGGAAATTGTAATCTAGAAAATCATTCTCGTGCCTCTTTACTACAGAAGAAATGGAATCTCTAGACTCAGGTTCCACTGAATAACTTGGTCGGAAATCACCTCCAATGTAGCCCGACCCATTTCTCAAATCCAAATTTGACTGCTCACCCAAATCTGATCTAATTGTAGTATCATATGTTGATGCCATTTGAGTAGGGGAAATATGCCCATCAATACTCTGCCTAGTGAACGGCATTCGGTAATATTTGCATCATAAAGTTAGTCCTTGTCATGGACAATCACAAGTGATCATTTTAGAATAGAAAATCATACATAGCATTTACCTGTGATTGTTATACGAAAATGATGCATCTCGTGACATTTCTCCATTCCTGGGCAATGACCTTCTTTTCTGCTCAAGGTTCAGAACATGCAAGCAGGACAGAAAGATAAGCAAGAATGTGAACAGGGAAAATAGAATAAGAAACATAACTAAATGACACATCGCATAATTATAAATTATATTTAACAAATATTTTGCATTTTTGGTTCCTTTCATTTCTTTTTGGTGCATTAATATGATAATATAAGTGAAAATTCTCATAAATCCTATAAACTCAAGCACATAGAAAGAAAGTAAATCCTTGTCAAGTCAGTTAACAGGATTTACATAGTCATAAAGATCCGAATCTCAGCTGAAAACAATAAGCAACCAATGGTGCTATCATTTTCCTTTATCATGACTCAGCTATAAGTTGCCTCCCTCATGACATAATCGAACAACTAATAAGAAAGGAGGAACTTTCAACACTTGATGATCCTAATAGCCATCACCCCATTCAATTGGAAAAAGGAGAAATGGCCAAGCTGTGTAGTTCTTTTTTATCTGGCTGACTAGAACAATCTGAATGTATCTTAGATAACTTGAGAAAGTCCTCACAAACATACTTGGAAAAGAGTATATTCTTGGAATCTTCACAAAGTTCGCTTCTGGAAGGAGCACTTACAAAATAACTTGGATTGAACCAAATGCCACCTTACTCAGGTATCGATCACCTTACTCTGTTTCCATCATTTCATCTATATCCACTATGTCTTTTCCACCTTTTGTAGCCGTCCTCTCTGCTCTCTCCGGATTGTCTCCTTATCATGTTCTCTTCCGCTCAAATCTTTGTATCCTATCGCCCCTAAGATATTTGGTAGTACTTGTTTTGTTCGTGATATTCGACAACAAGTTACTAAGCTCGACCCAAGTCCGTGAAGTGCATCTTCTTAGGATATTCTCGGTTCAAAAGGGTATCGGTGTTACCGTCTGCATCTCAACAAATATCTGTGTCTGCCGATGTAGCTTTCGTAACATACACCCTTTGCTCCATCTTCCTCTTCTAACTCGTGACGAGGATTCGATTTCTTGATCTATACTACCTCATCCGTCGGGTCTCGTCTGTCTCCGATATGCCTACTCCTCCTATCATACAACAATATACTCGCCGTCCTTCCGCTCTTGCTCCCGCCTCGCCGCGCATGCTATCAATCCTGGTTACTACTTCACCGATTCTCGTCCCCGATGATCCAATAGCTTCATTGCTCGATCCTACACCGAGCATTGATCTTCCTATTGCTCGCAAAGGTAAACGCTCTTGTACTTATCCCATTTTGCATTTGTGTCATATAGTCGTTGTCTCCTTCATCTAAAGCTCTTGTCTCCACCCCGATTCTATTCCTATTCCTAAGACTGCTTTCAAGCTTTGGCCCATCCCGGTTGGGGGTCGCTATGATCGAGAGATGAATGCCTTGAAGGCTAATGGCACTTGGGAATTGGTTGACCTTCCTACCGGTAAACGCCCATCAGCGTAAATGGGTGTTTACTATTAAGGTGAATCCTCGATGGTTCCGTTGATCGTTTGAAGGCTCGCCTTGTTGCCAAAGGATATGCTCAAACTTATGGTGTTGATTATTTTGAGACATTCTCACCGTTGCTAGCTTGCTTCTATTCGGATTGTGATTTCCTCGCACCATCATCATTGGCCTTTATATCACCGATGTGAAGAATGCCTTCCTTCACGGAGATCTAACCGACACCATCTATATGGAGCAACCGCCCGGTTTTGTTGCTCGTGAGTCCGTAAGGTGTTCTATCTCCGTAAGTCATTGTATGGTTTGAAGCAAAGCCCTCGTGCATGGTTTGCACGTTTGCACGAGCAACCACGATTTGGCTTGAAGCAATCAGATGTCGATGATTCTGCTTTCTACAAGAATTCGATAATGCCTTATCCTATTGGTTGTATATGTGGATGACATTGTGATTACGGTAGTGACACTAAAGGGATCGCATCTCTGCGAACTTTCTCGCAAACTCAATTTAATACCAAAGATTTGGAGAATTTATGTATTTTCTTGGCATTGAAGTTCGAGAAGAAGAAAGGGATTTTCTTATCTCGGAGGAAGTATGTTCTCGACTTGCTCTCGAGATCGGAAACTGGGTGCTAAACCAGTAGCACTCGATGATTCCTAATCTACGGCTTACTAAAGATGGTGTTCCTTTTGAAGATCCGAGAGCTATCGAGATTAGTTGGGAAGTCGAACTATTTGAGAGTGACACGTCCGACATTGTTAATAATTTATGTAACCTATTAGAAAGAATTCAGAACTAATATAGTTGCAGGAATTCTTCAAGGTTATCTACATGCTGCTAATAGATCCATTAAACAATGCCTAGTAAATTGGGAACCTATATAAGGCTTAAAGGCACAAAAGATAGTATCAAGATTAAACTGAGGGATTAAGAATGAAAGCTTAAAGGTATGCAGCAAATTCATTAAGTCCTAGCAAAAGCTTATGCCTATAATATATGATTTACAGCATATTACCTTACTCTTACGACTCTTCTTTCCTTTTGAAATTTTTTCTATACTAGCTTCACCAGATGCCACTGATACTCTCTTAAAAAATGTTGGATCTGAATAACTTTTCAAGCAAGATCCAGGACCACCAGCCTCGAACCTAAAAGAGACCACAAGACTTATCCACATAGCCAAGAACGGGAATCTATATCAATATTTTAAGAGTTGGCCATACCTATCAAGCATATGCAAACAAGGTGGGCGACGGCAGTCTTCATAAGATTCCGTGATGAATTGGGGCACGTCACTGTATATAAAATGATTTTGTTCACATCGGATCCGCATATGCCAATTGGAACCTATAGAAGATTTTCTTGGTAAGGGCCTAAAAGATGGCAGAGAGATTCTGTAGGAATTATCAGTTCATGCAACTCTAAATTATAAAACTTCAAGAGACAGCTATGAGCATAAGCTTGAGAAGTAGACGTATATCTTCTAAAATCGCTTAACACATTTCAAGAATGGGAAAAAGGATATCAGGGTGGAAATTGCATGGCCAGAAATCTAAGATTACCAGCTGTATAGGCAAAGTGTAAGTGAGTCCTTTGAGCCAGTAAAGCCTTCTCAAGCGGAGAAAGAGAAGATTCAATTCGCCGAACACGTGTCATCAACTTATGGCTTCTAGCAGTTGTTATGGTCACTTCTTCCTGCAAACCATGAAAAACTTCTGCTGCAAACCTACCGGACGCAAAGATGTTATCTCAGCATCAACTATGACATTGTCTGAAATCCTTGTCTACATATTATATTTTTAGGAATAAAATTAACAATATAACCAATTATTATTTCCTTCCATTCTTTCTGGAATCGATTATTTGCATTTATCTGACATGTGCAATTAACTCCCTACCCTATACACCTGTATCCGGGAATTCGTGTAAATGTAGATACACTTGCCAACTTAATTCCACAGAGTAATGTATTAGCACAATCTTAATCAAGCAGCAGCAAAATTTTCTAACTTCACAAGCTTTTGATTGTTCTAAGTAGCAGCTTCAGGTATTTACCACAAAATTACCATTTGAAAAAAAAGGGCAACAATTTAATTCCCTTTCCTTTTTTAAATGGCAGAACCAGCAACATCACAAAATTTGAATAACTAGTTACCAACTTCAACCAAATCTCGAACCTACATATAATTCCCCAAATCAACACTTCAACGACACAAATTACCCAAATTAGCACAGAATACCACCTGTAGAGCTCAATCACCCGAGGAGCTGGCTCAACGAAGCAGAAAAAGGGAAAGGGAACTCACTCAGCGAGATCACCGAGCTGACGTAAGACTCCGACGAGGCCGGCGACCGCGACTCCTTCGAGAATCTCCTTTGGGTCCTCGTTTTTCGCCTCTCTGTAAAGCTCCGGCGCTCCAAGCGCGTACTCATTTCTGACCTCCACTCTCACCAACGGCATCGCGTTGGTCGACAAACACACGCACAAAAAGGAGAGAAATCCCAAGAGCCCCTCAAATTCTCCACCAGGAACAAAAAGGAAATGCGAAATGATTGCAGGTGAATTGAATGAGAGAATAATGACAGAGGGAGAGAAAGGGAAATTAGGTAAGGGGATTACAGCAGCGTAACTGCTGAGAGAGTGTTGTCTAGAGAGAGAATATATGTCTACTATATAACTGCACAGAGAGAGAGAGAGAGAGAGAGAGAGAGAGAGCGCGCGCTAAATGAGCATAGAGAAGACGACGTTGCCAACTCTGCAAGCCATTCCTGGGGCGCGCACGGCAAGACAAGAGTGGGAGCCAATGACGGAAATAGGCCTGTGAATTATATGAAAAATGTGAATGAAATTTACTTTTGTTGGAAAAATGACGGAATTGACCTGCTGGTCTTGGCTGCGTAACAGGTATCCTTCCCATGACATTTCCGCAATTTTGGAATTTAATTATTCCACCGCGAAGGACTCGTCACGCCGCTGTTTATTCCATTTAAAATGCTAATTTTTTACACCATACGAGAATACAATATGAATATATATGAAATTATGGGTTAGTGTTCAACCTTATCGTGTTCGTGTCTTTATCGTATCGATATGATAAGAATACGATAACTTCGTATCGTGTTCGTGTTCGTGTAACACGATAATTTTTGTTTTGCATTCGTGTTTGTATCGGATCGTGTCGTTTTCTTATAATTCGATTATATTTTATATATATTTAATATTAATTTAATTATATTTTTATTTCTTTAATTAATTTGTTTTCTAATTTTGACTTAAATTTGTCATTTCGTGTTGTGTCAACACGAAAAAAATCGTGTCATATTCGTTTTCGTGACGTGTTCATGTTCGTGTCAGATATATCCTTATTGTATCGTGTCGACATGATAACGATCCGACACGTACGAATTATCAATCTATATATATATATATGAGATGGTTTAGGTAGGAAATGATAATTTGGTAGGAAATGAAAATGAATTAGGCCATTTGGTTTGCTGGATCAAAGGTTGAGATTTTAATTTCGATTGTACTACAGTTTTGTGTTTTGTGTGCTACGCGGATTACTGTGCTGCACTAGAACCCTTTCTATGCTATGTTGCAATGAAAGATGTGCTAAACTAATATATTTAGCATATGTGCTACGAATGGATGAAATATGTACTAAACTAACATGTGCAACATTGTAATTTTGATTGTGCTACACAAATATGAAAGATGTGCTAATATTTCTATTTTTTACACTAATAAGCTTTCTAGCCATAACCCACTTTTATATATATATATATATATATATATATGACCGTAAATGAACTGAAATATTTGTAAATTATTTTGATTTTGATTCAATAAAATTTGTTAGAGCCTGTAAGTTAAATGAATCGACTTCAAATTTGGTAGTATTTGACTGTCACTATAATATGAAACTTAGTTAAGTGATTTAATTAAAAAATATAAAATTACTTAGTAGATATAATTTATATTTTTATACTATATTTAATACTAATTATATTAAGTCTCTAACTAACTTATTTTTAAAAAAATATGTTAAATTCAAATAAGCTCATAAATATCAAATATTCGATAAATAAAATTTAAAACTCAATTTGATAATAAACCAACCATAACTTGAGAGGTGCGAAATTAGTACATAGTCATCTATGTACGAATCTAATATATAAATATCATATAGTATCTAAGTTCATTCTAGTTACATAGAGTAATATTTTTCTACAATATATAAAGTATACTAATATATCAATTAGGGAAGGGAATGGATTTATTTATCCTCTTTGGTGTGCAATGGCAAACTAAATCTGAGCAGGCCAATTATTACAATAGGGATGTTAATGGGTGGGTTTTACCCGGATCAGAACAAGTAAATAAGTAATGTTTCTGGTTCTGGATCCGACCCATTAGATACTAGATCCGGATCGGACCATGACCATCAACTATGGGTCTTAAGCGATCCGGATCTCAGCGGGTCTGGAACCAGAACCAGACCAGAACCGAACAAGAACCAGAACTAAACCGAAACCGTTGCTTTATAATTTAATGTGTTATGAGTGATTTTGAATCGATATGGATAAAACTAGCTCATTGACAAGCCTATTTAAACTTAGGTTCGTCAATAGACGGGTTTTACTCGGAGCAGGATCAATAAATAAGCATTGATTCTGGTTCTGAAACCAGAACCAGATCCAGACATGATCGGACCATCAAACTATGGATCTAAACGGTCCGGGTCTAAAGCGGGTCTGGAACTGAAACCGAAAACAAAACCACTACTTTAAAATTTAATGGGTTTTAAACGATTCTGGATCGATCCGGATAAAACCCACCCATTGATGTCCTTAATTACAAATGGCATATTCGCCATCTGCTTTTAGTTTATTTATTAGTGTACTTTTCCTTAGCTTTATAAAATATCAAGTACGGATGTATGCCTCTTTAGTGATATGAATTCTTAACTACAAAAGGAATACGCAGTTATGATTAAAACGTATAGTTTTTCATAAGAACCTTTCTTATATATAGGCAAAAATTGAAATTTGCGCAACTTAAAATAATTTTGAATTTAATTTGACGACATTTGACCTACTTGTAGCCACAAATGTTGTAAACAAAATCAAATTTTTGTTTGAAAGTGACAAATCGAGATGGGCGCTGGGGGCCATTAGGTCAAGAAATCAAATCAGGCCCTTTTCAGATGCTATGATATAAGCATTATCGTTATTTCTTTTTCATCACAAGGAAAATCTCGTCACTATTTGTGGGCATTGTGGCAATATCTATCAAATTATACTAGAAAAATAAATCGTTTTATAAAAAATTGTGTGATAGATTGGACTTGAAAGTGTTATAGATTCAAAGTCATGACTCGTGAATTTACTTCTAGGACTAGGGATGAGAGTTGATCTCAGATCCGGTCTAAATTTATAGATCCAGATCCATTTTTAGGATCTAGGTCTTATAAAAATAGGATCTGAAGGATCTGGACCACTCCTTTATATAATCTAATCGAATCAAATCGAAAAATCAAATTGGATTCGATTAATTCGGCTATTTCTTTTAATTCGATTAAAACCTAATACTTATAGATTATTTTAAAACGATGTTGTTGTGCTTGTGTGTTGGTGATGAAAGTTCAATAATATGTAATGAAAATGTGATATTGAATGTAAAGAATTAAAAAGTAAATAACACTAGTTCTTACATGGTTCGAAGAGATCAACTCCTACATCTACGGACTGATAGCTCAGTTAATCTGATCGCACACTTTTCTAACACGAAAACGCGCAAGTATAAGGTAAGCAGAGTATCGTATCCACAGGGATTGTAACACAAAAACACAGGAGCTAACTCAACAATAATTCATCATTATCCAAGCACAGATTTGGTTTGTATATGTTTAGGGCTTCAGATATTAAATCCAAAGCAAAAGGTGACAACTAGAAAAATAAACTAAAGCAGTAAAAACTCAAAGAGATAACTATTAAGAAAGACTAACCCTAGGGATGCATTAATCCTACCCACAATGTATGTTTATCCTCTTATTATTAACTAATTTTAATCCAGACAAGATGGAAGACACACATATAACCAACAACTTCAGTTACGACAATTGTGGCAGTTGATTACTAATTTCCCCTATTCATATTACGCCTCAGAGGAAAATAAGCAACTCCAAAAGGATCACAAAGAATATGCTTCCTACGAATGTTCCTATCTCGATTCGACTCGAGAACTTATCCGTATCAAGCATTCAAGATCGATTGACAATTAAAACGGTTAAGTAATTAACTGGCAACTATGATATGCATCAAGATTGATCAGAAATCAACACATATAATTAAGCACCAAGAATCATGAATCAATGCCTGGAAGGTAAATAATAATAGCAGGAATCACAACATATAGGATAGAATCATGCAAACCCTAGGATTATAACAGAAAATTAGCTAGACATAATTAGCGGAATTAAATACGAAATAATCATAAAACAAGAATTAAATAGATAAAACCCGTAGGGTGGCGTCTGAAGAACAATCGTTGGGTTCAAATCCCAACCTTAGCGGAAAACGGGAAAAAGATGCAATTCGTTCGGACGAAAACGTTTCAAATCGATAACAATGTGTAGAACAAGCGTAGAACTATGAAAAACTAATGCTAGAATGAATCTAAATCAAAGCTAAAGTGAAAATCTATGGAAAATAATTAAAAACGAAGAAAGAGGTCCAAAATCGCGCTGGGGAAAGTTGGGGGCGCGAGGGGGCGAAGCCCTATTTATAGAATTAGGGTTGAAACCCTAATTTTGGAGTCTGCCGCCACGCCTCGCGACCTAGCTCACGGTCGCGAGCTCGGCCGCGAGGGAACATCCTCGCTCGGCCATCCTCGTCTTCTCGACTGGGCGCGCGCTCGCGGCTTACCTCGCGACCTGGTTCGCGGTCGCTAGGTATGGTCGCGAGAAATCGGGCAGTAGCTCCTCTCGCACATTGGGTAGCTCGCGGGCACTATCTCGTGGCTGCTGGGAGTGGCCGCGTCGCATGGGGTTTCTTCGCGGCCGACCTAGCGGTCGCTAGGCCGGTCGCGAGCCATCTGTTTCGCGTGGATCTTGCGCTCGTGCTCGGGCTAGCGGCCGCGAGGGCGGTCGCTAGGCCCTATTTTCAGCCTTCTTTCACTCGTGCTTCGTTCCATGCTTCGGTTTTCAACTTGTAAGCCTACAAAACACCACAACGGAACCCAAGAGCAGTATCTTCCAAAAATATATAAAATCATTGGGATCCAATACATAAACGCACTTTATTGATCTAAAATCATCTTTAAATATCAACAATAAACGTGTAAAATGCGCGTTTATCAAACCCCCCAAACTTAAAGCATTGTTTGTCCTCAAACAAAAACCAAACAAAAAGGAAAGAGAGACACAACGAAAGATCAACGAGCGTCAGCAAGGATGATTAACACAATCAATCCTCAGAAATATCTCAAAGCTCAAAATCATTAGCGCACATGACGACATTAGTCAACTCAACAATGTACAACCATTGAAAACAAAAATTTCATTCAATTCCACCCTCACAACGGCATGTGCGTAATATATAGAGTACACTCAACTCATAAAGAAATAAAGGACGTGTATACACTCAAAAATTAATGCAATGCAAAATCTTACCATAGGCTTGCCGTTTCTCTATATCTCCACCACATCAAATGCATTCAAATTAGAATCAAAAAGTATTTTTATAGGTTGTAATGTAGGCACATTGGTTAAGGTAGGATGATATATGGCTTAGTGACTCAAGTATACTCCAAGCACCTCCATTTATACATTCAAATCATATGGACTTTGTCCATTTCCCCTTTTCTTTCCAACATGCTAAATCAACGTTTTATGCACATCAAGGTACCATATACTATGATAATTGACTTCCTTTATGCTCACATTTTTCACAAAATTTTTCTTTTCTTGGCTTTGTAATAGAGCTTATAGGGTCTATTCTTTTTCACACGGGTACCATTCTTTTCCTTTTACCCCAACTTAGAATATCAAAATACATTTTTCTCCCATTTGATTCCCATATCCATCCTCACCTCCTATCATCCGGTTAATTGAAAGAATAAAGTCTAATAAAGGCTCAAAGAAGGCGACAAACGGTATATATCATTGGGCTAGTGTTTGGGTAAATATGTGGTTTAGCAAAGATAGTCTTTTATCATTTCCATATTCAAAACACATATGGCAGCCTCGACACAGAAAAACGGCAAGTTCTAGAAGATAATTACATGCACGATACCACACAATTAAAAGAAACTGTATCAAGATGTTTATACAATGAAGCTCAAGTCTCACGGTTTTAAGCAAATGGTGAAAAACAACAAGCTAAGCAATCTCAAGCCATTCATGCTTCGTTTTCTAACATATCATGTGCATTATCAACATACATTTTCAAAAATTTCTATGATCATTGGCAACATGTATTAACACATTTCACTTAACTCGTTGATCGACAGACACAACAAAACAAAGACACGACAAAAGCCCCAAAGCATAACAACTTTACAAGAAAACATAAAAACATAAACAGGACTCTCAACCAACCAAACTCGTCCACTCCCCCCAAACTTATTGTAAACAGGTGGAAATGGAGGCAATACGGTTTGCAGAAAAGAGTAGTTGGTAGAGAGACCTTACCTCGTATGTCGAGCTACTCCGACGGCGGATAGAATCCTCGCCACTAATCCCACCTCTGCATCGTCTCCATCATTTATCTTTGGTGCTCTTGATGTGCTTGGTGTTGGGCGAGGAGGGCTTGTTATTGCTCGAATTGGGCCTGCTGCTGGGCCAAAATGGATGTCAGGCACCCGTCAATGTGGTCAAGTCGACCATCTATGCGATCCATGCACTCATATAATCCGGGGTTGCCTTGAATGGGAGGTGGATGTAATATGCCTCCTGTCTCGGGTGCCACGTTCGGCTCGGCTTGCTCCTCCTGCTCGGCTTCCTCCTCACGCCGCTCTCTCTCGATTTCTCCTTGCGCATTCAAGCGCCGAACCCATGAATAGTGAAGATTGGAGCGCAAGTTCCAATTAGCCTCCGCTGCACCAAATCTGCTTAAACTTGTGAGATCCGTGTTGGGCGGTGCGGCATGATCGCCGTGCTTGTCGTATAGCGATCGAGGTAACGACGGGTGTCTCTTCAAGAACGTCTGGACGTAAAGACAGGGCTTGTCTAGTAAGATATCTTGAGAGATAGGACTCTCACGAATCATCACCCCGAAAAAATCGGCAATGGGGGTAACGAATCCCCCTATGCATATCCGTGCGTTCCCCGAAACCTCTGCTTGCATCTGAAAGTGCTGTGCAAGGAACATGTCGGCATGCATCTTATGTCGAGTCACAGCTCCAATTAAGAGACTCATGTCCTATGAAAGGACTGTGCCGGCATTGTTGCGGCCATGGATGGTGAAGGTGATCAGGCGGTGAAAGTAGCGCACCGCGGGGTTCCTTATGGAACTTGCCTTGGCTCTGGAGGCGTCATAAGACGGGTTCTGCTCTAAAGTGTTGTCCACGAATAACGGCCACACATTCTGTGGCGTGGTCTCTAAATCTCTGATGTATTGACCCTCGGGATCACCATTGATGATTCCATTCAGTTCATCCACTGAGAGTTGGCGGGGCTCATTGTCCATCTGAAAAGTAATATAGTCGGCGACCCTTGTGTCTTGTGTACTCGGACGGTCGACATGAATTCCAGAGTGAGGATCGGTATGTCAGGTAGTTGGCCGTGATAACAGAATACAACTGGCGTGGGTCGGGTCACGCCTCGCGGTCGGGCTCGCGGTCGCGAGCTCGGTCGCGAGGTATGCCCAAAAGTGTATTTCCCGTGGTCGCGGCCACACCTCGCAGATGCGGGTGTGGTCGCTAAACGTTGGTGTTCGGCGCAAGTAGTACTGCCCAATTCCTCGTGGTCGCGAGGTAGTCTTCTCTTCTTTTTCTTTTTTTTTTCATAAATATATAAAGCCATTAAACACCTTGGGACTCAAAAACGAACACAAAGGACACGACACAACAAAACGAAGAAAATAAAAAAAAAACATAAAAGCATGACAAATGTTGGGTTACCTCCTAACCAGTGCTAGATTTATCGTCGCTAGCTCGACATTACCTCTTATCAATCGGGCGATTTGACAACTGTGGTCTTTTAGCATTGACAACAAACCACCATTTGGCATATGAGTGGCTTCCACTGAACTTGAACGACTCACTCTGATTTTTATGTCGAATCCAACTCTTCTTTGTAGCTTGCTCATCTGACGGTCTATTGAAATTCGAGCTCAACAATAGGTTGGATGTGGTAGTGGTGATCGAATAGCAATCTTCATGTGTTGAGTTATCATCTCTCGTGATGGCATCATAAATCGAAATGGTTAACTCATCTTTATTCACATGAAAAGTGAGATCACCCTCTTCTACGTCGATCAGAGCCCTGCCTGTGGCTAAGAACGGTCTCCCTAGAATGAGAGGCGTGTTCCCATCCTCTGGCATATCGAGGACTACAAAGTCCGCAGGAAGATAAATCCTTTACTTTGATCAACACATCTTCCACTATCCCTTTTGGCCTTGTGAGTGATGCGTCTGCCATTTGGAGAGTAATCGTAGTAGGCTTCAATTCTCCAATCTCCAATTTGTTAAAAATGGACAACGACATCGATTGATACTTGCCCTAAATCACGTAACCTTGGAAAAGGTATGCCTCCAATGACACAAGGTATAGAAGTTGCTGGATCTTTCGCGTCAGGTGCAACTTCTTTTGCAAAGACAAAGACCGCACTCTTGAGACAGATTGATCGTCTTGAATTTCTTCAGCTTCTTCTTGTTGGTAACGGCATCTTTGAGAAATTTCATGTACCCCGGCATATCTTTGAGCGCATCTAGTAAGGGAATATTAATATTAACCTTCTCGAACATTTCCAAAAATCAGTTCAACCTATCATCATGCTTGGTCTTGGCCAGACGACTCGGAAACGGAATCGGAGGAGTGTATGTTGGAAATTTCGGAACTGGGCGTCCCTTGCGGCCATCCTCGTGATCGCGAGGATGGTCGCTAGGGACCTGCGCTGCTTCGGCTGTCTTCTTAGCAGCTGGGCACGTGATCGCGGGCTTTCCTCTAGTGCTCTCTGCCTGGTCTCTCGCGGCCAGGCTCGCGGTCGTGAGCTCGGTCGCGAGGTGCCCTTCTTTCGCTCCGTTTTCGTCTTCCTGCTCCGGGTGGTTCTGGTACGCTCTTCCACTCCTCAACTAGATAGCAAAGCACTGATTCTTTGGGTTCACTTCCGTATTACTCGAAAATTGGCCCGTCTTTGGCTGTGCGTTTTGTTGTGCAGCTATCTGACCGATTTGATTCTCCATCATCTTCATGTGTTTGCCCATGGCTGCTACAGTGGATTCTAACTATGTTATCCTCTGGCCAGTAGTACTGATGAACGAATTCTGTTGAGTCGCCAGTTGTTGGTTGCTCACAACCAAGCGCACGCATCATATCCTCAAGGCTCGATTCTTGGTTCTTGAATCATACCATTCGCGCAATAAGCTTCTTTGGAGGTTGTTGGAAATTATTGGGGTTGGCATACGACAAATTAGGATGATTCCTGTTGTTCGGATGGTATGCCAGATTTTCCCCACGACAGTTCCTCTGATTTATGAAATTCACGTCCTCCGTCTCGATCTGACTTTTCAAAAGAGTAAACTGCTCCATGAGATCATTGTATTTCGAGTCAATCTCTACGGCAACTGCTTTGACCTCTGGTGTCCTCTCCATCGGCCATTGATAACTATTAGCCGTTATCTCTTCTATGATGCGGCTGGCCTCCTCTACTCGGCGGTTCAACAGGCATCCCCCTGCCGACGCATCCACTATGCTCCTCATATGCAGCGTCAGTCCACTATAGAACTGCTTGATCTGTTGCTCTTTGGAGAATCCATGTTGTGGGCATCTTCTCAATAGGCCTCTGAATCTCTCCCATACCTCAAATAGTGACTCGTCTCCTTGTTGCCAGAAATGGGAGATCTCGGCTATTATCTTCTTCCCTTTCACCGGCGGAAAATATTTTGAAAGGAACTTCTCACAGAGTTTTCCCCAACTGTCTATCCCGGTACGGTCCAGGCTCTTGAACCAATCCTTAGCCTGGCTACGCAGAGAGAATCCGAACATGCGCATCCGGATTGTGTCTTGTGGTACCCCATTCTGTTTGATGGTGTCACAAATATCGAGGTATGTCTCAAGATGCGCATTCGGGTCCTCTGTGACTCCTCCTCCGAATTGTTCTCCTTGAACCATGCTGATCAGGGCCGGCTTCAGCTCAAAATTGTTTGCATTAACTTCTGGCCCCCATCCGCCTCCTTGGAATTGCTCAGTAGGAGGTCGGTACATATAATTCAGCGGTCTTGCCTCAGGAGCAGGGACAAGGAGTCCCATGTTCGCCATCTGGCGCTGCATTTCTATAAACTCTGCTAGCAGACGTGCAGCTTGCTCAGGAGGTATACCCCCCATTGGGAGGAACACCCTCGTTGTTCGGATTCGCTGCCATCTCTTGCCTTCTTCTTTCTCGTCTCCTTCTCCTTTGGGTATTTTTGAGCTCGGGGTCTAATGGTTGTTCAGGTTGTCCCCGAGATCTTGTGATCATATACTACCTGGAGAAAAAGAGAGAGCTTAACTCTGGCAAGAACAAATAAATATAATAATATACAACTTGAATTAATAACTCCAAATCGTCAAATTATTCCTATGTGATCTTAACAATCCCCGGCAACGGCGTCAAAATTTGATCGCTCACTTTTCTAACATGAAAACGCACAAGTATAAGGTAAGCAGAGTATCGTATCCACAGGGATTGTAACACGAAAACACAGAAGTTAACTCAACAATAATTCATCATTATCCAAGCACAGATTTGGTTTGTATATGTTTAGGGCTTCAGATATTAAATCCAAAGCAAAAGGTGACAACTAGAAAAATAAACTAAAGCAGTAAAAACTCAAAGAGATAACTATTAAGAAAGACTAACCCTAGGGATGCATTAATCCTACCCACAACATATGTTTATCCTGCTTATTATTAACCAATTTTAATCCAGACAAGATGGAAGATCACACATATAACCAACAACTTCAGTTACGAAAATTGTGGCAGTTGATTACTAATTTTCCCTATTAATGTTACGTCTCTAGAGGAAAATAAGCAACTCCAAAAGGATCACAAAGAATATGCTTCCTACGAATTTTCCTATCTTAGTTACGACTCAAGGCTTATCCGTATCATGCATTCAAGATCGATTGACAATTAAAACGGTTAAGTAATTAACTGGCAACTATGATATGCATCAAGATTGATCAGAAATCAACACATATAATTAAGCACCAAGAATCATGAATCAATGCCTGGAAGGTAAATAACAATAGCAGGAATCACAACATATAGGATAGAATCATGCAAACCCTAGGATTAGAACAGAAAATTATCTAGACATAATTAGCGGAATTAAATACGAAATAATCATAAAAACAAGAATTAAATAGATAAAACCCGTAGGGTGGTGTCTGAAGAACAATCGTTGGGTTCAAATCCCAACCTCAGCGGAAAACGGGAAAAAGATGCAATTCGTTCGGACTAAAACGTTCCAAATCGATAACAATGTGTAGAACAAGCGTAGAACTATGAAAAACTAATGCTAGAATGAATCTAAATGAAAGCTAAAGTGAAAATCTATGGAAAATAATGAAAAACTGAAGAAAGAGGTCCAAAATCGCTACTGGGGAAAGTGAGGCTGGCGGCGAAACCCTATTTATAAATTGGGGTTGAAACCCTAATTTTGGAGTCTGCCGCGCGAGCTCGATCGTGAGGGAACATCCTCGCTCGACCATCCTCGTCTTCTCGGCTGGGCGCGCGCTCGCGGCTTACCTCGCGACCTGGCTCACGGTCGCTAGGTATGGTCGCAAGAAATTGGGCAGTAGCTCCTCTCGCACATTGGGTAGCTCGCGGGCACTATCTCGTGGCCGCTGGGAGTGGCCGCGTCGCATGGGGTTTCCTCGCGGCCGACCTAGCGATCGCTAGGCCGGTTGCGAGCCATCTGTTTCGCGTGGATCTTGCGCTCGCGCTCGGGCTAGCGGTCGCGAGGGTGGTCGCTAGGCCCTGTTTTCAGCTTTCTTTCACTCGTGCTTCGTTCCATGCTTCGGTTTTCAACTTGTAAGCCTACAAAACACCAAAACGGAACCCAAGAGCAGTATCTTCCAAAAATATATAAAATCATTGGGATCCAATACATAAACGCACTTTATTGATCTAAAATCATCTTTAAATATCAACAATAAACATGTAAAATACGCGTTTATCATAATCCACTAACCCTCCAAAAAGAAAAAAGATGTGTCTCTCAAGTTCGGTTCTTCTTAGTTGGGTTAGGCGGGGATTTGGTCTTATTTACAGGCACAAGATACAAACCTAGATATAGAGTTAACATTATTATATCCTACTGAAGTGAGCGTTTGTCATACGCTTGCTAGTGTTAGAAAACCTATGACTTCTTACGGGTGTAGTCAACTTAAACTTCTTACTTACATGTGCAAGATAATCGACCTTTAAGCAACTAACACTTCGTTGCTTACTTGCCCATACTCTACTTAAACTAAAGGGTTTTTGTAGAGGGTTTTCCAACTAAAAGTTGAGCTGTCACAGTTGTAGAAAGTTTTTGTTGGATTTGTATACTGAAAGCAGTTTTGGTTGAGCTTGTATACAATGTTTCCTGTTACCACAATTACAATCTCCTATCTGAATTGATTACTTGATTGCATATATCGTGTCCCCTTATCTCATATATAAGTTAGATCATACGATGTGTAGAAGATCACGTAAGTCCGTATGATTGGTCAAGCTTAATGAGATATAAAAGTTTCACGATTGAGACAACTTGAGGACGAGTTGTCGGTATAAGTCATGCATAGATAAAAAGTGACTTGACTTGGTTGCTTGTCTATCTTTGATGCGTCTCGACGTATTGAAGGATCACGGTGAGATGAGTTCTTCAATCGACCGTCGTGAAGAACCAAGATCTCGGTGACTTACGATGATCTAAACCTCGATAAGGTATTAGGTGAGTATGAGTTCTTGACCATCACTTTGACTTGTTAAGGATGAGGGTTATATGTTCTAACCCAATATTCTCCGCATCTTGGGTGGTGGCAGTGCTTGTATGTCATGCTAGTTATACGTACGAGTCACCGTATCCGTTTAGGATGATGGCGTCCTCTTAAGGAGCTCAAAGGTTTATTGTACTAAACCCCGCAGTTGAGTTAGCTCAAGTACAATAATAAGGTTGAGTGGTACTACTTAAGGAATTAAAGATATTAATTATTTTAAGCAGTCAGAATGCTCTAAATAATTAATGGACGTGCGATATCTTAAATACGGGGATTCGTAATGTCTAAGTGCAAGCCCAACTCACCTTCGGTAATAAAGGGGTAAGTCAGCATTTATTCTCTAGTGGCATGAATGAATGTTTATAAATTAATTTATGTTCTGGGCTGAACATAAGATAATTAATTTATTTGAGGCCCATCTTTATTCCTTGCATTTGATCCCTGGGCTGGCCCATCCAGGCCCGGAGCTTATGGAAATCGGCGCCCCTCTCTCTCTCTAAGGATATGATTTTATTCTCTTTATCCATAAGGATATTATTATATTTATGGGATATGCATGGATCCTTTCCTAATGGGATTATGGTAATGCATTATAAATATAAGGTAAGAGATAAGATCAAAGCTAATCCTTAATTATCCATCCTCATATTTTCGAGAATCCCATAGTTCTTGGGAGTGAGTTTTCGAAAATTCATAGAGAGGTTAGGGTGATTTTCTGTAGCATTCTCCATAGATCGTCCTCACTCGACGTTGTAGATTGGACAACCAGGATACAGTCCAGAAGATCAAAGCACGAGTCTCGATCCGTTCATCTCGTTCATCCCCGACAGATTCAAAGGTAAACACGAGAAAACCCCTACGTGTTGCAATTAATTATATAGACGCATGCTAGGAATATGATCAATGTATGGTGAATTAAACATCCAAGATAGATCATCGGGAAAGGGTCAAAATTAGTTTTCCCTACAATTGGTATCAGAGCCAGGTTCAGTATCTTGGCTCTGTTGGATTAATTCAAGTTTGATTATTACGTGCGCAATAAATTAATTGTTGGATCCGCTGTTCATCGTGGCTCGGTTTTATTTTGTCGGATTTTGTTTTCACCATGAGAAAATCTGTGGTTAGATTAGATTTTTCCTGTAAATCTTATCCGTAAAGAAAAACGAAGATAAAAGCACGAAGAAGCGAGACAGCGGGAGTACGTCGGAGAAACCGGACGCGGCGCGAGCGGCATGCGGACGGCGGCACGCGTGGCGTGCTCGGCGCTCGTAGCACGCCCCGCGAGCGCGCGTTCTCGGCGGTCGGCAGTCGGCATCGGCAGTGGCGGGCGGCGGGTGCACGGCTCGACAGGCAGCGGTGCGGGTACGCGCGGATGCCTCAAAGCACCACTCGGCGGCGAGCGAGCGCTCGCGGCGCTTCGTCGCGGTTCGCGCGCCAGCGTCCACGAGGGTGCGCGACGTTTGTCGTGCGAGATCCCGACGCGGCGATGGTGTGCGCGTTGTCGCACGAGATCCCGGCGTGCCTCGCGGCAGACTCGCGACGCGAGGATGGCCGCGAGGCAACGCGGCGAGCGGGCGGGTAGCGGAAGCGGGCGCGGCGCGAGCATGGCAGCGCGCGCGTGCTCGACGGGTCGTGGTCGCTTTCGCGACCGCGAGGCAGCACGCGGCGAGCAGCGTGAGGCGCGAGTGGGGCGGCGGCGGTGTCTTTGGAGTGCGCGCATGGGCGTGCCTAGCCGCGGTCCGGCCATTTGGGCCAACCCGCCCAAACGACCTGAACCGATTTTTCAGCCGAATCCGATTTTCGGCCCGAATCGAGTTTGTGAATCCGGTCCATGCCCGTACACGCGAGGCCCATTTTTGAAGTTAATGAAGATCATGCTTTGCAATTCTATTTAATAGATTAGGCGGAAAGTGCGAGAATCACGTGTGGGCCACGATGAGCGTTTTATTTTATTTTAATCGTTCATAGCATATCGTGGATGTTTAAATTATGCGAAGCATGCTATGTATGTTTAAATTACGTGAACAAACATATTCTATGTTTTCGTGATTGGACGCGCATAGTAAGCATGCTAGGTTTATCGCGTTTTCAAGCATATTTTAGAATTACATGAGCATGTTTTACATGTTGAGTTCTATAGAAAAGCATGCTAGGATTACGTGATTTGCATGGACAAACCTTTTGAACAAAAAGACTAAGCAAGCAACCCGACAAATTAATTTTTAAAATTAAAATGTCAAGACCTCCACTTTTGATCTCTAAACAAAGTGAGACGAGCGTGAGTGGCGCCCACACGCGTGGCTTGCTTTCACTATTTATCATAAGTTTGTTAGATGAGATTTCTAAATAAAACATTTTAAATATATTGAGAAGTGGGAGTTTCATGTGTGGCGTCCACACGCGTGGCTTGCATGTGCGATTTTCATAAGTTCTCTAGAGATGGATATAAAATGAGATAACAAAGGAATTTGGATTGGAAGCGGTATGGTCTAGTGAGTATGCTAATTCTAAGAATTCATTTTCATCACCTTTGTTAAAATTGTGGTCATTGCTGTAGACATCACCTCAGTACAACTTCCCACCAAGTCCCTTCTTGTGATAGTGATGTGGTCTAGTAAGGTCCAATCATTAATTTCATTTGTTATAAGGATAAGTTGACATGGATTGAAATTAAACGACTAAAAGGTATATTTTAGTGCGGTCGAGGGGTTCATGTGTAAACGCCCACACGCGTGGCTTGCATGTTGGAAGGCAGTGCCCTTGCTCGTAAAGAGAAGGAAGTTCGGTCCATAAACGCCATTTTCTTTAGTCTTGATGTTGGGAGGAAACATGTTTAACGACTTGTTCTACCCGTTCTTGGGTAGTAGACACGACAGTCTGTTGATCATGTTTGTTACACCTTGCGAGTGGGGTTCTGCGGATAAGAGAGGCCCGGGCATTGGAGGCCAGTGCCCTTGCATGATGGCGAGATAACGATCTCAATGGAAGCGGATAAGGAGGCTGCATGAAATCGAGGCCGTTCGAGGATCGGAGATGTTACTTTATGTTTTGATAGAACAGTTTAGTATTGAAAGATGTTTTATATATGCGGATTTTGGTGGAACCTTGTTCTGTTTGAAATTATTTATTCATGGATATTACATTATTTTTGATAGTGGTGTTTCTATCATAAGAAATGACGAAGTTATACGTGTTGGCACATTATATAATTAAACTTTATACTATTTACGCTAAACATAATACCTATAACTATGTTGCATCGTCTACAAACCTTAAAAGAGAAAATTTTCTTGCAAGATGACACCACATTTCTCGGCATCTTAGATTAGGTCACATCAATCTAAATAGGATCAAAGGCGGCTAAGAATGGGCGTTGGGTAATCTAACGATTACTCAGTTCCTATCTGCGAATCTGTATAGAAGGTAAGATGTCGACTAGACCTTCAAAGCGAAGGGTTATAGAGCAAAAAGTGTTGGAGCTAGTCCATTCGACTGTGTGGACCGATGTCCACACAAACTCGTGGAGAATGCAGTATTTTGTCACTTTCATTGGCGATTACTCAAGAGTGCGGATACGTATACGCACTTCGCAAGTCACGAATGCTTTGAAATTCAAAGAGTTTAAGGTGGAAGTGGAGCGAAGCTTGGTAAGAGTATCAAGTCATTTGTGATGCGATCGCGATGGCGAATACATCGATAACGAGTTTATGGACTATCTAGTGAAGTGTGGGATTACCTCGATTTCATTACACAAGACACCACACAGCAAAATAGTGTGTCGAGCGAAGAAATATGACTCTTTTAGAAATGGTTAGATCAATGATGAGTTATGCGGCATTGCTATTTAGATTACGGGGTATGCCATAGAAGCGGCGACATACTTGCTAAATCTAGTACCATCAAGTCGATCGAAAAGACCCTTTCGAGTTGTGGTTTGGGTAGTTTAAACCACATAAGGATATGGGCGATCCGACACATGTCTTTGAACAAGAAGGCGACAAGTTGGAGGCTAGATCCGGCCGCAAATTTGTTTATTGGCTATACTAGAGGACGAAAGATGGTTTATTCTATAGTCTAAGGATCGGAAGGTCATTATTAGCACTATTGCCCGATTCTTAGAAGAGGATTATATGACAAACCATAAATCAAAGTTGAAATCATTCTTGAGAATTAGAAGATGATCGTATTCCACCACCGATTAAGCGAAGCGTGCGAGATGTCGAGTCTAGTGGGAGGATCGACACGAGATACTTCAAGAAATTGAAGTGGGTCGAGTTCCTTTGGAGATACCGGTCGTCTGAGTGGCTCTATCCGACAAGTTGTGCAAGATGAGAACCACAAGTTCTTGCACCCACCGTTGCCATTGTGCGATGGCGCCTCGTCTTAGTGGGAGGGTTGTTCGTCGACCCGAGCGATTTATGTTCGTGGGTGAATCTTGGTTTAATCCCGGAAATGAACCGGCAATAATCGATCCATGGGCGTCTGCGAGGAGATCTGAAGACATTGATGCGAGATCATGGCACACGCTATGGACTTAGAAATTGAGTCCATAATGACTATGGATGTATCTGAAAAAACACCTCTACCGGATGGCGAGGAAGCCATAGGTAGTAAGTGGGTATCTGAGAGGAAGAGATTGAGATGGAGGTTTGGCTATTAAAGCCGGGCTTGTGGCGAAGGGTACACTCGATTGAGGGCATCAATTTAGATGAGACCTTTTAGCTTTGTAGCAATGCTCAAGTCCATCGAATTCTTATGGCCATAGCGACCCACTTGAATCTTGAGGTTTGGCAAATGGATGTGAAAACCGCTTTTCTAAGCAGTTACCTTGAGGAAGGTAGAGACATCTATGTGCGACAACCCGAAAGTTATGTGGTGAAGGGTGAAGAGCATCTAGTATGGAAGCTTAAGAAGTCCATTTATGGGCTTAAGCAAACCTCACGATCACGGAACTTACGCTTTGACGATGTGGTAAAGTCTATGGATTTACCCAGTTGCCTAGCGAGTTGTGTGTATCGTTTAGATGTCAGCGGTGATGTGGTATTTCTTGCACTTTATGTAGATGTCATTCTTCTAGTTGGCAACAATGTGAAGTTGTTATCGGGCGTAAAGAGTTGGTTATCCGATCGGTTTCAAATGCGAGACTTAGGAGATGCACCGTACATTCTTGGGATCAAGGTTTACCGAGATCGCAAGAGAGAAAATATTGAGCTTATCTCGGGCGTCTTACATTGATCTTGTGATTACTCGTTTTAGTATGCGAGACCGCCGAGAAAGGATTGCTACCTTTCGGACATGGCGTTCCTTTATCTAAGGCGATCACCTATGACCGCAAAGAGATAGAGGAAATGAGACAAGTTTCTTACAACTTCCGCCATAGGAAGTCTCGTATACTGTAATGCTATGTATGAGACCCGATATACGCTATCACGGTAGGCATAGTAGCAAGATATCGATCTAACCACGGACAAGCTCATTGAATTGCGATAAAGCATATACTCAAGTATCGAAAAGGACTCGAGATTATAGGGTGGTTTACCATCGAGATAGTCTAATGCCTTTGGGTTATCTGAGACTTCGGTTTCCAAGTGACCGTGATGAGAAAAAGTCTCACCTCGGGCTATGTGTTTACCTTGGGAGGTGGGCCGTATCTGACGGAGTGCAAGCGGCGATGCATTGCGGACTCTACCATGGAAGCGAATCGTGGCCGGAGGAGGCTAAGGAGGCTGTATGGTTGAGAACTACCTCATGGATCTAGGTGTGGTACTGGTTTGCCCATGAGTATCATAGTTTACTATGATAACTCGGTGCGATGCAAACTCGAAGGAACCACGGACCCACAAAGCGACCAAACACATAGAGAGAAAGTACCATGTCATCGAGAAATCGTGAGGCGAGGGCGTCTTGATTGAAAAGATTGATCTGACGGATAACCTAGCGGATCCATTCACAAAGAGCTGCCGTAAAAAGTCTCGAAGTGCGTTCGAGGACTTGGATTGCGCTTGATGGCACCCACTTAGAAAGGAAACTTTTGTATAAGTGGGAGAAGCAAAGTGATGGTTCTTGTTTGTAATAGCTATTAGAGACATATTGTATACTAAAGTTTGCTTTAGTATAAGTGGGAGATTGTTGGATTTGTATCTTGAAAGCGGTTTGGTTGAGCTTGTATACAATGTTTTACATTACCACTATTACAATCTCATATCTGAATTGATTACTTGATTGCATATATATGTGTCCCTTATCTCATATATAAGTTAGATCATACAATGTGTGAAGATCACATAAGTGCGTATGATTGGTCGAGCTTAATGAGATATAAAAGTTTCACGGTGAGACAACTTGAGGACGAGTTGTCGGTATGAACTGCGTCATAGATAAGAAGTTACTTGACTTGGTTGCTTGTCTATCTTTGATGCGTCTCGGCGTATTGAAGGATCACGATGAGATGAGTTCTTCTATCGACCGTCGTGAAGAACCAAGATCTCGGTGACTTACCTCGATAAGGTATTAGGTGGTATGAGTTCTTGACCATCACTTTGACTTGTTATGGGTGAGGTTATATGTTCTAACCAATATTTTCCGCATCTTGGGTGGTGGCGGTGCTTGTATGTCATGCTAGTTATACGTATCAGTCACCGTATCCATTTAGGATGATGGCGTCCCTCTTAAGGAGCTCAAAGGTTTATTGTACTAAACCTGCGCGGGTTGAGTTAGCTCAAGTACAATATTAAGGTTGAGTGGTACTACTTAAGGAATTAAAGATATTAATTATTTTAAGCGATCGAATGCTCTAAATAATTAATGGACGTGCGATATCTTAAATACGGGGATTCGTAATGTCTAAGTGCAAGCCCGACTCACCTTGGTAATAAAGGGGTAAGTCGACATTTATTCTCTAGTGGCATGAATGAATGTTTATAAATTAATTTATGTTGCAGGTGAACATAAGATAATTAATTTATTTGAGGCCCATCTTTATTCCTTGCATTTGATCCACAGGTGGCCCATGCAGGCCCGGAGCTTATGGAAATCGGCGCCCCTCTCTCTCTCTAATGATATGATTTTATTCTCTTTATCCATAAAGATATTATTATATTTATGGGATATGCATGGATCCTTTCTTAATGGGATTATGGTAATGCATTATAAATATAAGGTAAGAGATAAGATCAAAGCTAATCCTTAATTATCCATCCTCATATTTTCGAGAATCCCATAGGTCTTGGAAGTGAGTTTTCGAAAATTCATAGAGAGGTTAGCATTCTCCATAGATCGTCCTCACTCGACGTTGGAGATTGGGCAAGCGGGATCTGATCCGGAAGATCAAAGCACGAGTCTCGATCTGTTCATCTTGTTCATCACAGCGATTCAAAGGTAAACACGAGAAAACCCCTACGTGTTGCAATTAATTATATAGGCGCATACTAGGAATATAATCAATGTATGGTGAATTAAACATCCAAGATAGATCCTCGGGAGAGGGTCAAAATTAGTTTTCCCTACAGTTTTCCAACTAAGAGTTGAGCTATCACAGTCGACAAACTCAATATATCTAGGCTTGAGATATATAAAGAGTATCCTAGACTTAAGAAAGTATATGATGAAAACTTGAGCTAATAAATATATTTAAGCTCTTAAGGTTTACTGATAACCCTATAGACTTCATTCTTCGAAATCGTTGTGTAATAGTTCTTGAGTTTTGAGCTTTGAATTTTTTTTACAATAAGAATGTGTAGCGTTTCTATAACCTTCAAATGTTAGATTCTACACGTATTTATAGAGAGGACGGTGAATAGTGCCATTGGAGGGAGCATCAATCACTTTCATTCCATTTGTCATTTGAATTCTTTCCATTGAATCCTCGTACATCGCTGTCAGGGATTGTATCATCATACACTATAGTTCTGCAACTCTGGAAAAGATCTTCTAGCATGTGGGATCTTCTACAAATACACTATGACATGTGGCGAGTCGGTCGGTCAAAGCTAAAAGTTTATGTGTTTCTTGATACATTGACTTGAGGTTCGCTAGTCAAGGCGCTCCGTCTTTTATCGATGAATTGGACTCCCAACTTTTATCGGTTTGGGGACTGAGTCGGTATGTCGATTTCATCTTCGACATAAAAATAGTCAGTTTTGACTTTTCATATGTCGACTTTGACTATTGATCGGTAGCTTTGTCTTCAATGCATGACATTGACATCGGTAGACTTTGACTTCCCGTCAGGGTAGTCATTCTTTGAATGAACACTAAGTCATATCTAATTTCTTTGCTTCCAAGAGCGAATCTTGATCTCGATCTTTAGTCTTGATTTTCAACACGGTCTTTAGTCTTCGACTTTACTTCAGTAGCTCTATTCATCAGCATCGCTATACTTTAGATTCCATACTTCAGTTGTCCTGACTTCTATCAGTTACATTGGTACTGATACTCTTATCAATATGGTTGGCTTGACCTTTGTTGAACTACTTGATCTTGGGTTTGTCGAGATGGCGGTTCTTCTTGAAACTTGTAACAAAAATATCTAACTCGAACAAGTGAGTAGCATAAGTTACATCGGTGGGGTTTTGGGATCTAATCAAAGACACAGTTAAGATATAATTTTTCAACATAGTGGTGAAGTTGTGGGGTGGTGCATTAGGTCGCGATGGTGGCAAAGAAGTCAGTAGTGGTAAGGTAGAAATTAGGGCTAAATCGGGCATGGTAGAGGAGGAGCGATCGTGGCGTGGTCATAGCGGTGGTGTGGTGTGTGTGGGGAAACTAGGTTTAGCCCTCTCAGGATCTATCTTGGATGTTTAATTCACCATACATTGATTATATTCCTAGCATGCGTCTATAATTAATTACAACACGTAGGGTTTCTCGTGTTTACCTTTGAATCTATCGGGGATGAGCGAGATGAGCGGATCGAGACTCGTGCTTTGACCTTACGGATTGTATCCGGTTGTCCAATCTCAACGTCAGTGAGGGCGATCTATGGAGAATGCTACTGAAATCACCCTATCCTCTATGAATTTTCAAAATTCTCTCCCAAACACTCTTGGAAATTCTAGAAAATAATTCTATATGATAGATGAGGATTAGCCTTGATCTTATCTCTTACCTTATATTTATAATGCGATTACCGTAATCCCGTTGGGAAATGATCCATACGTATCCATAAATATAATAATATCCTTATGGATAAAGAGGATCAAATCCTTACCATAGAGGGGATATGGACGCCGATTCACTGTAGCTACGGACTGGATGGGCTCGCCTTGAGGATCAAATGCAAGGAATAAAGATGGGCCTCAAATAAATTAATTATCTTATGTTCGACCCGAACATAAATTAATTTATAAACATTCATTCATGCCACTAGAGAATAATCTTGACTTACCCCTTTATTACCGAAGGTGAGTCGAACTTGCACTTAGACATTACTGAATCCCGTATTTAAGATATCGCGACGTCCATTAATTATTTAGAGCATTACATTGCTTAAAATAATTAATATCTTTAATTCCTTAAGTAGTACCACTCAACCTTATTATTGTACTTGAGCTAACTCAACTGCGGGGTTTAGTACAATAAACCTTTTGAGCTCCTTAAGGGGCGTCATCGTCCTAGCGGATACGGTGACTCGTCTGAGATAACTAGCATGACATACAAGCACCGCCACCACCCGAGATCACGGAGAATATTGGGTTAGAACATATAACCCTCGCCCATAACAAGTCAAAGTGATGGTCGACAACTCATACTCACCTAATACCTTATCGAGGTTTAGATCATCGTAAGTCACCGAGATCTTGGTTCTTCACAGCGGTCGACGGAAGAACTCGTCTCACCGTGATCCTTGATACGTCGAGGCGTGCCGGCATAGACAAACAACCAAGTCAGTCACTTCTTATCTATACGCGACTATACCATTGTTCGACCAAATTTTTCTACTTAGTCGCTCGCAATAGCACGAGGTCCCTATAGCGTGGTAAGGTGGACCAAGTCGAATCTCTCGGGAAGACTTAAGGGGCTTATGATGTGTTACGATAAAAGCGATAAATCTAAATCCTAAACTTGATTTGGGGTGATGATTAACTAAGATTAATATGAAAATTAAACATGCAAGCGATTGACAATAGCGTTCAGCGGTTCGATCATAGCAGAATTCTTTAAGAATGTGAGATAAACTAGGGCATTAGGGTTCTTTGCGCTTGATTAATCGATTTATTGCTTGATCGAGAAATTTACCTATTCATGCAATGTTCAAACCTCAATCAAACACTCGACTTTCGTTCCGTGAATTAAACTTGGGTTATCAAATTTCACAAATACATAAACTATTAGAGTCCGTTTCGGTAACCTCTAATCGATCTATTCCTATGATGCAGCGTATCTATCTCTCGATAATACGAAACATAAACAATTAAATGGTGATCAATCACTTAATCATAAACCACAGGATTGATTGATGCACTCAATCCAAACAAATAATCAATTAAACAATTTGAATCACCCAACCCTAGAAAAGAATTAGTTCATGCTCATTTCACGGATCAAACAATTATAATCGATAGAAATCATAATCGATAATTCAATGAGTAAAAATCGAATAATAATCCTTACAATCGTAAATGTGGTTGATGGATTTCTCCAATCAAATGTCTTGAATCAATCCCAAATGCAAAAGAAATAACTTGGAAAATAGAGATGAACAATCGCTGAGACAAGCTCTCAAAAATAACTGACGGAAAATAAAAATAAAAATGAAGAAGTAGGGTTTTTCGCGTGCGTTTCAGCATTTATATCTGCCGAAAATTCGCGCCCAGCGCCGGACGGAGCGCAGCGCCGGACGCGAGGAGTTTCTGGACGAAAAGACATCAGCAACCCAGCGCCGGACGGAGCTCAGCGCCGGACGCGTCGTGCTTCTGGAAACACGCCCAGCGCCGGTTTGGTGTGCAGCGCCGGACGGACATGATGAGAGAAATGGCGGCGCGGTTGGACATCGGCGGCGGCGAATGGGCTCAGGCGGGCGGGCGGACTCAGCGCCGGACGAGCCTGGGATAACGCGCGGGCGTGCGGCAGCGCGCAGGCGGCGCTGGGGTGGCGGCGGGAGGTGGCCGAGATTGGCCAGCGCAAGATGGCGGCAGCGCTGCAACTCGGCGCCGGCTGGGCGCGCCGCGGACGGCGTGCAGGCGCATGGCGTGCGCCCGCAGGCGGGGGGCGGCTGGCGGCGTGCGTGCGACGGAGTCGTCTGGCGACCGACGTTCGCTCGGTTCTTTCTCGATCGAACTCCGATTTGCGAACCGTTTGCGCCTACGAACTCCTGTCGAGATGCTCTTCAATAAACATGATTCTTGGCAGATCCAATTCATCCCATTTATGCCGTTTTCTACAAAACATCGAAACAAGCGAAATAAGTCCAATTCGATAAATACTAATCAAACCAACGACATAAATAGGACAAACCACTGAAAATGACACACAAAACAATACCAAAACCAGCACAAATTCATACTAAACAACTCCCCACACTTATCCATTTGCTTGTCCTCAAGCAAAGTCTATACTAAATAAGAATAGGAAGGATAATTCATGCGACTTCACTCTTAGTCTAATCAATCAAACCTTATTGCTTTCCCCACATTTGGTGTTTACGCATTCAAAGGTAATGTGAAATAAATCTAGAACGGCAATTGATTTCTAATAAATAAAGGGTAACCTACGCTCGGACCCAACTCTCCGTTAGGGTGAATTAACTAATGTGATCACCTTTAGCAACAAGTTTCTTTTTAAGCACATAGAATGTTTTATGATTTTGGAACAATATTGAAAGCGAACCCTCGATGAACTCGAGTTTCCTATCGTGGTTTCCATGTCCATTTCTCAAATTACGAGAAAGAGACGATGAATCCCATCCTCCATTCAACAATCTCATATTCTACTCTTTTCAAATATTTTCTCTCTTTTTTTTTTTTTTTTTAGATGAAACAAGTATATAGGTGACCACAATGTTAACACTCCCCTAACATTAGCGGACAAATCACATCAATTCTCCTCTATTCATTTCCATCAATCACAATCTAATCAATTCACATTAGCATCGAATCATATATCACCAAAAGTTTGAAATTAAAAGCAGTTTGACCAATACCACGAGCTTAGTTGCACAAATCGAATCCCAACTTACTGCATATCGATACTTGATTCCAAGAAATCAAAATAAGCATAGATGCACATCACCAAGCATACAAATAGATAAAATGCATACAAAATGAATAATCATCCCCATTATTTAAAGCGAGCTTTGTCCCGGTGCTCCAAAATTAATAATACAAAAGGCCATAGGGATGATACTTCACGATAATGAGCGAGTGTCTTGTTTGCAGAGTTGGAGCATCACGACTTCACCACACGGATTACAAAGTCCCGAACTCAAAATGATAAACGCTGAACCTACACCACGAAAACCAAAACAAAGGCGAAAACACAAACAAAGAAAACCAAAATAAAACAAGAACAAAGCGAAACAAGCGTGGGTTGCCTCCCACGAAGCGCTAGGTTTAACGTCGGCCCGACCATTGATTACTCATTTGTTGAATTTTGTCGAGCGAGAAGCTTCGCTCCGACTCTCATTATCAACGTGCCTACGCTGGCGATAACCATATTCAGGAGAGTAAGGTGGCGGCTCTTTCCACTTATCCTCGACTTGTACTTCACCCCGATCTTTCTTACACTTAGCACGGGTGTGGGGTGGGTCTTACTCTCAACTTCTTCCTTAGGCATCCATGCACGCAGACCTTATTCTCGTCCAAAATATCAAGTTCGTTGATAGAAAAACATGATGTAGTAGTAGAGTCGGTGGAATTATCACTCTTACTACTAGCAGGAATGTCTCCATCGTACCCAAGCAGTCAAGCTTATCAATCCTTTAGTGAAATCAATTTGGGTATTTGTTGTAGCCATGAATGGCCTACCTAACAACAACGGATGTCCACTCACATGTTTTCCATTCCTTACTCCCATATCAATGACAACAAAATCAGCTGAGACTAACGGGTTACCCGTTCTTATTAAAACATCTTGATTACACCCTTGGTGCCGAATAGTTCCTCATTAATTCTAATTGCATCTTTGGTTGGTTTTAACTCACCAAGTTTTAATGAATTAAGCAGAGAATGACATTAAATTAACCCGGCACCAAATCAAGCATCCCGATCAGGTTTTCCATTACCAAAAGCAATGTTAAGAGTAAAGCTACGGATCACTTTGCCTTGGTTTGGGTTGGTCGAGAATGGGCTTCTTCTTCTTCTCAACTACCACCTTCTTCATAAGCCCCGTCTCCTTCTTTTCGACTATCAGACGGCTCGAAAATGGAGCAATTGGCTCATAAACCTAACGCGAGGTTGTTCTTCTACTCCGATCTCTTCATCGACCTTGCACTTCTCATTATCACTTCCATAGCGATATGACCTTAGCATGTTCAGATTGGCTGAAACTTCCTTTTGATCTCGTCGTGCCAATTGCTCATGAGTTCGACCATCGTCCCATTTGAGTAGCCAATCGTCCCACTTGAGTCTCCACTCTTTTGACAGATGCCTCAAGTTCAAATCTCAAAGTGCTTGCACAGACGAAGGTATTTAGAGAATCCTCAGCGATGGTTTATTGGGAGCTTCAAGTTGTTCTTGATTTTCTTTGTCTCGAAGCTGGGTACCACGACTTGGTCCCCTTGATTCGACTCGGGAGAAATTAGGGTGATCTCTCCAACCGGGATTATAAGAGTTTGAGTAGGGGTCGTATGCGGGCCTCGACGGATAGCCTAGCGATTTCCTCTTTGGTACCCTTGTTGAAACCCTTGCATCGCATTAACTTGTTCTTCATATGCCATCTCATTGGCTCGTTGGCATATGTTGGCCCCATGTCCCGCTTCACCACAAATCCCACATGTCTCCATCGACATCACTTTTTTTGTTGGAATTGGGCGGTGGTTGAGATCGTTCACCCTCATTAGTTGAACTTGGCGAGTGAGCTCGCGATTCTTGTGTCACTTCATAATTGGGTGTAATCTCTTTGCTTGCTGCAGCGGTCTTGACACACTTCTCCCTGAGAGTTTGCAGCTAGTGTCTCGAGAATCTCGCTAACATCACCCGGTATAGTTTCAATGTCTCCTCCGGTGCATTATCAATCATGTATTGATAATCCATCGTCGATCCATCATAGAAAAAGCGATTGAGGAGCTCGGTAGGGTAGTGGTGATCACGGACATTCTGTTATAACGACTTGAACCGATCCATACCTCGTGCATGGGTTCTCGGTCATCTGCTTGAATGTGGCTATCCGAGCCCTCGGCTCTTGTGTCTTACGGTTCGAGTAGTACTTTCCCATGAACTTATCATACGACTTGCCAACTCGTCGATGAACGGCCGCAGAGACATCAACCATGTCTTGGCTCTATCCTTCAGGTGTAAGGAAAACACCTCATTCTCGGCGTATCTTACGTAAGCCCGTTCGGTGGAAAAGTGTGAACCATCGCATAGAACTCCGGATGAAGTTGAGGCATCCTCGCTAGGCATCCCATAGAATAGCGGAAGAAGGTTGAAGTGGATGGGCTTCAACTCATAGTTTGTTTGGATCCCGAGAACTATGCATAGCGTTGTCACCCAATGATGGTCGAGCAAAATCACGCATCCTCGGGTTTCCTTCTTCATGTCCTCCTCCATTTCTTCTATTTCTTCGCAGCATTCTCTCTTGGAGATCTACTCTCCAAACTCACGTACTCTCTTCTTCGCACTTGCCTCACTTCGACAAGCTTTCTTCCGAGTTGAAGGATTAAATTCTCCTACCACAGAATGTTGTCGAACACTTGGTGCCAACTTCCTTTTGAGACTTGACGACCTAGCATACACAAACACAAGACAAGAAAAGCAGTTACGGCGCACTGTGGGAAGAATTAACCAAACAAAAATAAAATAAACAAAAATAGAAGATAGGTGGGAAAATAACACAATCAAAATGCCTAAAGCCTTCCCAACAGCGGCGCCAAAATTTGTTCGACCAAATTTTTCTACTTAGTCGCTTCATAATATACGAGGTCCCATAAGCGTGGTAAGGTCGGGCCAGTCGAATCTCTGGGAAGACTTAAGGGGCTTATGATGTGTTACGATAAAAGCAATAAATCTAAATCCTAAACTTGATTTGGGGTGATGATTAACTAAGATTAATATGAAAATTAAACATGCAAACGATTCAACAATAGCGTTCAAGCGGTTCGATCGCAGAATTCTTCAAGAATGTGAGATAAACTAGGGCATTAGGGTTCTTCGCCTTGATTAATCGATTTATTGCTTGATCAAGAAATTTACCTATTCATGCAATATTCAAACCTCAATCAAACACTCGACTTTTGTTAGTGAATTAAACCTAGGTTATCAAATTTCACAAATACATAAACTATTAGAGTCCGTTTAGGTAACCTCTAATCGATCTATTCCTATGATGCAACGTATCTATCTCTCGATAATACGAAACATAAACAATTAAATGGTGATCAATCACTTAATCATAAACCCAGGATTCAATTGATGCACTTAATCCGAACAAATAATCAATTAAACAATTTGAATCACCCAACCCTAGAAAAGAATTAGTTCATGCTCATTTCACGGATCAAACAATTATAATCGATAGAAATCATAATCGATAATTCAATGAAGTAAAATCGAATAATAATCCTTACAATCGTAAATGTGGTTGATGGATTTCTCCAATCAAATGTCTTGAATCAATCCCAAATGCAAAAGAAATAACTTGGAAAATAGAGATGAACAATCGTTGAGACAAGCTCTCAAAAATAAGCGGCGGAAAATAAAATAAAAATGAAGAAGTAGGGTTTTCGCGTGCGTTTCAGCATTATATCTACCGAAAATTCGCGCAGCGCGGACGGCGCGCAGCGACGCGAGGAGTTCTGGGCGAAAGACATCAACAACCCGGCCGGGACGGAGCTCGGCGCCCGGACGCACCGTCTTTCTGAAACACGCCAGCCGGTTTGGTGTCTGCGCGGACGGACATGATGAGAGAAATGGCGGCGCGGTTGGACATCAGCGGGCGCTGGCGAATAAACTCGAGGCGGGCTGGACTCAGCGCCGGACGGGCGAGGATAACAGGCGTGCGGCGGCGGCGACAGTGAAAGCGGCCCAGGGTGGCAGGGAGTCGGTGTGGCGAGATTGGCCTTGCGCAAGATGGCGGCAACGTGCTGCAACTCAGCGCCCGGCTGGCGCGCGCAGACGGCGTCTTGGCGGGCGCATGGCGTCGCGCCAGGCGGCGGCTGGGCGGCTGGCTGGCGTGCGTCTTGACAGTCGTCTTGGCAACCGGCGTTCGCTCGGTTCTTTCTCGATCGAACTCCGATTTGCGAACCGTTTGTGCCTACGAACTCCTGTCGAGATGCTCTTCAATAAACCTGATTCTTGGCAGATCAATTCATCCCATTTTATGCCGTTTTCTACAAAACATCGAAACAAACGAAATAAGTCCAATTCGATAAATACTAATCAAACCAACGACATAAATAGGACAAACCACTGAAAATGACACACAAAACAATACCAAAAACCAGCACAAATTCATACTAAACACCGATAACTCGTCCTCAAGTTGTCTCAGCTCTGAAACTTTTTATATCTCATTAAGATTGACCAATCATACAGACTTCTGTGATCTTCTACACACTGTATGATCTAACTTATATATGAGATAAGGGGACACAGATATATTCAATCAAGTATTCAATTCGGATAGGAGATTGTAATAGTGGTAACGAAACATTGTATACAAGCTCAACCAAAGCGCTTTCGGTATACAAATACAACAATCTCCCACTTATACTAAAGCAAACTTTTAGTATAAAATGTGTCTCTACTAGCTATTACAAACAAAACCATCACTTTGCTTCTCCCACTTATACAAAGTTTCCTTTATAAGTGGGTGCCATCAGCATAATCGAGTCCTCGAGCGTGCACCGTAGACTTTTGCGGCGAGCTCTTTAATGAATGGATCCATTGGGTTACTAAACCCTGCAGGTTGAGTTAGCTCAAGTACAATAATAAGGTTGAGTGGTACTACTTAAGAAAATGAAGATATTAATTATTTTAAGCGATCGAGAATGCTCTAAATAATTAATGGACGTTCGATATCTTAAATACGGGGATTCGTAATGTCTAAGTGCAAGCCGCCTCAACCCGGTAATAAAGGGTAAGTCGGCATTTATTCTCTAGTGGCGTGAATAAATGTTTATAAATTAATTTATGTTAAAATTTGAACATAAGATAATTAATTTATTTGAGGCTGACTTTATTCCTTGCATTTGATCCAATTTGGCCCATCGAGCCCTGACGAGGAAAAATCGGCGCCTATTATTGCTCCCAAAGGCAAAATTTTGTTCTCTTTATCCCTGAGGATATAATTATATTTATGGAATATGCATAGGTCTTTTCCTTATGGAATTATGGTAATGCATTTTAAATATAAGGTAAGAGATAAAATCAAGATTAATGCTCATAATTAATCACCTAATTTTAGTCCACTCCATATGTTAAATTGAGAGATTTTTGAAAATCATGTGTAATTATGGAATGATTTTATTCTCTTTATCTATAAGGATATTATTATATTTATGGTATATGCATAGATCCTTTCCTTATGGGATTAAGGTAGTGCATTATAAATATGAGGTAAGAGATAGAATCGAGGTTAATCCGTCACAATTAACCTAGAAATTTTAGTCCTCTCTAGTCAAGAGAGGTTCTCGAAAATTGTGCAAAGAGCATTGGGTGATTTTCGAAGCATTCTCCATAGATCGTCCTCACTCGGCGTTAGAGATTGGGCAACGGGATACAATCCGGAAGGTCAAAGCACGAGTCTCGATCCATTCCGCCTCGTCGGTTAAAGGTAAACACGAGAAAACCCCAACGTGTTGCAATTAATTATATAGGTGCATGCTAGGTAAATAATCAATGTATGGTGAATTAAATATCCAAGATAGATCCTCGGGAAGAGGGCTAAACATAGTTTTCCCAACAATTGGTATCGAGCACAGGATCGTTATCTTGGCTCTGTTGGATTAATCACGTTTGATTATTACGTGCGCAATATATTAATTGTTGAATCATCATTCATCGTGGCTAGTTTTTATTTTGTCGGTTTTGTTTTCACTTGAGAAAATCCGTGGTTAGATTAGATTTATTTTTCGTAAATCTTATATGTAAAAGTAAAAGCGAAGGCGGCGGCCGGATCGAGCAGCGGGAAAAGCGGGTCGCCGCGCGTGCGGCGGCAACATGGCGTGCACGGCGCTCGCAGACGGCCGCTCCGTGACGGGCCGAGCCGGATCCATTTTCGGCCGAATCTGTGTTTGTGAGTCGGTCCGTGCCCGTGCGCGAGGTCCGTTTTGAATCGGTCCGTGCCCGTGCATGTGAGGCCCGTTTTGAAGATTATAAAGATCGTGCTTTGCAATTCTATGTAATAGATTAGGCGGGAAAGTGCGATTCCACGAGTGAGCCACGATGAGCGTTTTATTTTATTTTTATCGTTCATTGCATGTCGTGGATGTTTAAATTATCGCGATAGCATGCTATGTATGTTTAAATTACGTTGACAAACCTTTAAGTGTTTTCGTAATTGGGTGCGCATAGTAAGCATGCTATGTTTATCGCGTTTTCAAGCATATTTTGGAATTCTGCGAGCATGTTTTACATGTTGAGTTCTATAGAAAAGCATGCTAGGATTACGTGATCGCATGGACAAACCTTTTGAACAAAAAGACTAAGCAAGCAAACCGATAAATTATTTTTTAATTAAAATGTCAAGACCTCCACTTTTGATCTCTAAACAAAGTGATACATGCGTGAGTGGCGATCACACAGCGTGGCTTGCTTGCTTGTTTATCATAAGTTTGTTAGATGAGATTTCTAAATAAAATATTTTAATCTATTGAGTGGGAGTTTCATGTATGGCGCCCACACGCGAGGCTTGCATGTGCGATTTTCATAAGTTCTCTAGAGATAGATATAAAATGAGATAACAAAGAATTTGAATTGGGCGGTATGGTCTAGTGGTATGCTAATTCTAAGAATTCATTTTTTTGTTAAAAATGTGGTCATTGCTTAGACATCACCTCAAGTACAACTTCCCACGAAGTCCCTTCTTGTGATAGTGATGTGGTCTAGTAAGTTCAATCGTTAATTTCATTTGTTATAAGGATAAGTTGACATGGATAGAAATTAAGCGACTAAAAGGTATATTTTAGTGCAGTCGAGGGGTTCGTGTGTAGCGATCCACGCGTGGCTTGCATGTGGGATTCCTTGGGCGATTGGAGGTTTCAATTAATATTGTTTTATCAAGGTTACAATATTATTATTACGAATTATGTGCGATCGTATGCTTATGTGTTTACATTATCGTTTGAGATATGTCTCTTACACCGATTATCAATATGCTCGCACAAAATCCGTTATCGGTCCGAATTTTATCGGTGGAAGCGAAACATAGAATATGTTCTTATATTTGAAGAACACATGTTTGTTCTCACTACTCCTAAACCCGATGCCCTTCTTGGCGCATCGATTAATGAGCGGCGAGTCGGCGAGACTTTGAAATAAGTCAAACAATATGCTAAATGCTATATGATGACTACTATGTCCAAAGTCTTGTAGGCTGCTGACATCGATCGATGGTGAGCGACCGATATTTGGTCGAGTCTCGAGAGTAAGTTTGGGCGATCGGATCGGACGATCCGCTTCCACACAATGAGAGAAATCTTGGCGTGTAAGATGGAAGAAGGAAGTTCGGTCCATGAACATGTCTCCCACATGACTCGTCTCATGGATAGTCTTGATCGGTTAGGAGGAGGTATTGACGATTGAGCAAAGGTCGATATCATCCTCAATACACTTGCCAAGTCTTTTGAGAACTTTCACGTGAATGCGATCATGAGCAAGGCGAGTATACACTTAGTCGGTTGCTCGATGATCTCGTAGCTATGCGGAAGGAGTTATGGGCAAAGGACACATGCTCGCTAGCACATCTAAGGGTCCAAATTTTCCGTTGCAAAATGGAAAAGAAAAGGGCACCAAAGGTGGTAGAAGCAATGGAAATAGTGGGAGTAATGGGAGCAAGAACATGGCTGCCACGGAGGCTTGAATGTAATATCCGTAATTTTTAATACAGGATTACGATAATAAATTCCGTAATTAGTATTGTTAATTAATTATTAAAATCCTAATTAGTCAACTCTGGACTTTGACCAAGCATAATTAGATAATTTCTGTATAAGATTCACTGATGCTTAGTGAATTAAGGAATATAACTTCCAATATTCCTTCAAACGTAATTTTCTAACGTCGAATAAATTCGACAATTCGTTTCTGATATTGTTAAGCTATTAAGCTTAATTTCAAAATTTCTATTATTATAGGAATAAATAAAGTTGTAACAAACTTTATTTTGAACGTTATAGAGATAATTCGCCTATGAAAATTTTGAGACGTTTCAAACATCGGTTTTTAGAGATGAGTCGATAACTCAGTCAAATGATCATGGAAATATAAAATTCAAATTCCTATGATTATTTTATGATATAAGAGCATTATTTATCATCAAAATAATGCTAGATAATTATAAATTTAAAGCCCCAAAATTAGGGTTTGAAAATCCTAATTTTCCAAAATTAAGATTTTATGAATCTAAATTAATTTAAATACTTTTCTATGATTAAATTATTATCTAAGACATATAATATGTCACATAAGTATGTAATAGCAATTTTATACAAGGAAATAAAATGCTTAGGAACACCCTAGTGATTTTGAAAATTCGGGTTTCTTAAGTACAAATTAATTTTATTCTTATCCAATTAATGATATATCATAATTATTATATTAAAATGATATTATTAAGGATAATATATAGTATTATATCAAGTGGCACAAGTGGAGGCACACTTGTACATAGGGGAAAATTTACATTTTTTTAAGATTTGTGAACAAAAATCTTGCTACAATTAATATAAGAGATAAGGATTATCGATGCATTTAATTAAGGGATAAGGTGACCTAAGGATGAGTTGTAGAGATAAGATAAAATTTTGTCTCCTAACTACAAGTGGGGACCGAAAATTGCTAGATAAATATTATAAAATTGTGAATTAATTATTTTAGGACAAGTGTGATGACAAGTGTGATAACAAGTGTATGAATGATTCAATGCACCAAATAAAAGATAAGATATGATAAGGTTCTTGATAAGATTCTTGATAAGGTTAGAGATAAGATTTGGGACAAGTGTGCATAAGATATTTTAAGTGTAATAATTAAATTCAAGTGGCCTAAGGCTATAAATACCACATGAGGCTCTCCAATTCTCATTCAAAAATCCAAAGTGACCGAAAATAGTGGAGAGAAAAAGAGAGAGTGTTCTCCAAACCTTGATCCCAAACTTAGAAGCGAATAAGCGTTCGTGATAAATTCTACTCCGATTAAAGGTTAGATTTCTTACGAGCTTTGTATATCGTTAAATTTATTTTATAAAGCTTAGTTAATATGTGTGTTTTGAAAATTATGAGACTTGTGTCAAAATGTTTAGATATTGTATTTATATGATGTTATTAAGTATGTAGTATAATTATATCATGAAATTAAGCATGCTATTAAATTTAAAATATGGACCAAAAATATAGGAAGGTCATATGTTGATGATTTTGATTTTTAGTTATAGATTTGAGCATGGAATAATAATCTAGAGTATTAAATAAGCTTATATGAATTTATATAGAATTTTTGAAGAACTTTAGTACCTAAGTCCAAGACTTTCGAAATTTATAATATGTGATAGTAGGTTGTGATATAAACCATATTTAAGTATTATCATATCATATTGATGATGTAGATTCATAATATATGGTTGTAGAATTTATTGAAATTTATAAAAATTAATTGGACCTAAGTCGAAGTTTGAAATATGACTTAGGTAAATAAAATTCAATAGTTCATAATAAATAACAATTATGTTATAGTAAGCATAGTTAAGGATGATTAAGTGTTATGTGAATTTATTGGAATTTTTAAAATGGTTTACTTAGTGAATTATGAAAACTAAAACCATATAGTATAATTCTAAGGTATATGATTTTATTTGACCAAAGTAATTACATAATATGATCTAAAATAATGTTTTAGACATAGTATGATTTTATAGGAATTTTGGAACAAAATTGTGCATTAAAATCGAAAAATGCATAAGAAATTGAAAAAGTCGAAATGTTGACTTTATGTTGACCAAAGTCAAAATTGTTGACTTTTGTTGACTTGGTCAAAATAGTTGACCAAAATCGTTGACCAAGGTCAGCGGACACGTAATTCAATAATCTGCGATCTATGTAGCGTGAAGTGCGTTTAGTAAGAATGTAACTTACGTTACGTAAGTACATGAAACATACATTATGTACTAAAGCGATAGAATATCCCTTATAAATTAAGAAAATTCATAGTCGACATCAATTGATTAAGAAGCGTCAAAATAAGTCCGGCGTTAGCATTATTTGATGCATAGAAAGTTATAGACTATGATCGTCTTTATCGAGCGTAACGAAATACTAAAATGATTCTCACGTTAAGGTGATCGTGGACTTGAGCATTCGACATAGAAAGGGAACCATAGTATAAAGACACTGCGTATACGGTGGGCTTTACTCAAAACCCTTTTATTCTGACGCTTTCTTGAAAAGTATTTATTTACAAAGCTTCGGTTGAGAAATAATTATGAGCTGTTATTACATGCCCAAAATATTTATGTTTTATGTATGGATCCTATCATGAGATGGTTAGCGAACCATGGAAATTTCAGTTGTTGGGTAGCTCCCAACTTTATAGAAAATCGATATCGGATCACATGCTGAATCACGAATTCCTAGCACGGATTAACGTGTACACCATAGGTGATTGTGAGCCGTTAGCAACATCTTGACGGTTCGCGGCGTGCGTAGAAGAGGCTACTTCTACGGTGTGAGCAGTTTTGAGAAAATGTCTGAGATGATACGGATCATACATACCAGAAAATACCTGTGCAGGCGATCTTTTGAAAAGTGATAAAGTATTTTTGTATTCACGAGTTATTTCTACTAAAACCCTCGTGTTATACTAATGGGCAGTGTAATTTAATAAAAGTATTTTGGCATGAGTCCACTAAGTGCATTCTTGTGCTTAGCCGCATGTTTGTTTTTAAATGTGCGAGTTGGTGACGATGGATGGACAAAGTGTTGAGCGATCGGAGTTTTGTCGATATAGTTTAACCTTGAATGCATATCGTCGTATATGCATTCACATGCTTTCATTGTTTAAACACATAATTATGTTACGATTATTGATACATATCACCTTGGATCGGTCGAACCCTCTTGTAGATCTGTTGGTCTAGTTATATGAATTACGTTGTATGGTCACCTCCTATCTTTTGATATATTATAAGATTGATTATCATCTCCTTTATCATTTATGTTCTTAATCCTGTTTAATGGTATGATCCGTCTAATCCGTACTTTAAATTGGCGGGATGTTACATTGAAAAAGCAAAGGAGAAGGCAAGTGCTTCAAGTGCGGTAGGCGGGCATTGGAAGGCTAAGTGCCCTATGCTCAAGGCTCAGTGCGCCGTTTACTTTAATGTGAAATATGTTTAACAACTTGTTCTACCCATTCTTGGGTAGTGACACGAGTGCAGTGATCATGTTTGTTACACCTTGCGGGGTTCTGCGGACAAGGAGGCGAGTAATGGCGAGATAACGATCTCCATGGGCAGCGCGGTGAAAGTCGAGGCCGTTCTTGTCGGAGATGTTACTTTATGTTTTGAGAGAGCAGTTTAGTTTTAAAGGCGTTTTATATGTGCGGATTTTCGGTGGAACCTTGTTCTGTTTGAAACTATTTACTCATGGATATTCGTCATTTTTGATAGTGGTGTTTCTATCATAAGAAATGACGAAGTTATCTGTGTTGGCACTTTATATAATTAAGCTTTATACTATTTACGCAAAACATAATACTTATAACTATGTTGCATCTTCTTCAAACCACAGAAAGAAAGTTTTCTTAGAAGATGACACCACATTTCTCACGGCATCTTAGATTAGGTCACATCATCTAAATAGGATCAAAGGCGGCTAAGAATGGGCGTTGGGCAATCTCACGATTACTCCATTTCCGTCTGCGAATCTATATAGAAGGTAAGATGTCGACCGGACCCTTCAAAGCGAAGGTTATAGAGCAAAGAAATGTTAGAGTTAGTCCATTCGACTGTGTGGACCGATGTCCACACAAGCTCGTGGAGAATGCAGTATTTTGTCACTTTCATTGGCGATTACTCAAGGTGCGGATCGTATACCTACTTCACCGCAAGTCACAGATGCTTGAAATTCAAAGAGTTTAAGGCGGAAGTGGAGCGAAGCTTGGTAAAATGTCAAGTCTGCTGCGGTGCGATCGCGGTGGCGAATACCTCGAACGAGTTCATGGACTATTGATAAAGCGCATTTTTACGTTTATTGTTGCTATTTAAAGATGAGTTTAGATCATTTAATGCGCGTTTATGTATCGTTTCTTAATGTTTTATCTATTTCTAGAAGATACTGCTCTTGGGGTTTCTCTTTGGTGTTTTGTAGGCTTTTCATGTGATAATCGATGCACAAGGCATAAAAGTAACCAAAGATGATGAAATGGATATGACAAGTATGGATGTGAAAAGTTTATAATGTTAAAGAGCATCTCGATAGGAGTCCATAGGCGCAAACGGATCGTAATTCGGAGTTCGGACGCGAGAGCGGGGCGAAAGCGTGAAGTCGCGCGAGAGCGGCGACCGAGCTCGCGGCCACAGGCGCGGCCGCGAGAAATCGCCAGAACGCCCGAATCTCGCGACCGCTGCTCGCGGTCCGAGCCCGTCAAGGAGGCGAGGCGGAGACCCAAATTAGGGTTTTCAGCCCTAATCTATAAATAGGGCTTCACCCTCGCGCCTCCAACGAATGGTAGGAAACTTATTCTTAGTGATCATTTTGGAGTTACTTGTTTTCACCTAGAATGGTAGGAAAACTCGTAATCTCTCGCCGCAATTAATAAATGGCGAAGTTGTTGGTTATATATGTGATCTTCCATCTTATGCGGATTAAAATTGGCTAATAGGAGCAGGATAGACATACGTTGTGGATAGGATTAATGCATCCCTGTGGTTAGTCTCTCTTATCATTTTATCATCCGTGATTTTATTGCTTTAGTTATATTTACGCATGGTTACATACGCTTTGGATTAATTTTGAAGCCTGTTATATCATCACCCAGATTTACGTGGCGAATAATGATGAATTATCGTTGAGCTAAGCACGTGTTTTCGTATTACAATCCACGTGGATACGATACTCGACTTACCTATATCTTACGCCTTTTACGTGTTAAAAGGGATCGATCAAATTTTAGGCGCCGTTGTCGGGATTGTTAAGATTGCATAGGAATAATTTGTGATTTGGATTTATTAATTCAGTTATATATATTATATTATTTTATTTATTTTTGTCGGTGCTAAATTCTCTCTTTTCTCGGGTAGTTTATGCGTCTGAGATCTCGGGGACCTCACGAAATATTATTAGATCCGAGATCGAAAGTTCTCAAAGGAGAAGAGGGCGAGAGAAGGACGGCTGCAATGGCGGCCAATCCGCGAGCAGGGCATTCCTCCCGAGCAAGTAGCACGCATGCTAGGCGACTTTGCGAGATGCGTCGTCGGATGGCGAATACGGGAATCATTGTCCACGCTCGGAGGAAAGACCTACGAATCACATGTACCGATATCCCACCGAGCAGTTCAAGGAGGCGGTTGGGGCCCATGCGTAGATGCAAATAATTTTGAGCTAAAACCGTACGACGGTATGGTCCAAGGAGAAGCGGTTTGGGGAGGTCACGGAAGACCGAATGCGCATCTTGAAACTTTCTCGATATTTGTGACACCATCAAAGCAGAATGGGGTGCCACAAGACACGATCCGGATCGCATGTTGACTTCTTCTTGTGACGGGAAAAGATTGGTTCAAAGTTTGGACCGAGCCAGCATCGACACTGGGGAAACTTTGTGAGAAGTTTCTTTTGAAATACTCGCCGTGGCGCAGAAGATCATCGCGAAATCTCTCATTTTGCCAAAACCACGACGAATCATTATTCGAGGCATGGGAGAGATTCAGAGGTCTATTGAGGCGATGTCCACAACATGGGTTCTCCAGGCAACAAATCACGCAGTTCTCGGTGGTGACATGGCGGCGAGGAGCATGGTGGATGCGTCGGTGGGGGCTGCCTATTGAACCGACCGATGAGCGAGGCAAGCCGTATATAGAGGAGATGGCGCCAACGACTATCAATGGCCAGCGGAGAGAACGCCATCGTTCAAAGCGGTGCTTGTTGAGAGTGATTCAAAATATGGCGATCTCGTGAAGAAATTCACTCTTTTGAAGAGTCGATTGAGGCGAGAACGTCGACCACATCAATCGATGCCATTGAGCGTTTTCAACCGGCTACACCTAGGAAAGATGAAGCCGGCGAAGATTTCATCGATGATGGTGACGGTCGATCACATATCCAAAAGGTATCGTCGAAGGCGTGTTGGTAAAATTCGGGTTTTGTTTTCTGCCGACTTTGTGATTTTAGATATTCCGAATTCAAACAACAACCACTAATCCTTGGTAGACCTTTTCTAGCATGGCGGTCGATGCGTTGATTGATGTGCGGGAAGGCGATCTCACGTTTCATGTTAGCGATGAGGAGCTCGAGATTTCCATATCTGACGCCATCAAGCAACACGGCGTTGGAAAGCGGAAGATTGCTGCTCGATCACGATTGCTGCTGCCGTATACATCTCGGCGTCTAGAGGGTACTCGACCGATCGAGGAAGCTGTGAGAAGGAAGAAGTGGACTCGGCATGGAACTCCGAGTGTATCGTTCAAGTTTGGGGGGGCCACTTCCATAGTCAGTGGTGGAGATCCGTGAATGCTAAGTTTAGGAGGGTCCTCAAGTTGGGAAAGATGTCTATTGCCACAAAAACGCCGGATTGACAAGGTTAGTGATGGTCTAGCTAAAGACGTTAAATTAAGCACTTGTTGGGAGGTAACCCAACGTTTTCTTTGTTTTTTGTTTTCGTGTTTTGTTGTGTCTTTTGTTTGTGTTGTTATTTGTCGTGTTTCTGTTTTTCTTTTCGTTTTCGTGTCTGTCGATCAACGAGTTAAGTGAGGTGTGTTAATCCATGTGGCCAATGACGATAGAAAATTTTTATGAAATTTAATGATAGTGCATATGATATGTTAGAAAATGACGCATGAATGACGTGAGATGGCTTAAACTTGTTGTTTTTCACCATTTGCTTAACCCGTGAGACTTGAGCTTCACTGTATAAACATCTTGATACAGTTTCTGTTAATTGTGTGATATCGTGCATGTGATTATCTTCTAGAACTTGCCGTGTTTACGTATCGAGACTGCAATATGTGTTTAATTTGGAAAGGATAAAGGCCATCTTTGTTAACCACATATTCACCCAAACACTAACCCGATGATATATACCATTTGTCGCCTTCTTTGAGCCTTTATTAGACTTTTCTTTCGATTAACCGGATGATAGGAGGTGAGGATGGATATGGGAATCAAAAGGGTTGAAATTTTGATGTAGTTATGATGAGAAAAGTTCTTGTAGAAAAATACATCTGTGGTGAAGAATAGTACCTTTGTTGTGAAAGATAAACCCTATAAGCTCTAGAAAAGAAAAGAAAAAGCAATGATAATTTCACTATGTGTTTTGAGCATAAAGGGTCGTTAATCAAAGTATAGGTACCTTATGAGGATAAAGCGTCGATTTAGCACGTTGGAAAAGAAGAGGAAAATGGACAAAGTCCATATGAGTTGATTGTATAGATGGAAGTGCTTGGAATATTTTGAGTCACTTAGCCGTATATTATCCTACCTTAATCAATGTGCCTACATTATAACCTAAGAAAAGACCTTTTGGATCCTTATTTGAACACATTTGATGCGGTGGAGATATTAGAGAAATGGCAAGCCTATGGTAAGATGTTGCATTGCATTGATGCGTGAGTGTATACGTCCTTAATTTCTTTATGAGTTTGAGTGTATCCTCTATATTTTACACATATGCCGTTGTGAGGTTGAATTAAATGAGTTTTGCCTTCAATTGTTGTTCGTGATGAGTTAACTAATGTCGTCATGTGCGCTAAATCTTTTGAGCGTTGAGATGTTTCGAGGCTTATAATGGTTATCCTCTTGCTACGCTCGTTGATCTTCGTTGTGTCTTTTCATTACATTTTTGTTTGAGGACAAACAATGCTTTAAGTTTGGGGGTTTGATAAACGCGCATTTTACGTTTATTGTTGCTATTTAAAGATGAGTTTAGATCATTTAATGCGCGTTTATGTATCGTTTATTAATGTTTTATCTATTTCTAGAAGATACTGCTCTTGGGGTTTCTCTTGATTGTTTTGTAGGCTTTTCGGTGATAATCGATGCACAAGACATAAAAGTAACCAAAGATGATGAAATGGATATGAAAATTATGGATGTGAAAAGTTTATAATGTTAAAGAGCATCTCGATAGGGTCCATAGGCGCAAGCGGATCGCACCGGAGTTCGGACGCGAGAGAGCGGGAAAGCAGTGAAGTCGCAGAGGCAGAGCCGAGCTCGAGCTGCGCCACGAGGCGCGCCAGAAATCGCCAGAACGCCCAGAACCTCGCGGCCGCGAGGCGAGGCGGCAGACCCCAAAATTAGGGTTTTCAGCCCTAATCTATAAATAGGGCTTCACCCCTCGCGCCCCCAACGAACCTCAGACCTATTTTGCACGTTTTCCTCGGTTTTCATAGTTTTCCATTTATTTTCGTTCTAGCTTTGATTTAGATTAATTCTAGTATTAGTTTTCATCATTCTGCAATTGTTCTACGCATTGTTATCGATTCAGAACGTTTTCGTCCGAAGAATTCCACCGTTTTCGGTTTTCATTGGCGTTGGGATTTGAACCAACGATTGTTCTTCGAGCGCCACCTACGGGTTTTATCAATTTAATTTCGCTTTTATGATTATTTCATATTTTATGCCGTTAATTATGTCTAGCTAATTTGCATTTCTAATCCTAGGGTTTGCATGATTCTATCCTATATGTTGTGATTCCTACTGTTGTTATTTACCTTCCAGGCATTGATTCATGATTCTTGTTGCTTATTTATATGTGTTGATTTCTGATCAATCTTGATGCATATCTAGTTGTCGGTTAATTACGTAATTGTATTAATTGTCAATCGATCTTGAATGCATGATGCGAATAAGCGCTTGAGTCGTAGGCGAGATAGGATATTCGTGGGAAGCATATTCTTAGTGATCATTTTGGAGTTACTTGTTTTCACCTAGAATGGTAGGAAAACTCGTAATCTCTTGCCGCAATTGTAAATGGCGAAGTTGTTGATTATATATGTGATCTTCCATCTTGTGCGGATTAAAATTGGCTAATAGGAGCAGGATAGACATACGTTGTGGATAGGATTAATGCATCCCTGTGGTTAGTCTCTCTTATCATTTTATCATCCGTGATTTTATTGCTTTAGTTATATTTACGCATGGTTACATACGCTTTGGATTAATTTTGAAGCCTGTTATATCATCACCTTGATTTACGTGCGAATAATGATGAATTATCGTTGAGCTAGCTTACGTGTTTTCGTATTACAATCCCTCGTGGATACGATACTCGACTTACCTATATACTTACGCCTTTTACGTGTTAAAAGGGATCGATCAACTATCTAGTGAAGTATGAGATTACCTCCCAACAAGACTTCACCGGCACACCTGACAAAATGGTGTGTCGGGCGAAAAATAGGACTCTTTTGAAATGGTTAGATCAATGATGAGTTATGCAACATTGCCTATTTCGATTACGGGGTATGCCTTAGAACGACGGCATACTTGCTAAATCTAGTACCATCAAGTCATCGAAAAGACCCTTCGAAAGTTATGGTTTGGTATAAGCCGGTTTAAACCACATAAGGATATGGGTGTCCAAAGACACGTCTTTGAACAAGAAGGCGACAAGTTGGAGGCTAGATCCGATCTGAGGTTTGTTTATTGGATATCCTAGAGGAACAAAAGGTGGTTTATTCTATAGTCTAAGGATCGAGAAGGTCATTATTAGCACTAATGCCCGATTCTTAGAAGAGGATTATATGAAGAATCATAAGTCCAAAGTTGAAATCATTCTTCAAGAATTAGAAGATGATCGATACGCCACCGATTAGGCCAAAGGTGCGAGATGTCGAGTCTAGTGCGAGGATCGACACGGATACTTCAAGAAATTGAAGTGGGTCGAGTTCCACCGGAGATACCGACCGCATAAGTGGTACCTACCCGACAAGTTGTGCAAGATAGAGAACCACCGTTCGCACCCACCGTTGCCATAGTGCTGTAGAACCTCGTCGTGAGTGGGAGGTTGTTCGTCGACCCGAGCGATTTATGTTCGAGGAGAATCTTGGTTTAGTCCCGTGAAGCGAGCAGCAATAATCGACCCATGGACATACAAGGAGGCGATCTGAGACATTGATGCAAGATCATGGCACACCGCTATGGACTTAGAAATCGAGTCCATAACGGCTATGGATGTATATGAAAAGACACCTCTACCGGATGGCAAGGAAGCCGTAGGCGATAAGTGGATATACAAAGGAAGAGATTTCGATGGAGAGGTTTCGCTTTTAAAGCTAGGCTTGTGGCGAAAGGGTACACTCAGATTGAGGGCATCGATTTCGATGAGACCTTTTTGCTGTGCAATGCTCAAGTCCATCGAATTCTTCCGCCATAGCAGCCCACTTGAACCCAGAGGTTTGGCAAATGGATGTTAAAACCGCTTTTCTAAGCGGTTACCTTGAGGAAGGTAGAGACATCTATGTCGGCGACACGAAGGTTATGTGGTAAGGGTGAAGAGCATCTAGTATGGAAGCTTAAGTCCATTTATGGACTTAGCGAACCTCGATCATGGAACTTACGCTTTGACGAGTTGGTAAAGTCATGGATTTACCAGGTTGCTAGCGCGAGTTGTGTGTGTCGGTTAGATGTCAGCGGTGATGTGGTATTTCTTGCACTTTATGTAGATGACATTCTTCTAGTTGGCAACAACGTGAAGTCATATCGACATAAAGAGTTGGCTATCCGATCGGTTTCAAATGAAAGACTTAGGAGATGTAGCGTACATTCTTGGGATCAAGGTTTACCGAGATCGCAAGAAGAAAATATTGAGCTTATCTCGGGCGTCTTACATTGATCTTGTGATTACTAGCTTTAGTATGCGAGACCGCTAAGAAAGGATTGCTACCTTTCAAACATGGCGTTCCTTTATCTGGCAAGAGTCACCTATGATGCGAAGGAGATAGAGGAAATGAGACAAGTTCCTACGCTTTCGCCGTAGGAAGTCTCATGTGCGCAATCTTATGCACGAGCCGATATACGCTGTCACGGTGAGCATAGTAGCTAGATATCAATCTAACCTGGACAAGCTCATTGATTGCAGTAAAGCATTGTAATACCGGTTTACCGGCTAAAATTTCGAAAATAAAGAAGGAACAGTACGATAGAAACAAGTATGAAAGTGGATGTCGGTAATTGTTGATCGAAATTTCCTTCGTAAGTCCGAACGAAATAAATTCCAATAATAAATATATATGTTTTAAACATATATGAGGTATTATTTAGCCAAGTATTACACTAAGGAAGGAAAAGAAAATATTTTCCTTATTTAATTGAAATTCTCGAAAATTTTGAGAATAAAAGATTAAATTGTGGCTTAATTTGTGATCACTTGATTTTATGTGTTGAGTTGTCATGTTTATCTTATATTATATGATAAAGATAATTATCTTGAAACACCTAAGCATGAGGTGGAAATGATGAGGTTTGATTAAGACATTTTTAGGATAAGATATGCTATGATATTTTATAATATGATAAGATAAGGATATGACTAGATTATGACTAAGCTTAGGATAATGTTTATCTCTTAGAAATGTGTAGAAATGTGTGGAGTATCATAGGAAATAGTATTTTGGATATTTATATGCATGATTTTCGAAATTAATGTATTATTTTATGTGTAATTTTCGAAAATCATGATTTTTATGTGATAATTATATTAAATAATTTATTTAAATTATATACTTGATAAATATCATGGTTCTAGATCAATCTTATCTCATGGGAATTATAGAAATTTCGAAATTTATGAAATAAGGTAAGAATAGGATTTTATAAAATCAAATCTGAAAACCCTAGTTTTGAATAAATTGGGAAATTGCTTAGAAAAATCCCAAAATTTATTTTATGATATAATATCATTATATTGATATAATAACTCATAAAATAATATTTTTATGAAAAGAATCATAGTTTGATAATTTATCCTTAGCTTTGAATTATTTGCCGATAACTTTACATTAGTACATGAAATTGATCTTAAATAATTTTTCTATGATCTAAATTATTATCTAAGTATTATATTATGTCTAATATCTATTAATTGGAGAAAAATAAAATATTTGGCATATATTATAAGTGATGACCGAAAATTGTGAATAAATTAGTATTTTATGAGATAAATATCATTCTTTAATTAAATGCAAAGCTATGATTATTATGATAAGGATATTAGTTGTAAAGTAGAGATAGTTAGCAATTAAAACAAGTAACCTATGCTTTTTAATTAATGTAGCCGAAATTTTTGACTTTTAATATAAGGTTGGAAATAATTTTTAAACTCTTGAATATAATACCTTATCCTATAGTTGAAATTGTTGACTTTTCTAATATGATATTATTATAAGATAATATTATAGTATAAGGTATAGAAAAATAAAAATTAAAGCCTAAAGTTGTGAAGTAGCGAAAATGCTTATATATACTACATAAAATATTAAATTCTTTATTCTTTGATAATTATAAAATAAATTCATTAAATAATTAAATAACATAATAAACTATAGAATAAAATAGAATAATTGTTTCATGAGCTATAAGAGGTGGTGAAAATTTCAAATAAATAAGGTATGAGTTGTAATTTTAATTTTACACTAGATATGTTATGATTTCAAAAGATAAGATAAGATATGATAATTAATGTATAAGATAAGGTCAAATTTGTTTCTTATACAACTTGCAAGGTTCAAAATTAAGAAGATAAAGGAGTTGCAATTTTGACTTTAGAATAAGATATTTTATAAAGTAATGATTAAAATCATCTCATAAACTCTATAAATAGGAGACCACCCTCCCACATATCATTATGCACGAAAATAGTAAGAAAAATTGAGAGAAATAGATAGAAAGTGTTCTCCAAAGCTCTCTTCGATCGTAGGTAGAAAAACGTCGCCGACGTCGACAAAAACCGACTAGAAGGTTAGAATTTATACAAGCTTTATTATACATGCCAAAAATACTAGAAATTCATATGTGATATGTTATGATACATGCTTTCAAAAATTATGTGACATATGTGTAAATTTTGCTATATGTTCAAGTTATTAATTAAATATGCTTATATGATGTTTAGAAACATGTATTATGATGTTAGTACAAAGATAAGCATGTTATACCATTTTATGACATGAACAAAAATTATATAGATCATATGTTGATGGACATGAATTTTAATTGTTGTTTTGAGCATGAAATAATGATAGTTATTAATAAATAAGATTGTATGATTTTATGTGGAATTTTTGGAAAAACCTAAGTATATATCCTATTAATTTTGAAAATTATAGAGTAATTATATGATGAGATATAATTCATGTTTGAAGGTTAGAATAACATATTGATGATGTAGATTAATAATATAGTGTTATATGAATTTATTGGAATTTCTAAAATTATTTGTACTAAGTCTATTTTAGAAAATAGTGGACTTAGAACATATGAAGGAATAATTCATGATTTATGGAAATTATTTCATATTATTGATATATGTTGATAATAATATGTTATGTGAATTAATTGGAATTTTTGAAAATTATATAGTAATTATACTATAAATACCGAAAATAAAAGAAAATAAAGAAAAAGAATGAAAATTATTTTAGTACATATAACCACATATTTGAAACCAAAATATGTTTAAGGTGTGCTATGATTTTATGTGAAAATTTTTAGATAAAGAAAAGTATGTTTACTTTGAAAAATAGAATACGTGACGCAAGATTATGAAAAACGAAGTAATTTGATTCATATATGTGAAAATATTGAGTACGTATAGTTGTTTGTATGAAAAATCGAGGATTTTGAGGATATGGTTGAAAATAAATGAAAAAGGGTATACATGCGTAAAATGATAGCTGCATAAGGAATACATGAAATGACGTTGAGAATAAGTTGATTAGAGTATAAAAATACGAAATATGTTGATACGTTAATTCATGATAACGTTAGTGATGAAAGTAAGATATGTATCTACGCGAAGTGATGTGAACAGAATGAAAAGAATATGCAGAGAAAGTATTGTCTCTTTGTGAAACAAAACGAATAATGAGTCAACGTGATAGAGTTGATATAAGTACAATCGTTGGTTCGGATCGATGATTCCTGCAAAGCATAATGATATGCTAAAAACTCGTTTCTTACGTTGATAAGGTTTGACTCGAAGGAGAACGGAAACAGAATAGACTTTAGTGACTTAAGAAACCTTAAGTCCTCGAGGTGGGCTTTCTTACCAAAACCTTTTATGAGCTTTTTGGAAAATATTTACTGTTATTACTGTACTGTTTTATTGAAAACTTTTGAGATACAATATTGTCTGCCGAAAATGTTTTATGATTTGTATATGTCCATTCGGGTTGCACGGGCAATGAGGAGTTCTGGTCGGATCCCAGGTGGAGGTGTAAGTAGAAATTCCCGGCTAGGGTTGTGTACACGTGTTGGGCCTACGAACACCGGGCGGTCATGCTCTGAACCGCTGGGCGGTTAGTTGCATCCGGTGTAGGGAGGCCTCCCTCCCGGCGCGTTTATCCATAGCCGACTTGGAATATCGTTGTTGTTGTTGTGATATGAAAATGCTTGTGCCAAGCGATGATTTTGTGAAATGAGAAAAATGTTTTTAGTAAGAACAAGGCCTTTTCAACTAAAACCCTTGTGTCTTCTCGTGGCGGCGCAAGACAATATTCGTAAAGTAAAATGTTTTCGGCAATGTGTCCACTGAGTGCATTTTTTGTACTCACCGCATGTTTGTTTTAAATGTGCGAGTTGAGCGGTGATGGAGCAGGCGAAAATTGAGCGGAGTTCTTTTGTCGACTCGAGTATGGAATATCTTTGGTTCACCTTGAGAATCATCTTCACATGCATGTCTCACACGTATTTCATTGCCAAACTCTTGAGACTCTGTTATCTTTTGTTACTATGTTAAGCTTTGCAAAAGTGTTTGTTTTGTTGAAACCATGAAACCACCTTATATATATATAAGCTATTTTGATTCATCGTGATTCTCGTTTACATTTGGAACATCTATATTTCTTCGTAGATGAAATGAGTTGAAACCCTTATTCTTTCATATTCACTTAAATGAACCCCAAGTCACGGTCCGTAAGGATAAGCCAAACCGGTTGTGTGAGTGGTATCGAGCAATTCGTTTGCTTTGAACCAAAAATATTCTTTCTATCAAAGTCGGCTTGAATCACTAGACTTTTTATAAAGCAGTCATCACCGCTCAACGCTCCTGTTCATCACGCTCAACCAGCAAGGAAAAGTGAGTTCTAATAAAAAGGTATGGGTTTATTGAGAAGTTATGTTTTGAGAAAGTATGAGTGAAAAATGTTTTTAAGTGGAACTTGCCGTTGAAAAAGAAAGTGAGTAGCTTTGAATTGTGATAATTCATTGATGATGAGACAAGCAGTGGTTTGTCTGAAGAAGTTTGAGTTCATACCCGGTTGGTATGTGATTTTGTTGTGATGAAATTGGAAGGGATGAAAGTTTATACCCAGGGGGTATATGAGTATTGATGATGGGCATATATAGAGTTATATGTCAGTAAGTTTGAATGAAAAATATGTTTATGAAACGTAGTTGAATTGTGAAATTGTTTTGATTTTCAAAAGAATGTAGATGAGCTCTAAGTTTCACGAAGAACTTAGATTGAACGAGATCATAAGAAATTCCCTTCTATAACGTAGTGCTTGATGAAACCACGAGAACTTGAGAACTTAGAACGTTTGAAGTTCGACTTGACAAACGTGAGTTGGAATGCCACGTGGAGGAATGGAAGCTTTGATAAACGAATGTCACTTGTGACATGGGCATAGTATCTTCATTTGAAATTCTACGCGACAGAATTTTGAATCGACTATTGCTTACATGAATAAATCTAGAACGGTATACGAATTGGGATATAGAATGTTAAGTAAGGAATAAGACAAGTATCTATAAGATGTTTTATGTACTAAGTATTGTTTATAAGTAGCAATTGTCTTATTAAGAAATGAGAATGATGCGGAATGAAAAGACAAGTACGAAAATAGAAGTTTGAAGTGGAAAGTAGTTGAAAAGTTATACTAGGTTGTGAAAAGGAATGGGGTATGAGAAAGAATTGATACGGATATGAGAAAGAGTTGGAAGAGATATGAGAAAGAGTTGATAATGATATGCCAAAATGAAATGTTTGAATTTGTAGAAATTCAATGAGATGTATTGATATGAACGAGTTATGATAATACTGTTTGAATTACAAAGTTGTTAGTAACAAATGAGTAGGTTATCCCAAGAAGAACGTAGACTGTTTAAGATGTATGATCCCTCTTGTGAAAGAACATAGAAATATGAATTATGAGAATTTTAGTCCAAGAATAGAAATAAGAATAAATACAAGTAGAAAAGACTGAAAATGGTAGAAATGGAATGATGGATGATGAATGTTATTATATGGTAACATGAGTATAGTCTTTCCCTGTAGATGTTCACACGTAATAAAACTTAGAGTTAGCTATTAGAACTTAAATAGCGACGTAATCGAATTATTAGTTGGTTTTCGCAGAATAATATCCATAGTAAAAGGATTCCGGTACAATAGAATATAAGATGTTTAAGAGCTGTAGTTAGTGATGTGAATTTAAGTTTTGATATGTATCATATTTGGAGAAACCCTATGATTGATGATGACCCAGTACAAGTATACGATGTTTCAAAATTTTATTCCTTACCCAAAGTTCTGTCATTGAGTTTAACTCTATGACCTAGTTTCGATTGAGATATCACTTGATTTCTCACTTCTTCTAAAAAAGAAGTTTACAACGAAAGTTTATAAAATGTCCTTTTTGAAACCAAGCCTTCATGTGATCGAGAAGTAATTGTGGACGGGTCCGATCACCCATATGACCAAAGAGCTCTCGATGAGTCGTCATTACGGTCTTGGACCCTATATCCCAATTATTCGTTTCAAAGAACATATTGATTCAAATTTCAAAGGTTGTTATATTGAATTATGAACCCATACCCACTTATAAGTTGTCATGATACGCTTCTCCAATCCTTGAAGCTAAGAAGTATGAAATAGGTTGACTTGTCTTGGCACCTAAGTTCTTAAGACCAGTAGAGTGATATGTTTCTTCAGTAAAAGATAGATACATCAAGTCATGATAAAGAAAAGTTCTCGGTAAGATAAATAAGCACGAGAGGAAAGAATACAAATTTTCTTCATCAAAGGTAGGAGATACGACATTAGTATAAGTTCACTTAAAACATAGATTTGAACATAGGACTTACCATCTCTTGGAAACAATAGATTTGACGTAAACAAGTAGTTGGAAATCTTGAATCATAGAATGCTACGAAGTTTAGAATACAAGAATGTTAGATCTAAGGATCTAAATGAAAGGGATGAGTCAATATGAGAATGTACGGTGAAGAATGGATATAAGGCAATAATGTTGAAAGGGCAATCACGTGATGTGATGTAAAGATTGAGAAGCGATATGAGCACATGCAAATTTCGAGGACGAAATTTCTTTAAGGGGGGTAGAATGTAATACCCCGGATTTCTGGGCCTAAAAATTTCGAAAATAAAGAAGGAACAGTACGATAGAAACAAGTATGAAAGTGGATGTCGGTAATTGTTGATCGAAATTTCCTTCGTAAGTCCGAACGAAATAAATTCAATAATAAATATATATGTTTTAAACATATATGAGGTATTATTAGCCAAGTATTACACTAAGGAAGGAAAAGAAAATATTTTCCTTATTTAATTGAAATTCTCGAAAATTTTGAGAATAAAAGATTAAATTGTGGCTTAATTTGTGATCACTTGATTTTATGTGTTGAGTTGTCATGTTTATCTTATATTATATGATAAAGATAATTATCTTGAAACACCTAAGCATGAGGTGGAAATGATGAGGTTTGATTAAGACATTTTAGGATAAGATATCTTATGATATTTTATAATATGATAAGATAAGGATATGACTAGATTATGACTAAGCTTAGGATAATGTTTATCTCTTAGAAATGTGTAGAAATGTGTGGAGTATCATAGGAAATAGTATTTTGGATATTTATATGCATGATTTTGAAATTAATGTATTATTTTATGTGTAATTTTGAAAATCATGATTTTATATGATAATTATATTAAATAATTTATTTAAATTATATACTTGATAAATATCATGGTTCTAGATCAATCTTATCTCATGGGAATTATAGAAATTTCGAAATTTATGAAATAAGGTAAGAATAGGATTTTATAAAAATCAAATCCTAGAAAACCCTAGTTTTTGAATAAATTGGGAAATTGCTTAGAAAAATCCCAAAAATTTATTTTATGATATAATATCATTATATTGATATAATAACTCATAAAAATAATATTTTTATGAAAAGAATCATAGTTTGATAATTTATCCTTAGCTTTGAATTATTTGCCGATAACTTTACATTAGTACATGAAATTGATCTTAAATAATTTTTCTATGATCTAAATTATTATCTAAGTATTATATTATGTCTAATATCTATTAATTGGAGAAAAATAAAATATTTGGCATATATTATAAGTGATGACGAAAATTGTGAATAAATTAGTATTTTATGAGATAAATATCATTCTTTAATTAAATGCAAAGCTATGATTATTATGATAAGGATATTAGTTGTAAAGTAGAGATAGTTAGCAATTAAAACAAGTAACCTATGCTTTTTAATTAATGTGGCGAAATTTTGACTTTTAATATAAGGTTGGAAATAATTTTTAAACTCTTGAATATAATACCTTATCCTATAGTTGAAATTGTTGACTTTTCTAATATGATATTATTATAAGATAATATTATAGTATAAGGTATAGAAAAAATAAAAATTAAAGCCTAAAGTTGTGAAGTAGCCGAAAATGCTTATATATACTACATAAAATATTAAATTCTTTATTCTTTGATAATTATAAAATAAATTCATTAAATAATTAAATAACATAATAAACTATAGAATAAAATAGAATAATTGTTTCATGAGCTATAAGAGGTGGCGAAAATTTCAAATAAATAAGGTATGAGTTGTAATTTTAATTTTACACCTAGATATGTTATGATTTCAAAAAGATAAGATAAGATATGATAATTAATGTATAAGATAAGGTCAAATTTGTTTCTTATACAACTTGCAAGGTTCAAAAATTAAGAAGATAAAGGAGTTGCAATTTTTGACTTTAGAATAAGATATTTTATAAAGTAATGATTAAAATCATCTCATAAACTCTATAAATAGGAGACCACCCTCCCACATATCATTATGCACGAAAATAGTAAGAAAAATTGAGAGAAATAGATGAAAGTGTTCTCCAAAGCTCTCTTGATCGTGGGTAGAAAAACGTCATGACGTCGACAAAAACCGACTAGAAGGTTAGAATTTATACAAGCTTTATTATACATGCCAAAAATACTAGAAATTCATATGTGATATGTTATGATACATGCTTTCAAAAATTATGTGACATATGTGTAAATTTTGCTATATGTTCAAGTTATTAATTAAATATGCTTATATGATGTTTAGAAACATGTATTATGATGTTAGTACAAAGATAAGCATGTTATACCATTTATGACATGAACAAAAATTATATAGATCATATGTTGATGGACATGAATTTTAATTGTTGTTTTGAGCATGAAATAATGATAGTTATTAATAAATAAGATTGTATGATTTTATGTGGAATTTTTGGAAAAACCTAAGTATATATCCTATTAATTTTGAAAATTATAGAGTAATTATATGATGAGATATAATTCATGTTTGAAGGTTAGAATAACATATTGATGATGTAGATTAATAATATAGTGTTATATGAATTTATTGGAATTTCTAAAAATTATTTGTACCTAAGTCTATTTTCGAAAATAGTGGACTTAGAACATATGAAGGAATAATTCATGATTTATGGAAATTATTTCATATTATTGATATATGTTGATAATAATATGTTATGTGAATTAATTGGAATTTTTGAAAATTATATAGTAATTATACTATAAATACCGAAAATAAAAGAAAATAAAGAAAAAGAATGAAAATTATTTTAGTACATATAACCACATATTTGAAACCAAAATATGTTTAAGGTGTGCTATGATTTTATGTGAAAATTTTTAGATAAAGAAAAGTATGTTTACTTTGAAAAATAGAATACGTGTGCAAGATTATGAAAAGCAGTAATTTGATTCATATATGTGAAAATATTGAGTACGTATAGTTGTTTGTGTGAAAAATCGAGGATTTTGAGGATATGGTTGAAAATAAATGAAAAAGGGTATACATGCGTAAAATGATAGCTGCATAAGGAATACATGAAATGACGTTGAGAATAAGTTGATTAGAGTATAAAAATACGAAATATGTTGATCGTTAATTCATGATAACGTTAGTGATGAAAGTAAGATATGTATCTACGCCAGTGATGTGAGCAGAATGAAAAGAATATGCAGAGAGAAAGTATTGTCTCTTTGTGAAACAAAAGCGAATAATGAGTCAACGTGATAGAGTTGATATAAGTACAATCGTTGGTTCGGATCGATGATTCCCAAAGCATAATGATATGCTAAAACTTCGTTTCTTACGTTGATAAGGTTTGACTCGAAGGAGAGCGAGAATGAATAGACTTTAGTGACTTAAGAAACCTTAAGTCCTCGAGGTGGGCTTTCTTACCAAAACCTTTTATGAGCTTTTGGAAAATATTCTTATTATTCTTGTCTTGTTTTATTGAAAACTTTTGAGATACAATATTGTCTCACGAAAATGTTTTATGATTTGTATATGTCCATTCGGGTTGCACAGGGCAAACGGAAATTCTGGTCGGATCTAAGTTTGGAGGTGTAGTAGAAATTCCGGCTAGGGTTGTGTACGTGTTGGGCCTCGAACATTGGCGGTCATGCTCTGAACGCTGGGCGGTTAGTTGCGTCCGGTGTGGGAGGCCTCTCCCGTAGCGTTTATCCATAGCCGACTTGGAATATCGTTGTTGTTGTTGTGATATGAAAATGCTTGGCCAAGCGATGATTTTGTGAAATGAGAAAAATGTTTTTAGTAAGAACAAGGCCTTTTCAACTAAAACCCTTGTGTCTTACTGTGGCGAGGGCAGTACAATATTCGTAAAGTAAAATGTTTTCGGCAATGTGTCCACTGAGTGCATTTTTTTGTACTCAGCCCTGCATGTTTGTTTTTAAATGTGCAGGTTGAGCAGGTGATGGAACAGAGCGAAAATTGAGCGGAGTTCTTTTGTCAACTTGAGTATGGAATATCTTTTGGTTCACCTTGAGAATGCATCTTCACATGCATGTCTCACACGTATTTCCGCTGCCAAACTCTTGAGACTCTGTTATCTTTTGTTACTATGTTAAGCTTTGCAAAAGCTGCTGTTTTGTTGAAACCATGAAACCACCTTATATATATATAAGCTATTTTGATTCATCGTGATTCTCGTTTCTGTTTGGAACATCTATATTTCTTCGTAGATGAAATGAGTTGAAACCCTTATTCTTTCATATTCACTTAAAATGAACCCCAAGTCACGGTCCGGTAAGGATAAGCCAAACCGGGCTGTGACAAGCATATACTCAAGTACCTGAAAATGACTCGAGATTATAGGCTAGTTTACCATGCAGATAGTCTAATGCCTTTGGGTTATGCAGACTCGGATTTCCAAGCTGTCCGTGATGAGAAAAAGTCTACCTCGGGCTATGTGTTTACCTTCGGAGGTGGAGCCGTATCCTGGCGGAGTGCAAAGCAGCGATGCATTGCGGACTCTACCATGGAAGCCGAATATGTAGCCGCTTCGGAGGCTTCTAAGGAGGTTGTATGGTTCAAGAACTACCTTATGGATCTAGGTGTGGTACCTGGTTTGCCCAAGAGTATCATAGTTTCTTGTGATAACTCGGTGCGATGGCAAACTCAAAGGAACCACGGACCCCAAGGCGACCAAACACAGAGAGAAAGTATCATGTCATCGAGAAATCGTTAGGCGGTGGCGTCTTGATTGAAAAGATTGATCGACGGATAACCTAGCGGATCCATTCACGAAAAGCCCGCCGCAAAAAGTCTACGATGGACACGTTAGAGGACTTGGATTGCGCTTGATGGCACCCACTTAGAAAGAAAATTTTGTATAAGTGGGAGAAGCAAAGTGATGGTTTTGTTTGTAATAGCTAGTAGAGACACATTGTATCTTGAAAGTTTGCTTTAGTATAAGTGGGAGATTGTTGGTTGTATATTGAAAGCGGTTTTGGTTGAGCTTGTATCTGATATTTCTGTTACCTCTATTACAATCTCTATCGATTTGATTACTTGATTGCATATATCGTGTCCCTTATCTCATATATAAGTTAGATCATACGGTGTGTAGAAGATCACGAAGTACGTATGATTGGTCGAGCTTAATGAGATATAAAAGTTTCTGGTGAGACAACTTGAGGACGAGTTGTCGGTATAGGTCATGTATAATCAATGTATGGTGAATTAAACATCCAAGATAGATCCTCGGGAGAGGTCAAAATTAGTTTTCCTAGGTTTTCCAACTAAGAGTTGAGCTATCACGATCGACAAACTCAATATATTTAGGCTTGAGATATATAAAGAGTATCCTAGACTTAAGAAAGTGTATGATAAAAACTTGAGCTAATAAATATATTTAAGCTCTTAAGGTTTACTGATAACCCTATAGACTTCATTCTTCGAAATCGTTGTGTAATAGTTCTTGAGTTTTGAGCTTTGAATGTTTTTTACAATAAGAATGTGTAGCGTTTCTATAACCTTCAAATGTTAGATTCTACACGTATTTATAGAGAGGACGGTGAATAGTGCCATTGGAGGGAGCATCAATCACTTTCATTCCATTTGTCATTTGAATTCTTTCCATTGAATCCTCGTACATCGCTGTCAGGGATTGTATCATCATACACTATAGTTCTGCAACTCTGAAAAAGATCTTCTAGCATGTCAGGATCTTCTACAAATACACTATGACATGTGGCGAGTCAGTCGGTCAAAGCTAAAAAGTTTATGTGTTTCTTCAATACATTGACTTCAGGTTGCGCTAGTCAAGACTGCTCCATCTTTTATCAGTAGATTGGACTCCCGACTTTTATCAGTTTGGGGACCTGAGTCAGTATGTCGATTTCATCTTCGACATAAAAATAGTCAGTTTTGACTTTTCATATGTCAGCTTTGACTATTGATCAGTAGCTTTATCTTCCAATCGCCAACATTGACATCTGGTAGCCAACTTTGACTTCCCATCAAGGGTAGTCAGCTGCTGGTAAACACTAAGTCATATCCTAATTTCTTTGCTTCCAGCAGCGCCGAATCTTCAGTCTCTGATCTTTAGTCTTCGACTTTACTTCAGTAGCTCTATTCATCAGCATCGCTATACTTTAGATTCCATACTTGATTGTCGACGACTATCGATTACATTATGCGATACTCTTATCAATATGGTTGGCTTCAGCACTGTTCGAACTACTTCAGTCTTGGGTTTGTCCAAGATGGCAGTTCTTCTGTTGAAACTTGTAACAAAAATATCTAACTCCAGAACAAGTGAGTAGCATAAGTTACATCAGTAGGGTTTTGGGATCTAATCAAAAGACACAGTTAAGATATAATTTTTCCAACACAGTGGTGAAGTGGTGGGGTGGTGCATTCGTCGGCGATGGTGGCAAAGAAGTCAAGTAGTGGTAAGGTAGAAATTAGGGCTAAAATCGGGCTTGCTAGAGGAGGAGCAGTCGTGGCGTGGTCCGCAATGGTGGTGTGGTGTGTGTCGGGGAAACTAGGTTTAGCCCTCTCCCGAGGATCTATCTTGGATGTTTAATTCACCATACATTGATTATATTCCTAGCATGCGTCTATATAATTAATTGCAACACGTAGGGGTTTTCTCGTGTTTACCTTTGAATCTATCGGGGATGAACGAGATGAACGGATCGAGACTCGTGCTTTGACCTTCTGGACTGTATCCCGGTTGCCCAATCTCCAACGTCGAGTGAGGACGATCTATGGAGAATGCTACAGGAAATCACCCTATCCCTCTATGAATTTTCAAAAATTCTCTCCCAAACACTCTTGGAAATTCTCGAAAATAATTCTATATGATAGATGAGGATTAGCCTTGATCTTATCTCTTACCTTATATTTATAATGCAGTACCATAATCCCATTTGGAAATGATCCATGCATATCCCATAAATATAATAATATCCTTATGGATAAAGAGGATCAAATCCTTACCATAGAGGGATAGGCGTCGATTTGTAGCTACGGGCTGGATGGGCCACCGAGGATCAAATGCAAGGAATAAAGATGGGCCTCAAATAAATTAATTATCTTATGTTCACCCGAACATAAATTAATTTATAAACATTCATTCATGCCACTAGAGAATAAATCTTGACTTACCCTTTATTAGAAGGTGAGTCGAACTTGCACTTAGACATTACTGAATCCCGTATTTAAGATATCGCACGTCCATTAATTATTTAGAGCATTACATTGCTTAAAATAATTAATATCTTTAATTCCTTAAGTAGTACCACTCAACCTTATTATTGTACTTGAGCTAACTCAACTGCGGGGTTTAGTACAATAAACCTTTGAGCTACTTAAGGGACGTCATCATCCTAAACGGATACGGTGACTCGTCTGAGATAACTATCATGACATACAAGCACCGCCACCACCCAAGATGCGGAGAATATTAGGTTAGAACATATAACCTCACCCATAACAAGTCAAAGTGATGGTCGAACTCATACTCACCTAATACCTTATCGAGGTTTAGATCATCGTAAGTCGCGAGATCTTGGTTCTTCAACGGTCGAGACGAGAAGAACTCATCTCATTGTGATCCTTCAATACGTCGTAGAGGCGTGCCGGCATAGACAAGCAACCAAGTCAAGTCACTTCTTATCTATACCGTAGCCTATACCGACAACTCGTCCTCAAGTTGTCTCGGTGTGAAACTTTTATATCTCATTAAGATTGACCAATCATACGGACACGTGATCTTCTACACCGTATGATCTAACTTATATGAGATAAGGGGACACGAGATATATGCAATCAAGTATTCAATTCGGATAGGAGATTGTAATAGTGGTAACAGAAACATTGTATCAAGCTCAACCAAAACTTCTTTGGCTCTATAACCCCGCCTTGAAGGGTGCGGGTCGACATCTTACCTTCTATACAAGATTCGCAGACCGGGAGCAGATGGCGTGAGATTACCCAACGCTCCATTCTTAGCCAGTCTTTGGATCCTATTTAGATTGATGTGACCTAATCTAAGATGCCAGAGAAATGTGGTGTCATCTTGCGAAGAAAACTTTCTCTTTTTAAGGTTTGATGTAGATACAACATAGTTATAGGTATTATGTTTAGCAGAAATAGTATAAAGTGAATTATATAATGTGCCAACACAGATAACCGTCATTTCTTATGATAGAAACACCACTATAAAAATAACGAATATCCATGAATAAACAATTTGAAAGCAAACAAGGTTCATGAAAATCCGGCACATATAAAACATCTTTTAATACTAAAGCTGTTCTATCAAAACATAAAGTAACATCTCCATTTGCAATGGCCTCGACTTTCGCGCGTTGCCCATGGAGATCGCTATCTCGCCATCACTCGGCTCCTTGTCCGCGGGAACCCACATGGTGTAACAAACATGATCAGTCGCACCCGTGTCTACTACCCAAGAATGGGTAGAACAAGTCGCTAAACATGTTTCCGTTACTAAAGCAAATGGCGTACCTTGAGCCTTGAGCATAGGGCACTTGGCCTTCCAATGCCCGTTTGCCGCACTTGAAGCACTTGCCTCTCCTTCGCTTCTTGAGCCTCGGTGGCGATCATGTTCTTGCTCCTACTACTCCCACTAGTTCCCTTGCATCTACCACCTTTGGTGCCCCTTTTTCTTTTTCCATTTTGCAACGGAAAATTTGGGCCCTTAGATGTGCTAGCAAGAGCATGTGCTCATTTTCCCATAACTCCTTCCGCGGCCACGAGATCATTAAGCAACTGACTAAGTGTATACTCGGTCTTGCTCATGATCGCATTCGAAAGTTCTCAAAAGACTTGGGCGGTGTGTTGAGGATGATATCGACCTTGGCCGCCGTCAATACCTCCTCCCAACTGATCAAGACTATCCATGAGATGAGTCATGTGGGAGACATGTTCATGGACCGAACTTCCTTCTTCCATCTTACACGCCAAGATTTCTCTCATTGTGTGGAAGCGGATTGTCCGATCCGACTACCCAAACTTACTCTCGAGACTTGACCATATTTCAGTCGCGTCTACCATCGACTGATGCTGCAGCTGCAAACCTTTGGACATTGTAGTCATCATATAGCACTTGGCCATATTGTTCGACTTATGCCAAAGTCTGCTTGACTCTCGCTGCTCATTAGTCGATGCGTCAGTAAGGGCATCGGGTTTAGGAGTAGTGAGAACAAACATGTGTTCTTCAACGATAAGAATATATTTCATGTTTCGTTTCCACTCGATAAAATTCGGACGGATAAAGGTTTTGTGCGAGCATATTGATAATCGGTGTAAGAGACATATATCGAAAAGATAATGTAAACACATAAGCATCGATCGCACATAATTCATAACAATAATATTGTAACCTTTTGATAAAACAATATTAATTGAAACTTCCAATCATGAGGAATCCCACATGCAAGCCGCAGCGTGTGGATGTTTACACATGAACCCTCGACCGGACTAAAATATACCTTTTAGTCGTTTAATTTCAATCCATGTCGACTTATCCTTATAATGAATGAAATTAATGATTGGACCTTACTGAACCACATCACTATCATAAGAAGGGACTTGGTGGGAAGTTGTACTTGAGGTGATGTCTAGCAATGACCACAATTTTAACAATGGAAAAATGAATTTTAGAATTGGCATACTCACTAGGACCATACCGCCCAATCAATTTCTTTGTTATCTCATTTTAAAACTATCTCTAGAGAACTTATGAAAATCGCACATCAAAGCCCAGCGTGTGGGCGTTTACATGAAACTCCCACTTCTCAATAGATTTAAAATGTTTTATTTAGAAATCTCATCTAACAAACTTATGATAAGCGAGGCAAGCAAGCCACGCGTGTGGGCGTTTACTCACAGTCGTCTCACTTTGTTTAGATAACAAAAATGGAGGTCTTGACATTTTAATTTTAAAAATAATTTGTCGGGTTGCTTGCTTAGTCTTTTTGTTCAAAAGGTTTGTCCATGCAGATCACATAATCTAGCATGCTTTTCTATAGAACTCGACATGTAAAACATGCTCATGAAATTCTAAAATATGCTTGAAACGCGATAAACCTAGCATGCTTACTATGCGCATCCAATCACGAAAACATATAATATGTTTGTCTCGTAATTTAAACATACATAGCATGCTTCATAATTTAAACATCCACGACATGCAATGAACGATTAAAATAAAATAAAACGTTCATCGTGGCCCACTCGTGGAACCTGCACTTTCCTGCCTAATCTATTACATAGAATTGCAAAGTACAGATCTTCATAAACTTCGAAAAATGGGCCTCGCGTGCACGGGCACGGACCGGATTCATCAAAACTAGATTCGGGCTGAAAAATCGGGTTCGGGTGAAAAAAGCAGTGCAGGCCAAGTTTGGGCGGTCGGCCCAAGATGGTGAGCATGTAGGGCACGACCCGTACTCGCGCCCAACACCGCCGCCCCTATCCTCGCGTCTTGCGCGCTGTCGAGAAAATCGCCTGTTGAGGTTTCTCTGCGATAATCGCGCGAAGCCCCGCATCTTGCCGAAATCTGCGCGAAGAGGTTTCTTGTGCCGAGCCGCCAGCGCCGCCGAGGCCTCGCTAAATTTGCGCCCACGTAGCCGTGTCGGCATGCCGCCTCGCGGCTACCTTGCGGTCGATGGCGCTCGCGAGGACGCCGAGGATCTCGCGCGACAAGCGCGCGCCTCGTCCGCCAGCGCGTCGTTGAGCTCGCCGCCTCATGACGCATGTGCGCCGCGACCTGCTACGGCGCCGCCGAGCGCAAGACGCTCGGCGCCGAGCGGTGCAAGGCATCCGCGTCAAAGCGCGCGACCCCCGCCCCGACTATCGAGCCGTGCCGCCCGTGTCGCCCCGCCGCCCGCTGCACGCGGTGTGTCCGCGAGCACCGTGCACGCCAAGCGTGCCGTCACCCGCATGCCGTGCGACTGGTTTCCGATGTACTCCCGTCGTTTCATTCTTCGTGCTTTCGTCTTCGTTCTTCTTTTACAGATAAGATTTACAGAAAAATAAATCTAATCTAACCACGGATTTTCTTGTGGTGAAAAACAAAATCCGACAAAATAAAAGCGAGCCACGATGAAGCGCGGATCCAACAATTAATTAATAGCGCGCGTAATAATCAAACGTGAATTAATCCAGCGAGCCAATATCGAACACGGCTCGATACCAGTGTAGGGAAACTAGGTTTAGCCTCTCCCGAGGATCTATCTTGGATGTTTAATTCACCATACATTGATTATATTCCTAGCATTCGTCTATATAATTAATTGCAACACGTAGGGGTTTTCTCGTGTTTACCTTTGAATCTGTCGGGGATGAACGAGATGAATGGATCGAGACTCGTGCTTTGACCTTCTGGACTGTATCCCGATTGCCCAATCTCCAACGTCGAGTGAGGACGATCTATGGAGAATGCTACAGGAAATCACCCTATCCCTCTATGAATTTTCGAAAATTCTCTCCCAAACACTCTTGGAAATTCTCAAAAATAATGCTATATGATAGATGAGGATTAGCCTTGATCTTATCTCTTACCTTATATTTATAATGCATTACCATAATCCCATTAGGAAAGGATCCATGCATATCCCATAAATATAATAATATCCTTATGGATAAAGAGGATCAAATCCTTACCATAGAGTGGATAGGGCGCGATTTACGTAGTAGCTACGGGCCCGGATAGGCCAAACCTGTGGATCAAATGCAAGGAATAAAGATGGGCCTCAAATAAATTAATTATCTTATGTTCACCCGTAACATTAATTAATTTATAAACATTCATTCATGCCACTAGAGAATAAATCTTGACTTACCCTTTATTACCGAAGGTGAGTCGGGCTTGCACTTAGACATTACGAATCCCGTATTTAAGATATCGCACGTCCATTAATTATTTAGAGCATTCGATCGCTTAAAATAATTAATATCTTTAATTCTTAAGTAGTACCACTCAACCTTATTATTGTACTGAGCTAACTCAACTGCGGGGTTTAGTACAATAAACCTTTGAGCTCCTTAAGGCGCCATCATCCTAAACGGATACGGTGACTCGATCTGAGATAACTAGCATGACATACAAGACCGCCACCACCCAAGATGCGGAGAATATTGGGTTAGAACATATAACCTCACCCATAACAAGTCAAAGTGATGGTCAACAACTCATACTCACCTAATACCTTATCGAGGTTTAGATCATCGTAAGTCACCGAGACCTTGGTTCTTCACGACGGTCGAGACGAAGAACTCATCTCATTGTGATCCTTCAATACGTCGAGACGCATCCGGCATAGACAAGCAACCAAGTCAAGTCACTTATCTATCTATCGCAGACTATACCGACAACTCGTCCTCAAGTTGTCTCGGTTGTGAAATTTTTATATCTCATTAAGCTCGACCAATCATACGACTTACGTGATCTTTACACATCTGTATGATCTAACTTATATATGAGATAAGGGACACGAGATATATGCAATCAAGTATTCAATTCAGATAGGAGATTGTAATAGTGGTAACAGGAAACATTGTATACAAGCTCAATCAAAACTGCTTTCAGTATACAAATCCAACAGTGTGGTGGTAGAGCAGTCGTCGATGGTGGTGGTTGAAGCAATCTCCGGGAGAGGGCAGAAAATCAGGAGATCTAAGAAATTATGTAATAACTAAACCGTATGGTAAGACGGTGGTGGCGGCAGAATGGTGATTAGGGGTGAGCAAAATCAAACCAAACCCGAAAAATCAAACCAAACTGAACAAAAATTAGCGGTTTGGTTCGGTTTGTATAGTAAAATGGTTCGGTTTTGGTTTGGGGATTCAAACCCAACAGCCCGAATTTTTTATATATATTAGTATTTATATTAATTATAATTTAAATTTAGTTATATTCAAATCAAACCGAACCGAACCGAATATTTCGGTTCGGATTCGATTTGGTTTGGATATATAATACGGTTCGGTTCGGTTTGGATTTAAAAAAAAATCGATTTTCAATTTTTTCGTGTTCAATTCGATTTTGAACTGAACCGCCCGAATGCTCACCCCTAATGGTGATGAGGCCGTTGTGGCAGATTAGGTAACAAATATCGTTGGAGCATAAAGGCTGGATTATAATAACTTATATAATTATGAATAAAAAAACCTTAGTAATTCCACATAGGATTGTGGATGAATATGAATTATTTAATGTATAATAGTATATAAAATTAAATTTTAATAATGAATTATAGTAAGATCTAATCAATTACTGATTAGAATATAGGAATTTAATCCTATATTAACATAGATTGGTTAGTAACATTTAATTTTGCTATTGATTAAACAAAATTGAAACGTCTAATTATTTAAAAAAATTAAATAATCACATTTAATTTTCAGCAAGATAATAAGCTTTGTTTTTCAATTACAATTAACGTAATATATATACGAACCGAATCCTAAGGAATGATTATTGTGAGAATGAATATATATGTAAAAAAAAGAATATATAATATCAACACATCTATTTCATATCAACGGTTCATATGAAGGAAATTTAATTAATAATTTTAGATTTTATTTTATTAAATAATTCGAATAAGAATAAATTTGGTAAAAAGTAAAAAAATAATTATATCATCATCTTCATCAATCCATATCATCTGATTAACTTCCATCTTCCACATCTCACATCCCTTAATTGTAGGGATTTATATCCATCTTCTAAAAAAATAACATTTTTTATTATATATTCCATTATTTATATTAATATAATCTATGATATAACATATAGCACATATAATAACCAAAAGTATTGCACATGGATTGGTATAGCAAATATTGACACTATTGCACAAATCGTAAGGTAGTGTTGCACATTATTAGAGCTGGTAAAGTAGCGGGTCGGGTTGGCCTGACCCCGGGCTCATCGGACTTTTACATTTTTCGGGCCGGGTTGGGCCCAAACCAACCGGGGCGGGCTTTCAGACGGGCGTGCTTTTTTTAGATAATTTTTTAATTTTTTTAATATATAAAATTAATATTTTAAATTTTTAAAAAATAATTAATTAATTAAGATCTCATAACTCCTTAACTTAAATAAAGAATCAGTGATGAGAATATTTTGAGCTTACTTATTCTTATGATAATGCTTCTTGTATATTTTGACCTATTTATGTATTCATGGGATGATATTGTAATGCAGTATAATTTTAATTCTTTAATTTAAGGAGAAAAAATTAATAACTACGAATCAAAGATAAATGATATTATTAAACGTTAATCTCACTTATACGCATAAAATAATATAATAAAATAAATTAATTATACTGTATATATTTAAGATCAAGGATTCAAAATAAATTTTACATACTATAAGATCATTAATTATTAATGTATATATTTTGGGAGATAATTTCTCTTAGGATTTATTTTTGAATGATTTATGAGGTTATTATTTTTTTCAGAATTTATTTTCTTGACCAGTATGTGAATTAGTAAGAAAATTGTTACTATAAAAAATAAATAATTATATAAAATATAATTAATATTAATAAAAAATTATAGATATATATATTAAATAATATTATAAATATATATATTTAATAGAAATCGGGCGGATTTTTTAGCCCAAAACCCTGGGCTTTTTTGGCCCGAATCCCGATAGGCCCGGGGGTTTTTTTGGACGGGCTTTTTAGGCCCGATTTTTTTCGGGCCTTTAATTTTGAAGCCCAAACCCCGGATACCCCGAGCGGGCTTTTCGAGTCGGGCTCATTTTGCCGGCTCTACACATAATATGTAGCACATTTAATTTAAATAAGTAGCATAATTGTATATGAATAAATATTTGATTTTATTTAAATAATATATGTTTTTATAATGACTTACTCTTAACACTTTTAGCACACTTTTAACATTCAATGTAGCATATCTTTCATGTCCTAACCAAATTCATACTAAATATAAAAGAAGAAACTAAATTCACATTAAACAAGAAATTTTCTATGTATTTTAACGGAAAACAAAGCCCATAACAGTTTAGCAAAAGGGAAAGAAAAAATAAGATCACTGAAAACGACAATTAATTCAGAAGTAACATATAACATAATTAAAGAAATAAGCACTAAACAAATTAAATTACCACATACCGGAAAAACACACTGTAATTCCAAGGTTTTCATTTCAACTGCCCATCGCTGAACAATTCACAAAATCAAGCAACTGTGGAAAAGAGCTAACCAATATTTATCACACAAACACACAAGCACAGAATTCACAGAAAAACAAATAAACTGGAAAAAGTGAATTCTAAACCAATGCTTCATACCGCATAAAACATCAGAACTTACATAATCCTAATCAGGCTAAAACATGATAATTACTTTGGCATAACTCAGACATCTAAAGAAAGTATCTCTAATACTCTAATTAAGAAATTCTGCGACCAAAAAAAAAGGGAGGGCGAAGTAAAGATAAATACAATCATAAGTAGTCTAAATAGTTCATGAGAATATGACTCCTCATTAGCCTAAAAATTTGTCCATCCGAATTCTTTCAGGTAAGAGTCTTCAGTTATTAACAGGAAAAAGTGCAAAGGATTCAAGAGCCTCTGCTCCCACCGATGCCATCAGGTTCTCTTCCTCGTAGCTAGCTATAAATATCTGCAGTAATGACTTGGAATTACAAACAGAAAGGAAATTTGACAAAAAAATTGCATTAATGTATTAAACTAACAAGTATAGATTAATATTCCTCGGTCGTATTAACATATCACCAGATGCTTAACATTATCATCCTTTTCCAATTAATAAAATAAATAGAACTCTCTAATTTTGAATGTGAACGCGAATGAGAGCTTCAAAGAGTTATGTTTAATTTCTATGCATCTTCATCCGACACCGAACTATTTAAAGTATACAAAAGGAGATACGAATAATATTGTGCCTCCCTCCCTCCCTCCCTCCTGATGGAACTTTAGAAAGCTAATACTCGGAATAAATAGCTTAATTAGGTTTCTGCAGCATCTCACTATGCTTTAACTAGAAGATTCTAGTCCAACCACAAAAGGCAACAATATAGAACCACAAAGATAAGAAATTAGCCCCAAAATACTACTAGTTATGCCTTGTCACTAAATCAAGTTACTGAACATGGCAAGCAACACAATCAGCCAGATGTTAAATCTGTTCTATTGTCCACTGACTTTTCCACAGAAAGTCTTTCTCTATAACACCCAATGACAATCCTATCAAGTAATATAAACTATTTCCAAAAAGCTAACACAAACCTTATACTATGCATATCATGAAAATCCCGTGTCAAGGATTGTGGCTAATCGAGGTTCAATGTTGATAAAAACCTTTACACCATTAATAAGCCATGGAGGTTGGGCTAGGTAGAAAGAAATGTTTTATGAGTAAAAGAAAAGCTTGCCCTGTCCAACATGCAACATAGTGAATATTAACAAATTACAATGGATGGTGATGCAAGGAAATACCATGTGATCCCATAGCAGCTATCATGGTTACTGAAACAAGATATGCAGATTCTTGTATTTTCTTGCACGTAAAGTTACAAATACAACACTGCAGCATGGAAAAAACACCATGTAATGCTACATACATGCTCCAATACACTCCACCAGGAAACTCGGAAGCAAGAGTACCACTCGAAGATTCTACTAATCCTAAGACATGCACTACGAAAGCATTTAAGTCTGCAATGTAAACCTAAGCAAACAAGTTAAAAAAGTGTGGTAACAGTGCCCCCAGTGCCCAGTATAGCTAGTCCATGGCGGTAAACATTAAACAATGAGAATTTAAAAAGAGAGAATACGGAGAACAAGAATCAATCATATAAACTGGAAATTACTTTCATAAACGTAGAATCCTTATTATGGTCTCGCTTTCAGATGAAGATATGTGAATCAGTGAATGTAATCATAGAAAAATAAGTTCCGTGCATGGTGACTCGTGTGCACCTGCTCCGGTTCCTACATTCATTTACAGTCGTATACATTAAAAAAGATACTTATTGAGCATAGATGCGAAGGATAGTCAATTTATGGTGGTAGGTAGTTAAAGAAAAGGGGAGGGACAGGAACAAGGAGAATAATAAGGGAAAATAATAACATCAGGTAAATTGGAAATTTCTATATAATTGAGTTGGACCGACATAGACATCTATCGTAGTTTGAGCATAGAAGCAAGATCAAAATCCTCAGATATGTCACTCAGGTTATTGAACCCGAACAGATACAATAAACAACTCTGTCCACTTATCTTAACATTTGTCAACTTAACTCCGTACTTCCCATTGCTCTCTCCAGTCTCCAATCCACTATCGATAAATTTATACCCCTACTCTCTAAGAAACATGCGAGGCAAACAACATATATCAAAAAAAGGAACTCAAAATTCAGAAAACACAGGAAACCCACAATTCCAGGAAGCAAAATATCATCTTGACTTAAAAGTTGTCAATAAATGAATAAAATTACACCTAAATGGACTCATATATGCAGTGTAACGAATATATTTAACAAAGCAAAAAGAAATGCACCATACTCAACGTTGTATAACAACAGTTAAAATCACACCACCATGGCTTATGGCTTATCTCAGTTGATTAAGAGCTACCGCATATCGCGATAACACTCATGATCATGCAAGGCTTAAATCGACAATTAGAAACCAAAAAAGAGAAACAGAATTAGGCAATCATACCATCAGACGATCCAGATCGCTTAGCCTGCTTCATCTTCTCTAGCTGGACTTGTGTATCCATAAACAAGCGCATCCTCTGAACCTCCAAATCCTTGGCAAATTGCATCCTCTGCTTCTCCAACTCCACCATCTGCTTCTGTTTCATACTCTCCACCTTCTCGTATACCTCCCCAAACCTCTCTATCGCCTTCGCCAGCCTCCTCATTCCCTCCCCCCCTTCCTCACCCTCATCCACCACCCTACCCTCACTCCTCTCCGCCGCCTCCCCCTCCGAGTCCACATCGTCATCATCCACATCCGCTTCATCCTCCGCTGCCGCTGCTGCAGCCGCCATCGCCGAGTAATTCCTCCGGAAATACGACTCGTCAACCGCCGACGACGGCGAGGGGCGCTTCTGAGGCAAAACCATCGGCGTCATCGCCGGCGTCAGCGGCTTCCGGTAGGGCAGAGGCACCGCCATCGGCGGCGAAGGCAGGGACATCAGCGGAGAAGATTGCGGAGACTGCAGCGGCATGCCAGTCACTGTCGCCGTCCCCGAAGACGCGACCTTATTCTGATTCTTGTGGAAATTAGATCCGATCAGAAGCTCCAACCGCTGGAAAAACGGCCACGACGACGATAGCGCTCCATTCGAATCGACGATCTTCGCCCTCTCCGTCTTGTACTTCTTCTTCAGAGTATCAATCCGGTTCTTACACTGGACGTCGGTACGGCGCGTCTTCTTCGTGTGACCGTGGCGCGCGTTGACAGCGTCGGCCACCTCCTGCCAATCCTTCTGCCGGAGATTCCCCCGGTTCAGCTCCAAGTAGCGGCTACCCCACGCGTCGACGAGAGTCGACGTCGCCTCCTCCGTCCAGCAATCCTCGCGGAACGGGGCCTGCCGCGACGACGGCGGCGGCTGAGGCGTCGACGAATCGGTCAAATCGCCCATGGAAATTTCAGATTAACCGGCGGAACGATAATTGAGGAGAGAGAGGGGGGGATGAGAGAGGGGAAAGGCAGAAGTAGGTGAGGATAAAAGTAAGTGCGGCAAGGAGGGGCGCCGGATGGCGAAAGCGCGTGAGGAGGTGGGAATCGAGTGGGGGTAATCGCCGGGCGCGTGGGGGCGACGGGCACGCGATTTCGGCAGGCATTTTTATTGTTAACTGCGTTACGTTACGTCGTGGTTTGGTCACTTATTTTTGGCGATTGCATTGGAATTTTGATTTTCTGAGTTTTTATTTATTTGTTCGCTTATTTAATTATTTTTCTGCGTGAAATTCAAATCATATTATTTATTTTAATAGTTTTTTCTTGCAATGGAGTGAAGTTGGAGAAGGGTTTGGGCTTCGGAACGGGACGGCGAATGGGCCGATCACATTTTCTTGTCCGGTTACGTTGTGTCAGGTCAGGTCGGGGGTTATGTCAAATGACATTATTGCCCTCTACAGAAGTTAACTACGCTTTTGACCCATTCGTACTTCGATTTTTAACTATTGTACCCCGGAATGACGACAACATTGCAGTGATTCGTACATTGATTTCAACTATTGTAGTGATTTTCAACTATTCGTACTTTACACGGATAGAGAAAGAGAGAGCCATAAATCAAGAAGGAATAGGACTATAGATCAAAATCAATCGAATTGAACAATTACTATAAACAAATTTAATTTTAAAAAATAGTTGTACAAATGAATTGATTTTGAATGTCTTTCGAATTATTTTTTTATTCATATTAGTATTTTCAAATATTCTAACCGTATCGAATATTCATTCTTGAAATATATTTTTAGATTATTCGATTCACAATTTGAAGGAGAAAATTTCTAAAATCATATTTAATAAAAATGACATAAATATATAATAGGTGATTATTTGAAATTTATATATATATATATACATTCCATATGTCCCTAAAATATGTTCTTGGAAATTTTCGGTATAGATTTTAATAAAAGTTGTTGAGTATTTTGTGACTCGAGTAAGGATCTCGCATTAGTATAGTGTTAAATTAATTAATGGTGTGTCATGGATGATAAAAATATATAAATAAGTGATGGTATTAAGGATAATAAATGTGTAGTGGTGGATCATGGATGATAAATGTATAAATAAAGGATGTTGTTGAGGGTAATAAATAAAAAGTATTCGGTAATTTTTATAAATGAAAAGAGAAAAAATTTGGAGGACATACCCAAAAAAAAAAAATTAATAACGAATTTTGGGGACGAGGGAAATATAATATTGTTGATGATAGATCCAACAATTACAGAAGGGAACGTCGGGTTAGTCCTGTACGACGGACAATAGCAACCTGATACCAAAGAACACATTAGAGTCCTCATAGGAACACCGATGTGGGTGTGGATGGAATGATCTCTAACGCTCAAATTAGTTAAACGATAACCGATAATCGATTAAAAGACGATAAATAAATAGTAAACAAGCACTTAAAGATGGAGTAGTAGAGCATGTCTGGTCGGACTGGCTAGTCAAGCTAGTCATACGGTGATCCCCCGCAGATGAAAGGTGGAGATAGAGAAAGAGAGTGAGAAAGAGTATAGAGATTGTATCAGTGTATGGAGACGAATGTGAGTGCGAATGATTGAATGCCCTATTTGACCTAATTAGGTCGAATTCATAGAATGGTTTGGTAGCGACTAGGGTTTCTGCTTGATCCGCTAGCCAACATCAGTTGTGTTGGATTTGTATACTGAAAACAGAATAGTTGAGTTTGTATACAATGTTTCTTGTTACCACTATGATAAACGCACTTTTTACTAGTTTAATAATGATATATTATGATGAATTTAGATCAATTTAAGTGCGTTTATATAGTTGATATTATGTTCTTAGCTTTCTTGAGAAGATATTGCTCTTGGGGTTCCTCTTTGGTGTTTTGTAGGCTTTTCAGGTGATAATCGATCACAGGCAAAGAACATATGAAATGCATATGACAAGTAATGATGTGAAAAGTTTACAATGTTAAAGAGTATCTCGATAGGAGTCCATAGGCGCAAACGGATCGTAATTCGGAGTTCGGACGTGAGAGAACGGAGCAAGCTAGCGACGTCGCGCACAAGCTAGCGACCACCCTAGCGGTTGCGAGGGTGGCCGTGAGTTCAGCCCGAAAAGCTTCCGCCGCATAGCTAGCGACCAGGCTAGCGATCGCTAGCCCGGCCGCTAGGCGCTGCGGCCTGGCGCGAATTAGGGCTTCAGCCCATTATCTATAAATACCCCAAAGCATTTTTGGGCGCCCCAACCTCTCCAACCACGTTTTACCTCAGTTTTAGCTTAGTTTTCATAGTTTTCATTCTTGTTCTTCAATTTCATAGCATAGCATTAGATTATTTTCATTCCAGTTTCATCTTTAGATTCCTGCAAACTGTCAGTTTACTTACGGATCGAAGTTGTTATATTCCGCATCGTGGATTCATACGGTTTATTCGCTTCAATTCTGTTTATGTTCTATTTATTTAATTCTTGTTTTGTTATTTTAATTATGAGTAGCTAATTTCCGTATTGATCCTGGGGTTTGTATATCTGACTAGATTCGTATGATTTATCTGTTGATACTGCTTTGCCTTCCATCATCGATTTGTGATTCATGGAACTTAATCCTATGTGTTAATTTCTGATCAACTTTAATGCATATCTAGTTGCCAATTGAATACTTAACACTTTTGATTGTCAATCGATCTTGAATGCACAATACGGGTAAGCCTTGAGTCGTAACTGAGATAGGAACATCCGTAGGAAGCATATTCTTTGTGAGCTTTTTGGAGTTACTAATTTTCATCTTGAGAAGTAACAGTAATAGGTGAATTAGTAATCTATAACCACAATTGTCGTAACTGAAATTGATGGTTACTTATGTGATCTTTTATCGTGACTGGATTAAATTGGTTAACAGATTAATAGGTTAATTGTGTGAATCTGGTTAGGTTAAATACATCCATAGGATCAGTCTTTCTCATCTGAGTTCATTCCTTTGATCTGTGTTTAGTTCTATCATCATCTCTCTTGATATTTGTTGCCTGGATAATAAGTAAAGATTCTGTGTTAATTATTCGCTATGTTTTCGAATATTAGTCTTTGTGGATACGATATAATACTTGTTGTTTTTACTATCATTATTTTGGTAGAAATTATAGCGATCACACTATTACAATCTCATATCTGAATTGTTTACTTGATTGCATAAGTTTGTCTCATTATCTCATACAAAAGTTAGATCATACAGTGTGTAGAAGATCACAGAAGTCTGTATGATTGGTTAAGCTTATCGAGATATAAAAAGGATCACAACTGAGATAACTTGAGGACCAGTTGTCAGTATAGGCTGCAATATATATAAGAAGTGATTTGACTTGGTTGCTTGTTTATGCTGATATGTGTTGACGTATTAATGGATCACAGTGAGATGAGTTCTTCTATCTGACCGTCATGAAGAGCTAGATCTTGGTGACTTTACGTTGATCTAAACCTCGATAAGATTTTAGGTGAGTATGAGTTACTGACCATCACTTTGACTTGTCATGGATGATGGTTACATGAGATAACCAAAGATTATCCGTGCATCTTGGGTGGTGGTAGTGCTTGTATGTCATGCTAGTTACCTGTACCGAGTCACCGTATCCATTTAGGATAATGACGTTGCCTTAAGGAGCTCAAAAGATTTATGTACTAAACCCTGCAGGTTGAGTTAGCTCAAGTACAATAATAAGGTTGATTATTACTACTTAAGGAATTAAAGAGATTAATTATTTTAAGCAGTTAGAATGTTATAAATAATTAATGGACGTGCGATATCTTAAATACATGATTCATAAGTCTAAGTACATGCCCGACTAAACTTCAGTAATAAAGGGGTAAGTCGGTACTTATTCTCTAGTGGAATGAATAAATGTTTATGAATTAATTTATGTTTTGGGTTGAATATAAGATAATTAATTCATTTTAGGTCCATCTTTATTCATTGCATTTGATATCTAGTCGCCCATCAAGGCCTGTTGTTGCTGTTATTTTCACCCATCCTATGTAGAGTCCTATTGGGACTCTTTTCTTATTAATGTATTATTTTAATAAATCTCCAGTATCTAGATAGATATTATCTAATATTATTAGATATCAAGAGATAATTATTCTAGATATGATTTATCCTTTCTAAATAGTATTATAGGAATGCATTATAAATACAAGGTGAGAGAAAATCATAATTAATCATATTCATTTGTTGAGATTTTCAAAAATCTCATAGATCAAAGTAGGAGGCGAATTTTTGCAGTGTTCTCCATAGATTGCTCTCACTCGGTATTGGAGAATAGGCATTCAAGATACAGTCCAAAAGATCAAAGCTGGAGTCTGCAATTGATCTCATATCTCAGAAATTCGCAGGTAAACACGAGTAAATACCTACGTGCTGTAATTAATTATATAGAAGCATGCTAGGTATATAATCAATATGATGAATTAAACATCCAAGATAGATCATCGGGAAGAGGGTAAAATAAGATTTCCCCCCAAGTTATTCCAATTTTCTAGGACAAGATAACACATGATCTTTCTTAACTTCATCCCCAAGTAGAAGTGCTGGTGTCACAACCCAATTCCTTAACCATAGCTTAGTCAAGTAATTGGCTATGACGTGGGTATTTACTTAATCAAGAGTAATCAAGCTTATAATTCACAAAGCAACCAAATAGTGAGTAATAGCATGAAGAATCATAAGACTTTCCAACCAACAAGCATTTCACAAAAGTATTGATGTGTAATTATATCAGCTATTTAACCTAACAACAAAAGCAGAGTACGACAACAGAGATGGATGGCTGAGCTATATGTATGAAGACGTATAACTCTGGGCTTAACAAAAATTCTGCAACAAAACAAGTTTAACTCTGATGTCAACACCCAACATAAATGGGTTTAGCAACAACAACAACAACCAACAGAAACAAGTTACATTTCTGATAATAACAACCACCAAACTTAACATCAACAACATAGTGACAACGCTACAGTGTTCATCTCCACCGCCATCTCCAAGCTCAACCTGCATGTTTAGAAATACATGAAGGGCGTGAGTACATAAAACACTCAGTGGACACATGCCAAAAACATTTAAAACTTGCTCTTAGAGCTATATCGTTGACTTGCCAAACTTTAGCATACACAGGGGTTTTAACAAATAACCTATATACGCTACTTGCAAACATCTGTTTTTCATGTTCATGATAATATAATAACTGAATATGCATCTCATGTGTCTGCAGATAATTATCTCATATTTGTAATACCATATCTATGCATTTCTTGTGTTGAGAAGTATGCCTCCTTCTCAAACACCTGGCCACTATATTTACACAAACCCTTACTGACAGCTCGTTTAGCATAGGACTGATATCGTCATTCTCTCGTAGATAGGTAAATGCAGTATGCTCAAAACAGGAAAATCAAACAGTTCTCAAATAATAAACATATCAATATGCAAAAAACAATTTAGCACGTGCTATCTTTAGTTTGAAAGACCACCTATCAAGGCTTTTCACTCAAGGAAATTAAGATTATTATCTTCTTCCTCTTTCACTTCTTTCATTCTTCCGATTGTACCTTAAATTAATATAAGGTAAAATTAGTATAGGGAAGACATATTTTATTCTTTAAAGAAAATAAATTCTTCTTCTTCTTCTTCTTCTTCTTCTTCTTCTTCTTCTTCTTCTTCTTCTTCTTCTTCTTCTTCTTCTTCTTCTTATACACTATTTAAAATGTCCACTTTAGCTATTTAAAATGTCCACTTAGCTTTCTTGTTACTAGCACTACTACAAAACCACTTTTTTCTTCACCTTATAGACCACGCTTTTTCGTGAAAAGCGAGTCATAGATAGACTCACGCTTTTGTATCAAAAGCGTAGTCATGTGCGAATTTTTAAGATGACTCACGGCAACAAAAGCGTGAGTGTAAATGCGTAGTCTATAGTTGGTATAGACTACGCTTAAAAAGCGTAGTGTATGTGCGTGTTTTTAATAAAAAAGCGTAGTCTATGTCATAAATTAAAAAAAAAAATCATACAATTTTTTTATCATTTCTATCTCTAATAATATTGCACACACTCTAATAATATCAAGAAACCCTAATTTTAATAAAAATTCAATCTTCATTCTTTTCTTTCTCTACACACCCATCGGTCTTCTCCTTCATTTTTACTCTTCCGGCAAAAGAGCAGATCATCGCACGCCTCTGTCTCTGCCCCAGCCCCACCGCCACTTCTCCATCGCCACCGCCACTGCAGCAACTACATGCTGCTGAACCCTGAAGACACAGAGTTGGGCGACGTTGTTAAGATACTCTTCTACAGCGACATCGGAAAGAGGAAATTGCCGATCGCCTCACGGCACCGAGGAGCCGTTTGGGTGCCGATGGATCATTTTATTTCTTTTTAGCACGTAAATTCTTGCAGAACTACCGAGCCTTTCGCGTGATTGGCTTTGGTGTCTAACATCGCTCAATTTGTCGTCGGAAATGGAGGCTTTTTCGCCTCATCGTCAACACTTTCAAAGGTATTATCGATGATATTATATTAAGTTTCATGATATGATATATATATATATATATATATATATATATATATCAAAGTATATACTGATGGTTTCTCTTTCTAAATTTTGTTCTTCTCTTTTGTTTTTTATTGTTTACAAACCGTCAATTATATATTTACTTAATGTGCATTCAGATTTAATTAGGCACGCACAAATATATCTATATTTGTGCCTATAATGCAGATTCATCGATCCCCAAATTTTCAATTTTTTCGATCTTATTTTTCCATGAAAAATAGATTGAATGGTGGAACTAGTAGCAAAAATTGTGAAATTAGATGTCTTCTTTATGAGCTAGACCGACAACTTCCTTGTCGAAAATTTGTGAATCTAGAATGAAGGGCGGTGTGTGTATACATTCTCGCATGTGTAGTGACATTTTGTGCAATTTTGACAATATTAATCTTAACTTCCGATATACTACCCGTATTTTCCGAGAGAAATTTTGTTTGTATGATCACGGTTAAGAGATGTTGCTAGTTAGTGTTAAAGTAATCTTGATTTACCTTCCGCAATGCATGCATTTCATCGATGATCTTTCATGGAAAACTAATATTTTTGTTGGAGAATGATCTTTCAAATATTCATTGAAGTGAGTCTCGCTTAATTACTTCAACACGCCTTTAATCTCGCTTTTTTATAATAGTAATGAAATGATACGCCAGTTTGGCTTTCAACTTTTCTTGTCAAGCAATATTTCAAGATGAATGGTATTTTGTCTATAATATCAATTTTGTTTCGCTTATAAATATTTTGTTATTCGACCGTGCTCTGCATTCTCTTACTAATTTTCACAACGACAAGACTTTGAAACTCACCTCGCTCAAGATGCATCTCTAGGAATTATGTATTCTCTTTAGACCACATTCGGAGACGGTTCGGGTAATTTTGAGAATTTTCGATAGAGTGGTCGATGAACTTAAAGGTGGAAGCCTATGCGCCTATCGTGGCTATTCGACAAATTAAGTTACCAGCGCGTAAGGCATTTGTTGTTGACTCAACTAGATTTTCACCGAAAGCAAAGGTAAATTGTGTGTTGATCCGAAGAAGGTGCTTTGTTTCAACATATATTTCCGATACAAACTGTTGGAAAGACAATACCGTTATAAACCCGGATAACCGGGCATGCACTGCAATAAAAATACACGGTTGCAAAGAAAGGTAGGGGATTTTATTCTTCCAACAATCAAAGTTGCAAATCTATCGCATACGAGATACATGTCCGTTTGATCGATAAAGGTAGTATGGATTGAAAATTTATCGAGCCTTTTGTTTAGTTTGCTATATATTTACATAAACAAATCTTTACTTTGTTGCAGATCATCCACGGCACCTGGACTGCATGACAACATATGGAGCCAAGAAACTATTTCATGCGAATCAAGTCAATTTTATGTTAATCCCGATACTATTTACTTTGTTGTAACTTTAACTTCTTTCGAGTCAAGTCAGAACCAAGAAATAGTCGGATCAAGTGAGAAAATTACAAAAGCAAAAGGAGATATTTTCATTTGGACATTGAGTTGGACTTTGGTGGCGAGAAAGTACTTCGCTATGCCGAGGTTGTCTCGTGGATCCGAAGGCACATTAGAGGTATTTATCTTGAAATATTAAATATAATATTCATTTCTAGTCGAAATTGTTGTTGGTTAGCTTGTTGGTCGTGGATATCTTTACGCCATACGCACCGCACAATGATACAGATGAGCCACTATTTTGCTTTTCGCCAACCGAAACCTTTATCTAGGTATCGTGTTTTATGGCGTAATTTTTATAAGTATATTGAGACCGATTTTGCACTAACAGTGACCTGCTGTGGTTGATGTGGAAAGATTAGGTACCAGATTCCTCCGCACTTGGGATCATATTTACCTCCTCATTCCATCGATCATGGTTCTCAAGTAAATATCAATCTTCTATATTTCCTCGCATTACATTGTTGCTAGCAAGAGCTCGACATTTTCAAATAAACATCCATACTATGGAATTGTTTTCGCTAAACTAACACTTGTATGAAACCTCTTTGACTAAGTCAAACTAATTCTCAAGTTCACAAGCGCTTCCTTTCCATGTTCAATAATATGACAAAATTAATGTTCATGTGCAATGACCTCTGGTGTCTTTTTTTGCTTTGGGAGAGGTGTCCTATGTAAATTATATTGGAACCAAGAATAACATAATCAGTATTCCTAAGCGGTTGGTCTAATTATTTGTGCCTACATCCACAAGTAAAATTTATGTCTTGCTATAACCTTTTGTGTTCTTCCGGCAAAGAACCTTTTCGACTTATAATTCCCGCCTAATTAACTCATTCTCCATATTTTCTTCATGAGATGCGACCGAACTAAAATTCCACAAATGTGTATATTTTCTCAAGTAAATCATGACCAAAACTTATACCCGTGTCTTATCGATAATATGTTTGTTTTAGCAAAGTTAACTTATTTTCAATCAATAAACCCAAGTTGAAGATTTAAATCAACCTTTTCACTAATTGCTAAAACAAGGTAAAATTGTGCATATAGCTTCTATGTTGGTTGCCTTTTCATATATCTTTTCTCAATGCTAGATGCTACAAATCGATTCTAAGTTCTTTGGAGGAGAGAGTAGAGGCAACGTTGGACTTGGATGTGTTGATTATGGTGTTTGGTACATAATCACCGCCTCTACAATGAAAAGCTACTATTATGTGTTTCAAGAGTATATAAACCCGAGCCCGACATTTGGAGTCGAATGTCATTGAGAAATTAATAGTTTAATTGTATTTAGTGTATAAAGGCAAAATGTTTACTTATGACCTGTATCCTGGGTTTCCATGCATAAATTTGGAGGCTAAGTCTTTGTAAATATCAAAGAGTGAGTGAATTTTATTTATGTTTTGGGAGAAACTAACCTTATTTTTATGAAGCGAAGTTGCATTTCCAAGTTTTTGTTAATGCGCTCAAATGATATGGATTTTGTGGTCCTTGTTGCGTAATGCACCTATTGCAAGAAAACCTAGATAAGGTGCGATCGTGGAAATCATTTTATGAGCAAGCAAACCGAGGTTCAGGACTTCATCTACCACCGCTCAAGATCGAAACAAACTACTTACAATCGATCAACAGTTTGGAGTGGTTGGTAATTTCCTAGAATAATTGTCTAGCAAGTCATCAAGATGTAGTAGATTCAAGAGTCATTTTATAATTGAAACCATTCTAATCAATTCAAGATATCTCAACTAAGTTTCAAATTCTCTAAAAACTCATCTCCAAATAGCTCCCTTAATAGAAAATTTCCAAAGACCATTATCTCAATCAAACAAAGTAAAAACCTAGTACCAAACTATCCTATAATATCGACTTAGACCGCTGCTTTGATGGCGTAGACTAATCTAATCATATGGAATGACATCCTGCATCTAAAGAATAGCATTTCATAAAAATCGGAATTATTAGGATTCATGGAGAGAAAATATTCGAAACAGAAAAACGGATCAAATGATTGGCTAGTTATCGCTTAATCATTTACAAGTCGGATAAAACGCAATATGGAGTCTGGAGTGCATCGTGTTCTCAACAGATATACAAGTCAAATTAATCGAGCCAGATTGAGGTAGTTTGATCGATTCTCACGCCTCCTAATCCTCTCCCTTCTCTCGTATTTTACTAGATGTAGATTCCACGAAGATGTGTATTTTGATATGGAAGTATGAAATTTATCAAGAATAACAATTGATATGTATGTTCATCTCGCATAGATATGCTTGTCTCTTACATTCTTAAGGATAATATGATTTTTGATTTAATATTTGTTGTTTGTAATTCTAAATCGCTTATATAGCTTCTTGTGGATTTATTTTACAACCGTATGAATTTATTTGTAGAAACTCACCCAATTCACATTATTTTTCACTATATACCTGCTTTGTTTCACTAAACCGATGTTTGACCTCGTCATTGTTCACTCATGCAATATCTGACTCTTCACCGATGTTGCTCCCAAGACTTGTGAAAATTTTCGCACTTCAGACCGGTAATTTGCTTCATCTTCGATATGTATCGTGATCATACCCAAAGATTCTAAACTCGAACATGCATGGGTCCCGATTTTTCTTTAGTTATGTAACTTGCCCTATCTTTCCTCAATTCAACGACCTTTCATGATTGATGGGTTCTGAAGTCGTGAGGTCGCTATCACCCCATTGTCAAACAATATGTTAAATAAGTTTTCTCGAGATGTCTCCTGCTTGATTCTCCAATCTGCTTCATTAGTCCTATATTGATGTCCTCATTTTTGCTTTGTGCATTTCTTCAGAGAAAAAGGCGTTAGTGTTAAACCGAAAACCACTACACTATAAAGTAACATTTTTCCATCGATTATTAAAGGATATGTGGCTCGTGTATGTTATCTACTTTTTCAAAATTTTCCATCAAATGCTTAATGATATGAGCTCTATTTGATGTATTTGACCGCCATTGTATTGGTTGGGCATCAATGAGAAGTGGCTTTTGCTTTTTAGTCGCTTATCCTTGTTTATCCCGCGATGTATCGATGTTCACTTGATCGCATTTCTTGTGATATAGTTTTAAGGTTGTACTTATTGAATTGTCCATTTTTATGATTTGGTCAAACTTGCTTAAAAAGCACCGATGCACTATCTTTGTAGTTATTTTGTTTCGACACTTTAAATTATTTTGTGAGGGACTTTCTTCTGAAAGATGGTGTTATAGGCATCGACGTTATACATGCCTTATTCTCTCTAAGGATGCCTTAGTCGAATTTATTTTAACTTTGCGCAGAAAATACGGGAAAGTATATATGATGGAAAGTTTCGGTATGAAACTATTATCGTTTCACCTTTTATTTTCTAGTTTACATCCGGACTTCAAGATCGATGCATCGAGCTTTAAGTAGTTGCTCCTATCTTCCGGGAAGTCTATGGAAAGCATAGTTTACAATAGTATCTATAATATCCGCCTCAATGTAAACATAATTTTAAAGTTTGAGATTCAAGTCGAGCATAGTCGAGTTGGATGATTTCGCCCGAGTGTTGCGGTTCCGATCGAAACTTCCGTGCGACATCAAATCTGCCGCTTCTTTCCGGTGTGCTACGCGGCCGTGCTATTCCAAATCTCGTGTTAGCCTCACTCAACCTGGATATAGTTGTATTTCGCCTCTACCGTGTTTGTGCACAAGGAACGGGCTTGACCCCGAGTGATCCGAACATGGAAACACGGATAGCATGTTCAAGGCCATCATTGCCATCATTTTGTGTGATTGGTAATGTCGCATCGCGCCTCTTTCCTTTTGTGAGCATTCCGTGTCCACCCAAGGCTTGTGAGTCAGAGAACTTACGATGCGTAAGTTGCAAGAGAAAACCTTGGTCAAGCAAGTCTTCGATTGTACCTCGTGTTCTTTCGATGCTCGTGATGGATCCTCCGAGGCTCAAATTCAACCACTCTCCGGATTCATTTCGTATGCCTGATCACCGCTTTCACTGCATCTTATTTTGTTGTAGCCGCCAATTCCTTCCTGAGAAATCTTCTTCCCAAGTTAGTTCACCGTTGGTGTTGAAAGACAGAGGTGAATGGAGGTAATCTGTTGAACCCTTCTTCTGACTCTCAAATTGGTTCTATATACGAGGGATGGAATAATTTGAGACCGACAAGACGAAGCACGTGGTATAAGACATCTTAAATTTATCATATGTCTCTTCACCGTCCCCTTGGTTGATGCTTGGGTCTTCCCAAGAGTGATGGTTACGCCATCTTTAATCGCTGCCTCTCACAAGTTTAAGATTCCCCACTCACCATTTTTTCTCCTTATCTGCTTAAAGCACTTCAACTTTACTGGTTTCTATTGGATCGCTTAAAAGTAAACTAATGTTGCCACTCCTACGACATTTCCACTTCCAACAAATCAAATCCTTATTATTTTCTTTTATGCCTACCATGATTTGAGCAACTTCAAATTTATTTCAACTTTATCTCGATTGATGATCTTGACCGCTTTAGAAAACCCGATCTTAAATCAAAAGTTCTCGAATAAATTTCACTATTATTCGGATCTCTCTCTAATCAAATGTTGAGCTTATTTTATGTAGATCTAGATGGAAGCTTGCTCTAGTTTGCAGACTGATACTATGATCGCCATCTGCTCATCGTCTTTAAAGTGAAAGCCTTCACCGATCTTGGACTCATTTAAACCGCAATTGTTGTTGTGGTTCCATTTCTTTACGCTCACATGTAAGATAAACATTTCATTTCTTTAATATAATCATTTTTTCATACAAGAGTGCTAATATTCTATTTTTGAATTGTTAATAGCTTCAAAATCGGTCTTACTCTCAAGAGGACATTGATGAAGTTCGCGTTGAACGGGCAAATTTCATGCTTCTTCACATATAGTCTTGTGATGTTTTAGTTGTAAGTTATCGATCTTTTCAATTATTTTCAGATCGTGTTATGGAGAATACGGTCTTATTGTTTTGTTAAGTGATGTGCATAGTATTTTCAGATATAGTGATTTTGTAGATGTAATGAAAACAGATCAGATATTTTTGTATATCGATTTTGTAGTCGTAATGAAAACAGTTGTATATTTTGAATAAATGATTTGAACGTAGTCGCAAGTATATTTTAATCTCATTTGCTTGTGCTATTAATTGTGCAGTGTTTAAATAAAGAAATTAACTACGGTTGAAATTGAAAACCAGAAGTTATTAAATCGACTACTGGTTGTAATAGAAAAGCAGAGTAAATTTGGCATTAAACCGTAGTAAATAAACTCAAAACCGTAGTTAATACATATAGACTACGACAAAAAGCGTAGTGTACGTGCGAAATTTTGTGTAGTTCTGTTGGTATAGACCACGCAGAAAAAGCGTAGTCTATGTGAGAAAAGCGTAGTCTATGGTGGGTATAGACTACGGCGTAAAAAGCAGTAGTCTATGTGCGGCGTAGTCTATAATGGGTAGACCACGACAAAAAGCGAGTGTACGAGCGAACCATTGTAGTTCTACAGGTATAGACTACCGAAAAGCGTAGTCTATGTGCGAAAAGCGTAGTCTATGGTGGGTATAGACTACGACAAAAAAGCGTAGTATACGAGCCAACCAATGTAGTTCTAGGTATAGACTACGCCAGAAAAAGGCGTAGTCTATGTGCGAAAAAGCGAGTCTATAGTGGGTATAGACCACGACAAAAACGAGTGGTGCGCTGCCTTTTCTCAGAGTCTCGAGGGTATAGACCACGCTGAAAAAGCGTAGTCTATGCCGTAAAGTCGTAGTCTATGGTGGGTATAGACTACGCCTTAAAAGCAGAGTGTACGCGCGCATTTTCCAGAGTTTGTGGGTATAGACTACGCCGAGTAGTCTATGTCGAAAAGCAGTAGTCTATGGTGGGTATAGACTACGCTAAAAAGCGAGTGTATGCGCCGCCTACTTTCTCTACACCACTTTTCTACACTACACGATGCACATAGACTCACACATAAAACGTGTAGTCTATTCTGCTTTTAGTTACTATAGGGATTACTTAATCTTTCGGGTTATCGCATCCTTCAATTTCTAACACTTTCTTGGTCGACTTATCTCATCTAGTTTACTTGAGTTCACTTGAACAAAATAAGGACTTAACTAAAAAAATATTATTGATTTTATTTTTATCAAGAACTAGATTTGTATCATCTCATCAACTAAAACAATCAATGATCATTTCTCTTATTTAAACCCATTTCTAAGCTCTTAGCTTATTTTCATAAGCACTTGGTTACAAATAGTCTACTTATATAACTTCTTTACAATTAATTTATAAATAAAATAAGAACTTGAAATCAACTTCAATGCTCAACTTTTATTTAACTTCTATATGCTCAAATATACTTTTATCAATCATCATCATACTTTAATTGTTCTTCTAAACTTAATTCTATCACATGCCCTTCAACTTTCCTTAGTAACATTTAAAAGAAAATTCAACATAATCTTTCACTTTTAACATAAACTAATTCTCAACATGCTTAACCATTCTCTTAGAACTTATAAGCATGTTCATACCATTCCACAATTTTCAAAATCATTAATGCTCTTCAACTTGAACTTACTAACCATGAATGTAATTTTTAACTTAAACTTTCATTTAAATTCCAACAAATGCTTATTCATGCTCTATTATCCTTCATAAACCTTAATTTATAAGCATCTTTTCATAATCTTAAGCTAAACATGAACATATCACATGAACATATAAACTAATTTTTTTTCAACTTTTACGTATGTACTTTGAAAAATCCAAATAAATTATATGGTGCTTACTTCATTTCATAAAGCTCATATACCATTTTATTTGAACCTAATGAAATCAAATCTCCATAACTCTTTTTCTTCAAAAATTTCATCTTTATTCAAACTTTGATTTTCATCAAATTTCTTTCTAATCTCATGCTTAAATATGCTTAATTGCATAAATATAAACTAAATCTAAGCATAACAAATATAATCTTAACATCAAACCATGGAGTAACCCCTTTTCTAAATCACAATTATTTCACAATTATTTGCATAATCTAACTTTTAAATCATAAATCTAACAATAAACATAGCAATAATCACTGCATAATACTTCTATTTCAACTTCACACTATCATAATCTAAAATAAAAAATTAACAAAAATTAGCCATATAAACATGATAAAAAGTGATAATCTGCCTTCAAACAAACTATTTTAGTGATTTAAAATAGTTCGGAGCTTAAGGTTTAAGCTTAGAACAAGAAATTTTTTTAGTGTGTGTTGTGTGTGTGTGAGTGTTGAAAATTAGGGGATTTGGGGGGAGGGGTGGGTTGGATGATGATGAATAGTAAGGAGGTGGATGTTATTTATCTTGATTTTTATTTTATTTTTACATTATTTAATTAAAGTGATTATCCATCACTTTTTCTACAAAATTCCAATACTATTTTACTCTACCAGTATAAATAATACTGGTTATAGTATAAATCAGAGTATCTAACACTGATAATGTAAATAATTTTTTTTAATTGCTAATACTTATATAATTTATTTTTCTTTCTTTAAGGAAATAATAATATGAAAATTACTACTCTTTTAATAATAAAATTATGAACTTTAAAATATGACATTTACAATAACATAACTTGAAATTGCTATTGTTATAACATTTCTTTGATCATTAAGATCAAAATAGTCAATCTATATAATAATTTGAATTTCTAAAATTAATTCTTCTATTTTCAAATTCTAGAATTTTTTTCTCATTCACATTTTATTTCACTATTTGTAATCAAATATTTTCTATCTTAATCACTTCAATTTTCTTTCTTCTTAAGGATACAATGCCCTATTAGAACTCTAGTCCTCAATTAATTACTGTTTAAAAATAAGGGGTATTACATTCCATCATCCTTAAAAAAAATTCATCCTGAAATTTAGTACCTTTGTAAAATAATTTGGGATACTTCTTTTTCATCTGATCTTCTAGTTCTCATGTCGCTTCTTCTGAGCCATGATGCTTCCAGTATACTTTAACTAAAGGAATGAATTTATTCCTTAGTTGCTGTTCTTTTCGATCTAAGATACATTCTGGTTTTCTTAGTAACTTAGGTTTGGCCCAGGGACTACTTATTCTTGATGAACAATGTGTTTTGGATCAAACACGTATTTTCACAACTGCGACACATGGAACACGTTATGTACACTGCCAAAGTTTGGTGGCAATCCTAGTGTGTAAGCTACAGGTCCTATTTTCTCTAAGATTTCGTATGGCCCAATAAATCTCGGCTTGAATTTCCCCTTTATCCTAAACCGATGCACTTATTTAGTAGGAAAGACTTTTAAGAAAACCTTATCTCCTATTTCAAAGCTTAATTTTGTTCGACGAGTATCTACATATGATTTTTTGCGATCTTGAGCTTCTTGAATTCTTTTCTTGATCTGTCGTACGATTTCGACCATTTCTTGTATTACTTCTGGTCCCAAAACTTTTCTTTCTCCAACTTCCTCCCAATACAGAGGCGATCTGCATTTCTTGCCGTAGAGAGCTTCATATGGCGTCATGTTAATTGTTGCTTGATAGCTATTATTATAAGCAAATTCTATCAAAGGTAAAGCCCGTTCCCACTGTTCGCCTCAATCTAACACCACTATTCTGAGCATGTCTTCTAGCGTTTGGATAGTTCTTTCCGTTGACCATTTGTTTGTGGATGGAAAGTTGTACTGAAATTCAATTGCGTTCCCAATTCTTCTTGAAAGCTCGACCAAAATCGTGAAGTAAATTTGGGGTCTCTGTCCGAGGTAATGGATACGAGCACTCCATGCAAACGTACTATTTCACGAACATATATTTGGGCCAACTTGCTAACTCCATAGGTGACGGGAATCTGGATAAAATGGATGCACTTAGTAAGTCGTTCGACTATCACCCAAATTGATGTGTTTCTTCGCTTCGACCTGGGCGGGCCAGTTACAAAGTCCATAGCTATGTGATCCCACTTCCATTCAGGAATCTCCAAGGGTTGAAGCTTTCCATATGGTTGTTCATGCAATGCTTTAACCTGTTGACATGCTAAACATAGTTCCACGAACGATGCTATTTCTTACTTCATTCCAACCCACACGAATTTTTGCTTAAGATGTTGATACATTTTCGTGCTTCCTTGGTGTGAGGTATAAGGAGAATTATGGCCTTCATTCATAATTTCGTTCTTCACTTCCTCATTGTTGGGTACGCAAATCCTATTTCTAAACATGATTGTGTTATCCCTTGCTTCATGATAATCTTGCAATTTCTCAGATCTTAACTCGTAACTTTTCTAGCTGCTCATCTTATTGTTGAGCTTCCACAATTCTTGCTCTTAGATTTGGTACAACAACAAGAGTTGATATGATACTCTTTGTTGTTTCAGGTGGTAACACCACTTCTATTCTCATCTTCTCAAATTCTTTGATCAATTCATCTTCCTAGGTGAGAATAACACCTAACTTACTTTGGCTTTTTCGACTCAGTGCATCAGCCACTACATTTGATTTTCTCGGATGATATTTGATTGAGCAATCATAATCCTTAACGAGTTTGAGCCATTTTCTTTGACGCATATTCAAGTCTCTTTGCTCGAAGAAATACTTTAAGCTCTTATGATTAGTGAAAATTTCACACTTTGACCCGTACAAATAGTGCCTCCAAATCTTTAACGCATGAACTAAAACGCAAATCTAGGTCATGCGTAGGATAATTGAGTTCATGAGGTCTCAACTGCCTTGAAGCGTAGGCGATCATTTTTCCTTCTTGCATGAGGACGCACCCTAATCCACTCTTCGATGCATCAGTATAAATGGTATAACCTTTATCTGATTCTGGCACAGTTAACACTGGTGCTGAAGTTAATTTACTCTTTAGTTCTTGGAAGCTATCTTCACATTCTTTGGTCCATTGAAATTTAACTCCCTTCCGGAGTAATTGGGTCATTGGTCTTGTAATTTTAGAAAATCCTTCAATGAACCTTCGATAGTGTCCTGCTAGACCTAAGAAACTCTGAATTTTATTCGGCATTGTTGGCGACTTCCATTGTTGGACAGTTTGTACTTTTACGGAATCAACTTTTATCCTATCTACTGAGACTATGTGTCCAAGGAAATTCACTTCTCTCAACCAAAATTCGCACTTGCTAAATTTAGCATATAACTTTTCAGCTCTCAATGTTTCTAACACGATTCTTAGGTGCTCTTCATGCTCTTGTTTATTCTTTGAATACACGAGAATATCATCGATAAATACTAGTATGAATTTATCGAGATAATAATGGAAAACGCGGTTCATCAAATCCATGAACATTGTTGGAGCATTCATTAAACCAAAAGGCATCACTACAAACTCATAGTGACCATATCGTGTTCGGAAAACGGTCTTAGGTATGTCTTTGTAACACCCCGCAGTTTTCACCTTTAGAAAATCCAGTAATAGAAATACCGAGACGTTACGTAGGTCCCTATTTCCCGGATTAGAAAATTCTTGTAATGTTTAAAAATTTCATGGTTTCTAAAGTGTCAAGTCTCACGGGTGAATAAAAAATTCATGAGGTTTTAAAATTTGATCCGGCGCGATCAATAAATGAATGATTTCGAAAATTTACATTTGAGGCATGAAAGATTCGAAAGTGATAACATGCATATCATATGACGTGATTGGTTAAATTACGTGGAATATTATATCATATGACATATGAAATTTTAATGTCCTATAGTAATTCGAATTATTTCGAATTTTAAAGTATACGACGATTTTTATTCTCGATTGAGCATATACGAGTAATTATAATTAATTACTATATGATAAGTATATGATATGCTATTATATGTCAAGATATGTATTTTATTAGGTATGTGTGTATGCCTTGTGTGTGTATCATGTGTGTGGACTAGTAATAGTCCACACAATATTTTGATGTGTGATATTATTTATTATCAAACAGTTAAAGATATTTTTGGATTCAAAAATCAGCCATAAGGGGTCTAAGTGGTGGAAATGATAGCTAGGAGAGAGAGAGTGTAAGAGTGTGTAAGAAAGTATGCACATGCATTGGTGCATGTCATATCATGACCACAATCATACCTTGCTATCCATCTACCCTTATTAATGACCAAGCCCTCCCCCACACTCTCTTATTCATATTTTTATCTCCCAAGAAGAGTCATTCTCTCCCCTTAATCCCCAATTTTCGTCGCCTCTTCCCCCTCCCCCCCAAATCAAAAATCCATTTTTCTTCCATTTTCAAGCTCAAACATGGAGAAAACTCTTTCTATCCTCAAGCACCACCAAGGCATCCCCTTTTCCACCATATTATCATCATTTTCAAGAGCTTGGAGGGAGAAGAAAGAGCTAGGAAAAAGATGGAAGATAGTTCGAAGGAGGTAGAGAGTGAGATAGACGTTTATGGAAGCTTGTAGAGGTAATGACTTTCTCTATTCCTTTCTTTGTAATGACCGATTATTTTTATTGTTGGAGGTGTCCTCCCTAGTTTCATATTAGTTTTAAGTTGGTGGTGGTGGTGGTGGTTAAAAATAATCGGTGGAAGGGAGATGGATATGCTAGAATGGAGTCTCGGTTGCCATCTATGTGTAGTTTTGTGTTGATATGTGTTGGTATGTGACTTTGGCTTGTCAAAATATTGTTGCATGTATGATCTAGCATGATATATATGTTCCAATATGTTCATATCACATTTCTATGGAAGCCTACAAGTTTTCTAAGCTTAGAATCATGTGTAGCAATTTATTTTTGAAGTATATGAAAATTGCACTGATCTACCCGAAAATATGGAAAGTGGCGTGATATTTTTGACTATGTTAAAGTACTTGGATAATTTTGTTTTTAAACCATACTGTTTTACATGAGTCTTAAACATGCATACCAAATTTCAACTCCATCTGAGTTCATTTGATATTTTTCAAAAATTCTTTTTTGAAGTTGCGTTTTTCTGTCGAGAGAAAGATAGACCTCGGTATAAAAATTATTTCTCCCAAACCATGATGATTTTTTTTACTAAAACCAGATCACGTGTAAAATAGACACATATAGCTTGATTTATTATCTGTTTCATAATTTTTGGCCTATTAGTTTGGCCGTGGTGAGTTTTACAAAATGTCAAACGCCCAGTAGCTTTCCAAAAATATTCTGGAAATAGTCTATTTTAAAGAGAAATCTCATAGAGTTACAGAACGACTCTGGATGCCCAATTTTTATGGCACATAGATGAGTTCAATGTCTTTCCAGAATGACCACTCTCATATTTTTGTGATAAATACACGATTTACTATGAATGTTTGAAGTCCAGTGTGCATTTTATAAAAATGAGAAACTTACTGTACTTAGTCAAATTTTCTCTAAGTGTTGGTAAAACGTGAGAAAACCCATGTTTGTGAGTTTTTATGATTTATGAAGGGTGTTAAGGATATTATCACCTAAGTATAAGTATATGAGTATGATTCATGATTTTTGGGAATAAGTGTCCAATCTTATTATTTATAAAGTGAATAAAGTGTGGTCATGGTTTTATGTGTACATATATGTCTAAACATGACTACGTGACACATGAATGTGCATCATGAAATGAGCATACATTTTATCAAGGCATGACTTCGCATTATGGTAAATCAACAAAACATGGCATAGGGCCATGATGCATTCTTGTTTTTAAAAGTGCATCAAGCTTTGCTAAGTCATGATTTCAAAGAAATATAAGTATTGAACTTGTGATTAAAAAAAATGTGCGTTGCATATTGCGTATTCATCATTTATGAATAGATGAGCAGTTATGTGAATGTATTGAACCGTGAGTTCAAAGTATGAAAGTTAGTACCGTGAATAGGTGAACTGGGACCGAGATGTATGATGTGGCTAAGTTATATCATGCCATGAGCTTAAGGCCTAGACTTGTCTTGTAGGACCTGTCAAGCAAAACGAAGAGATCACCAGTTGAGATCAATCAGTTCACCAAGACGAGGTGGGTTATATTTTACAAGGTATCTTGGGTTAGTAAGCCCAAAGTTTTTAAAGTTAAAGTTGTGAATGCATGTAAAATATTTTGTTGTGTGCTTTCCTTACGGGGTCAGTAATACTGATGGCACCAGGGCTTCGGCCAAGAAACCAGAAACGATCGGGCCTTGTTTCCTTTTGGGATAAGGTTTTGTGTACACCAGAAGTCTGTTGGTGGGTGTGGCTCGGCTGGGTCCCCCATCCGCATCAAAGTTAAGGGCCTTGGGGAGAAATCCCTTGGGTCAAGGTAAGGTAACACCAACCCAGAAAATTGCTCGAGCTAAAGAGCTTCGGCTCAAGAAAAGAAAAGAAATTTTTTTTACATAATTGTGAAGTGGTTTTTAGTTTTAAAACCTTTGCAATTATGGGGTATACATGCATGTCATCAGATTTCATTTCTCGCAACAAGTTTTATAAAATTGGTAAGTTAACTCACTGGGTGCATTAGTACTCAACCCAAAATCTCTTTCGAAATATTTTGCAGGATGAACGATGGATGGGAGAAGAAAGGGATCAAAATAGGCTTATAATACCAAAATATGCAAGTACGTACTCAAATCTTTTATCTCATCAATACACATTGTTGCACACCGTAATATTTTGCTCATTCACATTATTTCCCAGTTTATTTGAACCTCCTCTTTTCCATCCCTTTTTTTCTTTTTTCTTTTTTTTTTCTTTTTTTTCATTTTCTTTTCTTCATTTTTTTTTCTATTTTGCTTTTTCTTTTTTATGAAACCCCAGCATAATCTCCCATATTTTCACTCAATATGAACACCAAAATATAATCCCACTGATCATGTCAAAAAATTCACAAAACTTGCATATTATTGGTGGGTTAAAAGAAGGCTATGAAAGGCTAAGGCTCATATTTAGTAGCTTTTAATGATCAAGAAAAGGATTAAGGCACAAAAAGGCTAACTAGTGGAAAATTTAGGGTAGGAAGTATATAATCAGGCCAAATATATAGGGATTCGTTTCAAAAAAATTGCCTAGATCACTTTAGTGCTAGAATTTCATATGCAGTTTCAACTATGACAACAAGGCAAACAAGACATCAAGCAATTAAGTCAGATACAAAACTCTTCAAAGAAACATGGAGCATTTTAAAGTTTTTTTTTTTTTTGCTCATAGGCTCAAATCTCACAATATAAGTAAGCTCAACAATTTGATCAATCTTGCACTTATTCATCGTCCATGAGTACATACAGATGTTTTTTGCATAATTTATCATCAAAAGAAAACAACCAAACAGACCAGAGCAATATCCTCATCCTTTCTACTCAATTCATCCATCATGTAGTTGCCAAAGACTCAAAACAAGACAAGACAAAACCAGAAACATTTTAAAACAATTTTTTTTTTTTTTTTTACGAAACACAGAAAAAGAAACAACTAACTTCAATCCCCCCACACTTAGATAACACAGTGCCCTCATTGTGGAAGAAAAAAAACGGACAGACACAAACAAGAACAAAAACAAACATGAAAACATCAAAACAAAAATAAAAGAACTTCCCTGAACATGTCATCCGGAGGGTGGAGCTGAGGGTGGTAGAATGATACGCTCAATGGCTGAAATGCGGCTGGTCAAAGCATCCAAACGGGTCTCCAAAGATGCTGCCAATCGAGACGTGCAAGTGTCAAAGTGGGCCATAATACGCTCAGTATGCTGTTGGAAAAGTTGAGCCATGTCAGGCTGATCTCGAAGGCTGCTAGATGGGCCTGTTGTTCCTGCAGAAACAGATATGCTCGGGCCGACAACTCCCGGCTTCAACAATTGATAATTTCCCTCATGATTTAAACATAAAAGACCCATGGTTCGAAAGTCAGACAACATGAATGTAGTGGCTGGAGAACTTGAGTATTGTGTAACAGGCACTCTCAATTTACTAGCCAATCGTGCAATCAAGGCTCCTAAAGGCAGTTTTCCAGAAAAATGTGTGGCACAGAAACGCCACTGCGTTGCAATCCAAAATCCCAAATTAAGTTTGATCCCCTTAACCATGCTGTCCAATATATATACTTCCTTCATTATCACAATGTTCATAGAATCAATACGACCAAACAAATTGTAAGAAAGAAACCTATGACATAAACGCAAAGCAGGGTCTCGAATATTTGCACTTTTGGAAAGTCGGGGCCTATAATGTTTTCAACAGACAATGATAGCCACTGTTGGGCAACAACATTTGACAATTCATCAGACACATCACATAAAGCATTCAAATACTCGTCACTGTGCAGAGAAGTGTCAGTTTCAAAATCCAGTAAAATATTCAATGAATTCACAGAGAAATTGAAATGTTGGCCATTCAAACGAAACAAGACGACGTGCATGCTATTGCATGGTTGATATGGGTCAAATTGAAAGGAGGAAATAAACTCCATATATAATTCATGATATAATGGTTCATTCAAATCCAACAGCGATTCCCAACCAATGCGAGAAAAATTAGCACAAATTAAAGGATTGACACCTAATACTTCGATATCAGTCCAATCAAATAAACGAGTAGGAATCATAGCATGACATGAGTTTTGAGTTAGCTTTTCCTGTACCTCAGTGTCCGAGCGAAAATTTGGTCGAACGACTCGTCGCGCGCTGGATTGAGGTTGCTCAACGTGAGCAGGTGGTGCTGTGGGTGACGGCGGCATGGCGGAGGGTTCGGCGGCAGGTTCTGTGGCAACAGGTGAACACGGGTTCTGCGGCGGGTTCTGATTAGGCTGCTCGGATTCGTGCTCCGACGATGGCTGGGTGTGCTTGCGCCAGAGCTTGGGTTTGGTGGCGGTGACAGTATCTTCATCCGGCGCAGAGGGTACGGGGTTCGGCGAGGGAGGCGGTGGTGTGTGTGTTGGCTCCTTGCGCCTGCGCTGACGTTTGGTGCGCTGTGGAGGCGACGGCGTGGTGGTCGTAGAAGGGGCTGCTTCGTCGTTCACTGCTGGAGCAGCAGCGGAAGGTGGTGGCGTGGGTGTTGGCTCCTTCTCGCGAGGTGGTGTTTGAGCGGCGTTCGGTGAGGGAGACGGCGACGATGCGGTCATTACGACAGGCGGTGACGGCGCGACGGTGGAACGGTTCCGACGAGTGGTCACCATCGGAGGAGAGTGGGCTGCGATTTGGGTTCTGCAATTTTGGAGGAGGAGGAAAATAGAAGCAGGTCAATTTGGGGGGAAAATAGAGTGTTGACCTTAAAATGCAATTTTGACCATTTTTGAATAAAATCTAATTTCCTCTCTTACTGAACAGTGCACATTTTTCTATTTTTTTTTTTAGGAAAACAATAAATAAGACTAATAAATAAATAAATAAACGATAAAAACTTTGGGTTGCCTCCCAAATAGCGCCTTTGTTTAAAGTCCAAGGCCGGACTATTTCTGCATGATCATGGACTGATTTCGGGGGAGGCTAAATTCACGTCCGGGAACGTGGGTATCTGCATCCCTTCATAGTATGGCTTCAATAGTTGTCCATTTACTGTTATGAACTTGTGTGTGCTTAAACTCAAAATTTCTACTGCACCAAGTGGGCTGACAGGTACAACTTCATATGGACCCGTCCAACGAGACTTCAATTTTCCAGGCATGATTCTGAGTCGAGCATTAAATAAGAGCACTTTCTGACCGACCTCAAAATTCTTTCTTCGAATGTATTTATCATGAAGTAGCCTTGTGCGTTCCTTGTAAAGACTCGCATTCTCATATGCTTCCAAAAGTATCTCATCCAATTCCTGTAATTGAAACTTCATTTCTTTTCCTATCATATCTTCATCTAAACAACATTGCTTTACTGCCCAAAATGCTTTATCTTCGGAGCTCAAGCGGTAGATGGCATCGCTTTCCAAAATCGACGATATGGAGACATGCCAATTGGAGATTTGTATGCTGTTCGGTATGCCCATACTGCATCGTCCAATCTCAAACTCCAATCCTTGCGAGATGGGTTAACCGTTTTTTCAAGAATATTTTTAATTTCTTGATTTGAAACCTCAACTTGGCCGTTCGACTGTGGATGATAGGCTGTAGAAACCCTATGATGCACTCCATATTTCTTGAAAAGGGCTTCCAAGGTTCGGTTGCAGAAATGAGTGCCCTGATCACTAATTATAGCGCGAGGTATACCAAACCTATTAAAAATGTTAGACTTGAGAAAACCTGCAACCACTTTAGAGTCATTAGTGTGGGTGGCTTTTACTTCCACCCATTTCGAAACATAATCGACTGCTAACAAAATATAAGAATTACCGCATGAACTTGGAAACGGGCCCATAAAATCCATACCCCAAACATCAAAAATTTCACAGACCAAAATTGGAACTTGAGGCATTTCATTATGAGAAGAAATATTACCTGTTCGCTGACATCTATCGCAATTCTTACAAAATTTGTAAGCATCTCGAAAAATCGATTCCCAAGAAAACCACAATCAAGAATTTTACGTGCTGTTCTTCGTGGTCCAAAATGGCCTCCACGAGATATGAGAATGGCGAAATCGAGAATCGAGTGCACCTCATCATCCGGGATGCATCGTCGGATTACTTGATCCGCACAAGTTTTCCACAAATAGGGTCGTCCCATATGAAATACTTGGCTTGACTCTTCAATTTATTTTTCGAGCCGTTTCTGTGCCTTTGGGAAAATTCCGGTGGTTCGGTTGCGAAATGAGTGCCCCGATCACTAATTATAGCGAGGTATACCAAACCTATTAAAAATGTTAGACTTGAGAAAACGCAACCACTTTAGAGTCATTAGTGTGGGTGGCTTTTACTTCCACCCATTTGAAACATAATCGATCGCTAACAAAATATAAAATTACCGCATGAACTTGGAAGCGCCCATAAAATCCATACCCCAAACATCAAAATTTCACAGACCAAAATTGGAACTTGAGGCATTTCATTATGAGAAGAAATATTACCTGTTCGCTGACATCTATCGCAATTCTTACAAAATTTGTAAGCATCTCGAAAAATCGATTCCCAGTAAAAACCACAATCAAGAATTTTACGTGCTGTTCTTCGTGGTCCAAAATGGCCTCCACAGACATGAGAATGGCAGAAATCGAGAATCGAGTGCACCTCATCATCTGGGATGCATCGTCGGATTACTTGATCCGCACAAGTTTTCCACAAATAGGGGTCGTCCCATATGAAATACTTGGCTTGACTCTTCAATTTATTTTTGAGCCGTTTCTGTGCCTTTGGGAAAAATTCCAGTGGTTAAATAATTAACTAAATCAGCATACCAAGGAGTCTTACCTTCAATTGCTAACAGGTGTTCATCTGGAAAGTCGTCCGGTATGGGCATACCGTCTGACGTTGTCTATAATCTGCTTAAATGATCAGCAACATTATTTTCGGCGCCCTTCTTATCTTTGATTTCCAAGTCGAATTCTTGCAGTAGGAGTATCCATCGAATCAAACGCGGCTTAGATTCCTTCTTAGATAGTAAATATTTGAGAGCTGCATGGTCAGAATAAACGATGACTTTAGAACCAATAAGATAAGATCTATATTTTTCACAAGCAAAAACAACGGCTAATAGTTCTTTTTCTGTGGTGGAGTAGTTACATTGTGCTGGATTTAGAGTCTTGGAAGCATAATAAATGACATGACTCTCTTTCCCACTCTTTTGTCCAAGTACAGCTCCCACATCATAATCACTTGAGTCGCATATGATCTCGAAGGGCTCTCCCCATATAGGTGGCTGAATGATAGGGGCTGAGGTTAACTTCTTCTTCAAAAGGTCAAAAGCATTTTTACACAACTCATCAAAAGTGAAAGGGCTATCCTTCTGCAACAGTTTAGTGAGAGGTTGAGCAGTTTTAGCAAAATCTTGGATGAAACGTCGGTAGAAACCTGCATGACCTAAGAAAGCACGAATCTGTTTCTCGTTAGATGGATAAGGTAATTTATCAATTAAATCAATCTTTGCCTTGTCAACCTCCATCCCTCGTTCAGAAATTACATGTCCGAGAACAATGCCCTCCTTACCATGAAATGACACTTTTCAAAGTTAAGCACCAAGTTAGTATCTATGCATCTCTGCAAAACTTTATCAAGATTAACTAAACATTGATCAAAAGAGTCACCATGTACAGTAAAATCATCCATGAAAATTTCAATACAACTTTCAATCAAATCAGAGAAGATACTCATCATACATCGTTGAAAAGTTCCGGGAGCATTACATAACCTAAATGGCATACGACGACATGCAAAAGTACCAAATGGACACGTAAAAGTAGTATTTTCTTGATCTTCTTGTGCCACAAAAATTTGGAAATATCCAGAATAACCATCAAGAAAACAAAAGAACAACTTTCCTGCTAATCGTTCAAGCATTTCATCAATAAATGGCAGTGGAAAATGGTCCTTCCTAGTAGCATCATTCAACTTCCTAAAATCTATGCACATACGCCAACCAGTTTGAAGTCTCATGGGAATTAATTCATTTTTGTCATTCTTTACCAACTGAAAACCTGACTTCTTAGGAACCACATGCACAGGACTAACCCACTCACTATCAGATATTGGATAGATAATGCCCAAGTCTAACAACTTAAGAATTTCTTTCAACACAACTTCTTTCATGACATGGTTTAGTTTTCGTTGGTGATCCCTAGAAGGCTTACAATCAGATTCAAGTAAAATCCTATGCATGCAAGTGGAAGGACTTATACCTTTGATATCAGCTAGCGTCCACCCAATGACAGTTTTATGTGTCCTTAAAAGCCTTACCAATCTATTTTCTTGATCCGCATTGAGATCCTTGCTGATGATTACGGCACAGATCATCTTCTCCCAAAATGCATATTTCAAGTCTTGTGGGAGTACCTTCAATTCCGACTTTGGAGCTTTAACAACGAGATGGCGGGAGCTTTTCGCGTTGGTCGGTATGGGTATCTTGCTCGACGGATGACGAATGGGAGCTCATTTGTTGAATATAAGCGCATGATAATTTCCGGATTGCTTCATCATTTGCTATGGCGCTTCCATGTCGTCATTGAGCTAAACAACACCTGCTCAAGCTCATCTTCCCTGCAATGATTCTCAATAAAATCCTCAATCAACGGGTCAATAACGTCAATCATGAATATCGATTTGGGATCCTCAACGTGCTTCATAGCTTCAAAAATATTAAATGTGACAATATCCCCATCAAATTCTAAACTAAGCATGCCTTTATCCACATCGATTTTAGCTCTTGCAGTTTTCATAAATGGTCTTCCCAAAAGAATTAATGATTTGTGAGCCGAAGATGCATCGTCCATATCAATAATATAAAAATCAACTGGAAAAAACAACTCATTCACCTTAACCAAAACATCCTCAACTACACCTTGAGGATATGCATTAGATCTATCAGCTAACTGGATGATTACGCTAGTTTCCTTCAATGGACCTATATGCAATTCCTTGTACACAGAATATGGCATGACATTTATGGAAGCGCCTAAGTCTAGCATGCATCTCTCGACTGGTTTGTTACCAATCACACACGGAATAGTAAACATACCAGGGTCTCGACATTTTTGTGGCAACTTCTTTTGAATGACAGCAGAAACATTTTCTCCCACTCGAATCTTCGCATCTTTCCCATGTTTCATCTTCTTAACACACAATTCTTTTAAATATTTTGCATACCTTGGGACTTGTTTGATAGCGTCGATCAGTGACAAGTTAATTTCCACCTTCTTGAAAAGTTCCATAATCTCTCTTTCATCGTCTTCTTTCTTGTTGCGGATTAACCTGGAAGGGAAAGGTGCAGCCATTAGTGTTTTAGAATTTAGATTACTAGGCTGAATACTTACCTTGGATGGTAGGTGATGTTCCGATCTTGATGTATCTTGTGCAGCTTCATTGTTTTTCACATCTTCTTGCTCGTCTCTTTCCTTTTCATCCTTCGTATGATTGTTCTCAGCTAGCTCCTTGCCGTTCCTTAACGTGATAGCGCTAATGTTTCCTCTTGGATTAATCTCCGTTTGAGATAGAAGTTTGCCTTGAGAAACTTGCAATTTGTTCACTTGTGTAGCCAACTGTGTGACCTGTATGCCCATACTGCCTAATGCGGCTTGTGTTTCCTGCTGAAAAGCTTGCTGACTTTGTGCTAAACTCTTTACAATTTCGTTCAAACTTGGCTCTGTCCCTTCGGTACGGGCATACTGTCTAGGTTGCGGTGGTTTGGGTGCATACAGTCCAGGCCTTTTTTCACTCCAACTAAAATTCGGATGATTTCTCCAACCCGGATTATATGAGTTTGAGAATGGATCATTCCTTCTTTGCCTCTGCCTTTGTGCATCAAATTGCGCATCACCCGAACTATAACATGCTTGTTCGGGTTGAGAGTCCTGCAAAGTGGGACATGCATCAATATAATGACCATTTTCAGAACATATACCACATTGAATTTTTTGCGTTTGTGCTACTGCAAGTTCTCGGACTAAAGATGTTAGAGCATCAATCTTGTCATGCACATTCGAACTCTCTGATCTCTCCATTGCTTTTATAGGTCTGTATCTATCATCATCGTCGTCTTCATATTGTTGGCCATTCGAGACCATGTCAATGATGAGCTTCTTGGCATCGTCCAATGTTTTATTTGTTAATGATCCACCACAAGCAGCATCGACAATTTTCCTATCAAACGAAGACATACCACGGTAAAAATAATTAGTGAGCAATTGATAATCAGAAAATCCGTGGTCAGGACACTTGCGACACAATTGCTGGAATCGTTCCCAATAATCTGCTAAACTCTCTCCATTCTTTTGTTTAATGCTACTGATAGCCATTCGTAAATTTGCAGCTCTTGATTCTGGAAAGAATTTACGTAAAAAGTATTCTTCTAACTGACTCCATGTTCGGACTGAACCAGAGGGAAGATCAAATAGCCAATCTCTAGCCCTACCCTGCAAAGTATGAGAAAAAGTTAGCAATCTCAAATTATCATTGGTAAATCCTTGTGGGCGTAAAGTAGAGCACACTAAATCAAATTCAGCAAGATGTTTATGTGCACTCTCTCCAGGCATATCTCCAAACTTGGGAAGAACTTGAATAAATCCAGGCCTAATTTCAGAGTTGTGGTTGATAGTAGGTAGCACAATGCACAAAGGGCGGTTGCTCCTGTGACGTCCCAAGTCTTTAATCAACGGCTGTGGATTTGCTCCTCCATTCCCTTCATTTTGTATCTCCATGATGATTGTAGTAGCTTTCTTTCCTTCCTTAGCTACCTTTGTCAATTTTCGCGCAGTTTTCTCAATTTCTGGATCAAAGACTAATTCTCCTGTACGAGAAGAACGAGGCATAAACCAGAAACAATAAAATAAAAATAAAATAGATAGAAAATCGAATAAATTACTTCTTAAAACCAATCCTCGGCAACGGCGCCAAAATTTGATGAGTCGTTTTCACCAAAAATAAATCTGACACTCGGTCAGTTTGCCCACCTTCGCATGAGATAGCGATCGTGATTCGACACTCGGTCGAATGCCCAAACCGACGATAAGCAAAATCATCTCCCAAAGGATTGGCGAGAATTTCTCCAATTTTCCACCTATAAAATAAGTTGTGATAAGAGACTAAACTATAAAATCGAAAATAGCAAATAAGAAAGGTATCCAGATGTTTGTTTGTAAAATATGATGAGGGTATCTCGGTTCCAATTAATTCCACTCTAGCTTAGACAAATCCGATCCTCGATGCAAATATAACTTCAATTCATGCAAACAAACCAGTTATGATCACCGAAGACACTTCTGACGCAATCTTATCTCTCCTTAATTTATCGGTAATTAGGAAGACACTTCACTAACTACTTCTCTAATTGACTGACAACCGTAAGAGACACTCTATAGATTTAATGAGCCGACAGCTTTAAGAACTAGAGAAATCCGATTCAAAACCGATAAACTCTGACACAGGATTATCGAATTAAGACTGTTAAACTCTTGACTCTGATGAATCACTTTACCACTAATCAAATCTAAACCACAATTACGGATGACCGATTCAATTAGCTATTAATTAATTCCGAACTACTAAATATTCGCGACTATCTAGCAGAGACGAAATAATTAACGACAATAAACACAGAGAATAACAGATGCGTGCATAAAATTAAAGGATAAAACCGATTAGATCTCACGGGCGTGTCGCTAGAGCTTTCTTAATCTTCACGGAATGAAAGAGATTAGCTAGAACTCATAAATGAATTCAAGCTAAAAATCATCGTGAAAGCAATGAATGAAAGAAAACAATAATATTAATTAAAGCAAAACTTTTCAATTGGAATTCTCCAACTCAATTCTGGACGTCTATTCCTTACTTGAATAATAATCATAATATCGGAGAAAAGGGATAAAGCTATCCTATATGGAAAGATCTCCAAAACAAATCCCTTCCCATAAAAATCTAATAAAATCCCAATAAAAAGGAGAAACTAATCTAATATAATAAGGAAACAAATAGATACATCAAAATATTAACTAAAGAGGCCCAAATCAATATTTGAGGCCTATTACATAATTAAACTTCGATTGATATCACAAGGTCTTCAAAAATCCATTTAATTCACGTCCTTTTAAGTGAGTCAGTAAACTTGATGCGGTATGAGCATCTTGCACAACCTTGAACCATCGACTTTACTTTAGATATTCCAAAACTCTTCCAATTTGATGTTAATTCTTCCAAAATAATATTAACACCTACAAAATCCATAAAATATGCAATTAGCTTCATAGACTATGATTAAGTAGATATTAAGCATTTAAACTTATCAAAATCATCCAAAATATACGTATAAAATACGCCTAATCAAAGGGCAAGACGATGGTTTCCTTGTGGTTGTGGTCTACCTTAGCATGAGTCCTTATTGTTGTTAATTAATGTTTTTGTTTAACGCTCCCACGTGGAAATATATTGATCGGGACATGTAGCCCACAACTAAAACCTAATCATTTGTGGATATGTCACCTATAAGGTGAAGTTGAATTCGAACTTGTTATATATTTAACTTCCATGGGAACCGGAGTCCTCATACTCCGTGTTCGTTTAAGTATTTTGATTCGGATATTCGCTTAGAGTGTCGATCACATTTCTTTCATGTCCCGTGAAGACTTCATTAATTATTTTATTTATTTTATTTCACCCGACTGAGTTTGTAACGCCCCACTTTTTGCTTGAATTATTTTGCCTTAACTTTAAATAATTTACATTAGATTTGTGAATATTTGTTGTCATGCTCGATTTTTTGTTGGATTTGAGGGAGTCCGTAGTTGCGCCCCTAACTAGAAAACGAACTTCATAATTTATTTTAGGGCCTTCAAAGTTTACTTTACAGATATGGGCTAAGTAATAAAATAAATTTTGGGCTTAATAAATTATCAATTTTTTTTTTTTAAGTTTTGGGCTTATATAATTGTTAATTTATATTATTTATCCTTAAATTGGGCTTTGTAGAATATTATTTTGTTGAGCCCAAGTTTTATTTTATATTTATCTAAGATTAAGATTTAATTAAAAGAGTTCAAGTAGGATTATGATTTGATTAGGGTTTTATACTTATACTTATATATATATATATATAGGAAGGGTTAACGTGAGAACCATTTTTATTGTGAGAACATGAGAACTATGCACAAATGTATAAAATTGATGAATAAAACATATAAAGTTATGCATAACGAAAACATTCTAAAATTGTTGTCCAACAAAATAATTTTAGCAAGTTTTCGTTATGCACAACTTTATACCATCTTGTGCATCATCTTCAACGTCTTATGCATGGTTCTTAGTTCTCACGTTAAAATTGGTTCTTATTTGAACCTCACTCTCTCTCTATATATATATATAAATTCTCGCACGCACACAACACTTAACACACACACTGCACACACATTGAACACACACACACAGCACACACTACACACACACGACGCACACACACTTCACACACATTGAACACACACATACTGCACACACTACACACACAGCACACACAACAGACGCACACACACTCCACACACTCACACGCACACAACACACACGGCACACACACAATACACAAACACATATTCACACACACTCGACACACATACTCACACAAACACACACACGCACATAGCCGCACACACACAATATTTTGTTAAAGGCATTGGTCAAAATCCCTTTCTTCCAGTGCGGTGCAACTAGGACACTCGTCCCAAAATTGATTGATTTGGATTTGTTGTACTCGACAAAACAAGGTTGGTGAAATCATCTTTAACTTGCAAATATGAGATTTGGAATAAACATATTTATTGTGGGTGAAATCATCTTTAACTTGCAAATATGAGATTTGGAATAAACATATTTATTGTGGGAGAAATCAAATTTAACTTGCAAACATGTGATTTGGAATAAACATATTTATTGTGGGATTTACTTTATCTGTAAGTTTATGATAATAATCATTGTTGTGTTTTGTGTGGCGAATCATAGCGTGTGGCGTATCAATTGCGTGTGTGGCGCGTAGCCTGTGTGACGAATCATAGCCTGTGTGGCGTATCAATTGCCTGTGTGGCGAATCATAGCATGTGTGGCGTATCATTGCCTGTGTGGCATAACCTGTGTAATGTAGCATGTGTGGCATAGCCTGTGTGACGAATCATAGCCTGTGTGGCGTATCATTGCTTATGTGGCAGGATTTTTAAGCCGGTGAGGTTGAATATGATTGACTATTACTTTCTTGCGATCTATACACGTTTTGACAAATAAAATAATGATATTCCTTGTTCCCACCACCGAGTACATTTTGTGCTCCCCTTTATCTAAAATATTTTGGTCGGTGATCATGGGCGGCGTGACGGTGTGGGTGTGCTAGTGGCGTTTTGTCGCTTTTAATTCCTTCCAAGACTTGTGTTATTTTTGTTTAAATTCTTTTCCTTTATTATCGTTGTTGGATTTGAGTTACTAGAACTCCAACTTATCTCATGCTACTAAGTCTTGCGTAGTTTGCTTTGGGTCGTTGGTTGGCGTCAGTTCTTTTGCAAAGTTTAGACTTGAGTTTGTTGGATTCATTATTTGATAATTTTATTCAAGAGATTTTATATATTTTATTATTTCAAAAAAATAAAATTTTGACATACTTCGGCTTTAGCTATTTTATTTAAGAAAATATAGCATTTTTAAATTATGAATTTAGGGTGTTACATTTAGTGGTATCAGAGCGGGTCTACGTTTCTGTAGACTTTAAAATTTTGAATAATTTGTTATATGATGTTGTTATAACAAATGTCACCACCCATTCCCGGCGCGCGCTCCTGATCGAGGTAATTTACGTTATTTTGATATGATAAAATATTTTGGTGAGCACGTATTAGTGAAGATTCTCTCTAAAATATTATGAGATGTGGTGGAGTTTTGTATGTGGCATTATATGAGAGTTATGCATCCTTTTGTGAAATTATTGTTGAACTTAAGCATGAGTTGATTGAAATTTTTACTTATTTGTGTCATCGAAATTAGAAAGGACTTAGTTGCTTGATTATTAGGCCTCACTTGTGTAGGTTAGATGGAGAATGACTATAATATACCTTCAGTTTATGAATATGCACTTGTCGTAGTCCGATTCTGGTAACGTACTTGAAATCCTACTCTAGGCGTCGTAGAGAACTTTGTAGCTTAGAGATAGTTGTGGTGGCAGATTGTTACGCAAGGACCACCAATACCTGAATATGAAGCTGCTTTTAGTGTCATTTACCTAGCACCCAATGAAGTTAAGGCTATTGCTGGAAAGTCCTTTCCAGATCGAGAGATAATCTTGGATAATGGTCAGCGTCAAATCAATTTTGAGGATTACATGGTCACCTTAACTCGCAGACGTAGCGATCATTTTCATGGCATAACAATTATAGAAGATTACGAAGGTCCCGTGTCAGCACTCACACAACAGAATATGGAAGTACCTCAAGAGAATGAGGGATAAAAGAAGAAGAAGAGGATCCCGATGAGGAAGAGGAAGAGGATCCTAGTCCGGAGGTTATAGAGATTAACGGTGACGAGAAATAGGATAGTTAAGTTTTGACACATTTGTTTCTTTTTCTTGAGTGGAACGTTTTGTTGTTCACTTCTTTTTCTTTTGGTTTGTTAGTAGTTTTTGCATAAACGAATGTGAGAAAACAAGAATGATTGTAGGAGTAGAGAATCTAGGCCTTGATGTTAGGATTCCCTCAGGAGAAACTCTAAGAACTAATACGATGGTAGAAAGTGTGAAAATCGTGTTGGGAGGAAAAACATTATCGAGGGATCTTTATGCTTTAGAGATGCATGACTTTGATTTTATCTTGGGGATAGACTGGTTAACTAACAATTACGCCACTATAAGGTGCCATGAGAGAGAAGTGATTTTTCAAAGGCCGGAAGATAATGAGTTTACATTCTATGGAGCAAGGATTGGAAAACCACTGAAGATAATATCTGCAATGAAAATAGTGAAAATGTTAAGAAAAGAAAAGTGCAAAGGGTTCGTGGTAAATGTATTGGGGTCAACGCCGACGGAGACAACAATAGAGGATGTGGAAGTGGTTCGAGATTTTGTCGATGTGTTTCCTGAAGAAATATCAGGTTTACCACCGAGTCAACAAGTGGAGTTTACCATTGACCTTGTGTCCGGAGCAGCATCAGTTTCTAAGGCTCCATACCGAATGACACCAAAGGAATTAGAAGAGTTGAAGGCGCAGTTACAATAATTATTAGATAAAGGGTATATTTGACTGAGTGTTTCACCATGGGGAGCACCAGTATTGTTGTAAAGAAGAAAGATGGTAGCATGAGGATGGGTATTGATTATCGAGACCTGAATCAACTTACAATAAAGAACAAGTACCATCTACCGAAAATTTAAGACCTCTTCGATCAACTACAAGGTGCATGAGTTTTTTCAAAGATAGATCTACGATCTGGATATCATCAATTGAAAGTGAAGGAAGATAATATTCCAAAGACGGCTTTTAGGACAAGATATGGTCCCTATGAGTTTGTAGTAATGCCTTTTGGATTGTCCAATGTCCCGCAGTTTTTATGGATTTGATGAATATGGTGTTTTATCCATATTTGGATAAGTTCGTGATCGTCTTCATCGATGACATCTTGATATACTCTAAAAATCAAGAAGAGCACGAGTCGCATCTACGCAAAGTCTTGGAGATACTAAGGAAAGAAAAGTTGTATGCCAAGCTTACAAAGTGTGAGTTTGGGCTGAATCGGATTGGATTTCTTGGACACGTGGTGATATCAGAAGGAATTGAAGTGAATCTAGCAAACGTCGAGGCTGTAAGTAATTGAAAAGTGCCGACAAGCGCTGCGGGGATATGAAGTTTTCTTGGACTGGCAAGATATTATAGAAAATTTATCGAAGTTTTTCCAAGGATTGCAGGACCAATCACTCGGTTAACACGGAAAGGAATACCGTTTGAGTGAACGGAGAAGTGCGAAAGAAGCTTTCAAATATTAAAAGAAAAATTGGCAACTGCTCTAGTCTTGACTATTCCTGATAGTTCTAAGGGATACATAATCTATAGTGATGCGTCTAAACAAGGTTTAGGATGTGTGCTAATGCAAGAAGGAAAAGTGGTGTCTTATGCATCTAGACAGTTGAAACCACATGAACTAAATTATCCTACACATGATTCGAATTTGCAGCGGTAGTTCATGCTTTGAAGATTTGGAGACATTACCTTTATGGGGGGTAAGTATGAGATCTATACTGACCACAAGAGTTTGAAATACTTTTTCATGCAAAAAAAGCTAAACACGAGACAACGAATGTGGTTGGAAATGGTCAGGGACTATGATAGTAAGAATTTATACCATTTGGAAAAGGCAAATGTTGTGGCAGATGCACTTAGCAGAAGGATGGATGCAAATCATGTAAGAAGGTTAACTCAACAAGAGGAGTTGGTGAAAGATTTTGAAAGATTGAGTCTTGAAGTAATGACCACACCTGAAGAAGCGGATGCTATTATCTCAGCTTTGGTAGTACGTCCGACGTTGCGAGATAGAATTCGAGAAGCTCAAAAGGATGATGAGTTCCTACAAAGGATACTAGCTAAGGAGGTGTCTGATGATCCTAAAGGATTTTCAATTCTGTATGATGGGACACTTACCTATAATAAGAGAATTTATGTGCCAGTGGATGAGGAGTTGAGAAAAGAGATAATGGATGAGGCACATCGAACTATGTACACATCACACCCTAGTAGCACTAAGATGTACCAGGATTTAAAGAAGAATTTTTGGTGGTATGGTATGAAAAGGTCAATTGCAAAGTATGTGGAGCGATGTCTGGTGTGTCAACAAGTGAAGGCTGAACATCAAAGACCCTCGGGATTGTTAAAGCCCTTAGAGATACCAGAGTGGAAGTGAGAACACATCATTATAGATTTCGTAGTTCGACTTCCTAGAACTTTGAGAGGTAATGATGCAATTTGGGTGATTGTTGATCGTTTGACTAAGTCAGCGCATTTCGTACCAGTGCACATGACGTTTTCGATGGACAAGTTTGCACAGTTATATGTTCGGGAGATAGTTCGACTTCATGGGGTACCGATATCTATTATATCTTATCGAGACCCACGTTTTACATCAAGGTTTTGAGGCAGTCTACACCTTGCTTTGGGTACAAAGTTAAAGTTTTCGACAGCGTATCATCCTCAGACAGACGGCCAGTCAGAAAGAACGATTCAAACTTTGGAAGATATGTTAAGAACTTGTGTCTTGGATATTGGAAGAAGTTGAGAGACACACTTGCCGTTAATAGAGTTTGCTTATAACAATAGTTACCACTCCAGTATCGGTATGGCTCCTTATGAGGCACTCTATGGGAGAAAATGTAGATCACCTATCTTTTGGGATGAAGTTGGTTAAAGAAAAATTTTGGGACCCGAGATGGTGGAAAGAACTGTTGATGTTGTCAAGAAAATTCGAGATAGGATCAAAGTTGCTCAAGATAAACAAAAAATCTTATGCTAATAAAAGAAGAAAGGATTTGCATTTTGAAGTTGGTGATAAAGTGTTTTTGAAGATAGAGCCAATGAAGGGAGTTTTGAGATTTGGTAAGAAAGGAAAGTTAAGACCTCGCTTCATTGGACCGTTTGAGATTTTGGAAAAGATTGGAGATGTTGCCTATCGTTTGGCGTTATCGCCTGAGCTGTTGAGAACGTATATGCATGACCCGAGTCATGTGGTATCTTATGGAGGTATATCGCTTAATAAGGATTTAACCTGCGAGGAAGAACCCATCGCGATTTTAGATCGAAAAATCCACGAGTTAAAGAATCGGCGCGTGACTTTAATTAAAATACAGTGGAGTTGCCATGGACCCGAGGAAGCGACTTGGGAACGTGAAGATGAAATTCTAGCTAAGTTCTCGTCCCTAATAGCACCTGGTAAACCAAATTTCGAGGACAAAATTTTTATTAAGTGGGTAGGGTTGTGTATTACACTTTTGCTGTAATTATTTTGCCTTAACTTTAAATAATTTACATTGGATTTGTGAATATTTGTTGTCATGCTCAATTTTGTGTTGGACTTGAGGGAGTCCGTAGTTGCGCCCCTAGCTAGAAAACGAACTTCATAATTTATTTTGGGGCCTTCAAAGTTTACTTTACAGCTATGGGCTAAGTAATAAAATAAATTTTGGGCTTATGAAATTATCAAACTATATTTTTTTAAGTTTTGGGCTTATATAATTGTTAATTTATATTATTTATCTTTAAATTGGGCTTTGTAGAATATTATTTTGTTGAGCCCAAGTTTTATTTTATATTTAACTAAGATTAAGATTTAATTAAAAGAGTTCAAGTAGGATTAGGATTTGATTAGGGTTTTATACTTTTATATATATATATATATATATATATATATATATATATATACTAAACTCACGCACGCACACAACACTTAACACACACACACTACACACACACGACGAACACACTGCACACATATTGAACACACACAACACACACAACAGACGCACACACACAGACGCATACACTCGCACACACACACACACACACTCCACACACTCACACGCACACAATACACAAACATATATTCACACACACTCGACACATATAGTCACACAAACACACACATGTACATAGCCGCACACACACAATATTTTGTTAAAGGCATTGGTCAAAACCCCTTTCTTCCAGTGCGGTGCAACTAGGACCCTCGTCCCAAAATTGATTGATTTGGATTTATTGTACTCGACAAAACAAGGTGGGTGAAATCATCTTTAACTTGCAAATATTAGATTTGGAATAAACATATTTATTGTGGGTGAAATCATCTTTAACTTGCAAACATATGATTTCGAATAAACATATTTATTGTGGGATTTACTTTATCTGTAAGTTTATGATGATAATCATTGTTGTGTTTTGTGTGGTGAATCATAGCCTGTGTGGCATATCAATTGCCTGTGTGGCGTAACTTGTGTAGCAAATCATAGCATGTGTGGCGTATCAATTGCCTATGTGGCGTAGCCTGTGTGGCGAATCATAGCCTGTGTGACGTATCATTGCCTGTGTGGCATAGCCTGTGTGGTGTATCATTGCCTGTGTGGCATAGCCTGTGTGGTGAATCATAGCCTGTGTGGCGTATCATTGCTTGTGTGGTAAGATTTTTAAGCCGGTGAGGTTGAATATGATTGACTATTACTTTCTTGCGATGTATACACGTTTTGACAAATAAAACAATGATATTCCTTGTTCCCCACCCCTGAGTACGTTTTTGTGCTCACCCCCCTTTTTATCTAAAATAATTTCAGGTCAGTGATCATGGAGCGGCGTGACGATGTGTGTGTGCCTAGTGGTGTTTTGTCGCTTTTAATTCCTTCCAAGACTTGTGTTATTTTTGTTTAAATTCTTTTCCTTTATTATCGTTGTTGGATTTGAGTTACTAGAACTCCAACTTATCTCATGCTACTAAGTCTTACGTAGTTTGATTTGGGTCGTTGGTTGGCGTCAGTTCTTTTGCAAAGTTTAGACTTGAGTTTGTTGGATTCATTATTTTATAATTTTATTAAAAAGATTTTATATATTTTATTATCTAAAAAAAATTTGACATGCTTCCGCTTTAGCTATTTTATTTAAGAAAATATAGCATTTTTAAATTATGAATTTAGGGTGTTACAGAGTTGAGCAGCCATCATGTCGCAACGCCTCGGGTCTTGGACCAAAACCCTGGCTGTTACAATCTTCTTGTCATTTTCAATTGATGATACCCCGATCTTTAATCAATCTTAGAGAAAACACTAGCTCCCTTCAATTGAACGAAAAGATCTTCTATCCGAGGCAACATATATTTATTTTTCAAGGTAAGCTTGTTTAATTCTCTATAATCTATATACATTCTCAGGGTATCGTATTTCTTCTTAACAAACAGGACTGGTGCTCCCCAATGGGAGACACTGAGTCGGATGAACCCTAAATCCAAAAGCTCTTGCAATTGGATTTTCAACTCTTGTAGCTCTTTGGGGGCCATTCGGTAGGGTGCCTTTGAAATGGGTGCTAATACGGGTTCTAGATCAATTGTAAATTCCAATTGTCTATCCCGAGGTAGCCCGGGTAACGTTTCTGGAAAAACGTCCTAATATTCCCTAACTACTGGCATATCTTCTACTTTCTCTCTTTCTTGTTATCATCATTTAAATACACCAGATAAGCACGAGTCTCTTTATTCTTCATCAGCTTATCTGCTTGCCACTGAGATTATTGGAATGTTCATTTTCTTCATTTCAATACCGTAGAAACATGTAGGTTCCTTCCGTGGAGGCTGAAATGAAATCTCTCTCTGCTCACACCGAATTGAAGCATGATTCTTTGTTAACCAGTCTATTCCCAGAATAATATCCACATCCCACATAGGTATTAATCGTAATGATTTCGCTTTTAGTTTAAGAGGTCCTAACTCAAATTCTAAGTTAGGGCACATGTGGGAAACTATGGTGGACTTGCCTAAGGGAGTTATCACCTTTAGGCTCTGATTACTTCTTTCTACTTTAAGTTTGAAGGTATGTACACATGCTGTTGAAATAAAAGAGTGCGAGACTCCAATATCGAAAAGAATTATGATTGGTACGCTATTTAATGTACCCATACCTGTAAGATTTTCAGCGTTTTTCTTAGGTTACTTTTGGGCTAAAGGAAATGCCCTCTGATACTGGGGTTGCGACTGCTGAAGCTGGGGTGTCTATTGTAAACGAGCTTGCTTTTGTGAACATCCACTTATAGCTTTCATTTGTTGTACTTGCTTTGGAGGATTCTGCTTTCTTTTGGCCCCAGATAACTTTTTTTTGTTTGGGCAATTGTTAGAATAATGACCTACTTGGCCATAAGTATACCAACTATTGTTGCCCCATTTGCAAACTCCCGTATGTGCTCTATTGCATCTAAGGCATAGAGACACTCTAGGTGGATTCGGGAAAGTCTGAGATAGACCTTGGGACGACGGTCGGAATTGACTTGGTGCAAACTGACTTAGCTTCTGCCATGATTTCTTGTTCGAAAACTCTCTTGTTTCCCACTTTCTTTTCCCCTTAAAATTTTGATTTGGAAGCATCAATTTCGTGGGGTTTTAATCTGGGATGGTGTTGGATTTGGATAGGTTGTCATCTTTCTAGTTACATTTCTAGTTCCATATCTAGGGCTCGATTGAACGTCTCAACATACGACAACGATGGTTGGCTTGCTAAAATAATCCTGATTTTTTAACGTAGCCCTAAACAAAATAACTCGGCCATTTTCTCGTCTGTCTTGATTCTATAAGGAGCATATCGAGCTAGGTCACAAAATTCGATCATATTCAGCTACAGACTTCTTTCCTTGCTTTAGATTAGTGAACTCTATTTCTTTCTGCTTTCGATAACTTTGTGGAATATACTTTGCAAACAATTCATCTTTAAATTGTTCCCAAGTAAAACTTTCCAACTGCTCTTGTGTGAAAGTTTATGGCGAGATTTCACCAGAAATTAGCAAGACCCTTTAACTGAAAAGAGATGCACAAAAGGGATTCTTGATCAGAGCATTCCAAAAATTTTAAAGATTCGCTCCATAGTGCGAACCCATTCTTCTGCCTCCGCAGGACTACCTGTTCCACTAAATGAAGGAGAGTTTTGACGGAGAAAGAGTTCAACAATCTTTCGGTTTGACTGGGGAGGTGTAAATGCAGATGAATGTTGAGAAGTATTTTCACTTTCACGCTCTTCTTCTTCAGGTGTAGGGATATGGCGTTTAGGTGGCATACTGCATTGTAAATAAATGAGAACCAAATATGCAGTATGTATACAATTAGTTAAAGGAAAGCGGGAAATATCACATTTAACAAATACGGTCATATATCAAAGAATTCTCACATATGTTTAAAGAATAAACTCAAATAAGAAAATAACACAATTTAAGCATCACAAGTTTTAAGTTTTCATATCAAGGGAAAATTGCCCCTTTGAGGACTTTCGACAAAAGGGAAAATTTGCCACAACAAAAATTGGGCATATAGTGAGGCTCCGGCTTATCTATTTTGCACCATACCAAACTATATTATATTTTGATGCATCTCTAACTATTTACATCATTACTACTAATATACATATTTACATATGTACATCACTGTACTTTCACTTTTGTTCATTTCTCGTGTTAAATATTCCCTTGCTATCCACTAATCTATCGTTCGTGGCGATCCAGCATCACTAAATTTTGCTCATCTTCAACATCGAACCTACTATTTCCGTCACTATCTACTGCTTTATCAAATTTTGATGGCTCATCAATGTTCTCAGACTCTGACACTTTCTCAATGCAGTTAGACTCTGGTGGTGGTCCTCCAAAAGGACGGCCAGTGAATGAGTATAATGGTTCTATTTCAGGACATAGGATGTAAGGATCTGTGATGAAAGGCATCTGGCTAATCTGGAGGGGCTACTGCTGATTAGTGCCAATAGTTGGCAAAAACTTCGGCTCCCACTTGAAGGATCTCATGACACCTAGTAGTCTAGAAGGTCCAGCTTCTGACTTCACTGAAAGAGATGAAGGTGGAGTCTGAAGTGAATTGTTGATTTCTCATTCACTATATTTTGTTATCAAATAGGAATGGATAAATTTCTTATTAGAAAATCATCAACTACAAATGAGGAGACAAGTCGAGGAGAAAAGGCGTGTCGAGAACAAGTGCGTGTCTCTTCAAAGAAACCCCGAGTTGAGATCAATTTGGATAATCTCCCATCGGACCGGGTTTAAGGATAAAGATTTGACTATGATCCTAATGATCGAGATAAAGTAAGAAGAAGTTATTTGCGAAAGGGCCTTGTCGACCTCATGATCACAACTTTCCACAAAGAATGTTTGGTAAGTTTTCAAGAAGATTTTGTCCATCTTGGTTCGATGAATTTGAAATTGGTTGGAGTATAAGCGCGAGATAAGGATCTGCATTTTGTTTATGTTGCTACTTATTTCGTCGGATTTGGGAAAACAAGTTGGCGGAGATTCATTCACTACGGTTGGATTTAGTAATTGGAAAAAGAAGGAGTTGTTTACTAAACATGTGGGGAGTTCTAATAGCGTACATAATCAAGCTTGGCAAAAATGTGTCGATTTGATGAAACAAAGTCAACACATTGAAGTTGCTATTTGTAGCAATCACGAGCAAACTCGTAACCTTTATAGAGCTAGATTAACGCTTGATTGATTGCATTAGATATTTGCTACATGAGGCCTCATTTTCGAGGACATGATGAATCTGAAAGTTCCTTCAATCAAGGTAATTTCCTTGAACTTCAAATTTCTGCAAATCATAATGAAGAGATAAAGAGTGTTGTGTTAAAAATGCTCGAGAGAATAATCAATTAACTTCTCCAGATATTCAAAAGGATATTGTGCATATTCTTGCTCTTGAGACTACTTATGCTATAGTGAAAGAACTTGGAGATGATTTTTTGCCATATTAGTTGATGAATCTCGTGATATATCGGATAAAGAACAAATGGTTTGTTGTGTTACGTTATGTGAATTCAAATGGTTTTGTTGTGGAGCGTTTTCTTGGAATCGTTCATGTTGGTGATCTTCTTCTATGTCACTCAAGAAAGCTATTGAATCACTTCTCTCAAATTTTGGATTGAGCATAGCTAGAATCGGAGGCGAGGATATGATGGTGCAAGTAATATGCGAGGAGAATTGATGGACTTAAAGTTTAGTTTTGAAAGATAATCCTTGTCTTCTATGTTCCTTTGTTTTGCACATCGACTTCAACTTACTATTGTTGCGATGAGCAAAAATCATCTCAAGTTGCTTCTCTTTTAACTTGATAGCCATCGTAGTTAAAGTTGTTGGGGTTCTTGTAAGAGGCAAGATATATTTAGAGAGAAGCAAATGGTTGAAGTTAAGTGCACTTGGAAATGAAGAAATTTGTAGTGGTCGTGGTTTAAATCAGGAAACTAGGCTCAAAAAAGCAGGTGATACTCGTTGGGGTTCCCATTATGGCACATTGATGAGCTTGATTGCAAGTTTTTCTATTGTTAATGATGTTCTGGATTATGTAGTTGAAGATGGATATCACTCGAACAAAAAGTGAAGCGGCAGTCTTGTAGAGTCTTTGGGAACATTTGATTTTGCTTTTACTTTGCACTAATGAAGAATATATTAGGTATAACAAATGAGCTCTCCCAGCATTTTGCGAAAAAGAATCGAGATATTGCGAATGCAATTGTACAAGTTAAAGTCTCAAAGAAAAGGCGCAGAGATGAGAGATAATGGGTGGGATGATTTCTTGAATGAAGTGGTGATGTTTTGTAATCATCATGATATTGAAATTCGAGCATGGATGATTTTCATGTTCTCAGCGTGAATCAAAGCGTAAAGCTCAAGCGTTACCAATTTACACTACTACCGGGTAAGTGTATTGTATGAAGTGTTGGATATGCAACTTGAGAGCTCAATGATCGATTCACGAAGCAAACACCGATTTACTTCTTTGCATGGAATGTCTTTCTCCAAATGATAATTTTTGGTTTTGATAAAGTGAAACTATTGCATTTTGCAAAGTTTTATCCATATCCAGGGGCTGGCTCATCCTGGTTGGAACCTCAGGTGAAGAATCATATGGAATAGCCTGAAGTGGCAATGGATCCAATAGAGAAGCAAATGGCTGGTAATACAAGTCCATGTCAATAATGGGCATCTCAGGATCTAGGTCAGAGAAATCAGAAGCTACAAAAGAAAGATCAATATCAGGAAGAGTCATCTGGGATTCTGGAACAATCGGATCAAGATTTGGAGGAACAGTGGCATCCTCAAGCTCAATATGAGTAGGTTTTTCAACAACTGAATCCAATAAATCAGAGGCAAAAGTCTCATCAATCTCCGACTGAGGGTCATCATCAAAGGTAGAGACATCTGATGTCAGAATATAATATACTGCTAGGATAAAATCACCCAAATGAGGGTAAGAACTGGGAGGTGGACTCTGAGTGGGTCGATATGTCTACTGATAACCTCAACAAATCCATGGAAATCAATCGGTTCAAGAGCTCCTAGGTTATCGACAATAAAGTCTAATGCAACAGAAGCAGTCCATCCTTGCCAATCAATCGGCAAAACATGTACTAGCTGAAGTATACCATCTAACTCAGTCACTCCTAGCCTTCGGACCTGCCATCACATACTCTGAAATTGCTCCAGAAACTCTACCAGATTCAGCTGTTCTCTTATTCTGAGTTGGTTGAATCTACCAGTTCTTCCTATCGTCGTAGGTCTAAGTGTTGTACTCTTCCGTAGCATAGTAACAGTCATCGCCATCCTAAAAAGATATAATTTATATACTTATAAAATGATCTCATCTGTAATACTTCTCTGTACTTCTCAAGATTCAACTCAACTTCTCACATATTATAACAATTTAACACATAATTCAAATGCATTTTCTAACCATGTTTCTGAATATAACTACTCACATAAACTTCTACTATTTTATTCTACCAGTATAAATAATATTGGTTATAGTATAAAAATACAGTATGTAACACTGATAATGTAAATAAATTTTATTTAATTGCTAATACTTATATAATTTATTTTCCTTTCTTTAAGGAAATAATAATATGAAAATTACCACTCTTTTATTAATAAGATTATGAACTTTAAAATATGACATTTACAATAACATAACTTGAAATTGCTATTGTTATAACATTTCTTTGATCATTAAGATCAAAAGAGTCAATCTATATAATAATTCGAATTTCTAAAATTAATTCTTCTATTTTCAAATTCTAGAATTTTTTTTCATTCACATTTTATTTCACTAGTTGTAATCAAATATTTTCTATCTTAATCACTTCTATTTTCTTTCTTTTTAAGGATACAGGGCTTGACTCGGTTGACTGACCTAGCCCTACGAGCTTTGTGAGATCTGGTCAGAAATGGGCTTATCTAACTTGTTTGATTGGACTGAGTAATCAGACTATACGAAGTTCATCCTCTACAGTTTGTCCTCACTATCTAGTTAGAGTTTTTCTAGTTAAAGAGTAATTAGTGCATCTGAATATTTGATACGAGATTGTGTGGGTTTAACTGTAATGGCATTATTGCGTATATCTAAGAGAACATAAACAATTGGATCGCACAATGATCATGTTGTTGTATATGAGGTGACGGGGTTGTATGATTGCGGTATGTGTGAGGAGAAAGCACAAGCTAACCGATCATTGGGTAGCAGCTTGCCTTGCCGGCGTGACAACCCATGTGATAAGATCGACTAGTAAGTGCATCGCATAAGTATCATATGCGAAGAGGATGTTGAGTGGTCTGGAATGTTAGCGTGATCGGGTTGGCATGATCGAAATTCATGTTTGGTTTGTTTAGCTGCCTACTACAGATGTGTCTGACTTGTATGGCATGACTTTATCCATCCTCATAAGTATAGTGTTGGGTTGGTATGGGGGGTAAAGCATGACCCTACCTCTCCTCATAAATATAGTGTCGGGTTAGTATGGTAGGTAAGGCATGACCCTACCCTTCCCTTCCAAATATAATGTCAGGTTGGTTGGTAGGTATGACATATATTTCCTTCCCTCATAAATGTAGTGTTGGGTTGGTATGATAGGTAAGGCATGACCTTACCATTTTTCCATATGTAATGTCGGGTTGGTTGGTAGGTATGCCATTTCCTCCCCTCATAAATGTAGTATTGGATTGGTATGGAAGGTAAGGCGTGACCTTACCCATTCTTCCCAATGTAGTATTGGGTTGGTTGGTAGGTATGACATTTCCTCCCCTCATAAATATAGTGTTGGGTTGGTATGGTAGGTAAGGCATGACCTTACCTTTTTCCCCAATGCAGTGTCGGTATGACCTTTCCTTACATGCATCCTTGGCCACTTAGTTTGTTTGATCTTTGAGCCATCAATATAGTTGGATATTTATTAGTAAAGAGCATTAAATGAAAAGGGTATATAATAGAAACTCGTCAGTGATTATTTGGGAAAAAAAATCTGATGATCATTCATTAATTTCAATAATAAGCAATAAATTTTTGTAATTGAATCAATTGGCTTTATTTTTAATGTACCTGCAATACTATTTTTACTATTTTTATTGGCTGGATTGAGTTGTGAATGGAAAAATACCTATTTTTCAATCAAATAAAACATCTCTATTACGGGCAAAGAAGGGTTAGGAGAAAAGAAGGGTCTGCACAAAACACACATACACATGATTTTGGATATGAACTTCTTGCTTTTATATGTCCTATGAGGCTCTGTTTCTCCAGATGTTAAGTAAAATATGTGGGACCCATTGATAATATAGAACCATTTTTCATCAATATGCACTGTGTTGTGCATATTCTTGACCTTGATCATGTTGAGTATTCTAACTAATTCTAATGCTTCGAGTGAGACTCTCATGCTTAACAACTTGTTTGGAGCTGTTAAATCAGGCTTTATGGCTGATGTATAAGCCCTAATCATCAATGATTACACCCATCTCCCTATTGTGCTCTTACTTATGTCTGAATCCACTATCATTTTCCTTATGGTGCCTCTTTTGTTATATTTCGGATTCGAGCGTAACGTGCGGTCAAGGTTTTTTCAGAAAAAATTCTCACTGACAAGATGGATTACTTCTCCTTTTTTGTTGTTGAATCTTTACAGCTCCTCACAACTTGGATACCATCTGTCTCGAGATGAAGAACTTTTGTTGAGCTTCCAAAAGCTTGCCTTGAGATGGTTTGGCACCAATGCATGACTTAAGAATGAATTGGACTACTTTATTTCTTTTTTTTCTGTAGAAAGATCCGTGTTCACCATGTTTTTGTTGGCTATTTTTTGTTTTTGAAGTAGTGTGTTTGCTGAAGTAGTTCATCATATTTATTGATTAGTTGGACCACATTTGATTTGAATTTCAGGTGGCAAACTTAAATTTTTCCTTATGAAATTTAAGAAGGCAAAACTACCTTTTCAATGTGTATTGTTGGCGTCGAAATTTTCGGCCCCAAAAAATTTCAATAAATTTTTGGTTATTCTGATTCATTGTTTGTGTTGTGTTTCAATTTTTGTCATCGTTTATTTAATTGGTTTTTCCAACAAAAAATAGAAAAAAAATTAATTTGAATTAAAAATCTAACATAAAAAATATAAATAAATTATTTTATAAAAAAATTTGCATATAAAATTATTTAAAAAACTTATTATAAATATATCACTAATTCAATACAATTACTAACACCCTTAAAATATTAATCTAAAGCTTCTTAAATCCCATACCCAAAAGTTTTGCCTCAAGATCGTTGGGACGGAGGGAAAATAACCTAAAGTAATGAATGTCGTGTCGCCAAATCATAGATTATAGAATAGAATGAATTCACCCTATGAGCAATCTCTTTTTTTAACCCCAAGGTCCCCTTATGTGGAAGTTAGTGGGGTAAGAATATGGGAGTTGTCATCTTTTTTCAAGATGAAAGTTGTAAACTTTAATCACATTTTTAGGATGTTTTTGGCATCACATAAAATAACCTCGTAAGACCAACAAATGCTTAAATACACTGTCCACTTGCTAGATGCAAGCCATAAATGCATTATTTTGATCCAAATTATTGTGGGGACAATTATTCCATTAAATTCTGGATAAATTCGATCATACATACGATCATATATTAATAGAGAATAGTTGAAATAAAAATACTTCTTATTTAAATAATTTAAAATTAATGTAAAAATTGATCTTTATATATTTACAATTGTTATAAAAAGAAATATTATTATAATATTTACAAAAATATTGTCATAAAAGAAATATTATTGTACATATAAAGAAGAGGTAATCCCATCAAACATCCAAATCCATAATACACATGTAAAACCTAACCCAAATCATAAGAACATGCAAGATCTACCCATTTAATACATGAAAGACCAAATTACCCTTCAAATAACCATTAATTCATGCCTTATATTGTTATTATCCATAACACATCCATACATGGAGATAAAACATATTTAACAATCAGGCACAACATGCTTCCATATATCAAATTAAAAATAATCAACCAAGTTTTCGCCATAATACCTGTTTGACCATAATGCTATGGGACTCATTCGGTCGCTGGTTTTTTACGGGCTTCTGAGCTCCTCTTGAGCTTCTACCAACCACACGATCACAATCAGTGGACTCCTACCTTGAACCTTCTTTGACAACACTCAGCACAGCCCTCGCATTTTTCAATTCGGGGCGTCGGGTACTTGGCGATTTCTATGGAAGATTATTTTAAAAAAACACCGGAATAGTCGGCGAAAACCTTCAACTTTTATTGAGGAATTAGGAAATATTTAATACATATGTATATCTCCTTTTGGGAGGAGACAAACTCTTTTAGCTACCTATGGTAGCTTGGTGCTCTCCACACATACAAACTAAAACTTAAAAATAAAAAGGAAAATTTGAAAAAGAAACTATTACAGAGAATTATTTTCTTTGTTTTGAAGGAAACTTGGATGATGGTCGATGATCTGAGCTTCCCTCATCTCTTCTTTAAATAGAGGTTTGATTCTCTTTGTAATGTCTTGAATTATTGCATCAGATTCTTTTCTCCGAGATAACTAGTTCGCATGTGATAGCGGGCCCATGCCTTTCGCCGATGCTTCATCCTATTTTAAGATAGATACGATCGGTATTATGGATTATCGTTCGGTCTTTTGCTTCTTCATGCTGATAGGCCACCTTTTCAATAATGGCTCTCTATGTGCTCCACTTTCTTCTACCGACACTTTTTTCATTGCGTGAAGGTAGAGTAATCACTCATTTTCCACTATATTTTTCTTAGTGGGAATCTTCTTGTTGATATACTGATACAATCCTCGCTGGTATAAAGATCTAATGACACGCGAACGGAAGATTTATCTTGAAACGATGGAATATCCCAAAACCTCTGAATCTAACACAAGAAGTGATATAGGTCAGTATGTCGCCTATACCCCAACGTGAAGTTGACGCAACAACTCGGAGATGATGAATGACACACAAACGAGGGATGAATGTCTCGTTGATACGTCGATAAATGAATTACTTGGCAAATCTTAAGAAATTCGAAGAGCTAATGAAGAGAGAATAAAACTCATATACATTGAAAATCAAAAGCTGAATATTTTCATATGCTTATAAGACATTATATAGGCTGAAAATTGAACTATAATCCTTATAAAAAAAAGGACTCTAATCCTTATCAAAGAATGAAACAAATCCTAGAAGGACTCTAGATAATCAAGCCTAAAAATGCTGCGAAAATCTTGATAAAAAACGTGGCCCATATGCCACATAATAAGATGCTAAAAGTCTTCAAAATCAAGCTCATTCGTCAAAATTAAATTGACCGCTCGTGGGCTGGTTGGACCACCATCTCCAATGGGCTTCTTGGACAATTCTTGAACCAACGAAACTCGGACTCCATCATATACCCACTCATGTCGTTTTCTTTTCGGTGGGTAATCTTCAGCCTTAGAGTCACAGGACTCTATTTTCCTTGTCGGCCACCTTATTTTTTTGGATGTGCCCGAGATGTTCTTTTCGAGGAATCCTATACTCCTCATGCTCGTCTGCCCGAAATTTCTTCTTGTCTTGTTTCGACAAGAATTCTTTTTTGAACTTTGGCTCCTTCTGGTTTAGACATCTATACAGACTCTTGACGTCCAATGCTCAAAGTAAGCCATGTTGCAAAACTTACGATGAGTCTCCTTGTAACACCCTAAATTCATAATTTAAAAATACTATATTTTTCTTAAATAGATAAAGAGGAAACATATCAAAGTGATTTTTTTAATAAAATATTTAAATAACATATATAAAATCTATCAAATAAAATTTACCAAATAATAAGTCCAACAAACTCAAGTCTAACTTTGCACGATAGAATTGACATCAATCAATGACACAAAGCAAACTACGTAAGACCTAATAGCATAAGATAAGTTGGAGCTCTAATAACTCAAATCCAACAACGATAATAAAGAAAAATAAATTAAACAAAATAGCACAAGTCTTGGAAGGAACTAAAAGAGACATAACACCACTAGACACACCCATACCGCCAAGCCGCTCCATGATCACTGACCTGAAAACATTTTAGATAAATGGGGTGAGCACAAAAACGTACTCAGTGGTGGGGAACAATGAATATCATTATTTTTGTCCAAACGTGTATACATCGCATGAAAGTAATAGTCAATCATATTCAGCCTCACCGACAATGTCCACTTGCATACACACCGCATGCAATCATATCTAGTCTCACCTGCATAGAAATCCTGCCTCACCGGCATATGATATATACGTAGCCAATGACTCACTGTCATAGATCAGCCTCATCGGCTTAAAATCCTGTCTCACTGGCATAAGATATATACGTAGTCAATGACTCACCGTCACGACTCAACTTCACCGGCTTAAAATCCTACCTCACCGGCATAGGATGTACACGTAGCCAATGACTCACCGTTAATACTCAGCCTCACCGGCTTAAAATCTTGCCTCACCGGCATATGATATATACGTAGTCAATGACTCACCGACACGACTCAACCTCACCCGCTTTAAATTCTTCCTCACCGACATAGGATGTATACGTAGCCAATGACTCACCGTTAAGGTTCGGCCCCACTGGCTTAATATCCTGCCTCACCGGCATAGGATTTATATCGTAGCCCATGACTCACCGTCAAGGCTTTCCACTTGCATACTCACCGCATGCAATAAATATCGTATCACAAACAAAACCACGATATACACGTTGGACATAAAAGAATATTTCTCAAACCAATTTCATTTTCATAATAAATAAACATGCTTTATTCTACGTGTCAATATGAAATTCCAAAACATGTTTTAGCGAGTTAAAGATGATTTCACGCATAATAAATATGTTTATTCCAAATCACATATTTGTAAGTTAAAGAAGATTTGACCCACCTTGTTTTATCGAGCACACCAAATCCAAATCAATCAATTTTGGGACGAGGGTCCTAGTTGCCGCACCTAGTTAAATAAAATACATTAAATTTTATAAGGGTCCATAAAGGAATCCTAAATGCAATTTCTTATAGAATTAAATATTATTACAAAATCAAAGGACCAAATTATTTAAAAATTTATCATAAAGGTACTATTCTTGAGAAACTTTAGGATCAAAATATTAACTAAAAGGAGAAAAAATATCATTTATGAGACTAGATAAGAAGAATTTGATTTGAAACTAACAAACGAGCTATACGATTGACGTTGATAAGTAGCTTATTAGGAAACTTAATTCAAATCATGAATCTTATATTTAAACCAATCAATATTAATAAATTAATACAGTATTAAATTCACTACATATATAAATCAAAACATTATTTTTCCAGATCATAGTATCAAACAACTATGTAATTTACTAAAATAGGTATAACTATATTATAAGAGTAATTAAAAGTAATATATTATATATAAATAATTAAAAACATTGTAATTGGCTATAAATGAAACAATTTAATAGAACCATACTTAATAAAAGAAGTAATTCAGTACCCAACTTTTTTTTTTGAACTGACTTAGAGAGCCTATTAACCAAAATCAACTCTACACTTATTATGGAAAACATTTGTATAAATAAAAAATAAAAGCAATACCTAAGGCAGCCATTACTCAAAATCCTAAACCAAACGTAAATAATAATATAATAACAACAATAATGATAATAGTTACATGAATAATAAAAGAGAAAATCTTATATCTCACAATCATGTCTCATTCTCTTAACTTTCCGATGGAAACATAGTTTGACTCAAAATTCTTATCTGTAACACTTCATTTTATATTATATATTTATACAAGAAAATTCATGGAATATCTTGAGTTTTAAAAAATCAAAACTTACCAAAAGTCAACTTGAATTTAATTGCTTCCGCCGCATGACGCTTTTTGCTAACTCTTTTTTTTTTCTTTGAGTGTCTATGTACATATATATGTATAATGTAGAAGATGGGTTTAGAAGTTATAACCCTAAAGATATCCTAATCCTATTAGAACTCATGTTAATTAAATCTTAATCCTAGATAAATATAAAATGAAACTTGGGCTCGACAAAATAATACTTTACAAAGCGCAATTTAAGCATAAATAATATGATTTGACGATTATGTAAGCCCAAAACTTATTTTATTACTTAACCCATATTATTTTTTTTTTATTTTTGTAAAGTCAAATTTGAAGGCCCAAAAAAATAAATTATGAAGTTCGTTTTCTAGCTAGGGGCGTAGGTACGAACTCCCTCAAGTCCAACACAAAATCGAGCATGACAAATATTCGCAAATCAAACGTAAATTATTTAAAATTTAAAATTTAAAGCAAATTAAATCAAGCAAAAAGTGGGGCATTACAACCCTACCCACTTAATAAAAATTTCGTCCTCGAAATTTGACTTACCAGGTGCTATTAGGGATGAGTACTTAGCTAGAATTTCATCCTCACGCTTCTAAGACACTTCCTCGGGGCAAGTGTCCCGTCATGTAGAACTGTAAATCCCCTTGGATCATCAGACACTTTTTTAGCTTGCATATTTTGTACGAACTCATCATTCTTTTGAGCATCTCTAATTCTATCTCGCAACATCGGACGTACTACCAAAACTGAAATTATAGCATCTGCCTCTTTAGGTGTGGTCACTACTTCAAGACTCAATCTTTCAAAATCTTTTACCAACTCCTCTTGTTGAGTTAACCTTCTTACAGGATTTGTATCCATCCTTTTGCTAAGTGCATCTGCCACCACATTTGCTTTTCCAGGGTGGTATAAAATCTTACTATCATAGTCCTTAACCAACTCCAACCACCTTCGTTGTCTCATGTTTAGCTCTTTTTGCATGAAAAAGTATTTCAAACTCTTGTGGTCAGTATAAATCTCACACTTACCCCTATAAAGGTAATGTATCCAAATCTTCAAATCATGAACTACTGCTGCCAATTCCAAATCGTGTGTAGGATAATTTAGTTCATGTGGCTTCAACTGCCTAGATGCATAAGCCACCACTTTTTCTTCTTGCATTAGCACACATCCTAAACCCTATTTCTACGAGTCACTATAGATTATGTATCCCTTAGAACTATCGGGGATAGTCAAGACTGGAGCTTTTACCAACTTCTTTTTATTATTTTGAAAGCTTCTTTCATACTTATTCGTCCACTCAAACGGTATTCCTTTCCGTGTCAACTGAGTGAGTGGTCCTAAATTTTTGAAAAATATTCGATAAATTTTCTATAATATCCCGCCAGTCCGAGAAAACTTAGTATCTCCGCGGTGTTTGTTGGCACTTTCCAATTACTTACTGCCTCAACTTTTTTCGGATCCACTTCAATTCCTTATGATGTCACCACTTGTCCAAGAAATCCAATCCGGTTCAGCCAAAACTCACATTTTGTAAACTTGGCATACAACTTTTCTTTCCTTAGTATCTCCAAGACTGTGCGCAGATGTAACTCGTGCTCTTCTCGATCTTTAGAGTATATCAAGATGTCATCAATGAAGACGATCACGAACTTATCCAAGTATGGATGAAACACCCTATTCATCAAATCCATAAAAACTGCAGGGGCATTGGACAATCCAAAAGGCATTACCACAAACTCATAGTGACCATATCTTGTCCTAAAAGCCGTCTTTGGAATATCACCCTCCTTCACTTTCAATTGATGATATCCAGATCGTAGATATATTTTTGAGAAAACTCCTGTACCTTGTAGTTGATTGAAGAGGTCTTTAATTCTCGGTAGAGGGTACTTGTTCTTTATTGTAAGTTGATTCAGGTCTCGATAATCGATAGACATCCTCATGCTACCATCTTTCTTTTTTACAAACAATACTAGTGCTCCCCATGGTGAAACACTCGGTCGAATATACCTTTTATCCAATAATTCTTGTAACTGTGCCTTCAACTCTTCTAACTCCTTTTGTGTCATTCAGTATGGAGCCTTAGAAACTGGTGCTGCTCCGGGCACAAGGTCAATTGTAAACTCCACTTGTCGGTTCGATGGTAAACCTGGTATTTCTTCAGGAAACACATCGACAAAATCTCGAACCACTTCCACATCCTCTACTGTTGTCTCCGTCGGTGTTGACCCAATACATTTACCAAGAATCCTTCACACTTTCCTTTTCTTAACATCTTCACTGTTTCCATTGCAGATATTATCTTCTGTGGTTTTCCAACCCTTGCTCCGTAGAATCTAAACTCATTCTCTTCCAGTCTTTGAAAAATCACTTCTCTCTCATTGCACCTTATAGTGGCCTAATTGCTACTTAACCAGTCCATCCCCAAGATCAAATCAAAATCACGCATCTCTAAAGCATAAAGATCCGCCTCTAATGTTTTTCCTCCCAACACGATTTTCACACTTCGTGCCATCTTGTTAGTTCTTAGAGTTTCTCCTGAGAGAATCCTAACATCAAGGGCTAGGTTCTCTACTTCTACAGTTATTCTTGTTTTCTCACATAGCCCAATAGATATAAAAGAATGCGATGCTCCAGAATTGAATAAGGCTAAAACAGGTAATCCAGAAACGATAACCATACCTGACATAGTACCACTCCCTCCACCGACCTCCTGCCGAGTGAATACATATAGTCGAGCATTACCTCCTTGCTTCTGCTCACTTCTTTCATTCTTTGGACAGTTGTTAGCATAATGTCCCGACTCGTGGCAGATATAACATACTCCGACTTGTCCAAAACATCTTCCAAAGTGTGCCGCTTGCACTGCTGACACATGGCATCTGCGTCGATGTATTAGGAACATGCTGAGTGTTAATCATTATCCCCTTCTTATAGGGAACATTGTTGTTTCCGGTTTTGGTTGTCTCACTTTCTCTTTATTGGATGATCCATATTTCTTGTATTCTTATCCACTTCGAGTCTAGCCACCACTTCATGCGCTCTTCTCACAGCAACCCCATAACTTTCAATCTCGTGAACTGCAAGGATGCCCCGTATCTCAGGTTTAAGCCCACGAAGAAAATGATCAGCCTTTCGGTCATCAGTATCGACTAGTCGTGTAGCATAACGAACAAGTTTATTGAACTTCCACTCGTATTCAGTCACAGTCATATCGCCCTGCTTCAAGTCAAGGAACTCCGTTTGTTTTTTATTACGGTAGGAACGTGGAAAGTATTTCTCCATAACTACTTCTTTGAACCTTTCCCATGTTAGGTTCTGATGCTCCACCTCGGTCAAACCATTTTTATAAGACTTCCACCAGTGACCTGCATCTTCACTGAATTGGAAGACCGCGTACGACACCTTGTGGGCATCAGTACACTCTATGTGCTTAAAATTTCTCTCGAGCTCCATTATCCATTCTTCTAAAATCAGAGGTCCATTCCTACTATCGAACCTCGACGGTGTGTATCGATGAAATTGCTCAATCATTCGGCTAGTAGTCGGCAACGGTGGTGCATTATTTTATAGAGCAGGCGCTGCATGAGGTTGGCGCGGTGTGAGTTCTTGTGGTGCGACAACCAGTGTTTTCACCAAATTCCTAGCCCGTTGGTCATTATTGGGGTTGCGTTGGGTTCCACGGGCCATTTCCTATAAAATTAAATTTCACTTTATGAGCTTAATATTCCCAACTTAACCAACAAGCTACAAAGTTCTCTACGACGCCTAGAGTGGGATTCCAAGTACGTTGCCAGAATCGAACTACAACAAGTGCATGCTCATAAATTGGAGGTATATTATTGTTATTCTCCATCTAACCTACATAGGTGAGGCCTAATAATCAAGCAACTAAGTTCTTTCTAGTTTCAAGGACACAAATAAGTAAAAATTTCAATCAACTCATGCTTAAGTTCAACAATAATTTTCACAAAAAGGATGCACAACTCTCACATAATGTCACATACAAATCTCCACCACATTTCATTATATTTGAGAGATAATCTTAACTAATAAGTGCTCACCAAAATACTTTATCATATCAAAACAACGTAAATTACCCCGATCAGGAGCGCGTGCCGGGAATGGATGGTGCCCTTTGTCATAACAACATCATATAACAAATTATTCAAAATTTTAAAGTCTACAGAAATGTAGACCCGCTCTGATGCCACTAAATGTAACACCCTAAATTCATAATTTAAAAATACTATATTTTTCTTAAATATCTAAAGCGAAAACATGTCAAAGTGATTTTTTTAATAAAATATTTAAATAACATATATAAAATCTCTCAAATAAAATTTACCAAATAATAAGTCCAACAAACTCAAGTCTAACTTTGCACGATAAAACTGACGTCAATCAATGACCCAAAGCAAACTACGTAAGACCTAATAGCATGAGATAAGTTGGAGTTCTAATAACTCAAATCCAACAATGATAATAAAGAAAAATAAATTAAACAAAATAGCACAAGTCTTGGAAAGAACTAAAAGAGACATAACACCAATAGGAACACCTATACCGCCACGCCGCTCCATATCACTGACTTGAAAATATTTTAGATAAAGGGGGTGAGCACAAAAATATACTAAGTGGTGGGGAACAAGGAATATCATTATTTTTATCCAAACGTGTATACATCCCATGAAAGTAATAGTCAATCATATTCAGCCTCACCGGCAATATCCACTTGCATACTCACCGCATGCAATCATATCTAGCCTCACCGACATAGAAAACCCGTCTCACCGGCATAGGATATATATGTAGCCAATGACTCACCGTTAAGGCTCAGCCTCAACGGCTTAAAATCCTGCCTCACCAGCATAGGATATATACATAGTCAATGACTCACCGTCACGACTTAGCCTCAACGGCTTAAAATCCTTCCTCATCGGCATAGGATGTACACGTAGCCAATGACTCACCGTCAAGGCTCAGCCTCACCAGCTTAAAATCCTGCCTCACCGGCATAGGATATATACATAGTCATGACTCACCGTCAAGACTCAGTCTCACCGGCTTAAAATCCTGCCTCACTAGCATAGGATGTACACGTAGCCAATGACTCACCGTCAAGGCTCAGCCTCACCGGCTTAAAATCCTGCCTCACCGGCATAGGATATATACATAGTCAATGACTCACCATCACGACTCCGCCTTACCGGCTTAAAATCCTTCCTCACCGGCATAGGATGTACACGTAGCCAATGACTCACCATCAAGGCTCAGCCTCACCGGTTTAAAATCCTGCCTCACCGGCATAGGATATATACATAGTCATGACTCACTATCACACTCAACCTCACCGGCTTAAAATCCTTCTTCACCGGCATAGGATGTACACGTAGTCAATGACTCACCGTCAAGGCTCAATCTCACCGGCTTAATATCCTGCCTAACTGGCATAGGATGTACACGTAGTCAATGACTCACCGTCAAGGCTTTTCACTTGCATACTGACCGCATGCAATAAATATGGTATCACAAACAAAACCACGACATACACGTAGGACATAAAATAATATTTCTCAAACCAATTTCATTTTCACAATAAATAAACATGCTTTATTCTACGTGTTAATATGAAATTCCAAAACATGTTTTAGCGAGTTAAAGAAGATTTCACCCACAATAAATATGTTTATTTTCCAAATCACATATTTGTAAGTTAAAGAATATTTGACCCACCTTGTTTTGTCGAGCACAACAAATCCAAATCAATCAATTTTGGGACGAGGATCCTAGTTGCGCCGCACCTAGTTAAATAAAATACATTAAGTTTTATAAGGGTCCATAAAGAAATCCTAAATGCAATTTCTTAAAGAATTAAATATTATTACAAAATCAAAGGGCCAGATTATATAAAAATTTATCATAAAGGTACTATTCTTGAGAAACTTTAGGATCAAAATATCAACTAAAAGGAGAAAAAATATCATTTACGAGACTAGATAAGCAGAATTTGATTTGAAACTAACAAACGAGCTATACGGTTGACGTTGATCAGTAACTTATTAGGAAACTTAATTCGAATCATGAATCTTATATTTAAACCAATCAATATTAACAAATTAATACAATATTAAATTTCTATACTATACAGTCTATTCACTACATATATTAATCAAAACAGTATTTTTCTAGATCATAGTATCAAACAACTATGTAATTTATTAAAATAGGTATAACTATATTATAAGAGTAATTAAAAGTAATATATATATATAAATAATTAAAAACATGGCTATAAATGAAACAATTTAATCAAAGAGAACCAAACTTAATAAAAGAAGTAATTCAGTACCCAACTTTTTCTTTTTGAACTGACGTAGAGCCTATTAACCAAAATCAACTCTACACTTATTTTGGAAAACATTTGTATAAATAAAAAATAAAAGAATTACCTAAGGCAGCCATTACTCAAAATCCTAAACCAAACGTAAATAATAATATAATAACAACAATAATGATAATATTTAAATGAATAATAAAAGAGAAAATCTTATATCTCACAATCATGTCTCATTCTCTTAACTTTCAGGTGGAAACATAGTTTGACTCAAAATTCTTATCTGTAACACTTCATTTTATATTATATATATTCACGTATACAAGAAAATTCATGGGATATCTTGAGTTTTAAAAAATCAAAACTTACCAAAAGTCAACTTGAATTTAATTGCTTCCGCCGCACGACGCTTTTTTGCTAACTTTTTTTTTTCTTGTGTGTCGATGTACATATATATATAATGCAAAAGATGGGTTTAGAAGTTATAACCTGAAGATATCCTAATCCTATTAGAACTCTTGTTAATTAAATCTTAATTCGAGACAAATATAAAATGAAACTTGGGCTCTTAAGAATAAATAATATGATTTGATAATTATATAAGCCCAAAACTTATTTTATTACTTAACCCATATTTTTATTTTTTATTTTTGTAAAGTAATATTTGAAGGTGCAAAAAAATAAATTCTGAAGTTCGTTTTCTGGCTAGGGGGCGCTAGTACGGAATCCCTTAAGTCCAACACAAAATCGAGCATGACAAATATTCACAAATCAAACGTAAATTATTTAAAATTTAAAGAAAATTAAATCAAGCAAAAAGTGGGACTTACACTCCTTATTCGCTGCAATCTTGTTTTCCCAGAGTAGAGTCCTCTTCTTCTCGAAGAAACTCTCTTCGAAGCTTGTTGTTTTCCTGTCATAGTGTTTAACAGAAAAGTTCCATTCGTCGAATTCTAGTAGAACTTGAATGGAAACTTGACTTTATCCATCTCGGTAAGACAGACCCATAGACCGCATGTTCGCCTCATGGTAATCTGGTCCTTTGAGAACGTGGTGACCAATGATATTTCTGATGAAGGGGCCTTGATGTTGTTGGGGGCCATTGTATCGGATCTTCGTAGCCTGATGTAGTGGAAGGCTTCGTGACTTCCTTTTTAGATCGGTTCTGGAGCTGGACTAATGAAATACAGTTTCAAAACATCTTCTCTGCTGAGTCTTGGGTTATTCACCCAAGAATCATCCACCGCTTCTTGGATCCATTTTGATAGACCTTTTTATCTTGGTGAAAGCTGGCACGATAGTATACACTGAGGCGAGTGTCCCAAAGTCATACCATTACTTGACGTCCTGTGGATTGGCTTCAGTGGACATCCACATTCGGGGATATTTTCCCAAAATATCAACCCTGTTGTGATTAAGGTTAATACATTTTCTTGTCTGCAACTTCTCCCAATCGGACTGGTTTGTCTGTCATGTAGGAAAAATATCAACAATGTTAGTATCAACCTTAGATTTTCAGGTCATGGGCCTAAGGCTGATTTCTCCCTCTTTTACCCCAGAGGTGCGGGGTTGACACGGTGATTCAGGTTGTGACACCTGGTCATTATCTCTTTCTTAGACCGGTGATTCTGAAGAATCCACCAACTTAGAACTCGTGCTAAGGGTATTTGAATCCCTTGTTACAGGCATACCATCCTATACGAGAAATGACTCATTTTCCAGTCTAGAATTGGCAGTCCGAAGTAGTGGCTGGTGTATAACGGAGTGGAGCAAACTCGCGTTCCGTCTAAATACTTGGATTTGATGTGTGACATTAGTCACATCCCCGTCTTGAAACCTCCCTGCCTGTTTGGCATGAAGGACACAGTCATCCCAATCCCGTAGGAGCAGATCCAGGTTTTCTTGGAGTTACCTTTGGGCGATGATAATGGAGTCAATTTTCTTCGGCTCCATCTCTCGTCAGAAAATCTGCAAGAATATTTTCGTGAGATTTAAGAATGACAATATCATAAATATAATATTGGCATTCAACTTGTCATCTTAATAACCTACCATTTTTTTGTTTAGATTCAATCTTATTTACTAAAAAAGCTTTAATTTGAGTGTTATCAACTTTTAAAGTAGATTTCATCGCAAGTAAGAATATAGGCTATTTCTTAAAAGTCTGTCGAACTGCAAAGAACTCTTTTTTATTGATGTCCTTGCGCACAATATTTTCTTCGAGGAAGAGGCCGCTACAGTATCTGAATGTTTCTTTTCCAAGTGGGGTGATCTTTGTAAGCACTGCTGCCCACCAATGATCACTCGCATCCATGTCAGAACCAAGTCATCTTCGTCCTGTGGTATCGAAAGTTTAAGGAGGGTTTTGCAGACCTCATTTAACCTCTTCATCCCTTCTCGATGTTCATCTGTCCATATGAAGGAAATATCATTTTTTAGCAATGGACTAAAGACTTTCCTATACTTTGCAAGATCCTTGATAAACATTCCTACAAAATTAACAACTCCCAAAAAAACTTTGGAGCTGCTTCTTTTTCTTGAGATCTTATGGGAAGTTCTGCACCTTTTGCACGATATAATCTTGCGGAATGATTCCCGTCTCATTGATCTCAATACCCAAAAACTCTATCTTTCGGGTTGCGATGACTGTCTTTTTTCTCAGACAATACTAATCCTTTTTTTTACGAACATCTGCAAAGATCTCCGAATGCCTGACATGTTCATCCATATTTCTTGACGTTATAAGAATATCATCAATATAGAGAAACATGAATGAGAAATAATATTTAAAAAGATTATCCATCTTTCTCTGAATTATCTGGGGTGCATTGGCCAACCCCATTGGCATCATATTCCACACGTAGTACCCTTGTGGAGTAAAAAAAAAGCTGTAAACTTCTTACTCGTTTCTTCCATGCGAATCTAGTAGAAACCTGATTTGCAATTAAACTTGGAGATAACCTTAGCATTCCTAATGCAACTGATAAGGTCTTCTCTATTCGGGATAAAATATCCGTCAAACTCCAGAATGTGATTTATACCTTTATAATTAATAACCAATTTGTGTTTACCTCTTTTGATCTCACCATGATTCCTTACCAGAAATCTGGGACTGCTGTAGGGCGAGTGCCCTGGTTCAATCAACTTCAAATCAAGGTGTTCATTTATTATCTGCCTCATATCCTTCTGATCCACGAGGTTCATCAAGATAGTTCTGAATCTGACAAACTCGAATTTCTTATCTGGCTTAACCTTCAGACTAGCTTCGAGTTGGTTCTTGTTCCTCCATGCCAAAGGATCCTCGTTGTAACAACGAACGATTTTCCTCTTGACATCTTCAAGGGAAGCATGTGCTCATTCTCCAATATCTTGGCTAGATATTAGAGATGATTTGAGGATTTGGATCTCCTCATCATCAAGATCTTCGTACGATTCTGAAATCTTGCAACTCAGCAGTGCTTCATTGAATCATCTTTGATCCTTCATCTTTGGGTGTCAAAGTTTTCCTTCATCACTTGCTGTGAAATCTAATTGACATTTGTCGATTAAATATCCCTTACAGTCGCTGAACAATGATTTTGTGATCACAATTGGTTTGAACACCACCTTCTTTCATTATCCTACATAAATTTTTGAACATTTCAAGGAAATTGTTTCCGAACCGAATATCAGCTCCGGTAACATGGAAATAGATGGGTGGAGTCTGGACCTTGTACCAAGGTGTTTGACCTGCTCCGCCTATCAAAATTTCCGTCTGTCTTACTCCTTTGGATAAAAGCAAGATTTTCTTTGAGAAATCTCTTCCAGCAATCTGAGGTAGATTTTATTCCACTTCTATCTGAAAAACTCCTTTCTTTGTTGTGCAGATTCCTGCACCTGGATCGACATAGACAGTAAAATACTCTGTCTTGTACTTCTCGTATAACATCTAAATTGAGATGTATATTGAAAATGGACTTGTCATTCAATCAGCAGTTTTCTTCTGCTAATTGTCACCTTCATTCATTCAGTTGATATTCCCATGGCTTGCACCTATCGAGGAATTTACATCCTAGGATTAGGACCTCAACTTCTCGGCCGACCTTCCCTGTGATAATCATTTGAAAGCTTATGAAATCCTGGGTTCTTTCTTAATCGTTGGAGCCTGAATTCTTTAGATTGCATAACACCATGCAGGGGAAGTATATTTCTTCGTCTGCCGTGTTAAATCTTATGACAATTTCTCGCCATCCTTGTGGACATCCAATTTTGGCTGTAAATTTCATCGCATGTGGTTGAACGTCTCTGATAGATCTTCTTTCATACGATTGAGAAAAACTTCTTTCGTATGGTTGCGAGATAACTCTATCTAATCGGAATGACAATTTTGGGGCTCCAAATCTTTGACTATCACATACTAAAGTATCGGCTTTTTGCTGATTTGGATATTATCTTTCTTAGAGGTGAAAGTTCCACCCTATCTGGACAGCTAACTTTAGCTACCTTCTTCAAAATATCTGTATCTCGATAAACTTATTCCCCAAATATAACTTTGTATGATGGGAGTTTGAAAGAGCATAAGACACCTGATAATTGATGGAATAAGGTCTATTCCCTTTATCCATCAATTATTGCTTCTTGAAGTCCTGAAATAACGTCAGGGCTCTGCCGAATCCAGAATCTTTGATATTATACAAAATCTTCGGATGAAAGATTGCTATAATCTTTTTCGCACATAGATTCCCAGAGATGGTTCCCATTACCGAATCGGCATGATTCAGTATCCTTTTATTGCAGATTGCGATATCAATCGATGAATCAATACCCAAATAGATCGTCGATTTGATCACCAACTGGATTGCTCCAATATGAATCAATTCCATCGTATTAGCAATTTATGGATTCATACTTTGAAGATCTTCCCTGTTATCACTGGCTGGTATCAGTTGCATCTCTACTTGATTCTAGTAAAATGAGATGGAATGGACATCTCTCGCCTGGCTACTCTATAGAAGACGTTGTGCCTCCTTTTGACTAGACTCAAGTTCCCTAGAATATGGTCTATATTTCCATCTGTTAAAAATCCTTGATACTTTTGTAGACTCAGGGTTTTGTTCATAATCATGTTCATCATTGTTTGTGACATGATAGTTCAGCAAGTATTACCTAGCTCATCTTGACGCTCCTGATGGCGCACCTCACCTTCAATCGGATCATGATTCTGAAGACTCATCCGATTCTTCTTCTTATATACTCTCGTCTGAGGGTATATCTTCGAACTGGTATACTTGTGCCAATTCTTGGTAGTATATAATTTCTTCGATGTCAGGTGTAGACTCGAATCTCCGTATTCCTCTTTGCTCGTTCTATGGGCAATTTGTTGAGATATGCCCCTTTCAACCGCATGTCCAGCAGTTGCAATCTTTGAAACTTTCATTAGCTCTAGTGTGAGCTCGTCTGAAAGTCTTCTTTGCTGGTGGTTGTTCACGAGAACTAGATCCTTGAGCTTGATACCGTCTTCTTGTTGGACTGCTTCTCTATCCAGATTTGTAATATCTGGCTTTCTATAGTGACCACATCATTCTTGGCCTCAAAGAACTCCTATATTCTTTCCTTCCCTTATTGTAGGGTTTGAACCTGTTTTTCTTCCTCCTGGATTGATATAAATGTTCTCCTTTGATTTCTATTAGAAGATCAATCATATCACATATCAATGGAGCTGATTTGTTGATCTTTCTCTTTCTTGAGATTCCTCTGAGTGGTTGCAATTTGACACCACTCTGACAGCTTCTTATGAACATAAGACATCATTCTGGATACACTGTCCACATATGCCAGTCTTAGATTGTAAAGAGCCAACAAATATTTCTTCCTCTTCTCATCGTTATAGCCATCAAAATATCAATCTCCGAGGAAATGAACTTCGAATGTATCGGCCATACCCTTTACCATATCCTCAATGAAGTTGAATGTCAGTATTGCTTGCTTTCTTTCAACTGGGCAATGTTCCCAGTATTGTTTAACAATACCTGCTAAACTTCATTCAAGGACCTTGACCATATTAAGATTGTAAAGTTCCAGTGTTGCGGGTGCAACAACCATTGATGCTGCCAATTCATATATGATATTTTCTTGATCATTGAAGTTGACTTCGTCGATGTCAAGTGTTAATCCATAAGGATGGATAAGCTCCAATGTGGCTTTTCCGACAAGGGTTTCCTGCACTCTTTGCCTCCTTCTTCTGTCTCCGTTCTGATTCTTGCTTGTTCTGCTTCATACTCTACATCAAATCCTTAGCCAGACTCATATTGACATCTTGACCCCATAGGATCAACCCCTGGTATCTGATAAACGCGCATTTTACACGTTTATAGTTGATATTTGAAGATGAGTTTAGCTCGTTTAATGTGCGTTTATGTATCGATTCTTAATGTTTTATCTATTTCTAGAAGATAACGCTCTTGGGTGTTCCTTCGACGCTTTGTAGGTTTATATGTTGATAATCGAAGCAAGGAACCACGCACGAGAAAGTATTACAATCGACTGTTTTAGCGATCAGCCTAGCGGTCGCTAGGCTGGCCGCCAGCAACCCGCTGAGAACCCGCCGAGTCGCGATCAAGAACCTCGTGCTCATGAAAGCGAAGCCCGGCCACGAGAAAGCTACTAGATGATTTCTGACCAATTCATAATTGCTAGCGACCGCTAGCCGGTCATGAGGTACAACGCGAGCTTGAGGCGAGCGCGAGCGGAAGAGCGCGCGAGACATGCCTAGCGATCGCCCTAGCGATCGCGAAGGGTGGTCGCGAGTCGTGGCGGCAGAGGCGCAAATTAGGTTTTCACCATTTTCTATAAACAGAGCAAAGCCCTTGCGCCCAAAAGACCCACTACGCCCGCAGCTCTTTTACTTCAGTTTTCCTCAACTTTATTTATCTTTGTTTTAGTTCTAGATTCAATTCTTGCATTGTTCTTCTTTAGTTCTTCATTCGCTATCGATCGGAACGCTTTGTCCGATCGCTTTCCGCTGATTTCCGCTCTTTCGATTGGGATTGATTCAAGACCAACCATTGTTCATCCAACGCTCATCACGGGTTTTATATATTTAATTTCGTTTTATGGTTAATCGTATTTTATTCCGCTTATTATGTCCGCTAGTTTTCGTTCTAATCCTGTGGTTTGCATGATTCGATCCTATATGTTGTGATTCCCGCTTTGTTATTTACCTTCCGTGCAAAGTGATTCATGATTCTTGGTGCTTATTTATATGTGTTGATTTCGATCAATCTCAATGCATATCTAGTTGTCGGTTAATTACGAATTGTATTAATTGTCAATCGATCTTGAATGCATGATACTGAATAAGCCTTCGAGTCGAATCGAGATAGGACATTCGAGAGGAAGCATATTCTTAGTGATCCATTCGAGTTGCTTATTTTCCTCTAGAGGCGAATCGTGATAGGGAAAATTAGTAATCAATCGCCGCAATTGTCGTGAATCAAGTTGTTGGTTATATATGTGATCTTCCGCCTTGTCCGGATTAAAACGGTTAATAATAAGCGTGATAAACATCGTTGTGGATAGGATTGGTGCATTCCTAGGTTAGTCTTTCTTCATAGTTATCTTCCGTGATTTTATTGCTTTATTTATATTTCGCTGGTTACCTTTGCTTTGATTAAATTCAAGCCTTAAACCTTTCACCCTTTTTACGTGCTTCGATAATGATGAATTGTCGTTAAGCTAGCTTCGTGTTTTCGGATTGCAATCCCGTGGATACGATACTGCCACCCTATACTTACACCTTTCGTGTTAGAAAAGTGAGCGATCAAATTTTGCGCGCTGTCGGGATTGTTAAGATTGCATAGGAATAATTTGACGATTTGGATTTATTAATTCAAGTTATATATATTATTATTTATTTTTATCGGTGCTAAATTCTATCTTCTCTCGTGTGGTTTATGCGAATAAGATCTCGTGGACCTCTCAAGTATTATTAGATCCCGAGATCGAAAACTCTCAAAGGAGAAAAGGACGAGAAGAGACGGCCGCAATGGCGCCAATCCCAGAATCGGGCATTCCTCCCGAGCAAGTTGCACGCATGCTAGCCGACTTTGCAGAGATGCAATGGCCGATGGCGAATATGGGAATCATTATCCCCGCCGGAGGAAAGACCTCAATCACATGTACCGACATCCCACCGAGCAGTTCCAAGGAGGCGATTGGGGCCCGCACGTAGATGCAAACAATTTTGAGCTAAACCGCCCCGATCAAGATGGTCCAAGGAGAGCGGTTTGGGGAGGAGTCACGAAGACCGAATGCGCATCTCGAGACTTTTTCGATATTTGTGACACCATCAAATGAATGGGATGCCACAAGACATGATCCGATGCAAGATGTTCGCTTTCATTGCTGTGCACCAGCGAAAGATTGGTTCAAGAGTTTGGACCGAATCGGCATCGACACTTGGGGAAACTTTATGAAGTTTCTTTCAAATACTTTCACGGGCGAAAGCGCTAGAAGATCATGCAAATCTCTCATTTTGCCAAAACCACGACTTAATCATTATTCGAGGCATGGGAGAGATTCAGAGGTCTATTGAGACGATGTCCACAACATGGGTTCTCCAAGGAGCAACAAATCACACAGCTTCTACAAAGGATCGACATGGCGGGCGAGCATTGTGGATGCATCGGCAGGGGCTGTTTATTGAATCGACAAGTAGACGAGGCAAGCCGTATTATAGAGGAGATGGCTACCAATAGCTATCAATGGCCAACGAGAGAACGCCATTGTTCAAAGCATTCTTGTTGAGAGTGATTCAAAATATGACGATCTCATGAAGAAGTTCACTCTTTTAAGAGTCGATTGAGATGAGAACGCCAACCACATCAATCGGAGGAATCATCCGAATTTCCAACTACCTCCAAAGAAGTTTCAATGTTCGTAATGGTGTAATTCAAGAGTCGAAGAAGCCAAGTCTCAAGACATGATGCGCAGCTGGTTGTAAACAACCAACAATTGGCAACGAACTGTAATTCGCTTATAAGCAACACCGCGTAAGATAAATCATTTGGAGTCCACCGTGACGGCTATGGGAAGCATATGAAGATGTTGGAAAATCAAATTGGTCAAATAGCCGACAAGTGAATGCACTACAAAAGACGGGCTAATTTCCGAGTAATACGGAGGTGAACCCAAGAATCAAGTGCTTCGCCATCCGGAGAGGAGTGGACAAGCTTACCCGAGGCCTACCAAAGAAGAAGAGGTGAAAGTGGCGAAGCAAGAATCATGATCGATCATGAGCCCGAACGCGAGGAATCCCGAAGTTTTCCCACAAAGCTTGCGATCGAGCCGCGCGTCACAAGACCCGACCCGAGCCATCGAGTGTGCGGCATGCGTAGCTGTTCATGAGTGACCCGCTCAGATGCCACCCCCGCGAGCAATCGCAGCAGCATGCCGCCGAGAAATCAGCAGCAAGCTCGCGCCTCAAGCTCGCAGACGCGAAGAAGGAGTCCAGCACAACAGATACCTCGCGGCCTTCCCAGCGGTCACGAGGTCGACCGCAAGGCAACCCCAGAATAAAATCCTCGCACGTACACTCCTCCGGTCCCGCTTCCGAGTCGACTTGTCAAGTCGAAATATGACGAGGAGTTTGCTCGCTTCAAAGAGGTTTTTCAAAAGTTAAGATAAATTTGCCTCTCTTCAAGCGCTCAAACATGCCGGATACATGAAATTCTTAAAAGACGCGCTTGCAAGCAAGAAGAAACTGGAAAAATTTGAGAAAATTACCCTATCCGAAGAATGCATTGCCGTCTTGCAAAGGAAGCTCCCTCTGAAGCCGAAGGATCCCGGTAGTTTTATGTTAGAGTGCGAGATCGCCGAGCAGACTTTTCCAAATGTTTTGTGCGACTTGGGGCGAGCATCAACTGATGTCGTTGAACGATTCAACCGGCTACACCTAGGAAAGATGAAGTTTACTAAGATTTCATCGATGATGGCCGACCGGTCATCACATATCCAAAAGGTATCGTCGAAGACGTGTTGGTAAGAATTCGGGATTTTGTTTTTCCCGCCGACTTTGTTATTCTAGATATTCCCAATTCAAACAACAACCGCTAATCCTAGGAAGACCTTTTCTAGCAACCGGTCGTGCGTTGATTGATGTGTGAAGCGCAATCTCACGCTTCGTGTTAACGATGAGGAGCTCAAGATTTCCATATACGACGCCATCAAGCAACACGACGCTGGAAAGCCGGAAGATTGCCGCTCGATCACGATCGCTGCTACCGCACACGCCCGCGTTTAGAGGGTACTCGACCGATCGAGGAAGTCGCGAGAAGGAAGAAGTGGACTCTGCATGGAACCCGAGTGTATCGTTCAAGTTTGGGGGCCACTTCCATACGGTGGTGGTCATCCGTGAATGCTAAGTTTAGGAGGGTCCACAAGTTGGGAAAGATGTCTATTGCCACAAAACGCCGGATTGAAAAAGGTTAGTAATGGTCTAGCTAAAGACGCAATTAAGCACTTGTTGGGAGGTAACCCAACGCTTTTTTTTTTGTTTTCGTGTTTTGTCGTGTCTCTCGCTTGTGTTGCTTTTGTCGTGTTTCTGCTTTTTTTCGTTGTTGTGTCGATTCGATCAACGAGTTAAGTGAAGTGTGTTAATCCATGTGGCCAATGACGATAGAAATTTTTGGTGAAATTTAATGATAGTGCGCATGATATGTTAGAAAATGACGCATGAATGACGTGAGATGGCTTAGGCTTGTTGTTTTTCACCATTTGCTTATCCTGTGAGACTTGAGCTTCATTGTATACATATCTTGATACAGTTTCTGTTACATTTGTGTGATATCGTGCATGTGATTATCTTCTAGAACTTGCCGTGTTTCTGTGTCGAGACTGCAATATGTGTTTTGAATTGGGAAAGGATAAAGGCCATCTTTGTTAACCACATATTCACCCAAACACTAACCCGATGTTATATACCATTTGTCGCCTTCTTTGAGCCTTTATTAGACTTTTTCTTTCGATTAACCGATGATAGGAGGTGAGGATGGATATGGGAATCAAAGGGGTGAAATTTTGATGTAGTTATGATGAGAAAAGTTTCTTTTAGAAAAATACATCTGTGGTGAAGAATAGTACCTTTGTTGTGAAAGTTAAACCATATAAGCTCTAGAAAAGAAAAGAAAAAGGAAAATGTTAAGTTCACTATGAGTGTTGAGCATAAAGGGTCTTTAATCAATGTATAGGTACCTTCGTGGCTTTAAACGCTGATTTAGCACGCTGGGAGAGAAGAGGAAAATGGACAAAGTCCATATGTGTCTAAATGTATAAATGGTGGTGCTTGGAATATTCTTGAGTCACTTAGCCATATTTTATCCTACCTTAACCAATGTACCCACAAGACAACCTATGAAAAGACCTCTTTGATCCTAATTTGAACACATTTGACGCGGTGGAGATATTAGAAAATGGCAAGCCTATGGTAAGATGTTGCATTGCATTGATCGTTGAGTGTATACACGTCCTTAATTTCTTTATGAGTTGAGTGCATCTTATATTTTACGCACACGCCGTTGTGAGGTTGAATAAAATGAGTTTTGCCCTCAATGGTTGTTTGTGTTGAGTTGTTTAACATCGCCATGTGCGCTAATGTTTTTGAGCGTTAATATGTTTCGAGGCTTATAATGGTTATCCTCTTGCTACGCCTCGCTGATCTTCGTTGTGTCTTTTGTTCGCTTTTGTTTGAGGACAAACAATGCTTTAAGTTTGGGGTTTGATAAACGCGCATTTTACACGTTTATAGTTGATATTTGAAGATGAGTTTAGCTCGTTTAATGTGCGTTTATGTATCGATTCTTAATGTTTTATCTATTTCTAGAAGATACTGCTCTTGGGTGTTCCTTTGACGTTTTGTAGGTTTATATGTTGATAATCGAAGCAAGGAACGACGCACGAGAAAGTATTACAATCTGACCTGTTTCTAGCGACCAGCCTAGCGGTCGCTAGGCTGGCCGCCAGCAACCCGCGTGAGAACCCAGCGAGCCGCGACCGCAACCTCGTGCCCGCGAGCGAAGCCCAGCGCCGAGAAAGCTACTGGACGATTTCTCGCGACCAGTTCATAATTGCTAGCGACCGCTAGCCGGGTCGCGAGGTACAACGCGAGCGCAAGGAGGCGAGCGCGAGCGAGAAGAGCGCGCGCGAGACATGCCTAGCGATCGCCCTAGCGATCGCGAAGGGTGGTCGCGAGTCGTGGCGGCAGAGGCGCAAATTAGGGTTTCCACCCTTTTCTATAAATAGGGCAAAGCCCCTTGCGTCCCAAAAAGACCCACTACGCCCCAGAGCTCTTTTACTTCAGTTTTTCCTCAATTTTATCTTTGTTTTAGCTTTAGTTTAGTTCTAGATTCAATTCTTGCATTGTTCTTGTTTAGTTCTTCAATTCGCTATCGATCGAACGTTTTGTCCGATCGCTTTCCGTTCTTTCGATTGGGATTGGATTCAAGACCAACCATTGTTCATCCAACGCTCATCACGGGTTTTATATATTTAATTTCCGTTTTATGGTTAAATCGTATTTTATTCCGCTTATTATGTCTCGCTAGTTTCGCTCTAATCCTGGGGTTGCATGATTCGATCCTATATGTTGTGATTCTGCTTTTGTTATTTACCTTCCAGCGGTGATTCATGATTCTTGGTGCTTATTTATATGTGTTGATTTCGATCAATCTCGATGCATATCTAGTTGTCGGTTAATTACGTAATTGTATTAATTGTCAATCGATCTTGAATGCATGATACGAATAAGCATTGAGTCGAATCGAGATAGGACATTCAGAGGAAGCATATTCTTAGTGATCCATTCGAGTTGCTTATTTTCCTCTAGAGACGAATCGTGATAGGGAAAATTAGTAATCAATCGCCGCAATTTTCGTGAATCAAGTTGTTGGTTTTATATGTGATCTTCCGTCTTATCTGGATTAAAATGGTTAATAATAAGCAGGATAAACATCGTTGTGGATAGGATTGGTGCATCCCTAGAGTTAGTCTTTCTTCATAGTTATCTTCCGTGATTTTATTGCTTTATTTATATTTCTGCTTGGTTACCTTTGCTTTGGATTAAATTCTGAAGCCTTAAACCTTTCACCCTTTTTTGTGCTTGGATAATGATGAATTGTCGTTAAGCTAGCTTCTGTGTTTTCGGATTGCAATCCCTGTGGATACGATACTTCGCTTACCCTATACTTACACCTTTTCGTGTTAGAAAAGTGAGCGATCAGTATCCCTTGTGGTGGGATCGATGGTTCACCTTTTGGGATGTTCTGGTTTATCTTCAGATCCACCATATTGAGGTTAGCAAATGATTCTGCTAACTCCTGCAACTCGTTCAATCCTACTATCTCAAGATTATTCATTTTCTAGTGAGTTCGATTATTCTTTTGGTCTGAGCTTTATCCTCGATCATCCCCATGGGTTTGAATTTGAGATCATCTGGGGATTTCTTGACCAATCTTGGGCCTGCTTCTCGCTCAAGGTCTTCAATCTTCTTTTGGATACTCTGCAGTATGGTAAGAATCTCCTCATGCTGCATGGATATCTTACTTAACTCTTGTAGAACTCCATATAGACAGTTGTCGTAGTATTGCACTATCTTTTGGATCTCCCTTAATTATGCCAAATTTGAAGAATCCAGTGAAATTTCTTTGTAACTAGGAACGGATGTTGCTCCTTTGTTCCTTGTTTCCATCAATTGTGTGGTGGATGAGTATTTCTCTTGATAATTCTCAACCTCTCCTGGAGATGGGCGTTGATGAGTAGTCTCTCTTCTGTCCTTCGCATATTCAACAGCTTTATGCGAATAACTTATATAGTCTGGTTGTCTCAAAAGCTCTGTGTGACAACCTCTTCATAATATCTAAGCAGATGGCTTAGACTCTCCTGTTTAGCCGCCAATTCATGGAAACTATCCATGTATACTTCGCATCTCAGATAAGCGTCCGGATCCATAATTTTCTTCGAGTCTCCTCCGTTAGGATAACACATAATATATTACATATTAAATAATTTCTCAATAAAACCTAGGCTCTGATACCATTTTAGAAGCATTGGATACTTGGATCAACAATCAAAAATCTTAGGATAATTTTCTTGTACATGATGTTGTTACACCTCCCAGACCTACTAACAAAGTTAGAGTTGGCACAAGAAATGTTTTCAGCCGATATACAATGGATTCCATCCACGGATTTTTAATACAAGCATAAAAAAGGATAATCAAATAGATTGTCTATAGAAAAACAAGATTGTCCATAGCTATTTTGACAAATTTAAATGGTAATCTACTCATTTGGGTATTTCTTGCATAGTTTTATAAGATAGATTAAATAAGACATATATGTTATAAATTTGGTTAGTTAACGGTTTTTCCCTATAAAGAAGTACTCTCTCTCTATCCAATAATATTGGTTCAAAATTTTTGGGTACGTAGATTAAGAAAAATTATATTTTACGAGTAAAATAGTATAGCTCACAGAATTCGATACATTGTTGTGTGTTAAAATGTTTCATTTTTTAGAATGAGTCAATAATAATAGGATGACCCGAAAAGGAAAACGAGCCAACATTTTTGAGATGAAGGGAGTACTATTTTGTATGAAATAATCTATTAAGATCTATGGACCACACATATTATATGATGTATCTTTTGCAATAAAAGTGGTGAATATATGTTTTTTTTTCTTTTATTCTGGGCGTAGCCGTGTAAGTATGCAAGAGAATAGCTATTTCAATTTTACATCACTAATCACACCACGGGGCAGACGTAAGGGTGCTAAAGATCCCCCAAACACCCTCCATAAATCCTTAACTATATACACAAGAAATTGTTAGGATCGGGTCGAAAAACGCAGCGAGAAAATAAAAAATTTTGAACTAATAAATGAAATAACGATTATTTCATTCCAACGATATTGACGACTTCACGTTAATACGATGTGAAGGCAAGAATGATCGAATCATTGCATACCTTTTCGCACTCCGTTTGATGTAGAGATTAGAAGCAATCAATTGCTCGTTCTCCAAACTCGCAGGGATCCAAACGTCTCCCATCTATCAAGTCCACACTTGGTAGAACGTATCAAGTGAATTGTTTTTCGCTAGCAAAACCAAACACTCCTTTTTCCTTATGAAAATTAGAAAAACACCGTGAAGAAGAAAGAAGAATCACGTGTTATTCATTACCTCAAGAAATGAATCATTCTCTTCATTTAAGAGAAAAACGTTACAATCATTAATCATGATTAATATCCATAACTAAGGAATTAATTCCTTATTGAATTTACATGATGAATCTTTTTGTATTCTTCTCTTCTATCCGAACTATATCCAATTTTTCTAGATACAAAATTAATCAAATTAATTTTATTTCTATTTAAATTAATCTAATTAATTTAATATAGAATCAAACTTGTTAATCCAATTATATTCAACTAAATAAATTTAATTGAATATCTAATTTAATATATCAAATTAGAACAAGTCTCAATTAATCGGATTCAACTATTGAATCAATTCAATTTACACGTTCTAGTTATTTGTGTGTGACCCTCTTAGGTTCATGACTAGCACTAGTAATAGGCTTGTAATAAATTACAGCTTAAACAAATAACATATATTCAATTAATTCATCCAATAAATTAATTTACTTGAAATTAACTCTTTAATTTCAAGAACCTATAAACCATGAGAACATCTAGCAAGTAGCATGGCTACCTAGCACTAGGTGAAATAGCGAGTAAACCTATTTTAAATATGAATCGTCATATACATACGGTCCTTCTATTATCTAATCTCCAAATTGGATATTGAGTATGGAATTAAATCGAAAACTCAAAACAATCAATAGTTACATTTTCATTCAAATTCAATAACTCTTTAATGAATCATTATTCATCGTGCCTCGCCAAGGTCTTGAGTTATGAACAATGAAAATGTAGGAGATTCTCTCGCCTTAAACAAGTAATAGATTCTTTATCGACCACGCATTAATCTCCATATTTATTCATATCGCATCCAACATAAAATCTTTAACGATTGTCTAGCAATCGATAATATATCAAAATGAAATAGAACTCATAGAAGATTACTATGGTGTCTCAAGTCAAAGGACTAATCATGTACTATCATATATTAGAAATTTTATTTCTATAAAATGAATTCCATATAAGAATTTCTAATGGTCGATTCAAAGGTACTTGTTCTCTAACAAGCACCCACGATATACAATTACGTCCAACTACGTTAATATTGATGAAACATAATATTCTCATCTTATAAGTGTGTATCATACGCATGAGTTATTTCCAACAATTCAATGTCCTATCTTGAATAGTCATTTCATCGGAACTAATTTTAAGACCAAAGCTTCAAAGACATATTTCATAATCAACATCATACGCGTGACCATATCTTATAACTTATTATGGTCTAAGGACTTTATCTAAAGTATATAAATTATTATTAACAAATACAATAGATAAATGAATGTTTTTATTAATATAAATTCCAATAAGATTGAATTTACAAATTCATTAAAAAGTAAAACGACCAATCTAATTGGTGCGCCTGTAACTCTTTCAATCTCCCACTCGCCCTAGCACCAATCACCCACGTATCTTAGACCCATCTTTTCAAGATGTCCTTCAATACTTCTCGTGACAAGGGTTTAGTTAGCGGATCTGCTACATTTTATGCCAAGCAACTCGCCCACAACGACATCACCTCTATCAATGATTTCTAATCAAGTGGTATCTTCTCATAATGTGTTTGGATCTTTGATGAGATCTTGGTTCTTTAGCTTGCACAATAGCTCCATTGTTATCACAAAGATCTGTGCATCGATCATCAAATCAAGGAATTACACCCAACTCTTGAATGAAATTCCTTATCCAAACAACTTCTTTTGCGCATCGATGCAAAGAATATATTCGACTTCGATGGTTGAATCGGCAACTGTTTCTTGCTTAGAACTTTTCCAACAAATTGCTCCACCATTCAAAGTGAATATAAACCCTGACATAGATTTGGAGTCATCTTTATCTGACTGAAAACTAGAGTCGGTGAAACCCTCTAGTTTCAGTTCCTATTTCAGAGATCAAAATAAATCCTTAGTTCTTCTTAAGTACTTAAGGATTGATTTTACGACCTTCCAATTCTCTTCGCTGGATTAGATCGACATCCGCCGTGACACTCGTGAGCATGTGCGACATCGGTCGTGTACATAACATGGCGTATATAATATTTCCTATTGCGTAGCATAAGGCACACGCGTCATTTTTTCTCTCTTCAGAGTCTCGAGGAGACATTGCCATAGAGAGGAAACACCATGACTCATTGGCAAGTATCCACGCTGATTCTTCCATGCTAAACCTTTTAACATTTTGTCTATGTACATGGATCGAGATAATCCAATCATCCTTCGATCTATCTCGATAGATTTTAATTCCAAGGATGAAAGATGCATCTCCTAAGTCCTTCATGGAGAATTGTTTTGACAACCAAATTCTTGTTGATTGCATCATTCCTACATCATTCCCAATGATTAGGATGTCATCAACATAAAGCACAACAAACACCATCAAGGCCCCACTAACTTTCTTATACACACATGGCTCTTCCGGATTCTTTTAAAAGCCAAACACTTTGATTATTTCATCAAATCGGATATTCCAGCTTCTTGAAGCTTGTTTAAGTCCATAAATTGATCTTTGGAGTTTACAAACCTTTTGTTCATTCCCCTTAGATACAAAGCCTTCCGGCTGCACCATATAAATATCCTCCTTAATGTTTTCATTAAGGAATGCAGTATTTACATCCATTTGCCATATCTCATAGTCATAATATGCAGCTATGGCAAGCAGAGTTCGAATGGACTTAAGCATCGCAACTGGTGAAAAATTTTCCTCATAGTCAATGCCTTCCTTCTGAGTATAACCTTTTGCAACCAGACGAGCTTTATAGGTGGCTAGGTAGCCACATTTCCATCTACTCCAAGCTTTCGCTTGAAAATCCACTTGCAACGAATAGGAACAATTCCAAATGGTAGATCCACCAAGATCCATACCTTGTTAAAGTACATGGAATCCATTTCGGATTGCATAAATTCTAGCCACTTACCTCGGTCAATATCTTTTATTGCCTCAGAATAAGTTCTTGGATCAATATCCATAGGTTGTTCCACCTCATTGTTTTCCATCAATAAGTTCAACCTATCAGGCGGCTTTGAAACTCTTGTGGACTTTTGACGGGGTTGTGCATAAGAAGTTTCACCTTTCGTTGATTGAGTATTTTCTTCCACAATAGGGACACTTTGTGGTTCTTGAGTTTCATCAAGTTCTACAATCCTATCACTTCTGTCAGACATAAATTCTTCCTCAAGGAAAGTAGCATTTCTCGAAACAAACACATTTTGTTCCGATGGATCATAGAAATAATATCCAATAGACTCTTTTGTATATCCCACAAATTTACTTAAGGTGGATCTCATATCCAACTTATCTCCCTTTAACTGCTTCACATAAGCAGTACACCCCCATATCTTAAGATATTTATAAGAATGTGTTTTGCCAAACCATAATTCATATGGTGTTTTAGGTAATGCTTTAGATGGCACTCTATTTAATAGATGTGTGGCTGTTTCTAAAGCATATCCCCAAAACGAAAGAGGTAATGAAGTGAAGCTCATCATAGATCGCACCATGTCAACAAGGTTCGATTTCACGCCCGACACTCCATTGAGTTGAGGAATGCCGTGAGGCGCCCACTATGATAGAATCCCATTCTCTTTAGATAATCAAGAAACACACCGCTTAAGTATTCACCTCCCGATCGATCAAGAATTTTAATACTTGAGCCGCTTTGTTTTTCCACTTCTTGTCCGAATTTTTCAAGTTTTCAAATACCTCGATTTGTGCCTTATCAAGTACACATAACCATACCTAGAGTAATCGTCGGTAAAGGTTACAAAATAGTGATAGTTCGCGGGCACTAACACTTAGTGGTCCACAAACATCCGTATGGATCAAATCCAATAAATGTTGAGCTCGCCCACTTGTGCAACAATGGTGATTTAGTCATTTTCCTTTGAGACAAGATTCACAAGTTGCCAACTTTGCTCATTTGAAAACCAAGCAAATTAGACAATTGATTCATTCTTTTCTCTAAATATGACCCAATCTCGAGTGCCACAACTCTATGGAACTACGATCATCTAGCTTTCTTTACTTTGTTGAATATGCAAAATAGGGTTTTGTGGCATAATAGTATAAAGACCATTAACCAATACGCTAGAATAAATTAAAGAAGATCATTCAAGATGGAACATATTCCACCTTTTATTGAAAATTCATAACTTTCTATCCAAAACCGAATAGAGATGATGTTCTTAATCAAACTAGGTACGAAAAGCAATTATTCAAAATAATCTTAAAGCCACTATCAAGAGCTAAGTAAAGCAGTTCTACCTAAAGCAAAGAACTCTTGCTCCATTGCCCATATGTATAAGCGTCTCGCTTTGTTCAACTTCTTTGTTTCCACCATCACCGTAAATCATTACAAAGATGTGAGAAACAACCGTATCCAATACCCAAGAAGTATCGTCAAGACATGTTAACTTCAACATAGTATATACCGAACCCTTCAGCTTGCAAGATACTCCTTGCAATTCCTCTTCCAATGCCCCGCTTGTTGCGTAAAATGGCAAGTGTCGTTGGATTGAGTATTTTCTTTTCTTCCCAACTTCACCCTGTGCCTTCAACTTGTTTGGTTTAGATGAACCTTTCATTATCCCTTTCCCCTTCCTCTTATATGTCTTAGCCATTGGAGCTTTTGAAGACGAGGAGGAACCAACAAGAAAAAGAGGTTTGTCCTTTTTCATAGTGGATTCAGCAGTCACTAGCATATTGACAAGTTCGGGAAGACTAGTTGTCATGCTATGCATAGTGAAGTTGACGACAAAAAGTGTCAAATGATGGTGGCAAAGATGGCAACATGAGATCAGTTTGCAATTCAACTTCAATCTCGACTCTTAGAGATCCCAACCTTCCATAAGAGCTATCATCTTCAGCCCATGAGTTTGGATCAAGAGCCCTCGACCATACGATTAATCGAAATGCTCTTTAGATATCATATATCTTTGTTGTCTAATACTTTCACCGCACAACCTTTGTAAACGGATAATGACCTCATGTCAAGCCACACCTTCATTTTTCCTTTGAAGTTCATTTGACATCGATGCAAGCATGTAGCAACGAACTCGTAAATCGTCATCAACATGACTTTGGTACTGTAAGTACATCATTTGCGTCGTCAATGTGTTTTTCAGGCATTGGGGCATCCAAGACATAAGTCTTCTTTTCGGAATTTAGAACAATTCTCAAATTCCGAACACAATCAACATAGTTCGGACCAGTAAGTTTGTTTTGGTCAAGAATCGAGGATAATGGATTTTTCATCATTTTACAAACAAACTACAAATAAGATGCAGAAAATTAGCAGATTATGGAAAAATATATTCAATTAATATAAGGTCTTTAATAATTAATTGGCTCCCACTATTTTATTCAAATTCCATAACCCCAAATAGAATTCGGGAAATCAAATTTTCTAGTAGGAATTGAGGTCCAACAAAAATATTTCATAATTCAATATTATGAAGATATGAAATATTTTTATCGGTGGTCAACTCTTTGACGATTATATCTCTATATAACCCTCAATTTTGTTTTACCTCACCTTTTCTATATACCCCAATTTTATGAGCCCATATAGTACTAAGTGTGAAGTTGTTCTCATCAAACATCCATGTAAATAGAGTGCCAATATGTCCCACGACTCATGGACAACATATTGGTAAATTTATTTCATGAGCATCTCTATACTTAGTAATAATACACAGCTTTCCATCACCAAATCACTCCATGACTCATGGCAAGTAATATAGTGTGGTAGAATCTCATGTTATTACTTTGATGGTAGGTTTGGAACGATGAATCCTATTCAATTTGTCCAATTTAACTTGAAATCGAATTTCAAAAATTCTTTATAAAGTTTCAAAAACATAGGGATTTATTTTCAAGACCTCATCGAAACCTATTAACTATGTGAGTTTAATTAATGCAAATATCATCACATGATTCACAAGAAATAAGCATTAAGTAAATGCTAGCATGCATCCTATACATAAAGCAATGGGATGATCATGGTTATTCCTATGTGACCCGCTTTGAGCCAAAACGGGTCAAGGTCAATCTAAGGGATTTTAAAATGAGAGACCTATCTATTACATCATATGTAATCCCATACATATACGGGTCTTGAGCTTCTCTTATTTCTTCAAGAACGAACGCCCTCCAAATTACAATAAAAAGGAAAACTTCACTTTCTATTCTACACTCGTAACATAAAATAAAAACGATTACATTGAAAAGAATAAGAGGCTCATGATCCCATTTTAAAACCCAAAGCATTAAATTAAATAAATAAAATAATGCACCATCACATTGGTCTCGGCTCATGATCATCCCTAAATAAATCATGCTAACATCCATCACATGAAATAAAGCATAATAAATTTACCAAGTTGATTTAACAATTTATTTCGTTATTCAAAACATAGAATTTAATTTTGTATAAAACAATTTTTATCACATCTTTAGAATTAACAATTAATTCAAAAGTGCCAAAATCAAATTTAAATCTGAAAATTATGACTTATATGACGACATTCATCAAAAATTGAGATCCCGTTCAAAACGGGTCGGAGAGGCATGCCTCGGGCGTGAATGTGCACGCAGAGCAACCGCAACCACGCACAAATGCACGCAGCAGCGCTGCCTGCGCACGTACAGACCACAAAACAGCAATACAACAGCCTTCCGTTGAGGCTTTTCGTCGAACAAGTGTGCTCAATATGCCTAACATAAGTTTGAGCGAAAACGAGACAAATCTCGATGCCAAGCGGCAGCCCGAAGCAAATAGAACACATTACGACATTCCTTAACACCCATGAAAACCTCGGCGTCACACACCTTGGCCAACCATGGCTGTCTCGTGCCATAATATGGCTATTCAAAATGCTGCCTACCATGTGTTCGACAAAATGCCAAAGTGAATTTTCATAGAAATTCATGCAAATAATTTTCAGATTTTAATTATGCTTTTAATAACAAAATAAACTCTAACACAATCAACTATTTATCCATGTCAACACATAACGATAAACATCGTGAACCCGGGCTCTGATACCACTGTTAGGATCGGGTCGAAAAATGCAGCGGAAATTAAAATTTTTCGAACTAATAAATGAAATAACGATTATTTCATTCCAACGATATTGACGACTTCACGTTAACACGATGTAAAAGCAAGAATGATCGAATCATTGCATACCTTTTCGCACTCCGTTTGATGTAGAGATTAGAAGCAATCAATTCCTCGTTCTCCAAACTCGCAGGGATCCAAACGTCTCTACTCTATCAAGTCCACACTTGGTAGAACATATCAAGTGAATTGTTTTTCGCTAGCAAAACCAAACACTCCTTTTTCCTTATGAAAATTAGAAAAACACCGTGAAGAAGAAAGAAGAATCACGTTTTATTCATTACCTCAAGAAATGAATTATTCTCTTCATTTAAGAGAAAAACATTACCATCATTAATCATGATTAATATCCATAACTAAGGAATTAATTCCTTATTGAATTTACATGATGAATCTTTTTGTATTCTTCTCTTCTATCCGAACTATATCCAATTTTTCTAGATATAAAATTAATCAAATTAATTTTATGTCTATTTAAATTAATCTAATTAATTTAATATAGAATCAAACTTGTTAATCCAATTATGTTCAACTAAATAAATTTAATTGAATATCTAATTTAATATATCAAATTAGAACAAGTCTTAATTAATTAATCACCATTAATTAATCGGATTCAACTATTGAATAAATTAATTTACACGTTCTAGTTATTTGTGTGTGACCCTCTTAGGTTCACGACTAGCACTAGTAATAGGCTTGTAATTAATTACAACTTAAACAAATAACATTTATTCAATTAATTCATCCAATAAATTAATTTACTTGAAATTAACTCTTTAATAGCAAGAACCTATAAACCATGGGAACATCTAGCAAGTAGCATGGCTACCTAGCACTAGGTGAAATAGCTAGTAAACCTATTTTAAATATGAATCGTCATACATGTACGGTCCTTCTATTATCTAATCTCCAAATTAGATATTGAGTATGGAATTAAATCGAAAACTCAAAACAATCCAATAGTTACATTTTCATTCAAATTCACTAACTCTTTAATGAATCATTATTCATCGTGCCTTGGCCAAGGTCTTCGAGTTATGAATAATGAAAACTGTAGGAGATTCTCTCGTCTTAAACAAGTAATAGATTCTTTATCGACCAAGCATTAATCTCCATATTTATTCATATCGCATCCAACATAAAAATTTTAACGATTGTCTAGCAATCAGATAATATATCAAAATGAAATAGAACTCATACAAGATTACTATGGTGTCTCAAGTCAAAGGACTAATCATGTACTATCATATATTAGAAATTTTATTTCGATAAAATGAATTCCATATAAGAATTTCTAACGGTCGGATTCGAAGGTACTTGTTCTCTAACAAGCACCCACGTATATACAATTACGTCAACTACGTTAATATTGATGAAACACAATATTCTCATCTTATAAATGTGTATCATACATGCGAGTTATTTCCAATAATTCAATGTCCTATCTTGAATAGTCATTTCACTCGGAATTAATTTTAAGACCAAAGCTTCAAAGACATATTTCATAATCACCATCATATGCGTGACCATATCTTATAACTAATCATGGTCTAAGGACTTTATCTAAAATATATAAATTATTAATAACAAATACAATAGATAAATAAATGCCTTTATGAATATAAATTCCAATAAGATTGAATTTATAAATTCATTAAAAGTAAAACGACCAATCTAATTGGTGCGCGGGTGTAACTCTTTCAGAAATACCACAGACAGTGGACAACTATAATAATTTAGGGTGATTTATGTCCATCTCTATTGAAATTTGGACATAGTTAGCCTTAAATTCTGATATGAGTATAGCAACTATTGCCGGCCGAAGAGGGAGCTAGAGCCTGGAAACATGGAATTGTTAATATCTTTTTCCTTCATCAAATCATGACATGTTTTTACAGATAATTTAATTTGAAAAAAATAAAAAGAATAAAAGATTAATGAGTGGTGTAGGGACAAATTTTAAATTAAGGGGTTTTGATACTTGACTTGATATTGATAATCCAAAATCCAACTTGAGAATTGTAATTTTAAGTTCATATATATTATAATATAAGTATGAAATGATTTAATTTAATTTAAATAATAATTTAAGTTACAAAGAAACATTCCTTGTTTGCAAAACGTTGGGAGAAAAAATCATTATTTGCTCAAACCTCCTTGGTTGAAATTTTCATTAATCACAGTAGGAAAAATAAATGATCCATTCATTCAACACCCAAAGTACAGCGCGAAGTATTAAATAATATTCATTATATATATAATACATTTATAAATATGTCGCTGAGTGTATCAATTATGATGCCGAAATACAAAAATCAAGGGTACATGAATACACATTATAAAATTATATTGGAACATACATAATCAAGTTTTAAATCAATGTCCCACAAGATGATAAAAAGTTAATTAGGACATGATGGGATATGGCCCAACCGCTTAGGCCCAATGGCAGGCCCAAGCGAACTGGGCCTGACCTAATGAAGAGCCCTACGCGGTTGAGCCTGAAGCCCAACATCTAAACCCTATTCAAGACCAAATCAAAGGAGATATTTAAGGATCAAGATATGGAAAGAGATCGGATCCCACAAATCAAAGGATCCAGTACATCTTTAGAGATCCACGAACATGTATAAATAGATGTTAGGTCGACGGTAGAAGGGTTAGCAACTACTTGAATATTAGAGCTTTTCAATACATTCATTGTAATCCTACATAGTGAAAGTATTGGGGAATCATTCCTCCGTGGATGTGGATCTTATTCTTGATCGAACCACGTAAAAGCCTTTGTGTTCTTTACTGCTTTCATAAATCTCGCACACAAGATTTATCATTGGTGCCGTCTTTGGGAAAATTTGAACAAAAAGCTTCGTTTTTCTACACAAATCAATGGCAAGAACTCGTGCAAACGCTAGCACCGCCGGTGGTGCTGGCAACAACCACGCCGATCAAGTGGTTAGCAGCGCCTCGGGAAGTCGGAGGCCGCCAGCAACAACACACCTGAGGGTTACATAGAGAACATTCCTATACACCCTCAGGATTGCCGCCCTATCGAAGAGGAAGATGCCGATCTCAACGCTGGCGAACAGACAATTCACCCATCTCACGAGGTCCTCGGCCGAGCCGTGTCCGAATTCCTCAACGCCAACATCGGCCAGTTCCAGAGTTTCCTCAACCAAAGGGCAAACGGAGCAGGCACCTCAAGAACGCTCGGACTGGTGGTCACGGGCGCCCGAGGTCGCTCGTCCCTCCGAAATAATCAACGCTCACCTCGGCGCGATAGCCGAGAATGCGTACATTGGCCCGTCATCCGAAGTTAATCACCTCGACGGGACAACCGCAACCATTCACCCCCGCGCCACCCGCGGAGTCGCTCACCTCGGCACAACTACCGAAGTCGTTCACCTCGGCACACCATCCGCGGAGCCGAACGGGACAGAAGAGAGGAGAGGCAGAGCCGATCTCCCCCTCAAAGAGACAATAGGCGTCGCTACCGGTCCCCCACCCCTCCAGAGAGAGATGGCAACGAGCTTCCGGGGTTCGACCGGCACGGGAGGATCATCTCTCCTTTCTCCAGGGAAATCTTGGATACGCCCTTGCCCCAACGATATAGGGCACCCAACATCGCTGCTTACGATGGTCTCGGGGATCCCTCCGACTTCCTTTTTGCCTACACCACCAACATGGCGAATCAAGGAATGGAAGATTTTCATATGTGCAAAATCTTCCCCGAGGTGCTGGTCTCCAACGCCCGACGTTGGTTCACCTCGCCCGCCGTAACAAAGATACACCGCTTCAAGGATCTCATGGATCGGTTTAGTGGCGCTCTACCGTAAGATGCCACCAAAGCAACCATCGTCCGATCTGCTCACTATCCGCCAAGGACGGGACAAGACGGTGTCAAATTTCATCTCGCGGTTTATCAAGGAGTCCCTCAAAATTGATGAAAGTAACGATCTCTACATCATCAATGCGTTCAAAAAGGGATCCGACCTGGCATACTGAACAAAGAGATCACCAGGGAGAGGCCAAGACGACGAGTCGCCCGACTCGGGTCGACAACTACGCCAAAGGGGACGAGTCCGATCGCAAGAAGAGAGAGAGGACGACGAGGTAAGGTCGAGAGGAAGAAGCTGACGACCAGGAAGAGGGCCGATCGCCGATGTGCCTTCGATAGGATCAAGAAAGGCCCGATCTAATCCAGTGGGACCTCACCAAACCACAGCGACAACGCTCCTTATCCGCTCAAATCGAGGCGGAAATATTTGAGCTCCATGTCGAGCTCTTCCCAAACCTCCTCCCATAAAGGAGGATCCAAGAAGAGGTCGATGTGAAAAGTATTGTGATTACCACCAAGGGTATGGTCACAATACCGAGGATTGCAGAAACCTGAGCTCGCAGATCGATGAGCTCGTCAAGGGAGGAGCGCTTAAGAAGTACCTCGGCCGACCTGAGTCAGGGAATAAAAAGCGCAGAGGAAAGAATGGAGGTGGCAACAACTGCTGGCCGACCTCGACGATGACACAACCTGAAGATGACGAGGACGATGGTCCCAACGCAATGGAGCAAGTCTACGCCATCACCAGACTGCCCATAGGTACGACGAGGTCGTCGTTGAAAACTGAAGCTCGGAGACTAACCCCCGAGGAGCCAAAAAACAAACGACTCCGGGACGGTGAGAGCATCGTGTTCTCCAATGACGACCCAGTGCCCAAGATCATGCCCCACCAAGACGCTATTACTATACAAGCCGTGGTGGGCAACAAGAACGTCCACATAGTCTACATCGACATCGGAGCCTCTATCAGCATCATCTTCCAGAGCTGCCTAGACAAACTCGAGGTTGGAGGGATCCAAATACATCCCGCGCCGTCCAAACTACGGAGCTTCACTCAGGAAACGGTCCAACCAGAAGGCGTTATGACCCTTCCAGTCACCGTGGGACGTGCTCCCAAGTCGGTCACCAAGGTCATCCAGTTCTTCCTAGTCCGAGCTCCCTCTCCATACAACATCATCCTTGGGAGAGCGGCTCCCACGCCACTAAGGCCGCCCGCTCGGTCTACCACCCACCATCAAAATACCCACCCCGGTGGGAGTGCTAAGCATCGGGGTGACCAAACGGCGGCTAAAGAATGCCTACGAGTCTCAACCTGTGATGTGGCCTTACCTCGAGCCTAAGCAACTACTGTAACCCTCAAGGCGCCACCGGAACGATCTGACTGACGACCTCCAACTATATGATGACGACCCCTCTAAAGTCGTCAAGGTCGGCATCCAGGGCCCCAGTGATATCCGACAGCACGTCATACAACTTCTAAGGGAATATAGGGACGTGTTTGCATGGTCCCCACTCGACATGACCGGAGTGTCACCCGAGCTCATCACTCACCGACTCAACATCGACCCGGCTACCAAACCAGTCCGGCAGAAGAAAAGAGGGTTTGTGGCAGAGCGCAGCCAGGTCATAAGAGACGAGGTGACCCAACTCCAGGAGGCCAAAATTCTGTTCGAGGTCAAGTACCCGACCTGGATGGCTAATCCAGTCGTGGTCCGGAGGCCGGGAGGGGGGTGGTGCATGTGTGTCGACTATACCGACCTCAACAAACACTGCCCAAAGGATTGTTACCCCCTCCCTGATATTGACAAGAAGGTGGAAGCACTGGTGGGCCACGAAATCTTCACACTACAAAATTGCAGGCGAATAGCGACGAAAAATTTTATCGTTAATCATGTCGGATCCGTCGCTAAAATCGAGTAGCGACGGATTAGCGACGGAATTATGGGGTCGCTGGAAACCTGGTTGGCAAACTTTTAGCGACGGATTTATGTCCGTCGTTAATTATTAGCGACGGAATAAAAACGGACATATTAGTCGCTAATAGACGACCTCGAAAACGGTTGTCTGAAATACATTCCGTCTTTAATACGACTCTAATCCGTCGTATTTAACGACGGATTAACGACGAACTTTACCGTAGCTACAAAATACCGCCGCCAAACCGTCGTTAATTTGACGCTACTCCGTCTCGATCCGTCGTTAATTAGAGACGGACGTTTTCCGTCGCTAAAATTATAATTTTTTTATTTCGTAATATACCCGTCAGAATTGCTTTTCCGTAACTATTCCGTCTCTAATCACCGCTAGTTATAGTTTGTTCGGTTATTTCACGTTGTAAAACCGTCTCGATCCGTCGCTAGTCCGTCAGAACGCCGCTAAAGTACACAACGGTGGGTTTCTATTTGTAGTTTGGACGACCATTTACAACAAACAACAAACCTATTTTCAAACAATCCAAACAATCCTAACAATCAAAACAAACCAATTCCGTCCAATTCAATCCAAACAATTCAAATTTAACGAATTCAATTTAAACAATTCAAACTATCAAACAAACAAATCCAAACAATTCAAACTATCCAAACAATTCAAATTATCCAAATAAACCAAGTCAATCCAAACAAACCAATTCAATCCAAACAATTCGAAACTATCCAAACAAACCAAACAATTCGAAATGATACGATAAGTTTACAAATTCATAATACAACCCAAATATGATGAGGTGAGGGGAAACGGGAGCTGATATCACGAGGGTGGGGGGAAACGGAGCTCACGGTGGGGGAAACAGAACCGCCATGAAGCGCTCTGGCCTCGCCGAGCCAAGAATCGAGCTCGAATCGTGCTTGCATGCTATCTCTCTCGGCTCATCTTGCAACTGCCTCGTATTGTCGGGCTCACTTACATTCGGCCAGTATGCCTCGTACTGCTGCTTCTTTCGACTATCAATCTCGCCAGATTGCTCCCTTCGACTTGTCATCGGCCTCCATCTCCAATAGCTGTTGTTGATAAGCTACTACATCAGCAGGATGGGCACTCTCCACTGAATGAGACGATACTTCGCTCTGCATGTATGTCCGTGATAGAGAACCAGCTCCAAACATCCTATTCTTTTTCTTTGAGGAGCTCCCAAGGACATTTTTGAGAATTTTAGTCCTATCAATTTCTGGTGTCGCCTCATCACTCCCCCCAGATTGGCTCAACTGAGTGACATGTTCCTCAACCTGCCTCTGTAATATAATTTCATACAATTATTATTTAATTAAATGCTCGTTATTGTGCTAACGAATATACTTACCACGATACTCCGAGCTTTCCCGTCTGTATAGCCCCGTCGTCGGTGGCATTATACTTCTGGAATACATCCCATTGGACATCTTCTATGGCTACTCCACGCTCTCTTGCATATAAATAAGTCAAACAAATTAAATAATTAACAAGTATCACGATTCTTAAATAAATTTACTGTATCTAAAATTTCAAAGTACTTACAATCTCTCTCGCATACTCGAATGCGGGCGTGAGCCACCCGATGCTTGACTATCCCAACCCCGCCATCCGGCTCGGACATCCTGCTTTGCGGGCCTTGCCGCCTCTTGGACGCCCCGTCCGAGCCCAATATGCCTTCCAATTATCCCAATCTCGCTCGGGGATAAATGGAGGTGGGTTCAGCGAGTCCTTGACCGCTTGATCTTGTGAACAAGATCTTTATAGCGTTCGGTGGCCTTTGCGCACCAGTAGGAGTAGACCATGGCCTCGTCCATCGTATCATCCCAATAAAAATATTTCTGCAAAAATATATGATTACAATATGCAAAGGTCAAATCATAAATGACTTCGTATAAACAACACGAACCTAGAATTCATCGAAATAAATCTGCTTGAACTCTTGAGGCACCAATTTTCAATTGAAGCCGTTGTGATTCATGAATTTACGGAATGACTCCGTAATCACGCGGGCTATATCATTGCTCGGACACAAAATGCTACAATTTACAGGAAATAAAGACATCAGAATGTTATAATTTATTTAAACTGAGACATACAAGAGATAACATACCCATTCACAATGGCTATTTTCTTCATCCCCTCTCTAGATGGCACTGCACAACTGCTCGAGGGGGCGGGACTGTGAGATAGTGCCTCCATGCCTTCTTCTAGGCTGGTATGTGAGGGCGATGGCATGTATGATCCTGAGTGCCTCCGACGTGATGACGAGGCACCTCGTCCACTGTGAGACATCTGCAAACAAAGGTAAAAAATGTTGTATTAAAATTTAACAAATAATACATATCATAACGTTTTGTGTGCATACTAGAAAATAAAATGATTTTGTGCATACTATATAATAAATTCAAACCCTATTCATCGTCGTCGTCATCATCATCATCATCCAATGTATGATTGTCTTCTGACTCTGACAATTCAACTTCATCATCCTCATCATCAGATGTCTCTTCAATGTCTATGAGTGTACCGTCAGGATGAACTAGTGTCGTGTCCTCATCCACAACGACATTAGTAATCGAACCTAATGCATCCTCTTGAAAATGGGGAGGTACTATCGATGCAGAACTCTCATCTGAGACTTCCACATTAGATCGAGCTTTAATTTTGCATACTTCCCACCACTCTTTCATAGATTGTTTTAAACTTGGATATGCACAATAGTATACTTGAATGGCTTGATTGGCGAGGATAAACGGTTCGAACTTGTTATATCTTCGCGTATGATTTACCGAAACCAACTTGTACTCGGAATGAATTGATAACCCCAATCGTGAAGGATCAAACCACTCGCATCTAAACAATGTTGTGGTCTTCGTTGGTAGCCCAGGATATTCCAACTCACAAACCTCCAATAATCGACCATAAAAGTCGAGTTCTTGTGTCGTACTATAGGTTTCACCTTTAATGCACACTCCACTATTCATAGTTGATCTTTGTGACTCATGTTCTAATGTGTGAAATTTGTACCCATTTATATAATACCCTGGGTACGTCTTAATTAGAGCTGAAGGCCCTTTGGCAAGAGACAATATGAACGGATTCACAATGTTGTTTGTATGATCTTGGACCTATTATTAGTAAAAACAATTAGAATGACTAAACGACATATTAAATATTTCCTACTAATAATCATCGAACACTCACATATGCCTCAAACCAAAACGGAAGCCTCTTTCAATCGACCTTTGAATATCGAGCTAGAGATCAGTGGATTTGATCTTTTCACATCGTCGATGAATAAGCTACATCAACATATATTTACGATCCTAGTTAATAATAACAATAATAATAATAATTAACAATGAATTCTACGAAAAACACGACACTTACGCCATGTAAATGTATCGCAACTTCAACACGGTTGAGCAACACGTATAAACCAGCAAAGATCATATTCTCTACTATCCAAATATCTCGTTGACATGTTTCCAAAAGGTCCGCCATCTTGCTTGAAGATTTGAAGCATATCGGATAGTCTTAGGTGCCTAATCTTCGTTTGACCATGATGCAAATCTCGAACTTCGTTCTTACGTGATCATCAAAATAATCTGAGCAAAATGTCGATGCTTCTTCTACTAAGTAAGCATTGCGGATAGAACCCTCAACCACGGCTTTATTTCAGACGTTGTTCTTCAACTTACGTAAGTATCTACAAAATTTAGAACGTTGTTCTTCAATTGATATATATATATATATATATATATGTGATAATGTCTGAGCAAGTACCTTCATTGTAGCATTGGATGCATACAATCTACGTAGTCGAGGAGTTAGAGGAAAATAATACATCTTTTATATGCTACTTGTGTTTTCCGTCGACTTCCACCAGCTCAGTATTGCTCTTGAAAGCGATGATGGTTACGAAATTTGTACTCGTCGATTCGTAATCTTCGCGCCAATAAATCATGCAATTAAATGAACAACAATCAATTTTGTATACGGCAACCCCATGCCACGCAACAATTTCTTCGTGCTATAGAAGTCATCGAGCGAGCAATTTCCATCCGGATGCGATTCTTTCATCGGTTCGATATTTGATCAAACCCTTCTCGGTAATGTTGTTCTCGCTTTCCAACTTCGAAGCCGAGCCACAAATGACAATTGTGTGTGATTCGAGCAACCCGACCACGCAGGTTTATCGGCGAGATTCAACATGTCGTAAAATTTTTGTGCATCGAATTTGGCTCCTCTTCGATCTCGTCAAAGTTGAGCGTGGACCAGGCATCCACTACCATCGTATGATACGTATTTGGTTGACGACTAACATCTGAATCCACAACATTGTCCCTACTTGTGGTTGTCTCTCCTTGAAATATCCATGTGATAATTTGGAACAAATCCAAATTTTGATAAGTGATATCATACGAGATCTTTCTTCGATAAGGTATATTCTTACACTTTTACACGGACACTTGATTTTCTCTCCATCCGCGAATAAAAAGCGAGCACTAGCGAATTCAATAAAACTTTCAAGTCCTCTCAAAATTCAATATTTAATCCACCAACCGAACTAAACCTCTTATACATCCACTCAAGATTGTCATTCATTCTTCAAGCTCCTAATTATAAATAATTAATTAAACATATTCAACATAAGTTGTACAATATAGACTAATTATACACTCATAAGTTTATTGAGTGGAATGATCAAATCTTACTTATAATTATTGGTTTCTTATCTACAAGGCAACATAAACCATAATTCAAGTTTCATATACTTAATTTTAACCTAAGCATGAAGTGAGCAAATCTTACATATAAAACATCTTATTCATATACCAATTCTAACAAAATTTTCAAGAGTAAGTTTTATAAAATTAATCACCATTTCATTCCCAATTCAACCAAACTCATCCAAATTTCACCAAATCATCACCATATGCCTAATTATACACTTAATAACTCAAAACATCTTAATTCACTTAAATGATGAATTTATCATCCCAATTCACATCCAAACATATTCACATCCAAGCTAAACATATTCATTTAAATGATGAATTTATCATCCCATTCACATCTAAGCTTATCAATTTCACAAGCCCAAATCACAAGACTAATCGTTGACAATTTCACAAGCTCAAATCACAAGCCCAATTCACATCTAAACTTATCAATTAACAAATATATATCAACATAATTAACAAATATATTAACATAATTAACAAATTCAACACATCCTAGCATATTAACATAATTAACAAATATATAACAACAAAATAAAAAAATTGAAATACAAATCAATAAAAATTGAAATATAACTGATGTCTTGGCGGCGGCGGCGACGGGCGGCGGCAGCAATGGGGCAGTGGCGGCGTCGGTGGGCGGGCGGGTTGGGGGTGGGTGGGGCTTTGGTGGGGCAGGGCTAGGGGCTAGGCGCGAATGGGTCGGGGAGGAAGAGACGATGGCGGGCGGCGGCGGCGGGCGCTGGTGGGTGGGTTCACGAATGGGGTGGGGTGGGGGCGATGTGGGTTCGCGATGGGGTGTAATGGGGATGGTGGGGTGGGTGTCGCGAGGCGGCGGCGGTGGTGCGGGCGGCGGGGCGGCAGGGGTTGGGGTGTGGAAGAAGGAGGAGAGGGTAATTGGGTTCAGATATGAAATTGGGGAAGAAAGCCCGTCTGATATTAAATTTTTTAGCGGCGGATTAACAACTGACAATTTCGTCGTTATATTTAACGACGAAAATTCCAGTCGGTAAAATTTTTGGGAATAAATAAAATCAAAATTAAAATTAACTATGGATTTGTTTCTGTCACTAAATAAATTAAAAAATAAAAAATAAAAAAAATCGTTTATGTAACGACGGATCCGTGACGGAATAAGGTTAATCCAATAAAAAATACAAAAAAAATTAATTTTAACGACGGATAGTTTCCGTCGGTATATATAACGACGGAATAGCGACGGGTAGTTCGTCGTTATCCGTTCACGCGAGAATATTCCCGCCTAGTTCCGTCGCTAAAAAATTTCCTTTCTATTCCGTCGCTGATTCACGACCCGTATTTTGGCCGTCGCTAATCCGTCGCTGATCGACGACCCGTATTTTGGCCGTCGCTAATCTGCTGTATTTTTCTAGTGTCAGTTTCCTGGATCTGTACAAGGGGTACCACCAAGTCTTGATGAGTAAGGAGGATGCTCCAAAAATGGCGTTCATAACCGACTTCGGTGTCTTCGCGTACCGAAAAATGCCCTTTCGGCCTGAAAAACGCCGGAGCTACCTACCAAAGGATGGTGGACGCAATATTCTAAGATCATATAGGGAAGATCGTCGAGGTCTACTTTGACAACATCGTGGTCAAAAGCCAAAAAACAGAAAGTTGCGCCGACGACCTCAGAACTATCCTCCAACTCCTCAGGTCGGTCAATCTCAAGCTCAACCCCCAAAAGTGCACGTTCATGGTGAAAACGGGAAATTCTGGTACTGGTTTCTCGAAGGCTTGAAGGCCAATCCTCCAGGTGAAAACGATACTTGACATGCAGTACCAAAAATAATCCGTGAGATCCACAAACTCACCGGATGCTTGGCCGCCCTCAGTAGATTCCTATCTCGGGCCGCCGAGAAACAATTTCCTTTCTTCAAGATCTTGAGAAGAGCCCCGGACTTCGCCTGGAAGGAAGAACACCATGTCGCCTTCACCCGGTGAAAGAGTACCTCACGACCGCCCACACCGTCCGCCCGAGAAAGAAGGCGAGCTCACTCTCTTTATATCGCCACCTCGGACGAGGCAATCGGTCGATATGGTGCGAGATGAGATCGGACGACAACTCCCTATCTACTTCATCAGCCGAGCTCTCAAAGGACCCGAGACTAGGTACACCAACTTGAAAAAATAGCGTTGGCCGTGAATGCCAAGCGGCGCCTCCGACCTTATTTTCAAGCCCATTCAATGCGGTCTTGATCGACTTACCCCGAGACAAGTCTTGTCAAACCGGAATCATCGTATGATAGCCAAGTGGGCACCGGAGCTCGCGAGCATGACATCTTATTGTAGGGAAACGTATGTTAACCTCGCCCGAGGATCCATCTTGGGTGTTTAATTCACCATACATTGATTATAATCCTAGCATGCGTCTATATAATTAATAGCAACACGTTGGGGTTTTCGTGTTTACCTTTGGATCCGCCGAGGTGGATCGAGCGGGATGAGCGGTTGAGCGGTCGAGACTCGTGCTTTGACCTTCGGACTGTATCCGGATACCCAAACTCCAACGCCGAGTGAGGACGAGCTATGGAGAATGCATCGAAAATCACCCTTTCTCTCACCCAAACTCTCGAAAATTTTCTCTCAATTAATTGAGATGGCCGAAAATCTTGCTTGTAATATGTGAGCATTAGCTAGACATTATCTCATACCTTATATTTATAATGCACTACCTTAATCCTATATGGAATATTACCATAATCCTATATGGAATATTACCATAATCTATATGGAATATTACCATACTCTTGGGATTATTTCCATACTCTTGGGATTATTTCCATACTCTCAAGATTATTACCATAATCTTATATGGAAAGGATCTATGCATATACCATAAATATAATTATATCCATGTGGATAAAGAGAATAAAATCTTGCCAATTGAGCAATAGGGGAACCGATTTTCCTCGATTGTTACGGGCCCGGATGGGCCAAACCGAGGATCAAATGCAAGGAATAAAGATGGGCCTCAAATAAATTAATTATCTTATGTTCAGCCTGTAACATAAATTAATTTATAAACATTCGATCATGCCACTAGAGAAAGAATGTTGACTTACCCTTTATTACCGAAGTTGAGTCGGGCTTGCACTTAGACATTACTGAATCCCGTATTTAAGATATCGACGTCCATTAATCATTTATAGCAACTCGATCGCTTAAGCGATTAATAACTTTATTTCCTTAAGTAGTACCACTCAACCTTATTATTGTACTTGAGCTAACTCAAGCTGCAGGTTTAGTACAATAAACCTTTGAGCTCCTTAAGGGACGTCATCATCCTAAGCGGATACGGTGACTGATACGATAACTAGCGTGACATACAAGATCGCCACCACCCAAGATGCGGAGAATCTTGGTTAGAACATATAACCCTCACTCATAACAAGTCAAAGTGATGGTCAAGAACTCATACTCACCTAATACCTTATCGAGGTTTAGATCATCGTAAGTCACCGAGATCTTGGTTCTTCACGACGATCGAGAAAGAAGAACTCATCTCACCGTGATCCTTGATACGTCCGAGGCGTGCCAGCATAGACAAGCAACTAAGTCAAGTCAATTCTTATCTATCTGCAGCCTAAACCGACAACTCGTCCTTAAGTCGCCTCGGTGTGAAACTTTTATATCTCTTTAAGCTTGACCAATCATACGAGACTTACGTGATCTTCTACACACCGTATGATCTAACTTATATATGAGATAAGGGACACGGATATATGCAATCAAGTATTCAAATCGGATAGGAGATTGTAATAGTGGTAACGGAAACATTGTATACAAGCTCAACCAAGCGCTTTCAAGATACAAATCCAACAATCTCCCACTTATACTAAAGCAAACTTTAGTATACAATGTGTCTTTCTACTAGCTATTACAAACAACCATCACTTTGCTTCTCCCACTTATACAAAAGTTTCCTTTCTAAGTGGGTGCCATCAAGCATAATCCAAGTCCTCTAACGTGTCCATCGTAGACTTTTTGCGGCAGCTCTTCGTGAATGGATCTCGCTAGATTTTCCGTCGTATCAATCTTTTCAATCAAGACGTCACCTCGTCTAACGATTTCTCGTATGACATGGTACTTTCTCTCTATGTGTTTAGTCGCCTTGTGGGTCCGTGGTTCCCCGAGTTTGCCATCGCACCCGAGTTATCACGAAGAAACTATGATACTCTTGGGCAAACCGGTACCACACCTAGATCCATGAGGTAGTTCTTGAACCATCTGACCTCATTAGAAGCCTCAAGAGCGGCTACATATTCGGCTTCCATGGTAGAGTCCGCAATGCATCATTTGCTTTGCACTCCGCCAGATACGGCCCACCTCCCAAGGTTAACACATGCCAGAGGTTGACTTTTTCTCATCACGGTCGGCTTGGAAACCGAGTTTGTATAACCCAAAGGCATTAGACTATCGCATGGTAAACTAGCCTATAATCTCGAGTCCTTTTCGGTGCTTGAGTATATGCTTCTTCGATCAATGAGCTTGTCGAGGTTAGGCGATATCAGCTACTATGCCTACCGCGACAGCGGATATCGGGCCTCGTGCATAGCATTGCGTACATGAGACTTCCTCTGACGGAAGCGTAAGGAACTTGTCTCATTTCCTCTATCTCATTTGCGGTCATGGGTGATCGTGTCTTGAATAAAGGAACGCCATGTGCGAAAGGTAGCAATCCTTTCTTGGCGGTCCGCATACTAAAGCAGTAATTACGGTATCAATGTAAGGCGCCCGAGATAAGCTCAACATTTTCTTCTTGCGATCTCGGAAACCTTGATCCCAAGAATGTACTGTTGCATCTCCTAAGTCTTTCATTTGAAGGCGATCGGATAGCCAACTCTTTCGCCCGATAACGACTTCACGTTGTTGCCAACTAGAAGGATGTCATCTACATAAAGTGCAAGAAATACCACATCACCGTTGACATCTAGCCGATACACACAACTCTCGCTAGAGCATTTGGGTAAATCCATAGGACTTTACCACCTCGTCAGCGTAAGTTCCATGATCGGGAGGCGCTTAAGTCCATAAATGGACTTCTTAAGCTTCCATACTAGATGCTCTTCACCTTTACCACATAACCCTCGGGTTGTTTGCATATAGATGTCTCTACCTTCCTCGAGGTAACCGTTTAGAAAAGCGGTTTTAACATCCATTTGCCAAACCTCTGGGTTGAGTGGGCTGCTATGGCTAGAAGAATTACGATGGACTTGAGCATTGCTACGGTGAAAAGGTCTCATCGAAATCGATGCCCTCAATCTCGAGTGTACCCTTTCGCCACAAGCACGGCTTTAAAAGCGAAACCTCTCCATCGAATCTCTTCCTCTCAGATATCCACTTACTACCTATGGCTTCCTCGCCATCCGGTAGAGGTGTCTTTCATATACATCCATAGCCGTTATGGACTCCATTTCTAAGTCCATAGCGTGTGCCATGATCTTGCATCAATATCTTGTACGCCTTGTATGTCCATGGGTTGATTATTGCATGTTCTGTCTGCTGGGACCAAATCCAAGATTCACCCACGAACATAAATCGCTCGGGTTGACGAACAACCCTCCCACTCTGACGAGGTTCTACAGCACAATGGCAGCGGTGGGTGCAGATACTTGTGGTTCTCTAACTTGCACAACTTGCTGTGTAGGTACCACTTATGCGGTCGGTATCTCGGTGGAACTCGACCCACTTCAATTTCTTGAAGTATCTGGTGTCGATCCTCCCACTGGACTCGACATCTCGTACCTTTGGCTGTCGGTGGTGGAATACGATCATCTTCTAATTCTTGAAGAATGATTTCAACGTTGGACTTATGATTTTCATATAATCCTCTTCTAAGAATCGGGCATTAGTGCTAATAATGACCTTCCGATCCTTAGGACTATAGAATAAACCACCTTCGTTCCTCTAGGATAGTGATAAACGACCTGCGTCGGATCTAGCCTCCAACTTGTCGCCTTTCTTGTTCAACACGTGTGTTTGGGATCGCCCATATCCTTATGTGGTTTAAACCGGCTTGCGCCAAACCACAACTCGAAAGGGTCTTTTCGGTGACTTGGGTATCTAGATTTAGCAAGTATGCCGCCGTCTCTAAGGCATACCCCGTAATCGAAATAGGCAATGTAGCATAACTCATCATAGATCTAACCATTTCCAAAGAGTCCTATTTCTTCGCTCGACACACCATTTTTTGTGGTGTGCCCGGTGAAATCTTGTTGGGATGTAATCCCACACTTCACTAGATAGTCCATAAACTCGTTCTTGAGGTATTCGCCACCGCGATCGGACCATGATGACTTGATACTCTTACCTAGCCGTCTCCACTTCCGCCTTAAACTCTTTGAATTTCTCAAAGCATTCGAGACTTCGGTGAAGCGGTATATGTATCCGTACTTGAGTGTCGTCGATGAAAGTGACAAAATACCGTACCCTCCACGAGCTTGTGTGGACATCGGTCCACACAGTCGAAATGGACTAACTCAACATTTCTTTGGCTCTATAACCCTTCGTTTTGAAGGGTCCAGTCGACATCTTACCTTCTATACAGATTCGCAGGCCGGGAGCGAGTAACCGTGAGATTACCCAACGCCCATTCTTAGCCGGTCTCGGATCCTATTTAGATTGATGTGACCTAATCTAAGATGCCGAGAGAAAAGTAGAGTCATCTTCTTGAAGAAACTTTCTCTTTTAGGGTTTGATGAAGATCTGACATAGTTATAGGTATTATGTTTTGCGTAAATAGTATAAAGCGAATTATATAAAGTGCCAACACAGATAACTTCGTCATTTCTTATGATAGAAACACCACTATCAAAAATAATGAGAATATCCATGAGTAAATAATTTCAAATGAAACAAGGTTCATGAAAATCCGGCACATATAAAGCGTCTTCAAAACTAAAGCTGTTGTCCCAAAACATAAAGAAACATCTCCAAGCTGCAACCGACTTTCGCGCGTTGCCCATGGAATCGTTATCTCGCCATCAAACAGACTCCCTTGTCCGCGGGAACCCCGCAGGTGTAACAAACATGATCGATTCGCCAGTATCTACTACCCAAGAATGGGTAGAACAAGTCGCTAAACATGTTTCCGTTAGCAAACGGCGTACGCGAGCCTTGAGCATAGGGCACTTGGCCTTCCAATGCCCGGTCTTGCCGCGCAAGCACTTGCTCTCTCCTTTGGCTTCTTCTGCCTCGGTGGCAACCATGTTCTCGCTCCCATTACTCCCACTATTTCCTCGCCTTTACCACCTTGGCACCCCTTTTCTATTTCCATTTTGCAACGAAAATTTTGGGCCCTTAGATGTGCTAGCAAGAGCATGTGCTCCTTTTCCCATAACTCCTTCCGCACAACGAGATCATTAAACAGCGACTAAGTGTAAACTCGGTCTTGCTCATGATCGCATTCACGAAAGTTCTCAAAAGACTTGGGCGGTGTATTGAGGATGATATCGACCTTGGCTTCAGTCAATACCTCCTCAAATCGATCAAGACTATCCATGAGATGAGTCATGGGAGACATGTTCATGGACCGAACTTCCTTCTTCCATCTTACACGCAAGATTTCTCTCATTGTGTGGAAGCGATCGTCCGATCCGATCGCCCAAACTTACTCTCGAGACTTGACCAAATATCGATCGCGTCTACCATCGATCTTTGCTGCAAAGCCTTTGGACATCGTAGTCATCATATAGCATTTAGCCATATTGTTTGACTTATTCCAAAGTGCTTGACTCTCGGCGCTCATTAGTCGATCGTCGATGAAGGGCATCGGGTTTAGGAGTAGTGAGAACAAACATGTGTTCTTCAATGATAAGAACATATTCCATGTTTCGTTTCCACTCGATAAAATTTGGACGGATAACGGTTTTGTGCGAGCATATTGATAATCGTGAAGAGACATATCGAAGCGATAATGTAAAACACATAAGCATACGATCGCATATAATTCGTAACAATAATATTGTAACCTTTTGATAAAACAATATTAATTGAAACCTCCAATCGCCCAAGGAATTCCACACGCAAGCCACGCTGTGTGGGCGTTTACATGAACCCCCGACCGCACTAAAATATACCTTTTAGTCGTTTAATTTCAATCCATGTCGACTTATCCTTATGACAAATGAAATTAATGATTGGACCTTACTAGACCACATCACTATCACAAGAAGGGACTTGGCGAGGAAGTTGTACTTGAGGTGATGTCTAAGCAATGACCACAATTTTAAAAATAGAAGATGAATTCTTAGAATTGGTATACTCACTCGGACCATACCGCTTCCAATTCAAATTCTTTTGTTATCTCATTTTATATCTATCTCAGAGAACTTATGAAAATCGCACATGTAAGCCACGCTGCGTGTGGGCGTTTACACATGAAACTCCCACTTCTCAATAGATTTAAAATGTTTTATTTAGAAAACTCATCTAACAAACTTATGATAAGCGGTGTAAGCAAGCCACGCATGTGAGCGTTTACTCACAGCGTCTCACTTTGTTTAGAGATCAAAAGTGAGGTCTTGACATTTTAATTTGAAAAATTAATTTGTCGGGTTGCTTGCTTAGTCTTTTTATTCAAAAGGTTTGTCCATGCGGATCACGTAATCCTAGCATGCTTTTCTATAGAACTCGACATGTAAAACATGCGCGAAATTCTAAAAAACTTGATAAACGCGATAAACCTAGCATGCTTACTATGCGCATCCAATTACGTAAAACACTTAAAGGTTTGTCGGCGTAATATAAACATACATAGCATGCTCTTGCATAATTTAAACATCCACGACATTCATATGAGCGATAAAAATAAAATAAAACGTTCATCGCGGCGATCGTGAAACACAGACATTTAAATCTAATCTATTACATAGATTTACAAAGTGTAAATAAACTTCAGCAGACCTCGCGTGCGGGCGCGGACGGATTCAACAAATGGGCCTCGCGTGCACGGCACGGACCGGAAATTGAAAAAACGGTGCGGGCGGTGGTCGGTCAAAAGAGTCTTTGGGCAGCGCCAGGGCAAAGCCCGCCGCGCCCAGACCTCGCGCGCCGCTTGCCGCGTCTTTCGCGGGCTGGCCTGATCGCTAACGCGACCGCGACCCGTCGGCTGCAGCGTCGCTGACCACGCCCAAGCGCCCGAGCGCCTGCCGAGACGCCGTCGCCCGGTGCCATACCTCGCGACCGCTGAGTGCGCTGCCGCAAGCGCGGGTTTCGCGAACGCGCCCCGTCGCCCGCTTCGCTCGCGGTCGCGCGCCTCGCGGGTAATCCTCGCGACCCGCGAGCTCGCTTCGCTAAGCGCCGAGGATCTCGGCGAGAACGCACGCCCGTCGCCGCAGCCCTCGCGATCGCCGTAGCGACCGCGAGACTCGCTTCATGAAACCACCCGGAAGACCGCCGAGCCCCTGTTTTCCCGTCGCTTTCGTTCTTCGTTCGCTCGCTCGTTCTTCTTTACGAGATAAGATTTACATAATAAAATCTAATCTAACCACGGATTTTCTCGTGGTGTAAAACAAAACCTACAAAATCAATAAGCGAGCCACGATGAGCGACATATCCACAATTATTAAAACGCGCGTAATAATCAAGCGTGAATTAATCCAGCGAGCCAAGATTCGATCCGTGCTCGATACCAGTGTTGGAAAACGTTATGTTAACCCTACCCGAGGATCCATCTTGGGTGTTTAATTCACCATACATTGATTATAATCTAGCATGCGTCTATATAATTAATAGCAACACGTTGGGGTTTTCGTGTTTACCTTTGGATGCGCCGAGGTGGATCGAGCGGGATGAGCAGTTGAGCGGTCGAGACTGCGTGCTTTGACCTTCTCGATCGTATCCCGGATACCCAAACTCCAACGTCGGTGAGGGCGAGCTATGGAGAATGCGAAAATCACCCTTTCTCTCACCCAAACTCTTGAAAATTTTCTCTCAATTAATTGAGATGGCGAAAATCTTGCTTGTAATATGTGAGCATTAGCTTAGACATTATCTCATACCTTATATTTATAATGCACTACCTTAATCCTATATGGAATATTACCATAATCCTATATGGAATATTACCATAATCTATATGGAATATTACCATACTCTTGGGATTATTTCCATACTCTTGGGATTATTTCCATACTCAAGATTATTACCATAATCTTATATGGAAAGGATCTATGCATATACCATAAATATAATTATATCCATGTGGATAAAGAGAATAAAATCTTGCCAATTGAGCAATAGGGGAACCGATTTTCCTCGATCTTACGGGCCTGGATGGGCCGACCAGTGGATCAAATCTGAGGAATAAAGATGGGCCTCAAATAAATTAATTATCTTATGTTGCCCCGAACATAAATTAATTTATAAACATTCGATCATGCCACTAGAGAAAGAATGTTGACTTACCCCTTTATTACCAAGTTGAGTCGGGCTTGCACTTAGACATTCTGAATCCCGTATTTAAGATATCGAACGTCCATTAATCATTTATAGCCTTTGATCGCTTAAAGCGATTAATAACTTTATTTTCTTAAGTAGTACCACTCAACCTTATTATTGTACTTGAGCTAACTCAAGCTGCGGGGTTTAGTACAATAAACCTTTTGAGCTCCTTAAGGGGCGTCATCATCCTAAGCGGATACGGTGACTCGACATGAGATAACTAGCGTGACATACAAGACGCCACCACCCAAGATGCGGAGAATCTTGGGTTAGAACATATAACCTCACTCATAACAAGTCAAAGTGATGGTCGAGAACGTATACTCACCTAATACCTTATCGAGGTTTAGATCATCGTAAGTCACCGAGATCTTGGTTCTTCACGACGGTCGAGAAAAGAAGAACTCATCTCACCGTGATCCTTCAATACGTCGAGACGCGTGCCGGATAGACAAGCAACTAAGTCAAGTCACTTCTTATCTATCTGCGCACTCAAACCGACAACTCGTCCTTAAGTCGTCTCGGTGTGAAACTTTTTATATCTCATTAGCTTGACCAATCATACGGACTTACGTGATCTTCTACACATCGTATGATCTAACATATATGAGATAAGGGGACACGATATATGCAATCAAGTATTCAAATCGGATAGGAGATTGTAATAGTGGTAACAGAAACATTGTATACAAGCTCAACCAAAGCGCCAAGTATACAAATCCAACACTTATACTCCCCTGACCGGCCATAAAGGGCAAGCTCTAGCCGATTTCTGGTAGACGCCAAATTTACCAAGGTCGGCCCTACCGGAGGTCAATCCGATCCCCGCTCTCACAACGGAGGAACCTACCGACTCGACCTACGATGGTGTTGGTAGATGTATGTGGATGGGGCTTCGTGCAAAACCGATGGCGAGCGAGCATCTTGCTCCTCGGCCGAAAAACAGAGTGACCTATGCACCGGTTTCCTTCGACCACAAATAATGAGGTGGAATATGATGCGATCTCGGACTCCGTCTCCTAAAGGAATTGAAAGTGGAAAAGATCCAAATCTTTGGAGATTCCCTGTCGTCGTAAACCGTGTCTTAGAAAATACGAGGCAAAGAGGATCGAATGAAGCAATACCTTGAGAAGGCTAAAGAGATGCCGACCTCATTCGTGTATTCCACAATTCATCATATCCCACGAGGAGAGAACAAATGGTCGACATCCTCGATAAATTAGCTTCGTCGTCAACGAACCCACCGATGGAGGAAGTTCATTCCGAAGCATCGAGGCCCACATCGCGTCGCCACCGAGATAGAATCGAACCGGATGTCTCCTATAAAGGCATATCGGAAGAAGGTGTACTACCCCAAGATCGGCTCGGCCAAAAGATGATGGTTAAATCCCAAAAGTACCTCACGCATGAAGGCACTCTACAGAAATCCTACCTTCAACCACTCACGAGATGCTTGGGCGGAAGAGGCAGATCGTACTCAACGAGATTCACATGGGATCTTGTGGAAGCCACATCGGATCACGAGCTCTCTCAAAGAAGACGCCGAGGTCGGTATTATTGTCCCACCCTCATCCAAGATCGGCCCGGCTCGTCGGGGAAGTGTCAAAGTGCCGCCCACTTCACGCCCGCAGTCAGCTCCCTCGAGACCGACCTCGGTAGCCTACAAAGTCCTTGGCCTTTTATGCGTGGGGAATCGACATCGTTGGTCCTTCGACCGAGCAATGTGCCGACTCCGATATTTGGTCGTAGCCATAGACTACTTCACAAAATGGGTCGAAGCCTCTTTCAAACCTCACGCAGCGAAGGATTGAGACATTTGTGTGGAAAAACATAGTTTGCTGCTTCGGCATACCACATGTCTTGATCTCGAACAACGGCACCCAGTTCGTTGACAGAAACTTTAAAGAATGGTGTGAGGAGCTCCAGATCAAACAACAGTTCACCTCGGTTGCACACCCACAGGAGAATGGTCAGACCGAAGTGACAAACCGCACAATCGTCCAAGGATTGAAAAAGAGGTTAGGCCGAGCTAAAGGTGATTGGGTCGAAAATCTCCCTCAAGTCCTCCCGGTCGCATGTAACATCACCCGGACTCGCATGCGGAGAAACACCCTTGGTTTAGTCTATGGCACCGAGGCTGTCATACCAGCTGAGATCGGCGCACCGAGCCCACGTACTCTTCACTTCGACCAGCACGACAACGAGGAGAACCTACGGGTCAACCTTGATGCTCTAGAGGAAAAACGTGAGCTCGCCTTCATCAATGAAGCCAAGTACAAATGCCAGGTCGCAAGGTACTACAACAAGAGGGTGAAAGCCTCCACACTCCAAGTAGGCGACCTCGTCCTACGGAACAATGAGGCCAGTAAAGCTGAGCGCCTTAATAAGTTAGACCCGACATGGGAAGGCCCATACCGCGTCCACGAGGACCTCGGCAAAGGGGCCTATAAGCTTGCTCACATATCCGGTGCACTTATTCCCCGAACCTGGCATATCACTCATCTGAGGAGGTATTTTACATAACTTTGATTTCAGATCGGCATCATGTTAGCCCTCCTTTTGCTTTTCCGAAGTGCGATGTCATTTACTTATCAATAAAACATCTGCTTTTCTAATGAGTTTATTACTTCGTCTCATCCTATATTTATGTGAACATCCGTTCTCAACTCGGATAAAACATAATTTACCTTCACAAGGGGACGCCCTTACGAAGATGACACACCTACAAAGTGGGTACTCAACTAAACGCGCTCAAGGGGACAACCCCTCTCGATATTTCTCGACAAACAAGGCACGCATATAGATTACTTATTAATTTGAAACATCTACATGCAAACGACGTCCAAATCGGATCTCGTACAAGCAATGCATACAGATTACTCATTAATTTGAAACATCTACATGCAAACGACGTCCAAATCGGATCTCGTACAATTTATACCCCTTTATTGGGAAGATATACACTTCGGTAAACAGTCTAAATATATTTACGACTAAAACCAAGTCCTAAGCTATATTTGTACCTCTTTAGGGGGAAAATATACACTTCGGTACAAAGTCTAAATACATTTATGACTATAAACCAAGTCCTAAGCTTTATACAGATCACTCGGGCTTCCGAGCTCCACTTCGCCAAGACCTGCTGAAGCTACACCAGTTTGAAACAAAGTCCCCGGGTCGGCGATGAACACTCGGGATGAACTCGGGGCCTTCCACCCAGTCGACGAGGTCAGCGTCACCACGACCTACTCCAAGCGCTCTTTGATCAGGCGCAGAAGCGCCCCGACCTGAAGTGGAAGCTCCAGGGGCCGAGGTCGAACTCCTGCCTTCTAATCTCGAGACCCCACCAGGGGTATGACCTCGACCCCGACCTGACATCCTTCCTCGCCGACCTGAGGCCCTCACCCGTCCAACTCCTGATGATGGGGCCCGACCACGAGACGACATCTCGACATGTTACGCTCCCATCACCAAGCACCTCGGCGTGGTCCTTATAACCGCCACCCGCCCCGACTTCTTCAACTCTCACATCGGCAGGGTCGGCTAGAGTCTGGCTGCAGGGCTCGGGCATGCGCCGTTTTCGGATGAGCTCGTAAAGCTGAAGGCATTTCACCAAGGCATCGGCGGTCTTTAAAATTCTTCTTTGTTAGGCCCTCCTCGTCCCTTAGCACCATGCCCTCGGCTAGCGACATTTGAGCTCGGTCGTGGCCTACGATATAGTAATACCACCAGATCGTGGATCACCGCTTCATATTCAGCATGCTCCTCCGAGATCCCCGCCAACTTCTCTTACACCAGCTCAAGCTGCTCTTCACACTGCATCAAGCGACCTTGAAGGCCGTCGGCGAGGCGCCCCATATACGGGCTTCGAGATGGATAATTCTCGACTTTATAGCTTCGTTCTCAGCCAGAAGACGGGTCACCTCGCGTTTAGCCGCTTGAAGCTACTTTTTCAGCCCGATTGGCGATGCCGTGCTACCAATCCCAGTGACTTGGCTATCCATGTTGCACAAGATCTGGGTCAGCTCGGAAGATCGGCTTCTCCAGAACACCACCTCCTCATCCTTCTCAGCCAAGGCACCTCGGACCTCTTTCAGCTTGGTCAAGAGATCGTGATCTAGCCCGACATAATGAGAAGCGGAGTGCTAAAAACAAGAGAAACGCATTCATATCAAAAAAGGTGTATTTATTATTCACAAGAGTGGAAATTTACAAAGCTCGGGATCCTAATGACCCCGACACTTGAACCTATTACAACGGCTCGCTGACCTGAGCCTCTTTGAGGGGCTCACTTGATGGGAAAAACCATGTTTAGCCCTCTCCCGAGGATCTATCTTGGATGTTTAATTCACCATACATTGATTATATACCTAGCATGCACCTATATAATTAATTGCAACACGTTGGGTTTTTCGTGTTTACCTCACGAATCTGTCGAGGCGGAATGGATCGAGACTCGTGCTTTGACCTTCTAGGCTGTATCCCGGTTGCCTCAATCTCCAACGTCGAGTGAGGACGATCTATGGAGAATGCTTCGGAAAATCACCCTCAAGCCCTCAAGAATTTTCGAAAATCTCTCAAAGGATGAACCCTCAAATTCTCGAAAATAATGATGATGATTATTAATCATTGACCTAGATTTAATCTCTTACCTCATATTTATAATGCATTACCATAATCCTATATGGAAATTACCATAATCCCATATGGAAATTACCATAATCCTATATGGAAATTACCATAATCCCGTATGAAAATTACCATAAACCTTTATGGAAAGGATTATTACCATAATCTTATATGGAAAGGATCTATGCATATCCATAAATATAATAATATCCTTATAGGATAAAGAGAATCAAATCCTTGCCTTGTAGAGCATAGGGGCGCGATTTTGCCTAGCTTACGGCCTGGATGGGCCAGCCAGGGATCAAATGCTGAGGAATAAAGATGGGCCTCAAATAAATTAATTATCTTATGTTCGCCGAACATAAATTAATTTATAAACATTTATTCATGCCACTAGAGAATAAATCTTTGACTTACTTCTTTATTATCGAAGTTGAGTCGGGCTTGCACTTAGACATTCTGAATCCCGTATTTAAGATATCGAGCGTCCATTAATTATTTATAGCATTCTCATTGCTTAAAATAATTAATATCTTTAATTCCTTAAGTAGTACCACTCGACCTTATTATTGTACTTGAGCTAACTCAACCTGCGGGGTTTAGTACAATAAACCTTTTAAGCTCTTAAGGGGCGTCATCGTCCTAGCGGATCTGGTGACTCGTCTGAGATAACTAGCATGACATACAAGCACCGCCACCACCCAAGATCACGGAGAATATTGGGTTAGAACATATAACCCTCACCCATAACAAGTCAAAGTGATGGTCAACAACTCATACTCATCTAATACCTTATCGAGGTTTAGATCATCGTAAGTCACCGAGATCTTGGTTCTTCACGACGGTCAGATAGAAGAACTCATCTCACTGTGATCCTTCAATACGTCGAGGCGTACCGGCATAGACAAGCAACCAAGTCAAGTCACTCTTATCTATACGCGGACTATACCGACAACTCGTCCTCAAGTTGTCTCGGTGTGAAACTTTTATATCTCATTAAGCTTTACCAATCATATAGACTTACGTGATCTTCTACACTTCGTATGATCTAACTTATATATGAGATAAGGGGACACGAGATATATGCAATCAAGTATTCATTTCGGATAGGAGATTGTAATAGTGGTAACAGGAAACATTGTATACAAGCTTAACCAAAACTGCTTTCAGTATACAAATCCAACATCACTGGCATCCTGCTGCTGCGGGCCCCCTTCAGAAGGGAGACTTGAGCTCGGCCCGCGTTCCGGCTTGAGCCGCGCCTCGGCAAGGAGTTCCTGAAGCTCGGGGTCTTCATCCTCCTTGCACTGGGTCACGGCCTCAGCCGTCAGAAGAGAAGCGGAGGAAGCTAAAGTCTCCAGCACGGGGAAGGAGGCCACCTCGGCAATCACTCGGGCGTAGTCCTTCTGCACCGTCCGAGGATCGAACTCGACCCAGCCATGCTTGGCTTTATCGAAGTCAGGCATCGCGGCCGCCAACTCCTCCAGGTGGTCGGATATCACCTGTGGCCTGAGCACAATGGCTAGGTCGGAAATAAAGGCGGAGAAGGTCTCTGACTCGATGAGCTTGTTGGCGAAGGCCCTCAACATCGGCCCTTGCCCCGCTAGCAAGGCACTCGTCTGTTCGGCGAGCTTCTTCTCCGCCTCGGCCGCCTCCTCCCGAGCACTCTCCACTTCGGCACGGGCCATCTGCAAGGCCCGATTCTTCTTCTTCAGGGCAGCCTCAGCAGCGGCCCTTGCAGCCTCGGCATCCGCCCTCGTAGTAGCCAGTTCAGCCTCGGCAGCGGCCCTCGCGGCCTCTGCGGCAGCTCGCTCCCTCTCCATCACCTCGTACCGAGACGCGCTCGCGACGACGGATCCGACGATGCGATGCAGCTCCCCATCACCGAAGTCGAATCCTGAAATTCAAAAAAGTCAGGAACGCATCACAGAAGGAGATAACGATGAATACGGAAGAGACATGTACCTGAGGGAAGGATACGGGGAGCTTGGAGTCGGCAACTCATACGTGATTCGAGTTCGAGTGTCCTTCTCCGAGGCCGGACTTGACCTCGGCTGTTGTGTCGACACCAACTGGCTGAGGGTCGCCACGGCCAGGGGTGCCTTGCTGGCCTCAGTTCTCCTCGCCTTCTTGGCCGGTGGCGCCTGGCTCGATGATTGCACAGGAGACGACGAGGCCGGCGCCTTTACCTTCTTACGGTAATCGAGCTTCACTGCACAACAAAGAAAGTACATTAGTACAATGTCATCAGACAGAAGGTGAATAAGGAAAATGGGGTGCCTACTTTGATCCGACCACGATCACGAAGCCTCCGACCTATGTATGCTCAGCTCGGCATCATACAGGTCGTCCTCGGTGAATTCACAAGATATTTCATCAAATGTGTTGATCTACACCTCTAGGGCACCCAAGGGTTTCACATTCACATCCCTCATCTTGTCCATACCCCACTCATACAACGGTTGCCCGTCAATATGTAAAAAGAAAAAATTTCTTTGCTACTGGGACACCTTAGAGGGGGCAGTCACTCTGAACGACTGCCGAGGTGACAAATAATATACACCTCCGGAACTCTTGATGCTAAAAAAACGCATCAGGACCTCGAATGAGAGCTTCTCGCTAAGGCCATAACAGGCAAACCCTAGCCCGACCACCGACCTAATGGAGTTGGGAGTCAACTGGCATATAGAAATTTGAAAATATTCCTGAATACTCAAAAAGATGGGGGCCAAGGGAAACCTAAGCCCAACCTTCAGGGCATCTACATACACTGTAGTAAATCCCTCCGGATGGGCCATAGCTCTATCACTTTTTTGCGGCAGGCACCACCAAGCCTCCGCCGGAATATGGCATTCCTTCGCTATCCTACATAAGTTAGAAATGGTCAGAGACGAGCGCGCGTCCCTGACCATGCACTCATCACAGACGGAAGATATCGTCGGAACCCTAGCGCTAATGCTCCAAGATTTACCCATCAGGTTATGGCACATATAATCCCTAATTTCAACCTCACTATCGGGGAAGAAGATGATCGAGCAGACGAAGAAGAAGATGAAGAAGACATACTTACTTTTTAAGTGAGGATTTTTGATTCTCCAGCGAAGTTCTAAAGGAATTTTGAAAAAAAAGCTCTGAAATTTTTCTCTCTAGAACAAATGAGGAAGAAGAAAACGAACTGTTTTCTCTATCCCCAGCTATTTAAAGTACAAAAGGCGCCCAAAAACTACCTTTTCAACTTCCCACGTGGCTACCCACGATTTGACGTGAAGTAGACGGCGTGCGTGTTCGGCGCCCGCCAACCGCTGGCGCACATGGCGTATTCTAAGGCGAGTAGGCGCGGTCTAATCGTGCACTCATCTGCGCGACCACTCATCCGATATTTAGATCGGACCTCGGCGCCTCCGGACCGACATCGCCGTCAGCGAGGGCGATTCGATTCGATGATTGATTCGGAGGCGCCCCGCACGGACATCGCTATCCAACTGGTACGACTCAGTTCGGACCTCGGCATACCCCTAACGGACGTCGTCATCCAACAAGGACGTTTAAGTTCGGACCTCGGCATCCTCCAGACGTATTATCATCCAACTTCGAGCGATTCAGTCCAGAACGGCAAACCGTCTAGCTCAGTTCAGACCCAGGCAAATCAATCAAACCCTGACATCAAAAAGATTGAGAACCTTCGACAACAACCTCAGCTGAGCAACAACCAGCCTCGTCAAAATACGCTCTACACCCCACCTCGGCATAGTTGTTACTCGACTAATTGGGGGGGCTATGATGGGATATGGCCTAACAGCTCAGGCCCAATGGCAGGCCCAAGCGAACTGGGGCTGACCTAATGAACGGCCCTACGCGGTTGAGCCTGAAGCCCAACATCTAAACCCTATTCAAGACTAAATCAAATGAGATATTCAAGGATCAAGATATGGAAGGAGATCGGATCCCACAAATCAAGGGATCCAGTACATCTTTAGAGATCCACAAACATGTATAAATAGAGGTTAGGTCGACGGTAGAAGGGTTAGCAACTATTTGAATACTAGAGCTTTTCAATACATTCATTGTAATCCTACATAGTGAAATTATTGGGGAATCATTCCTCCGTGGACTTAGATCTTATTCTTGATCGAACCACGTAAAAGCCTTTGTGTTCTTTACTGCTTTCATAAATCTCGCACACAAGATTTATCAAAAAGATTGAGAACCTTCGACAACAACCTCAGCTGAGCAACAACCAGCCTCGTCAAAATACGCTCTACACCCCACCTCGGTATAGTTATTACTCGACTTTGGGGGAGGGGCTATGATGGGATATGGCCCAACCGCCGAGCCCAAGCAAGCCTGGCGGGCTCGACCTAATGAACGGCCCTACGCGGTTGAGCCTGAAGCCCAACATCCAAACCCTATTCAAGACCAAATCAAAGGAGATATTCAAGGATCAAGATATGGAAGGAGATCGGATCCCACAAATCAAAGGATCCAGTACATCTTTAGAGATCCACGAACATGTATAAATAGAGGTTAGGCCGACGGTAGAAGGGTTAGCAACTACTTGAATACTAGAGCTTTTCGATACATTCATTGTAATCCTACATAGTGAAAGTATTGGGGAATCATTCATCCGTGGACGTAGATCTTATTCTTGATCGAACCACGTAAAAGCCTTTGTGTTCTTTACTGCTTTCATAAATCTCGCACACAAGATTTATCAGGACATATGACAAAACAAAAATGATCAAATTTATCAAAAAAATTAATAACATTAATTTTCTTCATTTGATAGTTAAAAGGACTTATGAGAACTGAAAAAAAAAAATAAGTATACAATACTAAAATTTGAGTTTTATCGTTATACATTGGCTCACGTGCAATTTTTAAACTTTCGCGAAAGTTCTAATTTAATACTTAGGTGTGTAGGAATTGGATATTTCATTCATCAAAATATCGTTACCGGTATATCCAACTCAATTCATCGATGAAATTATTATACTGTTATTACAATAAATATCATTCAATTTCATGGGAGAGAGAGACGTGAGATCGTTTTCAATTGCAATCTCTTACATGCGATAACCGACAAAAGAAACGCTTTCGTTGTCCATATCACAACTCACTCTCTCCACAAAAATGTATTCTCTCATTTCTCAATGTGAACACACTTTTCCCGGCGCCGGAAAAACCACCACCACCACCTCTCCCGCCGCCTGCCGCCTATCCAAATTCAAAACGTTACATATATAACAACACAATTCAGTTCACAGCTGAATATTTATTTTCTTTATACCTATTTGCTCAAATACTTATGTACAAACAAAACCAATAAGAAAAACATCAAAACAAAGTTTGAGCACTCAAATTTCACCTTTCAAACCCTACTAATTTTTCTTTAATAATAATAATAATAATAAACACTAATTAAGGATTGATCAAACGCTGATTTTCTGATTTTTAGCAACGAAAATTGAGAAGAAACGTTACGCCGCCGTGAATCGCGCTCATGCCGGCGTCTCCGAAATGCTCTCCAAATGCCGCCGCCACACCCCAACGTGGTCGCGCCGCCGATCCCGCTGAGTCGAGATTTTATCCGACAGAATCTCGCTCAAATAGCGATCGGAGATGAGCAGATTCGCCATAGAAATACCGCAGGCGGTTTTCTCCATCGCCGACATCTTCGTCATTGTCGTTCGGTTACTGCTCGCGGAATCTCTCCTCTTTCGCTTCAACACCGACGATCTCGGTCGCGATTTCTCGGGTGGCGGCGGCGGCAGAGGCATGAGGAAGTAAATTTTGCCGCGCTTGAGCTCGGCGTCAGGCGGCACAACGACGATTCTAGGGCACATACAAGATTCGGACGGCGACGACGGCTTCTTTAGGACGTGTGTGGGATGGAGCTTCATGATCTCCGCCGCCGTGACGGTGCCGCTGATTTCCTCGACGCGGCCGTTGATGTGGACGATTCTGATCACGTCTAGCGCGCCGCATGCACTACTACAAAACCACTTTCTGCGCATAGACTACGCTTTTTGAAAAGCAGCGTGATCATAAATAGACTCGCTTTTTATCAAAAGCGTAGTCTATGTCTAATTTACGAGTATATACTACGGCAACAAAAGCGTGGTGTATGTGCGTGAGTCTATAGTGGGTATAGACTACGGCTTAAAAGCGTGGTGTATGTGCGTATTTTAATAAAAAGCGTAGTCTATGTCATAAATTATTAAAAAAAAAAAATCTTTTGAAATGTATGTGTTTGTGTTTACTTACCCCGATAAAAAGCGTAGTCTACTTTTGATGAAAAGCGTCGCACGCCCTCTCCTCCATTGCGTGTGTGTATGTGTTTGTTTAATTGTTTTGAAATGTTTTCTAACTTTTCTTAATAATTTTTGAGTTGGAATTGGGGAAAGGGAAGGGAGAGTCCGGGTGGGGAAGGGAACCTAGATTCACGTTCATCATCGCCCGCCGCCGCCGCCGCCGCCGCCGCCCGCCGCCGCCTCCGCCGCGCCTCGCAAGCGTCGTCGCCCACCCAACTCCCGTGCCGCCGCCCCGTACCGCTCGCCGACCGCCGTGCTCAACTCGGCCAGCCCGGACCATCCGTGCGCTGCGCCGCCACGGCGTGCTCGTCGTGTTCTCAGGTATGATTTCAGTTTTAATTTTGTCCATACCATGAGATCCACCATCGTCCTAAGCTTTACAGTGCACTCCGTCTTTGGCGATAAACTCGATTTTGGCTGCTTTATTGCTACGATTATCGGGTGACTCTATTACAACAGCGGTGTTTGGTAAAGTTTGCTTCAAATCTTTAATCAAGTTCTTACGCATATTTTTACTTACCAATCGGATGGTGGTTGACCTAGAAGGTCTAAATGACCTAATCATAAAAATTCCTTTGACCATTTGTTCTAAATATTTTCTTTTTTGGCTCGGATATCGGTTTAATTTATCACATGATCCGTGGCCAAGGAATTATTAAACTATATGTGGTCTACAACGTTTTGGAGGTAATATTGATAAAATAAATTTGTTGCTCGGTTTCAAATATTTACATGAGTTGTTTGTTGGCTGATTTCATTGAGGGCTTTAAATCATGATAAAATATATCGATGTGTTGTCTGTGTAACCTCTTAGTAAGTTTAATGTAAACGATGGTCTTTGTTTCATGATTATTGTATCTTGAGGGTGCTAAAGCGACCTATTACAATAATCTTGATATCACTAAAGAACATGTTTCTTAGTTCATTCCCACTATTTCAATTCCAACTATCTCAGAAATCTCCAAGAAAGACCCCATTCAATCGATCCCTTACCACGACGACGGATCTTGAACTAATAACAAGAATGATAAAAATATAGAAAACAAAAAGGAAATGGAAAAGTCTTGAAAATACCATCAATTGTTTTCCATTATGGCTTATATGTATCGTCATAATTAGTTTCTCTTTTGTAGCATAATTATTTGTAGCATAATTTTTATCGACTATGAAGTGGAACATGAATGGTTGTTTTTAGAATAGATTAAAAGTTACTATTACTAAAATTTAAGAATGCGACATGACATCGATAATGCCCTACTAGTTTATCTGAATTCACATTTCCCTTATCCTATTTGCCATTTATTATTGAAGTATTATGCGTTAGTAACTTCTTCCGTTGACTATTGCGATTACATTCTAACAACCATTTTACGCTCTATTATCGTTCTATCTATGATTTGCTTGACATTATTATTGTTTCTCCATCATTTTATGTTTGATTTGGATTATCGTTATTAAAATAAAAGAAAAACAATATTTGCTTCTTCGGAAAAACAATATCGTTCTATCTATGATTTGATTTGGATTATCATTATTAAAACAAAATAGGCCCTCGAATTTCGAAATTAAATTTCGATGAAATTTCTGTAAAGTAATTCGACCCTTGAGCATTGCCGCCTGGACCCGCTGCTCTGCATGACCTGCCACCTTTGGGCGTTGCCCCCGAACCCCCACCGACATAATAAATTCATATAAGCGTGCACTCCGCACCCAACTTATATAAAGTATTATTATGACAACACCGATCAAACAAGTCGATCAATTACACTAAAATATCCGACACTTGCCATTGCTACTTGAGAAAACATGAAATTTTGGGTGTGGAGATTTGTTTCGAGATGAAGCCCTAGCGATTCTTTCTTACGATATCCTTGTCATCACAATAACACATGCATAAAACACAATATATATTTTATATATGATAATGTTCCTTTTTCTCTTGATAATTTTGCGCAATGTAGGTCCTTAACTATCATACTTATTCATTCGTTTATTTTATTAGCTCGGGCGATTACTTTGTCGACTGTATTGTTGCTCACAATAATGCTTGATTGCTATGCTCGTCTCTAATAATTTTCTTTGAGATTAAAAGTAATGTGTTCAAGCGTTACGACAATGTGACTCTTACTTTCCCCAAGTTTGATGGTTTAAATAAGTTTTCTTGAGATGTCTCTGTTTGATTCTCGATCTGCCCATTAGTCCTATATTCGCGTCCTCGTTTTTGCTTTGTGCATTTCTTGAGGAGAAAAAGGCGTTAGTGTTAAAAGCTGGAAAACCACTACACTATAAAGGAACATTTTTCCATCGTATTATTAAAGGATATGGCTCGGTATGTTATCTACTTTTGAAAATTTTACATCAAATGCTTAATGATATGAGCTCTATTTGATGTATTTGCTTGGCCATTGTATTGGTTGGGCATCAATGAGAAGTGGCTTTTGCTTTTTAGTCGAGTTATCCTTGTTTATCTGTGATGTGGGTGATGTTCACATTGCATTTCTTGTGATATAGTTTTAAGGTTGTACTTATTGAATTGTCCATTTTATGATTTCTTGAAACTTGCTTAAAAGCACGGATGCACTATCTTTGTAGTTATTTTGTTTTGACACTTTAAATTATTTTGCGGGGAGGGACTTTCTTGGAAGATGGTAAGTTATAGGCATTGACGTTATACATGCCTTTATTCTCTCTAAGGATGCCTTTTGAATTTATTTTAACTGCGAGGAAAATATGGGAAAGTATATATGATGGAAAGTTTCGGTATGAAACTATTATTGGTTTCACCTTTTATTTTCTAGTTTACATACGGACTTGATCTTGATGCATTGAGCTTTAAGTAGTCGCTCCTATCTTACGGGAAGTCTATGGAAAGCATAGTTTACAATAGTATCTATAATATCCGCCCTAACAGAAACATAATTTTAAAGTTTGAGATTGAGTCGAGCATAGTTGAGTTGGATGATTTACGCTCGAGTGTTGCGGTTCCGATCGGAAACTTCGAGGCGACATCAAATCTGCTGCTCTTTCCGGTGTGCCATGCGGCGTGCTATTCCAAATCTCGTGTTAGCCTCGCTAAACTGGATATAGTTGTATTTCGTCTCTACCGGTTTGTGCACAAGAGAATGGGCTTGGACCCCAGTGATCGAACATGGAAGCACGGATAGGCATGTTCAGTGCCATCATTGCCATCATTTTGTGTGATTGGTAATGTCGTACTGCGCCTCTTTCCCTTTTGTGAGCATTCTGGTGTCCACCCAAGGCTTGTGAGCTGTAGAACTTACGCATGCAGAAGTTGCAAGAGAAAACCTTGGCTGAAGCAAGTCTTGATTGTACCTCAGGTTCTTTGGATGCTCGTGATGGATCCCCTCCGAGGCTCAAATTCAACCACTCTCTGGATTGATTACGGTATGCCTTGATCACCGGTTTCTTCACTTGCATCTTATTTTGTTGTAGTCGCCATTCCTTCCTCGGAGAAATCTTCTCTTCCTCTCTTCGACTCTCAAATTGGTTCTATATATGAGGATGGAATAATTTGAGGCCGACAGATGAAGCATGTGGTATAAGACATCTTAAATTTATCATATGTCTCTTCTTTGTCCCCACAGTTGATGCTTGGGTCTTCCCAAGAGGATGGTTCGTCGTCTTTAATCGTTGCCTCTGTCGAGTTTAAGATTCCCACTCACCATTTTTTCTCCTTATCTGTTTAAAGCACTTCAACTTTACTTGGTTTCTATTGGATCGTTTAAAGTAAACTAATGTTGCCACTCCTATGACATTTCCACTTCGATCCAAATCAAATCCTTATTATTTTCTTTTATGCTACCATGATTTGAGCAACTTCAAATTTATTTCAACTTTATCGATTGATGATCTTGATCCGCTTTAGAAAACGATCTTAAATCAAAAGTTCTCGGAATAAATTTGACTATTATCTGGATCTCTTCGGAATCAAATGTTGAGCTTATTTTATGTAGATCTAGATGGAAGCTTGCTCTAGTACAACCCTTATCTTAAGTTTTTGAAGTTGAAAATAATTTATGAATTGTTCGATACATGTTTCATGTAGGTTTGCACTGATACTATGATCGTCATTGTCTATTGTCTTAATGGTGAAAGCCTTGACCGATCTTTGGACTCGTTTAAAGCGCAATTGTTGTTGTGGTTCCATTTCTTTACGTTCACATGTAAGATAAACATTTCATTTCTTTAATATAATCATTTTTTCATACAAGAGTGCTAATATTCTATTTTGAATTGTTAATAGCTTAATCGGTCTTACTCTCAAGAGGATATTGATGAAGTTCGCGTTGAATGGGCAAATTTCATGCTTCTTCACATATAGTCTTGTGATGTTTTAGTTGTAAGTTATTGATCTTTTGAATTATTTTGTCTCGTGTTATGAAGACTACGGTCTTATTGTTTTGTTAAGTGATGTGCATAGTATTTTGTATAGTGATTTTGTAGATGTAATGAAAGCAGTTGTATATTTTTGTATAGTGATTTTGTAGTTGTAATGAAAGCAGTTGTATATTTTGAATAGTGATTTTGAGCGTAGTCGCAAGTATATTTTAATCTCATTTGCTTGTGCGTTATTAATTATCTGAGGTTTAAATAAAGAAATTAACTACGGTTGAAATTGAAAAACCGTAGTTGTTATTAAATTGACTACGGGTTGTAATAGAAAAGCGTAGTAAATTTGGCATTAAAACCGTAGTAAATAAACTCAAAACCGTAGTTAATACATATAGACTACGGCGTAAAAGCGTAGTCTATGTGCGGCGTAGTCTATGGTGGGTATAGACTACGCGTAGTGCGTAGTCTATGTGCGGCGTAGTCTATGGTGGGTATAGACTACGATAAAAAGCGTAGTGTACGAGCTTAAATTATGTAGTGCGTGGTGTGTATAGACTACGGCGTAAAAAGCGTGGTCTATGTATGAAAAAGCGTAGTCTATGGTGGGTATAGACTACGGCATAAAAACGTGGTGTATGCGCGTCTTTTTACGTGATGCGAGGGTATGACTACGGCGTGGCGTGGTCTATGTCGAGCGTGGTCATACCCACTATAGACTACGCTTAAAAACGTAGTGTGTGCGAGCATTTTACGTAGTTTGTGGGTATAGACTACGGCGTAAAAGCGTAGTCTATGTCGGCGTGGTCTATGGTGGGTATAGACTACGCTTAAAAAGCGAGTGTGTGTCTTGCCTCTTTTCTCTACACCACTTTCTCTACACTACTCGATGCATAGACTACACATAAAGCGTGTAGTCTATTCTGTTTTTTGTAGTAGTGATGGCCGAATGCAAGATATGCAGCACCCGATCGCGCTTTTCATGGCTGTCGATCGATGGACTAATCTTTCTCCCTCATGAGTTTTAGACGGGAGAGACAAATAGAGCGAGGTTTCTTTTCTTTTAATTTCTATGTTTGTATGTATTTGTACGTATGATGGTTTCCATTCCTTTGCACACTTACTGTACGTGAATTGATAGTAATGCAAATAAAGGCACCGAAACTTACATACACATATTTGTGAAATCATATACAACTGATATCCATTTTAAAAACTTAGTATATCCTATACCCAATTCATTAAATTAATGTATTTTTCTGCAAAAAGGAAACGTTGATGTGAGGGATGGAGAATCTGATTCTTTTTTTTGTTAGAATCTGTGCAAATTCAAACAAAAAGCACTCGATTTTTGCAGATCCTTTTGACTCTGTTTTTTTATACACCTTCTGAGTTTTGCAAATTAAAATAAAAAAAGCACTCACTTATTTCTTTATCGAGTTTGGCTTCCCTTCTGAGTTTTCAAAATTTTCTAAAAATAAGAAGAGAGAAATATAGATATTGTAGAATCAAGACAAAAAGAAAGATCTGTCATTCCCGTGAAGAACAACCCGAAATATAGAAGTTTGTCTGAATCATTCCGGAGGTAATTCTCGAATTTTCATCGCCGAAAATCTGTAATTTTTGCAATATATACATATTACTCATTGTTTCTGGTCGACTAGAGCTTCTCTCCGGTCGATGAAGCCTTCTCTCCGATCGACTGGAGAGAAGCCGTAATCGATCGGAAATAAGAGTTATATGTATATATTGGAAAATCAAGTGTGTAAAGGCTGTCTCCGGTCGACCAGAGAGAAGTCTTCCTCGACCGCAGACAGCCTTTGTCGACCGGAAATAGGAAACTACACTTGATTTTTCCAATACAAATTACGCACAGCTTTGATATCAATTTAATTTTCTAATAATTAGTTATTAATTGAATTTTGTAATAATGCAGGGGGAAATCATATTTTACGATTATTTTCGAAGGAATGAGTGACAATATGTCTGACTTACCGGTATGTTTTCATATATATTATTTTGAAACAATATAGTTATGCGATTTTTTAATATATTTACAGTATGTATATTTTGGATAAATATTGCTAAATGTGATTGAATAATATGATTGAATATAAGTAATTAAATATTTTGAATAATGTGATTGAATATGAGTAACTAAATATTTACCGATATGGCTTGAATAATGTGATTGAATAAATAGTGTTTATGGCTTATACGTTTTCGATTGAATGAGATATTTGTTTTGCTCCTGTAAACTTTCGCTTCGTTTAATGTGAGATATTCATTGAATGGATCCTAGATAATTTGAATTAAGATTTTTAAGGATTTTAATTAATCATGAAAACATGCATGGCAATCCCAAAACATATTGCAGAGAAGTTAATAATACAATATTATATTTTATTTAAGATTAGAGAGAGATTTTTAGGGGCTTAATCAAAGCCATTTTTTAAAAGTATAATTCAAATAAGAAATACTATTCAATTTGTCACACGATTAAAAAATTAATTTATTAACGAATAAAACACAATAATATATAGTAACAGTAACTTAATTAGTTGGGAAATTTTCAATCAATTATATTTCTCTTTTCAATTTATTCTTGAATTTATATATTTTAATTTTAATATTTAATTCCATCTAAATGTAACTTATACACTATCATTGTGTATCCTAATAAATTACCGAGCAGATATTGTCATATTGCCGAGAATTTAAGTGGCATTAGGACTTTCATTATCCAAATACTTACGAGACTAATTCAATGCTAATTCAAAGTTGAAACTTCAAATTATAATATCCTAGTACAAAATTGCTAAAGAATTACAAGTATAAAATGGGAAAAAACGCAAAAAAGACTATGGTTGATTTAAATAGGATTCAAACATGCGACACAAATTTTCAATCCATAGTCCTTCGCCAATTCATGAAAATTAATTCGTTTATCCTTTTGCATGTTATAACTAATTTTGTTTTACGTATTTTCCTGCTTAATCATAGCATGCATATATCCTCATAACACCGATGAAAACACGGCAAAATCAAAATCGAAGTCGAAAATTTGATCTTCATTAAATAAATAAATAAAGCCAACAAAAGAATATACTAAACCGAAAATAAACTTCAATAGGATTTTCTTTATCCAAATACATAGAAGACTAATTCAATGTTAATCTAATGCTGAAATACGTAAGCTCTCGAGTTTTCTTTTGGTGCATGTATTATACTCTCAAAATGAAAATGAATTGATTTGCATAAACGCATATTTTTTTGCATTGTTTTTTCTTATTTTATTAAGTTTAGAATGGTTAAATTGTAATACTTAATTATGGTGAGTGTTTTGATCGGTGATTTGTAGAGATTGATGAAAAAGAAATTAAAAGATGAGTTCTAGTTGAGTTTTGTAGAGATTTGACGAAAATTCAAGTTTGTAGATATATACGAAAATTCAAGTTTATAACATATTTCTCTAACTACGAAAGGGTATATTAGTCATTGTTTAATATAATTATTTTATAAAATTTATTTATTTAAAATTCATAATACGTAAAAAACTATTTATCCATATTATAATTTGAAATTTCAGCTTTGGATTAGTATTGAATTAGTCTCCTACGTATTTGGATAATGAAAATCCTATTGAAGTTATTTTCAAATCACAAGATAATGACAAATCTTAGCTAATTCAATTTTTAAAAAAATCTTAAATATTTTCCATCCAATGAAAATAGAATGACGCAAAGGATAGAAAAGAAAGATACAAAATAAAGAGAATATATATTTATTCGTGATTGGTTTATATACAAAATAGAATGACACAAAGGATAAAAAAGAATAAATATTTTAGCTATAATTTATTCGTGATTGGTTTATATACATGGGCATGAAATTGATATGAGTATCAAAATTTAGTAAATTAAAGAGAAGATTTCATTATTTATAAATATTATTAAATTTAGTTCTTGATATATATATATATATATATATATATATATATATATATATATAAAATTTCTAATTATTTGTGATATATGTATGATAGGATGTTTATTGATGCGAATTATAGAAAAATGAATATAAGAAATCCAATAGAAAAGAAAAATAAAATAAATAATTTATCTCTAGATTTTTATAAACAATTAAATATTTTTTATTATGCTTCTCAATTATGTTGTAGTGGATATGTAATAATTATTGTATTAATTTGTTGGTTTGTTGTACGTTGTGTAATATATGTGTCACGCCTCGACTATTTAATTAAGTAATTAACCAAATAATCGGATCGCAACGGTTCTAAAGCGAAACATTCTAAAGGAAAACGGACAGCATTTCCCCTATACACTAATAAGCCAACCGGTATCAACAACAACAGCCAACAACAACACCAACAAGCAACAATATTCAACAAGGTCACAGACCAAGGATAAATTATTTATCATCCATTAAAAGTTTTCAACGGTTTTTCTCAAGAGTTATCATTTTCCAAAACAACAACTACCAACTAGCAGAGTTAAGCAACGAAAAAGTGGTTGAATATCATGTATGAAGACATGACATTCAGGTCATAAAAAAAACAAAGAGGATATTAGCTCAGTCTCGCCCATCGTCCCCACCATGCTCAATCTGCACAACACAGCTGTTTAGTCCGAATCTGGTCGTATTTTCCTATGCTTTTGGATTTAAATTGTCGATCTTTACTTTTACTTTTATTATAATTTATTATGTTATTATTTTATAAAGATTGAATTCTAATTCTTGGTTTGATGTAGGAAATAGCTCATTATTTGGGCATTATTCGGACAAGAAACACTATGGGGTGAAACTTGGTGCAGAGAGCCGACACTTTCAATGATTCTCATGAATAGTGGAGAAGGAATCAAGGATTTTTTCCCTCATAATAATTGAATATCATCTCGATAGGAGTTCATAGGCGCAAACGGATTACAATTCAGAGTTCGGACGAGAGAGAACGGAGTGAAACACCGAAGTCGCGCGTGCGCGTGCGCGTCCGGCGCTGCACACGCCCAAGCGCGCGTTTCACATGGCGCTGAGCTCTCTCCAGTGTGCGCTCAACATCATCCTCAAGCCCAGCGCCCTCCTCAGTGCTCACCTGTTCCCCCCGCGCGCTTTGCCCCCAGCGCTCGCCTCATCCGCGTCCGGTGCTGCGCGCGTGTTGGAAATTCCTCCAGAACCTCGTCGCGTTCGGCACCGCGTCGCGTCTGGCGCTGCGCAAGTCATCCAGAGACTTGACACGTCCGGCGCTGGGTACGAAATTTTTGCGCTATAAATACAGATTACACGCTGAAAACCCTAGCACCTCACAATTCATTATTCAGTTTTTTTCGGATTCTTTCGTGCGCCTCCACGAGAATTCCTTTTAGTTCTTCCAAGCTTTTCAATTATTTGTTCTTTCTTTCCTCTTTGTGATTCAAGATTATTGTACGGATTATTGTTATTGGATTCCTATTCCAAAACTTTAATTCCATTGTTCGTTCTTTTCCGTAAGTTTTCTTTATCGCTTTCTTTCGTCTTCTCGTATTTCTTTGATATTGATATATATGCTTTGGTGTTGATTCATATTGGTATTGCTTAGTTATTCTTGTCTTCCATTTAATCTATTCGATTTATGCCTAAGGTTCATCTCGTTGATTCTATGTTTTTCAATCTAGGGTTTAATTTTTGTTTAGATAATTTCTTTGCTTTGTCAATTTCCGCCTAGTTAATTCCTCTTTCTTTCTTTAATAATTCCTCACCTAGGTAATCAAACAACCCTTTGTGATTAGAGTGTTTAGGAATTTAATTGCATTTATGTGGTAACTTAGTAACGCTCTGTTAAGTTTTCCTTGAGAGACGACTCGGATTAACTTGCTCGCTAGGACGACCTCGTTAGATTGCAATGGACTTTATTAGTGATCTTTTCAGTCCAAACAAATTTTGGCGCCATTGCCGTGGAAAACTTTAGGCGTTTTCTAATGTTGCCTTTTTTTTCATTTTTATTCTTCTCCTTGCCTTTCTTATTTTATACCGTTGTTGTTTTTCTCCCCCCGGTGCGTGTGATCCTGTTTTTGTAGTTGGTGTCTGTTAATGCAGGGTTACCAGCAATGCGAATATGGGCAAACAGGCTGTGGGGAGGAAAGGTCGTCGTATTGGGAAACTTCTTCTTATGAAGAAGGAGTCCAGTTCAACTATTCTGAGGGATATCCGTCAGGCTATGGGCATCAAGCCTATGATCCCTACCATGAACATCAAGCCTACAATCCCTACTGGGACCAACCACCTCCACCGCAGTATGAGGATCAAGCCTACAATCCCTACTGGGAGCAACCACCTCCGCCGCAATATTCATACCCACAACAAACCCCTCCACCTCAGTATTCATACCCACAACAACCACCTCCACCTCAGTATTCATACCCGCAGCAGCCGTCTCCACCTAAGTATTCATACCCACAACAACCACCTCCACCTCATTATCCATATCCACAGTAGCTGCCTCCGCCGTAACAGTACCCGCAGCAGCCGCCTCCACCTCATAAACCAGCTTTGGAGGATGTGTTCGTCCAAAGAAGGAAGCTGTCCACTCAAAGAATGGATGCTCAAAACTCCACACTTGAGCGTTTAGAGACGAAAATAGGACAGCTTAATAGCATGCTTAAAGAGCTGTTGCAGCAACGTGCAGAGAGTGAACTTCTAATTATTGAGAATGGGGTGGAAGAGACACCAGACGAGCCGCTGCTGCCACAGGAGGTGGAAAACAAGAAAGTGACTGAAGTCATACTTTTCCCACACCAACCCGATCAAGCTCAGACGGTCATTATTCTTGAAAGTGACCCAATTGTTGAGAATGGGGTGGGAGAGACACCAGATGAGCCGCTGCAACCAGAGGAGGTGGAAAATGAGAAAGAGTGGGCACATGAAGTTGATAGCATGCCAAAGCCCACTCTGGAAGTGAAAGAACTACCCCAACACTTGGAGGAGGATGAAGAGATGACAAAGGTTGAGGTAGCATCCATAATTTATCAACATTCTAATTCCCCAGAGTATTGTGCTTTGGGAGTTGAAATTATCTATTTTTCTTTGGAGAATAGGATGTTCGATTTGAGCTTAAATAATTTATTATTTGCTTCCTTAATTGTCCTTTGTGCTTATATGGTTACTACTGATGCTCTGGCTGAGATGGTATTCCTGCAGGTAAAGGACTATGGATAGTCCGTTGTTGACTGGATTACGTTGGGCTCACGACGTTAAACTGAGTACTACGTGGGAGTTTACCCACGGTTTTTTCTGGTCTTTTTCTTTCTTTCTCTTTTTTTTTATCGTTGTTCCCTTTGATTTCTTTTATGTTTTGTTCTTGTTTTCTTTTGGGTTTTGTTTGTGCTTTCGTCTTTGTTTTGGTTTTGTGTGGTGCAGGTTTCGGTGTCGTTTATTCTTGAGTATTGGGACGTTTTTAGCAGTGTGGTGAAGCCATGATACTCCAACTCTACAGCGCACACTCTTCTATTATCAGGGAAGTCTCATCCTCTATTGGCCTTTTTGTGCTATTAATGTTTCGAGCACTGGGGATAGTGCTCGAATTTAGTGTGGGAGATGATTACTTGGTTTTGTGTGCATATCTTATCTATTTGTATGCTTGGTGATGTGCCTTTGTGCTTATTTTGATCTCATGGAATCAAGTATTGTATATGCGAGTAAGTTAGGATTTTGATTTGTGCAACTGAACTCTGTGGTATTGATCGGACCTTGATGTGATTTCGTTTCTCTTGTTGACATGTGATTAAAGTACAATATGAATTGACGAGATTGTGTGGATTGATCTTAAATCGGGGGTTATTGACGTGATTTGTCCGGCTAATGCCAGAGGTAGTGTTAACATTGTGGTCACCTATATACTTGTTTCAATTTATAAAAAGAAAAAGAAAAAGATTGAGATTGTTGAAATGGAGGATGGGATTCTGTCCCTCTTTCTCGTAAATTGAGAAATGGACATGGGAAACCACAATAGGAGACTCGAGTTCATCGAGAGTTCACCTTTCGAACATTGTCCCAAAATTTGTTAATACTTTCATTGTGTTCTAAACGGAAACTTGTTGCTAAAGGTGGCCACTTTAGTTAATTCACCCCTAGCGGAGAGTTGGGTCTGAGCAAAAATAACTTACTTGTCTGTTTGATATTTCCAAAATCTTAGATTTGTTTCATGTTAACTTTGATTACATATTCATCATGTTTGGAGAAATTACAAAACGAGGTTTGATTGACTGGACTAAGAGTTATGTTGCACGAATTATTTTCTACTCTTATTAGTATAGACTTTGCTTGAGGACAAGCAAATGGATAAGTGTGGGTGAGTTGTTTAGTCCGAATCTGGTAGTATTTTCCTATGCTTTTGGATTTAAATTATCGATCTTTAGTTTTACTTTTAGCATAATCTATTATGTTATTATATTATAAAGATTGAATTCTAATTCTTGGTTTGATGTAGGAAATAGCTCATTATTTGGGCATTATTCGGACAAGAAACTCTACGGCGTGAAACATGGTGTAGAGAGCCAACACTTTCAATGATTCTCATGAATAGTGGAGAAGGAATCAAGGATTTTTTTCCTTCATAATAATTGAAGATCATCTCGATAGGAGTTCATAGGTGCAAACGGATCGCAATTCAGAGTTCAGACGAGAGAGAACGGAGCGAAACACCAAAGTCGGGCATGCGCGTGCGCGTCCGGCGCTGCACACGCCCAAGCGCGCATTTCACATGGCGCTGAGCTCTCTCTAGCGTGCGTTCAACATCATCCTCAAGCCCAGCGCCCTCCTCAAGCCCAGCGCCCTCCTCAGCGCTCACCTGTTCCCCCCCGCGCGCGCTTTGTCCCCAGCGCTCGCCTCATCCGCGTCCGGTGCTGTGCGTACGTGCTGAAAATTCCTCCAGAAACTCGTCGCGTCCGGCGCGCGTTCGCGTCCGGCGCTGCACAAGTCGCCCAGAGACTTGACACATCCGGCTGGTGCGGATTTTCTGCGCTATAATCTGATTACCGCTGAAAACCCTAGCACCTCACAATTCATTATTCAGTTTTTTGCGGATACTTTCGTGCGCCTCCACGAGAATTCCTTTTAGTTCTTCCAAGATTTTCAATTATTTGTTATTTCTTTCCTCTTTGTGATTCAAGATTATTGTACGGATTATTGTTATTGGATTCCTATTCCGAAACTTTAATTCCATCGTTTGTTCTTTTCTGTAAGTTTTCTTTATCGATTTCTTTCGTCTTCTCGTATTTCTTTGATATTGATTTATATGCTTTGGTGTTGATTCATATTGGTATTGCTTAATTATTCTTATCTTCCATTTAATCTATTCGATTTATGCCTAGGGTTCATCACGTTGATTCTATGTTTTTCAATCTAGGGTTTAATTCTTGTTTAGATAATTTCTTTACTTTGTCAATTTCCACCTAGTTAATTCTTCTTTCTTTCTTTAATAATTCATAGCCTAGGTAATCAAACAACCCTTTGTGATTAGAGTGTTTAGGAATTTAATTGCTTTTGTGTGGTAACTTAGTAACGCTCTGTTAAGTTTTCCTTGAGAGACGACTCGGATTAACTTGCTCGCTAGGACGACCTCGTTAGATTGCGAGAGACTTTATTAGTGATCTTTTGAGTCCAAACAACAGCAAACATACAAGCGGGCATGAGTACCACAAAGTACTCAGTGGGTTACTGCCAAAAAGTTAACTTTTAAAACTTTAATAAAAAACTTATGGACTTTGCTTAACACAGGATTTGAGAAAATAAACCTGTGTAAGTACTTTGTGAAAGCAATTCAATATTTTGTTGCGTCACATCCACATTTTGTAACATACCGGCATCACACACCCGTATTGGCCACGAAGGTTACCAATAACGGTCATACCCTATCTACGTCATTCAGTAATGGGAAGTAGGCCTCCTCCCCAATACTATGACCGGCCTACATTTGCAAGCTCACGGTCATACTTATGCGCACAACATATCATTTCACATACCATAGATAGGTAATTGCCGTCATACCCACATTGTTGTAAATCAATCTTGTATCATCATACCCACCATGTGGTAAATCATTCATTACAACATACCCACAATGTGGTAAATCATTCATCTTCCATCATACCCACAATGTGGTAAATCATTCATATTCCATCAAACCAACAATGTGGTAAATTATTCATTTCACTGTTGAAATGTAAAGGAAATGTACATTTAATTTTGCTCACATAAAGATTTAAGAAACTTTACCCACCTGGATGTTCCTTAGAGCTAAGGAACTAATTCCCAATTCCATTTCTTTTTTATCCATATTTTATCCTCATTTATTGATTTCTTTCTCCCTTCCGGTTCCTTATTCCTCGGTCTTCTCGACCCTATTCTTCAACAACAACACTGAACTTAGTATCATTTCTAAGTTCTTATTTACTATCATCAACTTCCTTTCTTGATTTAAAAGAGACCTAAAGCTTATTTTCGGCTATTGCATCCCTTAATAATTTATCTAAGGTTTACCACAAACCTTATTTTAATCAACACATATCCAAATCTCATTCATGAACTTATTATAAGCTTATTAGCTTAGGTTTCAAAGCACTTATCATCTTACTTACTTATTCAAGTTTTTAAGTAAGTAAGTATATCGGAAATTCCGAAATTATCACAAACAATTTCAAGCTCTTCCAATTCTTTCCCGATCATCATCATATGTCTTAAAACATATTTAGGGATCTAGATTGAGCTTAAACTTTTCCTTTAACATTGATTTCTTAACATCCCTTTCAACTTAGCTTAACTAAATAATTCACTTTTATAATCAAATGATCAAGTTAGTTCAAACAAATTTAATTCTTCGCATAACTTTCATCAATGATCTCAAATCCATTATCTTCTATAGCCCTGTTTCATCCCAACATATTAAACTTCCATTTTCGATATAAACTTTAATTTTTCAAACATGATCATACAATCTTCTAAAATTCTCATAAATTCACATTAAGCTTTATTTCGTCTATATACCTCAATTACCATATCAAACCATCCCAATAAAATCATATACTTTATGATCATTCAACTTTGATCATTCTTGGTATTTTTGAAAATCTCCATATGTTATCAAATAATTCCAACAAAATTTATTTAAGCATTATCCACCCTCTAGATCTCAAATATCACATCAAACAATCCAAATAAAATCATCATCTATATGATCCTTCAGCTTAGTATAATCTTGAAATTTTTGAAAATCTTCATTTGTTACCAAACAATTCCAATAAAATTTATTTAAGCATTATTCATACCATAGATCCTAAATATTACATCAAATAGATCAAATAAAATCAAGAACATTAAGATCTATGGACTTCATATTTTCGAACAATAGGGGAATAATTCTATCTTTATTTTGATTTCAATTTGATTCCAAATTTCTATTCAAAACATGTTTATTTCAACTTAATTTCATAAATCTAAACTCAATTTAAATAAATCGTAACACATATGAAAAGCCCTAAAATCTAGGGTTCTAAACTTATTTATGATCTTACTAATCTATGCAAAATAAATGTTAATCTTTTGTATTTAATCTTGTTTTACATAGATTTAATGATATATGTAACAAGAATTAAACAATTTTAATCCTACTTGTACACATCAAAAATTTCAAAATTTACATAAATATGAGAGATCAAAATCTTGCAAATTAAAGCATAAAAATAGGATAAGTTGAAAGATTACCTTGTTTTCCATGATTTTTAATGAAAATCCTTTGAAAATCCTCTTTAATTTGGGTTTAAAATGAAAAAAAATATTGAAGTCTAAGAGGGTAAGCTTGATCGACCATGGTGGAGGAAGAAGAAGGTTGGGGATGATATAAATAATACCCCTTCCTTAAGGTATTAAATTAATAAGGGCAAAATAGTAATTTCACATTATCAATTAAATTTTCTTTTATTTTTACACAAACATAATGGTGCCAACACACCATATTCTAGATGGTTCTACAAAATAATCTCCATATATTTATCCTTGGAATTTTTGGAATTAATAATAATAATAATAATAATAATAATAATAATAATAATAATAATAATAATAATAATAATAATAATAATAATAATAATAATAATAATAATAATAATAATAATAATAATAATGTATTTTCATGTATTTTCCAAAATATTCTAGAAAATTCCATAATTATTTCCCAAAAATTCCAATATTGAATCTTATTTTCTTAACACCTTAAACTCATAATTTTCATCAATATAAAGTCCCAAAACTATAAAATATATAATAGGAACTCACTTTATAAAAATAGAGATTTAATTCCATTTTATGCAAATAATGGAATTAAATATTTCATTTACTCTTAAATCCTTCAAAATCACTTTCTAAATTTTTCCATCATCAAATATCATTAAAATAAAATTATTTAGGGCTAAAAATAATTTAGATACCATTTCTTCCCTTTTTATAAATAAATCTCTTATAAACGTTAATAAAAATGATTTTCAAAAAACATTGTTCTCAAGCTTTCAAAACTATTTCTTAATCTTTCTTATCACTCAATATCATCAATATAACATATTTAGGTCACATAATAATTTATATACCTCATTCTCTTATTTTTTTTTATAAATAAATTCCATATAAACTTCAATAAAACATTTTCTCGAAAATCTTTATGTCTAAAAGAAGTTCTTCTTTTCAATCACATAATTTCACACATATATTTTTCTTTTCTAACTCCATGAAATCCATTTTCTAAATAAAGTCCACATTTCTAAAATTTTCTTCCCTTTGGTTAATAATTAATCGGATATTATTTCTTTCGAATTCATTATGCATTTCTTTATAATTTTAAGAGATGCAATGCCTCTAAGCCTTTATTATCACTTCCTTAGTCCTTGATTAAGGCTTCCTTAATCTCTAATTAAGGATTTAAAATTTTCAGGGTGCTACAATATGGCATTGATATAATTGTAGACCGGTCCTGTTTTCTTGAGGCCTACTATGATAAATATTATGGCGGATGTGAAGACATAATATAGGATCGAATATTTTAAGTATATTAAGAATGTGTTGCTAGATAAGGGCGGCCAAGAGTTGCTAAATATATTTAAGGGGAGGTTCTTTGGTCATATGATAGATTGGAGTCACGGGCCTAAGTCTAATTTATCTTTGCACCATATAGTCTCCCGTCAAATAGAACCTACTCAATCGGAAATGTGGTTTTTCATCAATGAAAGAAATATATGTTTTTCCATTAGGGAGTATGCTCTAGTCACCGGCATGCAATTTGGGACATCATCATTTGACCCCACATTAGACTACGATTTGAGCAACGTTGAGGTATATAGGATATTTTACCAGGGCACACAGATAACATTAGGTAATCTATTAGATAGATTTTGTAGTGGTAGTGTTAATGATGTAGATGTTAGTTTATATTTATGTGTGACCCACGTTATTCTCCTCTATGGATTCGTATTTGGGTACGAGACATGCAAGCTAATAGTTGATTGGGTTTGGGTATTGGTTGACGATCTGGATGCGTTTTGCCGATTTCCGTGGGGGGCATACACTTACCAGATATTGAGACATTATACGACACTTTATCAACCAAATGCTTAGTACCACTTTTACGTACCAGTCTGGGCACTATATGTTTGGTCACTCGAGATCATACCAGACTTGGGAAGTATAGTTGAAGTACGTCGACCCCACAGGGCATCCAAGATTGTTGAGGTGGAAGTTCAAGAGTAGGCCCTCACCGGTAATTGTACAACCTCTTTTTGAGCAAGATGTACTGAATTTTATTAGAATTTTAAATCATGTATGAGGTATTGTATTTATTAGAATATTAAATAATATCTTTCAATTTATTGTAGGTCGATTATCATCCCACTACGATCGAGCCTGACGAATTCGAGCTTAACACCATTTACTAGGCGTCTGTCTCATACCCCTCTCCACTCGGTGTGAATTTTTTGATACCGTCAAATCCTTTGAGGGAGGGACAACAGTTCGCTTCTCATCGTGCTGTATCGGTGATGTCTCATCCACCGGTGGATGAGCCTCGAAGTAGACGTCTAGTTTTGAGGAGGGATCCACAGTTTGTTCAGGATCCGGATATTTCAGAGCCACCATCAGAGCAGCCCTCAGAGCCATATCAATTGTGAGAGGGCCATCATCGAGATACGGGAAAGCGTGTTCAACATCCCACTCATTCGTCATCAAGCAGCGGTGATCACTATTTACGATGACGAGATCGATAATTTTTAGAGAATCTGGCCGAGAGGACTTGTGACAAAGTAGTACAGAGGGTGGTGAACTACAAAGAAAGCATATGGAGGATATGGAAGAGTGTCTGACGACGAAGGTGAAGAGGTTGTTTGATGATATGTTGGACGTCATTCGTTGTTCCAGTTCACGGTGCTCGCAGGCATATTCGCCCGGCCCTCGCCACACTCCTCATTTGGAGGCTCGACATTCTATTGATGTACCTGGGGGAGGCCAACGGGCGGCGATGACTTGGGCGTGCTTCATGGTGAGCCATCTGGAATTCATGGTGAGTCATCTCAGATTCCAACTCGACATTCTATGCACGATCTGGAAGCATGGCCATACTGATACTCATCGGGACCCACCCGCACTTACATGCCGGCGATCCACCAATTATGCCTCAGATATTTATGACATGTTTACCGGTATTATACAGGTAAACATTTGACATCATAATACGTAGTTAATATATTTGACATCTTTGATATATATTTAATATATGTTCTAATTCTGATTTTCGATTTTCGATAGGGACAAAAGCTGGAATATGGGTAATCGGACATGACCTCAGGGATGACGAGTACTGTGGTGACACCACAGGCCCTGCCCAGACGAAGTCATCGACAACGGTTACCATCAACCGCTCTATATTCCCCCTACATTCCTACCGATGAACCACGTATACTCTCGGAAAGAATTATCGCTCGATATAAGGCATGTCACGGCCCCTCTAATCAAAAGGATGATTAGAAGGCTGGAGCTTGGAGCAGTTACAAAACAATTAATAAGAATAATCAAAGATTTCAAAGATAACATTTATCGAACTTGATAATCAAACCTTATTTACAAGCGAAGCAATTCAAACCTTATTTACAAGGCAAAAGTCGATTTCGGATGTAAAGGTTACAAGTTCCTTTAACGATAGATTCGATAATTCGAGACGGATCTGTTGTCGACATCAACATCTGATAACATTCGAGAATATGCAATGAAAGCATGTGAATGCATATATGACGATATGCACTAAGCGGTATTTTCTTTCAAAACATATAAATACTAAAAGATTACGACTACTCAACATCTCGCTCATCATCATCACTCATTTCAATCTGCACGTTTAAAAACAAATATGCGGTGAGTACAAAAATGCTTTCGATGGCTCATGCAAAATAATTTATCAATTTTGAATTACTCTGGCCCATCACAGTAACACACGAGGTTTTAATTTGAAATACTCGTGTTTACACTACAAGAATTTCGGATATAGACCACGGGGAATCCCCATTGTCTATTACAGAAAACCCCGTTGTCTATCAAGGTATAGTCTATTAGGGCCGGCTATAGACCACGGGGATTTCCCCGTGGTCTATCACAACATAGACAACGGGAAAATCCCCGTGGTCTATCATGTTATAGACTACGGGGGCCTTCTAATATACAATGGATATTCCCCGTTGTCTATAGCATCATAGACAACGTGGATTTACCCGTTGTCTATGTTGTTATAGACAACGGTGTTCTAGCTTTATACAATGATTAAACCCTGTTGTCTATTGTGTTTTAGACCACGCGGACATCCCCGTTTTCTATATATTAATAGACAACAGAGAGAAGCTCGTTGTCTATTGATCAGTCAACGAAATAAATTTATTTATTTATTATATAATTCAAAATACTTGTTTCTGCCATTAAAAAACAATAATACAAAATAGATATAAAATATATATTATCTCATAAATAGAAATCAAGTCTGATACATAAGCGTTATATAACGGAAAAATTCCCAATCAACAATTGTAGCACAACAAATATTGTCTACCTAGCTAATTAAATTCGTCCACAAAACATCAATTTCACCATCTTGAACCTTTCATTTCACCATCTCTGCTCCAACATCAATCATCTAATTCGCCTCTCCATCTACATGATCAAAATAAGATGCAATATGTGAGAAATAAAATTTAATACCTCAAAAATATTCAATTCAATAAATGTATCAAACGGTAATCCTATACCCAAAGTCATTAACAATCGGTATACATTATAATCAAAAGACAAAAACTCTATAAGTTTCAGAGGTAGTCAAACTGACACCATCTAGCTTCGCCTTGGTTCTATTTGTACAAACCCAAATATGAGAATTGCCAAATTTAGGTACCTATATGCCTTGACTCTTCTGAGCAAAAGTCGGTAGTCTGCATCATAGGTATATAATTATCTATTTTCTGCCATGCCGACACAGAATATCCATAATGCACCATAGTCAAGATACAGGTAATAATTAGAAGAAGACACAAGAATTCATAAATGTCATCCCAGTGGTTCAAAGTTCAAACATAAATTAACATACATTCCAGAATTGAAACCTGCCCTGATAGGCACACATTACCACAAGCAATGTATATAAGCTTGGAAATTCAAATGATTAATGCAGCTTAGTGCATATTCTAGAATACAAAATGTTTGAAATTCAAAAATTATAGGTGTAAAAAGCTCAAAGAATCTTAAAGCTAATTGCTTTAAATAATTAGTCCTTTTCTTCAAAATGTATAATTTATTCGTAGCCTTTATTTCTATAAGAAAAATACAGTACTAACTTAATCAAGCTCCACCTGATAAGAAGTGCTAGCTGATTTCTGCATAACATACTTAGATTCTTCTTTTTTGAGTTGCTCGTCATAGTCCCTCTTCTTCACAGCATCAGAAAGAACCTATCATTATTGTCAACATCAGAAAGAACCTATCATCCTTGGCCACAATTCTTTTCAGGAATTTTTATAGCCAAGAAATATGAAGATTTACTCACCTCATATGCACATTGAAGTTTCTTAAATGATTCACTTGCAAGTGGACTTCCCATATTTTTGTCAGGGTGCACAAGCATGGCCTGAAGATATGCAAAATGTGGTGCTGCATAAAATTTGCCACCCAGCAGTTATTTTCAGGGAAAACTAATACCAATATTTATAAAAAAAATAAAAAATCATTTGCATGGGCCAAAATCAGACTTGCATAACTTTTACGGTATTCCTTCTTCAATAATACCACATCAATCTTCTTATTACGGGGAACCGCAAGGGCTTCATAGTGATTGCCACTGCTTAAAATCCTCTCCATCTCAATCAGGGAATTTCCATCTTCTCTAACCACAGTCTTAGAAGCAACTTTTTTTGGCTTTTCAACTATTGACGAAGGGCTAGCAGGTTTAGTGGTTGATTTGCATGATTTTAGCTTCTCTTCTTCTTCTGTTTCTATTTCAGTAGGAGCAGAAAAATCACACTTCGTTCAGAAATCATCTTCTGTAAATGAATCAGCTTCTTTATGCTCCTCAAAATGAGTGCTTTCACTCAAATTATCACACCACTTGATCATGTAGTTCAACACATCATTAGATAGGAAAGCAAGATTAATTGCGAGAGAAACTCCAAGCCATCCTACTTGGATTTTGACACAATACATAGAATACAAGGTTGCCATAAATACCACCAGCCGCGCGTGATTTAATGAAAACAAATAGCCTGTATATCCAAAGTCTAGATGTTATCAGCAGATTCTACAAGAAATTGCAAAAATACTGGAAAGATAGAAGCAAGAGAAAACAGTTCTTATAAAAATAACCACTCTGTAGTCGACTACAGCGAAAAGTATTCAATTGGAAAGTGGAAACGCCCCTCTACTTATTTTGGGAAGCCAATTAACAGGCAAGTCAAATGTGAGGTAACTTCGAATTTGAATATTCAACCTAACAACAAGCCAATATTTACATTGAAGATGATAAACAAATGAATCTGAAACTGAAATAGATACAAGAACAAGGCAGTAGTAGACTAGTTGAAGAGATAAATAGATACATTATACATATAATGCCAGCATAAAGTCAAGCTAAACAAAGAGAAGAAAGACGTACCACCAACTATAAACAAGGTACCAGTAATCCAAAAGTTAGCATACATCCATAAAATTAGAATGGCAAACAGACCCACAATAAAAAGTCCAGGAGTGTAGCCTAAATACTGAACTGCAGCCCCAGCCGATCCCTGGATGCACATAAACATATAGTGAGTATTAAAATCTTGCTGCTACGTAGGCCACAGTACTGAGTACTCTACAGAGTATAGAGATACAATTGTAGGAAAAAGAAATAGATTTGATAGATAAACCTACAACAATACAATGATACATAAATAGAAGTAACTTGACAAAAATATGCAAAATCCAATTAATGTTTAGTGCAACACAAAACATCGCTGCTTGAGCCTCAAAAAGTACATTAGCTTCCTATATTAGATAATTCTACAGTCAAATGAGATTTACCAAGTGCAAATAATCTGGATCACAGTTCTAAATAACTAATAATGCTAACATTCCTTTTTTTACATAATCAAGAAATGAGTTCAAATGATGAGAAGAAGTTGCTCCACTTTTTGTCCTTGGGAGGTAGAAACCTCTATCTTTACTGATTAGATGAAGTTGATCCAATTGACCCCTAAGTTTAATTGGTCCTACAAACTCCAAAAACACACCCTTTACATCATCCTAAAGCATTTTATTAAGATCAATAACATATTTTTCATAAACTTACAAAATAAAATCAGATATTGGAAATCTAAAACAGCTAATACATAAATATGAGCAACTGCTATAAAATAGAGTTGGTAACTAACCAATGAGACTGGAAAACATACCATACTAAGAAGCACATATAGAAGACATGACATTGATGTCAAGCTCAGGAAGCAACTCCACATGATAACAAGCAGCGCCGCTGATCCCAGCCCAACAAAAGACTGGAATCCAGAAATAGAACAGTTTTTCCAATAGACCAACAGGAACAGAACACCTGTGCCAAATTTCGCACATCCGCAACAAATCATCGGCCAATGCCGCTCCTTGACAATCCCAATCTTGTCTCTTAAACATCTCGCGGTAGTCCTCGCTAAAGAATAACAGTCCTTTGATTGCAACCATTTCCACCCTTGATTGAACAGTCCAATATCCTCCATCCACCTAAACTCCCTAAAAATATTGGCTAATAAACAAAAAACTCAACCGCAACGACCAAATCCCGTACAAAGCTTAGAATTTTGTCCATATTCCAAAACTCCAGCTAAGCACGGCCTATAAGCAGAGAGACAGTCGAAGATTCTGACCCAAAATGTGCAACGATATGGCGCTGCGGCATCTCATTATCTGCAAAGTATTTCTTAAATCTAACTCAGTTTCCGCTATCATAAGTGGTCCAATATACAAATTTTCAAGCTATGCATCCAGACGTTAGGTCAATATATAAATTTTCAAGCTATAACTCAAACCACGTCTAGTTAATAAAATTTCATTTAATTCTCATGGTTAAAATGGATAATATCCTAAAATTTAACCATGTAAACCTAAAATTTGGCTGGAAAGATGCATTCTTGCATACCTTCCTTTTCGAATTTCTCTATGCAACGCCTCAATGTCAGTCTTAAGCTCAGAGAATTCCTTCTGCTCGGGATTATTCCTCGCTATATCGTCTTGGATTTCCTTCAACTTCTCCGATAATTGCTCGCGCTCAGCCCTGAGCTCCTTAATTTCAGCCCTAACCCGTAGCCACATATTCACCCGCACACACAAAAAGAGAGAGAGAAATCTAGGCTCCCAAGTGTTGAGTGCCCGCAATCTCTGCAACGATTTTCAGGACAAATAGGAATGAGAATGGGAATGACTGAATGAGTGTGGAGTGGACGACGTAGTTAGGGTTTAGTTAAACCACGCGGATAGACCACGCGGATTGAATGAGTGTTAGTGGGGTGGACGGCGATAGACCACGCGGTTAATGACCCGTGGTATTTAATCAACACAAGAGGAAGACGACGTGGCCTAAAACCCGTTGTCTATGGAATTTTTGCGCCAATAGACCACGCGAAATGAACCCGTGGTCTATAATATGAAAACCACACTAATAGACCACGGATTTTGGCAGTCCGTCGTCTATAACCAATTGAAAAAATGGTTATAGACCACGCGTTTCACCCTGCACGTGGTCTATCACAACATAGACAACTTTAGTATTAATGTATGTGGTCTATTACATGTGGTCTATAAGCTAAATTCTTGTAGTGTTACTAAATATTTTCTGTCATTTTCCATAAATATTAAATCGGCCAGACATATTTTCACGTATGTATGATCCATATTCACCACAATAATTCATCCAACGATAATTCCTTGTTGGAGATGAGGCCTCCTCTCACGACGCCATGATGGCCGAGCAGCACCCTTTCAAAGATCACAAATAATCGGTGCACAAAATCCTTGTCATCTCGACAGGATACGATTCTCCATCATCCTTGTGGGTACTTACAAGGATACAATTCAAGATGTCGTAAAGTGGGAGCTACCCAACATTATGCATCAATAATCATGGATTGGATACATACATAAAACATAAATATTTTGGGCAGGTAATTAAATAAATCAGTTCATAAATATGGCTTGCAATAAAGCATCATAAATAATCATTTGACAAAGATTTATCAATTCGAGTATAGTAAAGCCCACCTTGACTTTTAAACGTTGATTCTCGGTACGCGTGATCCTTTCTGGTTGCGTGTGAGCCTTCACGTTCCACCTTTACGCAAAAATTTACGTTTAGCACGTTGGCACGCTTTTGAGATTTTCAAAGTTTATTCAACTTGATAAATAATATAATAATTCGACGTTTGGATAAATCTTAATCGTTGAAGCGATGTATTTGATAAAAATAATTCTAGTATATCGAGAGAGGCGTAATATGATCTGGTCTCATTTTAACCTTTTAGGTTAAATAATTAACGTATAATAACGTTATTTAATAAAATGATTTCAATTATGAAATCTTTTCCCACAATTGAGATATTCAGATAAAAGTAATCGTTTTCACGTATTAGAGTATTTAACGAACGTGTTTAAATGCGTTAATTTGAAAGTCAACCTTTTTACCTTTCGTTATAAAACTTCAATAAACATGTTTTAATGAATAAATTCAATATAAATCGATTTTCAATCGATTTCTTTTCATAAAGCTTTAATACTCAATTTTTCACGTAAATCGATAAACTTGATTAATATTTTCTTTCAATATTAATCTTGTAATACATTAAGCATTATTTATGCTTTTAACGTTATTTAATATAACGTTTCTTCGTAAACATAATATTCTATGTTTAATAATTCTCAAAAATTCAATTATGTCTAAAATAATTTTTAGACATATAATAAATTATTATTCTTGATTAAAAAGGAATTAAAATTCCTTAATTCCAAAATATAGCTCACGGCTATAACACAAATTTTTCAAACTTGTTCCAAATTTTTTTCTAAATTCATATAGTGTATTATTTTACACTATGATCATTAATATGTATTAAATATCACTATAGGAAAATTTGGAACTCACCTATAATCACTATATAGGCCACGATTTTTGTCCAAAATAATCCAATAATTTTCCAAAAATTCTAATAATTATACACAAGCCTCTAATATCAATATATAACATAATTATAACCTAAAGTTTAATAAAATCAAACTATACACTATAGAATGATCAAGGTAGCTCACGGCTACATAGGGCTTTTCAAACCAAACAATTTTTATAAAATCCTGAAAAATCACACTATGCTTATATGCTATCATATAGCACTAATACATCATAATATCATATAATAACACAAATTAAACCATAGAACCAAACACCCTAGTTCTCGGCCTTTTTGAAATAAATAGGCTACATACTTCAAAAAATTCTAATAAATTCCTACATCACCTATTTAATACCCTAGATCAACAATATGCTATTATATCATGCATATAAAAATTATACACCAAGGTACATGAACATAGCATTTTCGGAAGTTTTCAAAAAAAATTAATCAAATGGATTCCAAAAATTCTCAATTAATACCATGCACTCCTACAACACTATAGACCAACAATCCAACCTTAAATCAACCCTAGCAAAAATCGAGCATCATCAAAATAATTTAAATAAATTTCTTAGCTCAGGAAATAAATTATCTATGCATATATTAGCATATGTAACATAATTTCTAAGCTTATAACATGCTAGCATGATTTATTACACAATTAATACATGCTAAAAATAATTATTTGAACCGATGGATTATTGAAAAATTTAGGTATTATCGAAGCTTGTTCGATATCTAACCTCGTTATCGGAGTCGATCGGTTGTAGGATAGCTCAAACTCAAGCAAATGGAGAGAATTGAAGAAGAAAAATGGTTGGCTTTCTTTGAGATAGTTCACGGCAGAATGTTGAGATGAGAGAAGGAATGAAGTGTTAAGTGTGATGTGTTAAGTGTTTCAAGACACTATATACACTTAAGTATAAGAAAAAGAAATTGAAGACCACATGTACAAGTACTCTCGGCTCTCTCTAAATTTACAAGACTCAATTGAATAATTTTGGTCAAAGTTGATTATGTCATGAAGAAATATCTCTTACAAGGTATTAACTTCTTGCAAGCTTTAATAAAGTTTATTTTTTTGGAAGCATTCAAAATGATTTGTCTCTCATACATGTCATTGCCGTCAACTTGCGCATGGAGGAGGTAAATTTTCAGATTTTGTGATGTATTACACAAGTGTATAATATACACTCTATCCCAAAAATTACACACTCAAGTGGTATGAAAAATCAAGCTTAATTTGTATACAATAGTCAACAAAATCGGCTCCCATGCAAACCAAATGCTAGAGTATTTTTCCTCTACACATTTTACTTGGTAAGTGTGTATTAATACTACACTTAAGATACAACACAAATTTGGAAGATCAAAATAAAAATAAATCCTATGTTATTTCACATAGTAACTCACGGCATTTTTAACAAATAAATGCCCAAAATTTTATTTTCATGCTATAAGTAGATATATAGTATAATATATATCCTAGATGATAAATTATATCATAGAAAAAATTATTGGAATCAATCCATGGGTAGAAAACCCTAATTCTCGATTTAGGGTTTTCGAGAATCTTAATTAATCAACAAATATAATTCCAAAATTTTCTAGCATTATTTCAATGCTAAATAATATTTTAATTATATAAAATAATCATAGGAATTTAAATATCATAATTCCTTGATCGCTAGACTTGATTCTCAAGTCCTCTCAAAACGTTAACGTTTGAAACGTTTCAAAACGTTAAATATCGACTCATCTCAAAATGGTCGTAATAAAGCCGTAATCACTTTATTCAAATTATTCCAATAATAATGGAATTAAATTCTAAGCTTAAAAACTTAGAAAATATCACGAGCATTTAATTATCGATACGTAATCGACGAGAAATATCTTTGTTGAAATACGTTACATATTCGTATTTCTCAATTCACATTCATTTGTGAATAAAACATAGGAATTTATTATTCCAAAATAATCAAAATCATTATTCGATATATTAATAATCAAATTATCATAATAAAACTCTAATTTACGAAATTAATAACGTAATTAGGCTTTTAATTAATCGGGGTATTACAGCTTATCTAGCTGCAAAACCTCCTCAGAGTGCGATTCTCACAGAGAGTCGTGGTGTGCTACCATGGAAGGTTTTGTTGATATTGAAAATCCGAATACCAAATTTTCTACAGACGTAAGTACTTCTAATTTTATAAGTAATTCAATCTTTAAGCTGAGCTAATTTTATGGTCTTTCTTGTAGGCTGTTGATTTGTTCATGATGAGTTGTAGAGCGAGACTCATTAGGAACGATCACATACTGGCCGGTTTGACAGCTGAAAACACAATCATTTTGGGTTGTGATTTTTTTGTAAGTATTAATATTTTTATACAATGATTAAATCACTTTGTTCCAATACTAAGCTTTATTATTTTCATTTGTTTTTCTCAATATCAATCCCTTAGCCACGGGTGGAATATAGTTTCCAGATCGAGCAGAATGAATAACTACATGCGTGGTTCATACAATAGTTTTAATGATTGGGAAGTCCCAGAAGGCATTATCGATATGGTTAAGGGATCCATGGGAGAATCCACTATGAGGCCGTGGAGAAACATGCATCAGGTGATTGTCTATGTTTATTTAGTTGTTTTAGAGAAAAACCTGCACGAATGTACTAATTTGTTTATTCTAATTCTGATTTGTTATAGTTGATTGCTCCGATCCTTGTTGATGCACACTACATCGTGGTTTGTGTCAAGACGCATAAGTGGGAGTGGAAGCTCTATGATCCCATGTACTATAGATTATCTCCAGAGATACAACTGAGACGAGCACATAAATTAGCTCCACTGACATATTTATTTCCCTACGTATTGCGATGTAGTGGATATTGGAACAACAATATGTTGGGGCTAACGGGGATGACAAACGCATTGACATCGTTGGCCTCTCCACCCGAGCAACAGTTCACCCAGAAAAATCCGGTTGCTTCTGGTCCAATTCTTTGCATGTACGTAGAACGACTCATATCCAGATCACCAAGTATTGCATATGGGAATGGTCATGTGGGATCGTATAGAAAATATGTAGCTAATTGTATTTATGAGTTGTGTGATGACTCTTAGACCATTGTAATTTGAAGTTTGAATTTGCTATTTCATTGAATGGAAATATATATTCGTATGGCGACTATTAATAATAATAATATTATCATATTAATAATAAATTCACTATATTATATTGTCGAACGACTAATAATAATAAGAGGTAATTGATCAGCCTATTTTCTAACACGAAAACATGCTAGTAGATAGGTAAGTCGAGCATTTATCCACATGGATTGTAACAAATAATAATAATAATAATAATAATAATAATAATAATAATATCTTCATATCAATAACAAAATAACAAATAATAATGATTATATTAATATTATTAATAATAATATAATAGCTTTTAAATAACGAATTATAATACTAATATCTTCATATCAATAACAAATAACAATGATTATAATAATAACAATATTAATATTATTATTAATAATATTAATAATGTCATAACATGAATAAGTGCTTTCATTACAACGTCACTCGTCTCTTGACAAGTAAGGACATTTCCGACGTGTATGAGATTCATTACCACACAAGCTACATGTCCGTGGTGCACGACTTCTACTATTCGATCTCATTTATGTTTGATGACGATATCGACCCACTTTCTGGCACCCAGCCTGACGGACTATATTAGGAGGCATAACTGTAATTCCAGCAACATCTGGAGGAACAGTCCAACTAGGCGTGGTGAGCAGATTGATCTAATCTAGTATGCTTCGACTAGCTTTGTAAAATGGTAGTACTCACCCACATAGTTAGATATATGGTGACCCTTATGACTAAAAAATTTATATAATCAATTATATGTAAGTGAAATCAATTTGATCCAAAAAAAGTAACATAATTAAACTTAAATTCGTACCATATAGCTGCAACAGCATAAGAACACGGTATCATATCCATGTCCCACTCCAAACACGCACATGATTGTGTATTGAGATTCACTCTGAACGTTTTGCTTCCGTGCTTGACTTTGAAAGTGGAGTCTGATGAGGGCACTATGTTTGGTATGAATTTGTGCTGATTCTTGGTATTGTTTTACATGTCGTTTTCAGTGGTTTTTCCTATTTATGCTGTTGGTTTGATTAATATTTATCGACTCGGACTTACTTCGTTTGTTTCGATGTTTTGTAGAAAAACGGCATTAAAATAGGAAGTTGATTGAAGAGCATCGCGATAGGAGTTCATAGGCGCAAACAGATCGTAATTCGGAAATCAGACACGAGAGAACGGAACGAAACGTCAAAGTCGCGTCTGGCGCTGAGCACCCGTGCGCCAACGCCCGCCTCGCCGTCGCCCATGTCGCGTCGCGCCGTCGCCCAACCTCGGCTCCCCCGTGCGTTCAACCGCCTCGCTCAACACGCCCGGCGCTCTGGAGCCTCGTCGTTGCTCGTCGGCGCAATGCCGTCGCCCGCCAATGCCGCGCCGCCCGCCGCGCCAACGACACCCGCCCAACCCAGACACAGATGCCCGCATCGCCACAACCCGTCCGACACCACATCTCCTTCGATCGCTCGAGCCTCGCCGGCCGCTCGGCCAGCCTTCTCCATCCGACGGACCGGCATCTCCTTGGAGGATGTCGCCGAGCCTCTTTGGGGTGTTGCGCTTCAATCGAAACTCCACGTGTCCGGCGTTGCGTTCGCGTGCATGATTCGCCGAAAACTGCGCTTGATTCCGCGAAAAGGCCTTTTGGACATGTATCGAGAATCTTGGCGCGTTTTCCTCCATTATTTTCCAGTATTTTCCTTTGCATTCAATCGAGAACTCCATGCGTTCATCAACGACTTTGCGATTGTAAGGTTATTATTCGTCTTTCTTCCGTATGAAAAATGATTTCTAGTAATATAAATTGATTTAACGTGAGAAACCTTAGCTAGGGTTGGGTGATCCATTCGATTTTATTTTTGATTGAGTATACCAATTGAATCTTAGGGTTTCTTGTTAAGTGATTGATCACCATTTAATTGTTTATGTTTAGTGTATTATCGAGATAGATACGTTGCATCATAGGAATCAATTGGATTAGAGGTTACCAAAGCGGGTACTCTAATAGTTTATGTATTTGTGAAATTTGATAACCTAGGTTTAATCCACGGAACGAAAGTCGAGTGTTTGGATTAAGGTTTGAGGATTGCATGAGTAGGTAGATTTCTTAAGCAAGCATAAATCAATTAATCAAGGCGAAGAACCCTAATACCCTAGTCTTTCTCACAATCTTGAATTACTCCTATTGCTATCGAACTGCTTTGAACATTTGTTTGAATCGTTTGCGTGATTTAATTCCTGTCAATTTTAGTTAAGCATCACCCCCAATCAAGTTTAGGATTTAGATTTACCGTTTTTTTATCGTAACACATCATAAGCCCTGTTAAGTCTTCCTCGAGAGATTCGACTTGGGTCGACCTTACCACCCTATAAGGACCTCGTACTATTGCGAGCGACTTAATCGAATAATTTGGTCGGAACAAATTTTGGCGCCGTTACCGGGGAAGGCTTTAGGCATTTTTGATTGTGTTATTTTCTCCTCCTTATCTTCTATTTTTCTTTATTTTATTTTTGTTTGGTTATTTTCTTCCCACAGTCTTGCGTAATCTTTTTTTTTGTCTTGTGTTTGTGTATGCTAGGTCGTCAAGTCTTAAAGGCGGTTGCTTTGTATTCGACAACATTCACGGTGAGAGATTTTAATCTTCGAACTCGGAAGAAGAAACCTCGTCTCGAAAGTGAGGCGAGTTCAGCGACAGTTGAATACGAGAATTTGGAGAGTAGATCTCCAAGTGAGGAATTCGTGCCAGAAGAGATGGCAACAAATGGAGGAGTCAACGAGGAAGGAAACCCGTGGATGCGTGACTTTGCTCGACCCGTCATTGGGGTGACAACGTCATGCATAGTCTTTGGGGATCCGGCCGAAACTACGAGTTGAAGCCCATCCACTTCAACCTTCTACCTTCTTTCTATGGGATGCCAAGTGAGGATGCTTTGAACTTCATCCGAGAGTTCTATGTAGTGGTACACACATTTCCGTTGAACGGACTCACAGAAGATACGCTGAGAATGAGGTGTTTTCAATACACCTTAAAGGATAGAGCCAAGACCTGGTTGATGTCTCTACAACCTGGTTCACTAACAAGTTGGCAAACCGTATATGATAAGTTCATGGGAAAATACTACTCGAACAAGAAAACACAAGAGCTGAGGGCTCATATAGCCACCTTCAAGAAGATGGCTAGAGAACCTCTGCATGAGGCATGGGATCGGTTCAAGTCGTTACAGCAGCAGTGTCCGCATCAGCATTACCCAGCTGAGCTCCTCAATCAGTTTTTATATGATGGATTGACGATGGATTTTCAATACATGATAGATAATGCGGTTGGAGGAGACATTGGAAACTATACGGCTGATGATGTTAGCGAGATTTTGGAGACGCTAGCTGCAAACTCGCAAAGGAGAAGTGCAGGACGAAGACTGCTACAGCAAAAGAGGTGACACCCAACTATGAAATGACACGGGAGTTGCCGATTCTCACTCGCCAAGTTCAGCTATTGAGAACAACCGAACCTCAGGCATCACCTAAATTCCAACAGCAACAAGCAATGTCGATAGAAACTTGTGGTATTTGTGGTGAAGCGGGGCATGGAGCCAACATGTGCCAACGAGCCAATGAGATGGCATATGACGAAGTGCAAGGTAATGCTATGCAAGGGTTCCAAAGAGGCAATCAGCAAGGGTATCAACCGAGGCCTAAATACGATCCCTTTTCAAATTCATACAATCCCGGCTGGAGAGATCTTCCTAATTTCTCCTGGAGTCAGAATCAAGGGGGATCAAGTCAGGGAACCCAGTTCAGACAGCAAACTCAGCAACAAATTGATGCTCCTACAAAACCATCGCTTGAGATTCTCTAAATACCTTTATCCAAGCAAGTAACTTGAGATTTAAATCTTTGGAGGCATCTATCAAAAGAGTGGAAACTCAAGTGGGACAGTTGGCAACCCAAGTGGGACAGATGGCTAGAACTGTTGAACAATTAGTACGACGAGACCAAAAGGGGAAGTTTCCAGCTAATCGAGCATGCAAGGTCATTATCGCTTATGGAAGTGAAAATAAAAGGTGCGAGGTTGATGAAAAGCCTCGCAGAGTTTATGAGCCACCTGTTCCATTTTCGAGCCGTCGATAGTCGAAGGCAGAAGCGGGGATATGAAGAAAGTGGTAGTTGAGAAGAAGAAGAAGCCCATTCCGCACTAACCCAAACCAAGGCAATGCGATCCGTGGTTTACTCTTAATGTTGCTTTTTGGTAATGGAAAATTTGCATCGGGATGCTTGATTTGGGTGCTGGGATTAACTTAATGTCATTTTCTCTGTTTAACTCATTAAAACTTGGGGAGTTAAAACAAACCAGCATGCGATTAGAATTAGCTGAGGGAACTATTCGGTACCCGAAGGGTGTGATTGAAGATGTTTTAATAAGAATGGGTAAGCTTTTAGTCTCAGTCGATTTTGTTGTCATTGATATGGGAGAAGAGAATGGAAAACATGAGAGTGGACATCCGTTGTTGTTAGGTAGGCCATTTATGGCTACAACAAATACCCTAATTGATTTTACAAAAGGATTGATAAGCTTGACTATTTTGGGAACGACGGAGACATTTCGTGCTGGTAGTACGAGTGATAATTCTACTATTTCTACTACTGCGTCCTGTTTTTCTATCATTGCACTTGATATTTCGGACGAGAATAAGGTCTTGCAGGTACATATGACTAAGGAATAAGTTTGGTTGAGCTTGTATACAATGTTTCCTGTTACCACTATTACAATCTCCTATCTGAATTGTTTACTTGATTGCATATGTATGTCCCTTTATCTCATATATAAGTTAGATCATAAAGTGTGTTGTAGATCACATAAGTCTTTATGATTGGTCAAGCTTAATGAGATATAAAAGGTATCCTGGTGAGACAACTTGAGGACGAGTTGTCGGTATAGTCATGTGTGTAGAGAAGTGACTTGACTTGGTTTCTTGTCTATCCGATGCGCCTCGACGTATTGATGGATCACGGTGAGATGAGTTCTTCTATCTGATCGTCGTGAAGAACCTAGATCTCGAAGACTTACGTTGATCTAAATCTCGATAAGGTATTAGGTGAGTATGAGTTGCTGACCATCACTTTGACTTGTTATGGGTGAGGGTTACATGAGATAACCCAAGATTCTCTGCATCTTGGGTGGCGGCAGTGCTTGTATGTCATGCTAGTTACCTATGTCGAGTCATATCCGTTTAGGATGATGACGTACCCTTAAGGAGCTCAAAAGTATCTCAAGTACAATAATAAGGTTGAGTGGTACTACTTAAGGAATTAAAGATATTAATTATTTTAAGCGATCGAGCATCGTAAATAATTAATGGACGTACGATATCTTAAATACGGGGATCCGTAAAGTCTAAGTGCAAGCCCGACTCAACTTCGAAAATAAAGGGGTAAGTCGGCATTTATTCTCTAGTGGCATGAATAAATGTTTATGAATTAATTTATGTTCTGGGCTGAACATAAGATAATTAATTCATTTGAGGCTCATCTTTATTCCTTGCATTTGATCCCTGGGCTGGCCCATCCAGGCCTGTGGCTAAGGTGAAAATCGCCCACTTTCTCTCCTAGTCCTACTGGGACTCTGATTTGATCCTCTCTATCCTAAAGGATATTATTATATTTATTAGATATGCATAGATCCTATCTAGATAGGATTTGGGAGTGCATTATAAATATAAGGTGAGAGAGAAAATCAAGGTTAATCCTCATCCATATTTTCGAGAATTCTATTGCCAAAATAGTGAGATTTTCGAAAATCTTGTGAGAAGAAAGAGGGTGATTTTCTATAGCATTCTCCATAGATTGTCCTCACTCGACATTGGAGATTAGGCAACCGGGATACAATCCAGAAGATCAAAGCACGAGTCTTGATCCGTTCTACCCCGATAGATTCGCAGGTAAACACGAGAAAACTCCTACGTGTTGCAATTAATTATATATGTGCATGCTAGGCATATAATCACTGTATGGTGAATTAAACATCCAAGATAGATCATCGGGAGAGGGTTAAAATCAGATTTTCCTACAATTGGTATCAGTGCCTGGGATTAGTATATTGGCTCTGTTGGATTAATTCACGTTTGATTATAACGTGCGCAATTAATTAATTGTGAATCTGTCGTTCATCGTGGCTCGTTTTATTTTTGTCGGATTTTGTTTTTCCCCACGAGAAAATCCGTGGTTAGATTAGATTTTTTCCTGTGAATCTTATCTGTAAAAGAAGAACGAAGACGAAAGCACGAAGAACGAGACGATGGGAGTTTCCCCAAAAAATCGGACACACGGCGCGAGCGCAGCGCTCGGTGCCATGTGCGCGTTCTCGGCGGCATTGGCGGACGAGGCGGCAGCGCGGGCAACAAGCCTCGGCGGTCACGGGCGGTAGCGCGGCGGCCGGACATACCTCGGCGGTTAGCGCGCGGCGTCGGGCGACACGGGCGCGCAGGGTCGCGAGCTCGGCGGCCGGGCGTGCGGCGCGTGAACCTGAGTAAAGCCTCGGCACGCCTCGGCGCCGAGGTACGGAAACCTCGAGCAGCGCGCAAAGGCGCTGGGGCAGCAGCGCGCGATCGCGCGCACGGGTTCGCCCGGCGGTGGCGCAAGACAGCGCGCTCGGCGGCTGGTCGCGCGTCGTGCATGCGGGATTCTCGGCGGCCTCGGCGCGAGATTCGTGCGCTGAAACCTCAGCGGACGCCGACAACGCCTGGCGCGCCTCGGCGGCCTCGGCGGTCGTGCGGGCAGCGCGCGCGAGCGAGTCGCGCCACAGCGCCTCGGCAGCCAGACGCAGCAGACGGCGGCAAAGACCGGGCGGCGGCGGGCGTGTGATTCTCGTCGGGAAACCTCAACGCCGGATTTCTCGGCGGCCATGGGTAAGGCGGGCGCGCTTCGTCCGCGGATGTCCCGTCCGCTCCGGCGTCCTCGGCGGTGCTCCCGGTAGCCCTCGGCGGCATGGGCGACGGCGCGACGTGGCGGCGGTGTCTTTGGCGCGCATGGGTGTGCTCTGCGCGCCCAAGCCCTTATATCTTGACCCGCCCGTTTGTTACGCCCCCGACCGACCCGTTCGGTTTTCGACCCGATTTTTGACCCGGTTCCAAATTTTTACCGGTTCGGCTCGTTCAACGATCCGCCCGTTTTGATTTTTCGCCCAAATTGCTTTTGACGAATCCGTCCGTGCCCATGCACGCGAGGCCCATTTCCGAGTTTGAAGATCTGTACTTTGCATTTTTATGTAATAAATTAGGTAGGAAATGCGGTATCCACAGTGGGCCGCGATGAACGATTTTATTTTATTTTTATCGTTCAAAGCATGTCGTGGATGTTTAAATTATGCAGTAGCATGCTATGTATATTTAATTACGTAGATAAACATGTTATATGTTTTCGTGATTGGATAGAGCATGCTAGGTTTATCGCGTTTTTTCAAGCATATTTTAGAATTCTACGAGCATGTTTTACATGTTGAGTTCTATAGAAAAGAATGCTAGGATTACGTGACTGCATGGACAAACCTTTTGAAACAAAAGACTAAGCAAGTAACCTGACATATTAATTTTAAATTAAAATGTCAAGACCTCCACTTTTTGATCTCTAAACATAGTGATACGCACTGTGAGTAAACGTCTACACGTGTGGCTTGCTTACACTATTTGTCATAAGTTTGTTAGATGAGATTTCTAAATAAAACATTTTAATCTATTGAGAAGTGGGAGTTTCATGTGTAAACGTCCACACGCGTGGCTTGCATATGTGATTTTTCATAAGTTCTCTAGAGATAGATTTAAAATGAGATAACAAAGGAATTTGGATTGGAAGTGGTATGATCCTAGTGAGTATGCCAATTCTAAGAATTCATTTTCTGATGTTAAAATTGTGGTCATTACTTAGACATCACCTCAAGTACAACTTCCCGCGAAGTCCCTTCTTGTGAAAGTGATGTGGTCTAGTAAGGTCCAATCATTAATTTCATTTGTCATAAGGATAAGTTGACATGGATTGAAATTAAACGACTAAAAGGTATTTTTTTTTAGTCTGGTCGAGGGGTTCATGTGTAAACGTCCACACGCGTGGCTTGCATGTGAGATTCCTTGGGCGATTGGAGGTTTCAATTAATATTGTTTTATCAAAAGGTTACAATATTATTGTTACAAATTATGTGCGATCGTATGCTTATGTGTTTACATTACTTTTCAGATATGTCTCTTACACCAATTATCAACATGCTCACCCAAAATCCTCTATCCGGTCCAAATTTTATCGAGTGGAAACGAAACATTGAGAATGTTCTTACAGCCGAAGAACATTTATTTGTACTCACTACACCCCGTCCCAAACCTCTAGACGATTCATCCACTGATGAGGAGCGCAAGGAGCACGAGAAATGGGACAAATCAAATAGACTGGCAAAGTACCTTCTTTTGGTCACCATGTACGAAAGTTCGCAACTCCAAACATCAAGAGATGGAAGATGCGACCACTATATGGCTAAGTCTTATGAAATTGTATGAGAGTCGGACAGTAATCGCTTGTCATAATTTGACAAAATCAATAATGTCAAGTTCAATGAAGGAAAGCGATTGGTGCATGACCATGTAGAGCAAATGATCAATCTCTTGGAGAGCTCGAATTGGTTGGAGGATACATTGATGACACAGTCAGAATTGACATGATCCTCAACACTTTGCCCAAGTCTTTTGATGACTTCCGTTATAAAGTAGTCCTTTATGATAAGAGTTATACTCTAGATTAATTGTAAGAGGATCTAGTAACGGAAGAACATAAAATGGGCAAAGGTGCACGATTTTAGTACGCACCTCAAAGAAAACCACCGCTCATCGAAGATGAAAAGGAAAGTGGAATTCAAGAGATGCTAAGGCTAAAGAAAAGAGTGGGAGTAATACAAAGGGATCTACCAATGGTTTGAAAAAGCCAAAGGAGAAGGGTATGCTTCAAGTGCGGTGAGACTAGGCATTGGAAGGCTAAGTGCCCTATGCTCAAGGCTCAAGGTACGCCATTTGCCTTAGTAACGGAAACATGTTTAGCGACTTGTTCTACTCATTCATGGGTAGTAGATCTGGTCGATCGATCATGTTTGTTACACCTTGCAGGGGTTCCTGCGGACAAGGGAGCTGTGTGATGGCGAGATAACGATCTCCATGGGCAACGCGGCGAAAGTCGAGGCCGTTGCAGTCGGAGATGTTACTTTATGTTTTGATAGAACTGTTTTAGTATTGAAAGACGTTTTATATGTGCCGGAGTTTCGGCGAAACCTTATTTCAGTTTCGAAACTATTTATTCATGGATATTCAGTTGTTTTTGATAGTGGTGTTTCTATCATAAGAAATGACGAAGTTATCTGTGGTGGCACTTTATATAATTCGCTTTATACTATTTCTGCCAAACATAATACCTATAACTATGTTACATCTTCTTCAAACCTTAAAAAGAGAAAGTTTTCTTCGCAAGATGACACCACATTTCTCTGACATCTTAGATTAGGTCACATCAATCTAAATAGGATCCAAAGACCGGCTAAGAATTGGCGTTGGGTGATCTCACGCCATTCTGTTCGATGTGCGAATCTCAGTATAGAAGGAAAGATGTCGACCGGACCCTTCAAAGCGAAGGATTATAGAGCCAAAGAAGTGTTGGAGCTAGTCCATTCGACTGTGGACCTATGTCAACACAAGCTCGTGGAGGTGCAGTATTTTGTCACTTTCATTAACGATTACTCACCGCAAGTCTGAATGCTTTGAAAGGAGTTTAAGGCGGAAGTGGAGCGAAGCTTGGTAAAAGTATCAAGTCATCGTGGTCCGATCGCGGTGGAGAATACCTCGAGATTGAGTTTATGGACTATTTGGTGCGATGTGGGATTACCTCCCACCACTACACCCGCACACCACAACAAAATGGTGTGTCATAGCGAAGAAATTGGACTCTTTTAGAAATGGTTAGATCGATGATGAGTTATGCAACATTGCCTATTTCGTTCGGGGTATGCCTTAGAACGGCGGCATACTTGCTAAATCTAGTACCATCCAAGTCGATCGAAAAGACCCTTTTGAGTTGTGGTTTGGGGCGAAGCTGGTTTAAGCCACATAAGGATATGGGGCGATCCAAAGACATGTGCCGAACAAGAAGGCGACAAGTTGGAGGCTAGATCCGATGCGTGGTTGTTTATGGCTATCCTAGAGGGACGAAGGTGGTTTATTCTATAGTCTAAGGATCGAGAAGGTCATTATTAGCACTAATGCCCGATTCTTAGAAGAGGATTATATGAAAAACCATAAATCTAAAGTTGAAATCATTCTTCAAGAATTAGAACATGATCGTATTCCACCACCGATTAAGCCAAAGGTACGAGATATCATGTCTAGTGGGAGGGATCGACACCAGATACTTCAAGAAATTGAAGTGGGTCAAGTTCCACCGAGATACTGAAGCCGCATTGGTGGCTCCTATTCACAAGTTGTGCAAGATAGAGAACCACAAGTTCCGCACCCACCGTTGCCATTGTGCGATGGCGCCTCGTCGTAGTGGGATGGTTGTTCGTCAACCCGAGCGATTTATGTTTGTGGGTGAATCTTTGGATTTAGTCCCAGGAAACGAGAAGGCAATAATCGATCCATGGACATACAATGAGGCGATACAAGACATTGATGCAAGATCATGGCACACCGCTATGGACTTAGAAATTGAGTCCATAATGACTATGGATGTATACTAAAGACACCTCTACCGGATGGCAAGGAAGCCATAGGTAGCAAGTGGGTATACAAGAGGAAGAGAGATTCAGATGGAGAGGTTTCGGCTTTTAAAGCCAGGATGGTGGCGAAAGGGTACACTCAGATTGAGGGCATCGATTTCGATGAGACCTTTTCGCCGTAGCAATGCTCAAGTCCATCGAATTCTTTCCGCCATAGCATGACCACTTAAACCTTGAGGTTTGGCAAATGGATGTGAAAATCGCTTTTCTAAGCAGTTACCTTGAAGAAGGTAGAGACATCTATATGCAGCAACCCAAAGGTTATGTGGTGAAGGGTGAAGAGCATCTAGTTTGGAAGCTTAAGAAGTCCATTTATGGACTTAAGCAAGCTTCACGATCCTGGAACTTACGCTTTGACGAGGTGGTAAAGTCCCATGGATTTACCCGGTTGCTAGCGTAAAGTTGTGTGTATCGTTTAGATGTCAACGGTGATGTGGTATTTCTTGCACTTTACGAGATGACATCCTTCTACTTGGCAACAATGTGAAGTTGTTATCGGGGCGTAAAGAGTTGGTTATCGATCGTTTCAAATGAAAGACTTGGGAGATGCAGCGTACATTCTTGGGATCAAGGTTTATCGAGATCGCAAGAGGAAAATGTTGAGCTTATCTCGGGCGTCTTACATCGATCTTGTGATTACTCGTTTTAGTATGCGAGACCGCCAAGAAAGGATTGCTACCTTTCGGACATGGCGTTGCCTTTATCTAAGGAGCGATCACCTATGACCGCAAATGAGATATAGGAAATGAGACAAGTTCCTTACGCTTCGCCGTAGGAAGTCTCATGTATGTAATGTTATGTACGAGACCGATATCTCGCTATGCGGTAGCATAGTAGCTAGATATCGCCTAACCTGGACAAGCTCATTGGATTGCGGTGAAGCATATACTCAAGTACCGAAAAGGACTCGAGATTATAGGTCGGTTTACCATGCAGATAGTCTAATGCCTTCGGGTTATTCGGACTCGATTTCCAAGCCGACCGTGATGAGAAAAAGTCTACCTCGTGCTATGTGTTTACCTTGGGAGGAGGAGCCGTATCTCAAGGAGTGCAAAGCGATGCATTGCGGACTCCACCATGGAAGCCGAATATGTAGCCGCTCAGTAGTCGCTAAAGAGGTCAGATGGTTCAAGAACTACCTCATGGATCTAGGTGTGGTACTGGTTTGCCCAAGAGTATCATAGTTTATCGTGATAACTCGTGCGATGTGGCAAACTCGAAGGAACCACGGACCCACAAGGCAACGAAACACATAGAGAGAAAGTACCATGTCATACGAGAAATCGTTAGACGAGGGGATATGTTGATTGAGAAGATAGGTACTGCGGATAACTTAGATGATCCATTCACGAAGAGCCTGCCGCAAAAAGTCTACGAAGAGCATATTCGAGGACTTGGATTACGCTAGATGGCACCCACTTAGAAAGGAAACTTTTGTATAAGTGGGAGAAGTAAAGTGATGGTGTTGTTTGTAATAGCTAGTAGAGAGACACATTGTATACTAAAAGTTTTGCTTTAGTATAAGTGGGAGATTGTTGGATTTGTACACTGAAAGCAGTTTGGTTGAGCTTGTATACAATGTTTCCTGTTACCACTATTACAATCTCCTATCTGAATTGTTTACTTGATTACATATGTATGTCCCTTTATCTCATATATAAGTTAGATCATACAGTGTTTTGTAGATCACAAAAGTCTTTATGATTGGTCAAGCTTAATGAGATATAAAAGGTATCACAGCTGAGACAACTTGAGGATGAGTTGTCGGTATAGGTTGCGGTGTAGATAAGAAGTGACTTGACTTGGTTGCTTGTCTATGCTGGTACGTCTCTGACGTATTGATGGATCACAGTGAGATGAGTTCTTCTATTTGACCGTCGTGAAGAACCTAGATCTCGGAGACTTACGTTGATCTAAATCTCGATAAGGTATTAGGTGAGTATGAGTTTCTGACCATCACTTTGACTTGCTATGGGTGAGGGTTACATGAGATAACCCAAGATTCTCTGCATCTTTGGTGGTGGCAGTGCTTGTATGTCATGCTAGTTACCTATGTCGAGTCACCGTATCCGTTTAGGATGATGACATCCCCTTAAGGAGCTCAAAAGGTTTATTGTACTATACCCTACAGGTTGAGTTATCTCAAGTACAATAATAAGGTTGAGTGGTACTACTTAAGGAATTAAAGATATTAATTATTTTAAGCAGCCAGAACGCTGTAAATAATTAATGGACGTACGATATCTTAAATACGGGGATTCGTAAAGTCTAAGTGCAAGCCCGACTCAACTTCGGAAATAAAGGGGTAAGTCAACATTTATTCTCTAGTGGCATGAATAAATGTTTATGAATTAATTTATGTTCTGGGCTGAACATAAGATAATTAATTTATTTGAGGTCCATCTTTATTCCTTGCATTTGATCCCTGGGCTGGCCCATCCAGGCTTGTGGCTAAGGTGAAAATCGCCCACTCTCTCTCCTAGTCCTACTGAGACTCTGATTTGATCCTCTCTATCCTAAAGGATATTATTATATTTATTAGATATGCATAGATCCTATCTAGATAGGATTGGGAGTGCATTATAAATATAAGGTGAGAGAGAAAATCAAGGCTAATCCTCATCCATATTTTCGAGAATTCTATTGCCAAAATAGTGAGATTTTCGAAAATCTTGTGAGAAAAAAGATGGTGATTTTCTATAGCATTCTCCATAGATTGTCCTCACTAGACATTGGAGATTAGACAACCGGGATACAGTCCAGAAGATCAAAGCACGAGTCTTGATCGGTTCTACCCCGATAGATTCACAGGTAAACACGAGAAAACTCCTACGTGTTGCAATTAATTATATAGGTGCATGCTAGGTATATAATCAATGTATGGTGAATTAAACATCCAAGATAGATCCTCGGGAGAGGGTTAAAATCAGATTTTCCTACACATCTGTGCTTATTTTGATTTGTTGGAATCATGTATTGTATATGCGAGTAAGTTAGGATTTTGATTTGTGCAACTAAACTCTGTGGTATTGGTCAAACTGATTTTAAATTTTCGAGACTTTTGGTGATATATGATTCGAGTGTAATGTGAATTGACGAGATTGTGATTGATAGAAAATGAATAGAGGAAAATTGATGTGATTTCTCCGGCTAATGTTAGGGGTAGTGTTAACATTGTGGTTACCTACATACTTATTTCATTATATATATAAAAAAAGTGTGAAAAAGAGTAGAAAATGAGGAGAATGAAAACTCCAGTTATTTGTTGAGATTGTTGAAATGGAGGATGGGATTCTGTCCCACTTTCTCGTAAATTGAGAAATAGACATGGGAAACCACGATAGAAAACTCGAGTTCATCGAGAGTTCACCTTTCGAACATTGTTCCAAAATCTGTTAAAATATTCTTTGTGCTTTAAAATGGAACTTGTTGATAAAGGTGACCACATTAGTTAGTTCACCCTTAGCGGAGAGTTGGGTCTGAGCAGAGGTTACTCTTTTATTTATTGGAAATCAATTGTTGTCCTAGATTTATTTTACATTATCTTTGAATACGTAAACACCAAGTGTGGGGGAAAGCAATAAGGTTTGATAGATTAGACTAAGAGTAAAGTTGCATGAATTATCTTCCCTACTCTTACTAGTATAGACTTTGCTTGAGGACAAGCAAATGGATAAGTGTGGGGGAGTTGTTTGATATGAATTTGTGATGATTCTTGGTATTGTTTTACATGTCGTTTTCAGTGGTTTTTCCTATTTATGCCGTTGGTTTGATTAATATTTATCGACTCGGACTTACTTCGTTTGTTTCGATGTTTTGTAGAAAAACGGCATTAAAATACGAAGTTGATTGAAGAGCATCGCGATAGGAGTTCATAGGCGCAAACAGATCGCAATTCGGAGATCGGACACTAGAGAACGGAGCGAAACGTCAAAGTCGCGTACAAGCGCCCGCACGCCAACGCCTCGCCTCGCCCGTCGCCCGCGTCGCGTCTCGTCCGTATGCCCAACCTCGGCTCCCCAGCACATATTCAGTATTCTCTCCGTCCGACGCTGGGAGCCCAGCGCTCGCCTCACGCGTGCTCGCCCGGCGCCGCCCGTCGCCCGCACAACAAGACACCGCCAACGCGCCTCGCCACAACCCAAGACACCACATGCCGCGTCGCCCGCTCGGCGCCCAGCCTTCTCCGTCCGGCCTGGGCATCTCCTTGCGCCGCTCGAGCCTCGGGCGCTGGCTCTCCGGCTCGGCCGCTGCTCTCGCATGATTCGCCCAACCGCTGATTCCCGATCGGCTTGGACGTGTGTCCAGAATCTTGGCGCGTCCGGCGTGGTGCTCCGTCCGGCGCTGGGGTGCTGCGGTTGTTCAATCAAGAAACTCCCCGCGTTCGGCGCTGCGTCTCGTCCGGCGTTGCGTGCGAAAATCCTGCGTTATAAATACTGATTTAACGTTGAAAACCCTGGCCTCCATTCTGATTTTATTTTCGAGAGATAGCTCCCCATGTATGATTTTTCCTCCATTATTTTCCAAGTATTTTCCTTTGCATTGGATTGATTCAAGAACTTTGATTGAAGAAATTCATCAACGACTTTTGCGATTGTAAGGATTATTATTCACGTTTCTTCCATTGAATTATTAAATAATGATTTCTAGTAATTTCAATTGTTTGATCCGTGAGATGAGCATGAACTAATCTTCTTCTAGGGTTGGGTGATTCAAATTGATTGATTGTTTAATTGTTTTGATTGAGTATATTAATTGAATCTTAGGGTTTACTGTTAAGTGATTGATCACCATTTAATTGTTTATGTTTCGTGTATTATCAAGAGATAGATACGTTGCATCATAGGAATCAATTGGATTAGAGGTTACCGGAAACGGGTACTCTAATAGTTTATGTATTTGTGAAATTTGATAACCTAGGTTTAATCCACGGAACGAAAGTCGAGTGTTTGGATTAAGGTTTGAGGATTGCATGAGTAGGTAGATTTCTTAAGCAAGCATAAATCAATTAATCAAGGCGAAGAACCATAATACCCTAGTCTTTCTCACAATCTTGAATTACTCCTATTGCTATCGAACTGCTTTGAACATTTGTTTGAATCGTTTGCATGATTTAATTCCTGTCATTTTTAGTTAAGCATCACCCCCAATCAAGTTTAGGATTTAGATTTACCGTTTTTTTATCGTAACACATCATAAGCCCTGTTAAGTCTTCCTCGAGAGATTCGACTTGGGTCGACCTTACCACCCTATAGGGACCTCGTACTATTGCGAGCGACTTAGTAGAACAATTTGGTCGGAACACACTACATCGTATCTGCGTGATATTTCCATTGATACCATGATCTTACGTGATGCTTCAGGGGTCAATTCAGCTGCGTACCTCTTTGTTTCTTCATGTCTCTCATCGAACCATTTTTCTGTAATGTGACGGATTACCTCAATCATTGAGCAAATTGGCAATCGTCTAACCTACAATAATCGAGAATTGAATGATTCGGCAATGTTCGATGTCATAAAACTGTAGCGCCTAACGGGGCACTATGATCTAGCCCACTTCTTCACTCCAACCTCCACCAACTTGGTATATGCACCACTACCATGGGGCCTGACGAGAGACTTTAACATAGCAATCGTTTTTTAAAAGTATGAATCTTGGTATGCATAAGCGGCTTTATGGAATAATTTTGCGGATGGTTGCCCAAACGGGGTGATTTTTTTCAGCAGATGGTAGTAGCATAATCCGTGTGCTGCATCAGGATACACACACTTGACCGCATTCATTATACTGACATGGGCATCTGAAACAATCAACATCTCAGAATTTGATCCATGAGCAGTTTGTAGTCGAGACAGAAACCAAGTCCATGAGACATCATTCTCGATCGGACCAATTCCATAAGCTAATGGAAAAACTTGCTCGTTGCCGTCCTTTGTCATAGCAACGAATAATATGCCTTTATTGTGGCCCTTCAAATACGTACCGTCCACTACAATCATGGGTCGGAGGCACAATGTGTACGCCAATCTGCATGAACCGAGCGCAACAAAGAGGTGACGAAACCGACCATCTGATCAAATATCCAAGTCAGTCATCGAACCGGGATTGTTCATCCGTAACATATGCAGATAACTCGGTAGTAGTTGAAATGATTCTTCATGTCCACCGTATATCTCGATCACCCTATTATGGGCTCGCATTGCTATACTATATGTAACATGTACACCGTACTCTCGCTGCAAATCAACCATAATGGACCTCGGCTTTATCACTTCACCGTCTTCGCGTATTTTTCGTGATATGTGTATTGTAATTACATGGGCATTCACCTTTGTTACTCCGATATTCACTAGGTTCTGTACGCAAGTATGTATAGCATCAAACTTGCGGACAAACCAAAATCCACCCTGCTGCGATGCACGTAGTAGAAAAGGACATTGATTATGATATCGACATTTGAATATAATCCTCGAATTATCTGATCGATGAATAACAAATTCTACTTGATGTTCCAAATGCCATAGCCCCACGGATATCTTTAGTTCACCCTTGCTGTCGAAGATGGAACCTTCCTTCAGCTCATCGGGGTCTGGATCCGAGTCCAGAGAACGAGCAAAGAGATTAACTGAAGCATCATGAGGAATAACAGGAACTAGCCAGTTGCTCATCTCCTCTTCTTCTTCTGGCTCTAGGCCTTCTATATGCGATTGCATGTTACTCTGCATAATCTTAGATAGAAGCTTCCCGAATCCACCCTCTCGACGGATCCATGCGTCAAACTCTACAAATGAGCCATAGCTCAACAAAGCAGACTTGCGATCTTCTTCCTCTTCATCTGACTCTGTTTCATCTTCTTCTTCTTCAACGTAGTCTTCATCATCCCTGTCCTCGACAAGTGTATCAACCCCTGGTTGTAGCATATGTTGGGAAACAGAATTCCTCGATGGATCCATATGTTGCGGCATATATTGAGGTGTATCAGCATCAAACCAATCAGATGATGCAAATTGTTGTGTGAACGACTCATCGAATGATATGTGTTGGGAAGTGTAGTCATATATTGACGAGGATGGTATCTCAAGCGAAGTTCTATATAGTTCTTGCTCCGATTGGGATGTGTCGGCACCGTGAGTCACATAGACCTCTGGTTGGGCATCATGAGCTAATCGAACAAGTTGATCATCATTACTCAGAACTAATTTGATAATTCTACCACTCCGAGATCTCGATAGATAATGCAGTTGGTAGGTTGTACTCAACGAATTTGCAGTCACAATTTGATTAATCGTCTCTATGAACTCCGAGATAATTATATTGTCCATTCGAACAAAGGCATGTGACTGATACCCGCCAATGTAACATAAAAAAGGATCACAGTGCCCTCCATATCTAACAATAATATTCTTCCATTCTGACATCTATAGCAACAACAAGATTACATTAGCAGAAATATACAGTCTTAATATGATTTTTCTAATGTATAAAACAAATATTTATTTGATAAATAATAAAATAATTCCATGCAAATATATAAATTGATGTTAATTCATACTGGAATCACTATTATACGATAATTAAGGAAGAGATTCAAATATGTCATATTCAAATCCAACTTTAGAATTCTATAATCTTTTCTTAATAATAATTATAGGCATTTAGTTAGTTATATTTTCATCTAAGATACATAATTTAATTCTAGTAACATATTTCATTTAATTACATAAAAACAATACACTAATAAAAATAATTATGCAATTAAATTTAAATATAGAAATAATGTTATCATTAATATTTTAAATAAATGAGAATAAATAATCACAATTCATATATATTTGCAATTAAACTGTGTCTATATATTAATAAGCGCAAAATATCTATATGCTCATTTTAAAATCCTTGCCCATAAATATTTTTTTTATAATAAACCATTTTTATTAGTACCTTGTTTCATAATAATTAAAAAATTTATAACAAATCATAAATTAAAAGTACCATAAGTAAAATAAAAAATGCAAACTAATATAATAGACCATTTACAATAGTTTATATTATTGTAAAATTTATAAATGGTGTATATATAAAAGTAAATAAAGCACATTTTATATAAAGAGGAATTGTCTCTAAAATTTATTTATAAATAAATAAATAAACATACGTTATTCATAAATAATTTTATAATAAATTATTATATTAATAGCTTATTTTATAACAAATCATAAATTAAAAATGCCATAAAAAATATGTAAATTGTTTATCATAAACAATTTATATTAGTGGACTATCCAAATATAATATAAAAAATCATAAACTTAATCTAAATTCACCTAAAAAACCATAAACTTAATCTAAATTCACCTACAAGTAAAAAAAACCATAAAACCATATAAAAACATCTAAGTTCACCTAAACGTACACATTAATCTTAAATGCATAACTTAATCTAAATTCACCTATAAATTAAAATACTCACTTAAATATAAATGTATATGAGCGAAAATTGTAATAAACAATACAATCATACAAATACATATTCTATCTCAATTTATCACTATATATAATGCTAATTGAAACAAACAAAGTACTAAACAAGATAATTAAAAATTAAATACACAAGAATTAAAATTGAAATTACCTCTGATATGTAGGGTGATGTTTTCTCTCGCCTGAAACAGAATGTATGTTTTCTCTCGTCTGAAAGAAAGAATTTGAGTTTCATTACCCTTATTTATATACAATGTAGGGAAATCAGATAATTTGATTTATATTTTGTCACGGGACGTCTGAACTAGTTTTTTTGTTGTTTTGTTACCGACAACAATATAAATTTATATTTTTGCATTTATTCATTTCAATATTTTGCAAAATTTTCAATCATAGATTACCTATAAATATTAATTTAAATATCATACATTCATTTAAAATTAATTTCTAAAACAAAAAAAGCTCTCTACGGTCGATAGTTTGATGTCTCCGTCGACATTTCCTTGTTTCCGATCGACCTGAGACATCAATTAATAATTAGTATTAAATTCATTGGATATATCCTTCATTTTGATCGATAGTTTGCTGATTTCGATTGACCAATTTGATGTTTTCGATCGACCGAAATCAAGGAAAGTTCCACATTAATTAAAAAATTAATTAACACATAAAAATCGAAAATTTCGATCGATAATTCCTTGATTCCGATCGACCGGAATCAAGGAATTATCGACCGGAATTTTTTATTTTTATTTGTTAATTAATTTTTTGATTCATTTATGTTTTTAAAAAAAAACATGATTCAATGATTTAATTTAATTTTTTCATGATTTTCTCACACTTTTTCTCTATAACTATAAATAATTTAACAGAATAGACTTATTATAATTTCGCAATCATTTATTGATTTACATGTTGTTAACAAACAAAAATATTACTGTTTCGTCAGTGGCATGTCACATTTCACACCGAAACTAGCGGAGAATCCTGTAGATATATATTAAAAAAAGCAAATGGGTATACGATGTATCAATTTTCGATATTTTCTAGCATCCGCAAGCATAGGGTCAAGTCAGGCGAGATACAGTAAGGTTAAATCTATATCTAGGTTTATAGCTTGTACATGTAAACAAGACCAAATCCCAGTTACTGGATTTACTAAGCAATCAGTTCGTGGACGTAGGTACATATCTCTCCAAACCACATAAAACCAAGTGTTATTTCCTTTTAATTCTTTAAATTCAGCATCGTATTTACATTGCATATTCTTGAAATGTCGTCACCAGCATACAAGCAACACAACATCGTTTTACTCTATCAGTATCAGTTTGATATTGGTGAGATAAACTAAAAACTGACTAAGCCATATTCGATTAAGTGTTTTTAAGCCAGTTTAAGTTTTTATTAAGACAAACTAGTAACTACCACATTTCTCACTCACATCAGTTATCAGTCCAACTGACCATTTGTCTCAGCAGTTAGTAGGTTCGTTTACCGATGTCACTAAATACAAGATTTTCCTTATCTGCACTGATTAGCAGTACTGACATCAATACCAAATTGCTCAGCTACTGCCACATTAGACAGTCAATCTTGTGAAAAGATTTTTTTTTTTTTACCTATATGATGTATTCTCCCATACACTAATATGCACTTCGAAGCACCCACCAACTTATATGATATGAAGTTGCGATTTTGAGGTTGATTCAACATCAAATTGTTTAATTGATGGAGGGCTTCGAGTTTATACTATCCGATCATAAGATCAGTTTAGCTGATTGACGAACAACGAGGTTGAATTTGCGTTGAGAAGGGGGTTAATGCCTATTAATGGTCGTTAACACTTAACAAACATTAATCAACTAATTAATTAAATGATAAATTATTTAAAATGTCCCATACTATTACCGTGTATCCTAAACGTTCTATATTATCAATAATATACAACTGATAGCTTCGTTAAATATTGAGTGATATAATCGTTAGTTTTTGCTAATTTAGTGAAATCATTTCATTTGGCATAAAAAATGACATACATGTCTTTCGTCTTTTTAAAGAAAACATCAAAGATGAATTTCATAAAAAAATGATTGAATATTGAAATATGAATTAGGATTCCATTTGTACCAACCTGTTTTTTAGTTTAAGAAATAAAAAATGATATTCGCAAAGTCATTATTTTAATTATTATATTTAATTAATCCATGTTTCAATATTCAAGGATTAATAAGAAATTAAACTCCGATTTGTTTTTAAAGAAATATACGTCGTTGTCATTTGGATGACAAGTAGACCGATTTTTCCAAGTCAGTAGGAACTAATGATTTTATCACTTGTTTTTTAACTGATGTTAATTAGATTATGATATAAAATTGTAATTTTACATATTAATAGGTTATTATTGATAGTATGGGGGATATTTTATGATAATCTCAAATAATTTGGAATATTTTAGATAATTTTTCCTCAATTAGATAATTTAATACCTGAGTTATAATTTCGAAATTTATTGCACCGAAATAATCTTGAGAGGTGTATGTGGAACTTTGAGTGTGTATAATTTCGAAATTTACTGCAGCAAAATTCATTACCTTACTAATTAGGAGTATGTAGCTCGTAAACTCCTATCATTTATAAATACTCATTCAAATGTTTATTATGCGATCATTTCATCAAAGATGTTTTAGTGCGTTATGATTACGCAATACTACTTTAAAAAATAGTAAGGTTATATATATATATATATATATATATATATATATATATATATATGACAAAAACTCATGTGCATCCGTCCACACTGTGTGGACGAATAAAAGTATCATATATTGTTAATTGAAAAATATAATTAATACTTAATGAAACTATCAAAGCCATATGTACGGACGGATGTACGGGAGACAACCTCAATATATATTGAAACCTTACACATGTATGTACAATGAATGAGACGCGGAATAAAAAACGGAATATAACAATAAAACTCAAAGTTAATGTCAATAAAAAAATGGAATCTAGTTACATGACAAGATTATAAAAAAATGAATCTAGTTACATGACAAGATTCAACTTCCAAGCTCCAAGAAACACTAATTCGATCAAGTTCCCTAGCCACTATAAAAAATTTAACTTAAATTTATATTACCATTCTTTTTTAAAAGTTAAAGATAATCAATTAAATACACTTGCATATCTTAAACTAGATCAAGATTGGTACACGTAAATCGCAAATTTTACGCCCATTCTATTAAATAACACATAATAATTTTGATCCAAGTCTCATTTTTATGTCCACCTATTAAACTAATATAATTAAATATACAATTGTTACACATATACTATTTGGGATAATTGTTATTCAAATAAGAATTTTTGATCGATCTTAATTTCGTAAGGGAATTAAATACGCAAGAACACTAAGGATTTACATGGTTCGATCTATGAATAAGATCTACGTCCACGGAGAGAGAGAGAGTATTTGATATTGATAATATGAGGGGTGATTACAAAGAGTGTAGCTGATCCTTTTTCCGTCTAATCTAGCCTCTATTTATACATGATTATAATGACCTAAATCTCGAATCCGAGATGTATTCTAAGATAGGATTTAAATCCTATCTCCTCTCTAATTAGGATTCTCCTAGATATGACCGAATCTTCTGCGTTCCCACTGGTTCAGGAGCCTTCTTGGGCCGGACTCGTTTGGGCCGAGCTTCATGTCAGGCTTATTTATATTGGGCACGATGCTTGGGCACAGGAGTTGGGCGTATCCTATCATATCCCCCCAAAAAAAAAAAGACACAGAAGCGAGGTCGTGATGGGTTTGGGGGATCGTAATTTACCAGAGATGTGTCTGTGACGAAGTGGAGTATGGTCGATCTAGTAGTTATCCTTCTATCTTGACCTCGTATGTCGCCGGCTTCACCTGATGAGGCGTTTTGCGAGTCTTGGGTTAACTTATCTGGCGGGCGTTTTCCGAGGTATTCGGATTGGCTTCATCCGCCGGCGTTTGCGAGTCTTCCGAGCTCTCTTTGATGAGGCATTACGCCGAGGTCTTTTGATTGTCTTCACCTGACTAGGCGTTGTGCCGAGGTTTTGGGATTGGCTTCACCTCGCGAGGCGTTATGCCGAGGTCTTTGGACTGGCTTCGCCTGATGAGGCATTACGCCGAGGTCTTTTGACTGGCTTTACCTGACGAGGCGTTAAACCGAGGCTGAACACGGAATGCCTTATTAGCATTTAATGCGCATTTAATGTGGCAGCGGTTGGATTCCCGATAAAGTGCATATTGGGGGAATAACTTCCATGATACGCCTTTTCGCCTATCACTTTGCACATTCCTAAATTCAAATCCTCTGAAACTCTTTGTCGTTTGAAAATTCCACTGCCGCCATTATCGTTTTCACAAGGTTCAACGCTATCCTCCTCGATTCTAAAACCAGTAAGTTATGTCTTTCTCTGCTTCTTCTTCCTCTGATGAATCTCATGGCCAGGGTGGTCGCGCTTTAGTTGAGTATTCGTCGCACGATTCTGTGGACATGGAAGTTTATACTTTTGATGCCCTCCCTCCCTTCATACGTAAAGTTTGCTTTCCATTTTTGATAGATGCTGGTAGGGTTTCTTCGGTTTCTTCAATTTTAGAAACCTCCGTTAGACTAGAGCTCGCTTCTAATTTTCATATTCAAAATCCTTGGTTTTATTGCTCCCGACCGGAGGATAGAACTTATGCTCCTCCGGACGGTTACGTCATGATGTATGAGGATAGCACGAAAAATGGCCTTCGTCTTCCTTACCTCCCATATATGTTGAGTTGCGACAATTGTTTGCCATTCCTTTAGCTCAGTTGACGCCGAACTCCTTCCGGCATTTGAGTGGCCTAGGTGTCTTTGCTCACCGCCATAACTTTCCTCTGACCTTAGGACTCGTCCTTAGGTTCTTTCAGTTCAAGTCCAGCGGGGGGTGGTATTATTTGACACCTCGTCGCAATTTTAAATTAAAGGCAGTAAAAATCTCGGTGGCACCAGAAATTTTTCTTTTGTCGTTTTCCTGGGTCACTCCAGTTCGCTTGGAACCGGGAGAAGCTGTCAGATATGGCCACGGATCATGACTTCGGTAGCTTTGAGCAATCCTTAGATAGGATCGGCCTGGTAGACGAAGTCTTTTCCGAGGCCGAGCTTGCGGATGCGGGGCTGAGCCCTTATGACCCTACTGCTGCAGTGGAGTCGGCGAGGGGTGAGGCCCCTCTTTCTCTTCTCCTTTTTTGTTGCTTGGATGTTTTCCCGTTGATGTACTTATGTATTGTTTTCCTTGTTGTAGTGAATTTGGTCGCAGACAGGAAGAAGAAGAGGAAGGGGCCGAGCTCTGAGGCGGGAATGCCCTCTTTGACGTTGAAGGATGTCGTTGAGGAAACCTCTGAGAGGGGTGGAGGCGACGAGAAGTCCCCTTCGCCTCAGCCTTTGAAGCGCCTGAAGAGGCTTAAGCGCGTGATCGTTGATGCCCCGGGTGCTTCCGATCCCGAGGTCGAGATCATTGGTTCTCAACCTGCACCTCGTACTTTCCCCGAGGTAGCATATCTATTTGTATATATTTAAGATAGCATAATTATGGTATCTTCTGACTTGGTTGGTCATTACACAGGGGTCGAGGCCGTATCGGCCGAACTGGCTAAAGCGTCTGCCTTTGTGACGGGAGAGTCCACTCTCGTGACGGAGTACCTGAAAGGCGTCGTTGCCCACTTCGACGGAGTGGCTCGTTACGTGCAGGAGATGGAGGACGAGAAGACTCTTCTCGTCCGGGAGGTTTCGAGGCCGAGGCCGGGCTCGGGATGCGGTCGGAGGAAGGCGGCGGTGGGTGGAGGCGGGCGGCGGCGAGGCTAGGGTGTGAGGCGGCTAAGGCGGCGGAGGCGGCAAGGCCGAGGCGGTGAGGTCGGTTGCACGAGGCGAGGCAAAGAGGAGCCGGCGTCGGGAGGTCGGCTGGCGACCTCGCAGGAGATTCTCCGTGCTTTGCGGAGGCTATTCTTCTCAGGGGCTTCTGGGATGGTCGCCGGCGTGGGCTGCGGTCTTGAATAAGCGCGTGATGGCGGGCGTCATTGATGAAGTCGCCGAGGATTACCAGTTGGATAAGTCAAGTATGGGTATGAGGCGACAGAGGATGGCATACGGTTCGGCGTATGCCGAGGTCTGGGTCATTGTTTGAAGGACTTACCCATGCTGCGAGCTTGACCTCGTCCTCGGTTTCTTGACATGAGTCTCGCCCGCTTGCCCGGTGGATCGCGATCCCATGATTGAAGCCTTGATGGGCGACCTTACGAAGGATCCGGAAGCGGTAGCTAAGGCGGCGGGCGCGGGGCTCGTGGAATCCCGAGGAGAGGAGGTGAGCGAGCAGGCTGGAGGCGGCCACCGCGCCGAGGTCGATGCCCCAAGATGCGGCCGAGCTGGCGGGGTCGGCAGAGCTTACGGAGGGTCGGTTGATCCCTTTTTTTTTTTTTTTTAGATCAACTTGTAAATACGTCATCATTAGGATGTCGCTTTTGATTTGCCTTAAAGGCTTTAATAAAATCCGTCGTTCATCTGAAGGAACTTGTCTTTTGTGTTCAGTCTTCTCCTGATATGCCTGATGCTTCCCCTTGGTTGGGTCAAATCGAAGCTTTGACGCGGGCTCTCGAAGTTAAAGAGGCCAAAGTCCTTCGCTTGGAAGTCAAGCTCGGTCATGTGCAGGAGGAGGCCGAAGTTAAGCTTAGGGCTGCCCAGGAGGGCTGTGACGAGCTTCAAGCTCGCATTTTAGAATCGGAGGATAAGCTCGAGATCGCTGAGGCGACGGCTAAGCGGGTTGCTGAGGAACACGCAGAGTATGAAGAAATTGCACGCCGAGGTGGAAGGATGACCATCTCCGAGGCTGAAGCAAAAGTTGAAGAGCTCGCAACCCTTTGTTGGAGATATAGGAATGAGTACGGCTCAAATTCTTGGCAATATCGAGAGCAATATGCCGAACTTAAGAAGGTCGGCGGCTTGTATAATATCGTCGTGGCTCGTTATTCCTTTCTTGAACGGGTGCTTCGTTCGGCGACCGAGGCTTCTACTTGCCTGCTGTGCTTCTTCGTGCGCTGGGACTTACGCCATCGCCCGGAGCCTTTTGCGGGTGGATAGCTCGAGGCGTTTCACCACCGAGAGAGGCGTAGGCCCTCGAGGGCCGAGGTCGGGCGTCGTCGGCCGAGGTCGATCTAGCGAGGCTTGCATCATCGGCGGCCGAGGTCGATCTGGCGGGGCTCTTAGCGTAGATCGAGGGCGAGGTGGAGGTAGGATTAGTATAGATGCTCTGTTGAATCCCGATTTTTCTAGGGATTGGCTCAGCTTTTCTCGGCCTCCTAGGCCCTCTTCGTCCTCGTAATGTATAAAGCGTATAATTTGAAATAAAATTATTTTGTTTGCTTCGTGTTAACTCTTCGAGAACACTGTCTTTTATTACCGTAACCAATAAGAAGGTAGGTCGTCCTCGTTTAGACGAAGGTAGCTCGTCCTCGTACAAAGGTAGTTCGTCTTCGTACGAAGGTATTCATCCTCAAAATAAATGAAGGTATTTTGTCCTTGTATGAAGGTATTCATCCTCGAAATAAACGAAGGTATTTCATCCTCGTACGAAGGTGGGTTCCTGTTTTGGCAAGAAGTATTGCTCGGGGTGGTCCCCTCTTCCCCGAAGTGAACGGAGGTATAGGTTCCTTTTTTGGCAAGTTTTATCGCTCGGGGTGGTCCCCTCTTCCCCGAAATAAACGGAGGTATTGGTTGCTTATTTGGCAAGTTTTATCACTAGGGATGGTCCCCTCATGCGCGTTTAGTTCATCCTCGTATTAAACGAAGGTAGTCTATCCTCCGTCGAGGGTATAGTTCGTCCTCCGAAGAGGGTATAGTAAAGGGAGAAGATATAGTATGCATAAGTGACAAGCAAAACATGCGAGAAAAAGATTTTATTGATAGAGACCGACGTAATAATAAAACAAGACTCACGAGGCATAGCTGAGCAGACTCGATAACACGACCGAACAGACTCGACTTTTGACACTTATGCAAAATATTTCTTGGATGAATGATGTGCCACGTCTTGGGTATTTGTTGTCCGGATATATGGGCGAGCTTATACGAGCCTTTTCCGAGGACTTCTTTAACCGGTATGGTCCTTCCCATGTGGCTTCCGACTTGCCGAGCTTCTTCTTTCTTGATATCATTGTTTCAAGTATGAGGTCGCCTAGTTGAAATTGTCGGTATTTGACACGGTTGGTTGTAATACCGAGCTACTTGTTGCTTATATCGAGCTTCTACGATGTGGCGAGGTCTCTTTTTCTTGAGTAGATCTAGGCAGATCGTAGATTATCGTCATTGGCTTCAGCGGAGAAGTAAATGGTGCGGGGCTCGGCATACCGATCTCGCAGGATCACCGCTTGGTTCCATATACCAAGTTGTAGGGTGTTTCTCCGTTTGATGTCCGGGTGTAATGCGATATGACCATAGGACTTGCGGTAAATTTTCACCCAATTGCCTTTTACTTGGTCAAGGCGAGTCTTGAGTCCTTTCACGATTATCCGGTTGGTGACTTGGTTTGACCATTTGCTTGAGGATGAGCTACGAAATGAACCTGCTTTGGATCCAAGCTCTTGACACCATTCTTTGAATATTTTATCCGTGTTGTGTCCCATTATCTTAAATAAGGACATGAGGGATGCGAGCGACACGGCGTTCTTCCGGAAGAAGTTGAGGCGTTTTGCTCGTGATCTTTACCAAGGGTTGACTTCCACCCACGTAAAATAGTCGATCGCGACAATTAGGAATTGAAAGCGTCACGGAGCTTTACGAAGGGCCTACGATGTCGATCCCCATTGCATAAATGGCGAGGGCTTTGCATCTTTGGCGAGGTCGGTTTGAGGTAGCCTCGACACGCTTCCATGGATTTGACACTTGGACATTTCTTCACAAGATCGATTGAGTCTTGGAACATTGTCGCCAATAGTATCCCCATCGCATGACTTTCTTGATAGGGCGTGGGGTCGATGTGACTTCACACGATCCTTCATGTACTTCTCGTGATGCGTAGTTAGCTTGGTTGGACCTAGGCACCTTAGGAGAAATTTGGAGGTATGATTTTCTATAGAGAATTCCCTGTTCAAGCGTATATCGCAGATATTTGCTCAAGATCTTCCTAGCCTCGAGCTTGTCATGGGGTAGCTCGCCCTTTTCCAGGTATTCTTGAATGGGAGTCATCCAATTAGGTTCATCGTTAGATACTATGTTGACCTCGGTTCCAGTGTCGTCATCGCTTATGCTTCTGCTTTGGACCTCTTCTACCGGCGAGTTCGTCGACGACGAGGCTAGTTTACTTAATAAGTCAGCTAGACTATTTTACTCCCTTGGGATGCGAACTAACTGGAAGTGCGAGAAAGCTTGTTGCAGGCTTTTGGCTTTTTCAAGATATTTCTTCATCCTGTTGCCTTTTGCCTCGTACTTTCCCAACATGTGACTTACTATGATTTGAGAGTCACTGTGAACTTGCACGGCTCGTACCTGAAGGCTTTGAGCTAGGCGAAGTCCTGCAATTAAGGATTCGTATTCTACTTCGTTGTTCGTAATTTTAAACGCGAACCGAAGTGCATATGTGATCTCTTGGCCATTTGGTCCTAAAAGTAGGATACCTGCTCCGCTACCTGCTTTCCCTGAAGCCCCGTCAACGTAGACTTGCCAGCAATCCTCTGGAGTTTTATCTATAGGTTCGGCCGCATCGTCGTCACGGACTCGTTGGGCTTCGATTTCTCGTAAGTTTGCCTCGCAAGGAAGTGCGCTAAAGGCGACCCTTGATGGCTTGCGAGGGAAAAAGATATGTCGTGTTCGCTAATTCAATTGCCCACTTCGTGATTCTCCACGAGGCTTACGGCCGTCGATACTTGCGAAGTGGGTGGTCGATGAGGACATGTATGGGATGTGCATGGAAGTATGGCGCAATCTTCTTGCGGCATTTATTAATGCCGGTATGAGCTTCTCCAAAGGTTGATACCTTGTTTACGGTCCTTTCAATGCTCGGTGATGAAATACACGGAGTTGGCGTCCTTCTCTCTCGTGCAAAACCGCACTTATGGTTTCGTCCGAGGCGGCGAGGTATAAGGAGAGGACCTCTCTTCTTCGGGACGATAGAGTGGGGAGTTTGGCGAGGTAGTTTTGAGATCCTCGAAGGCGGACTTGTGTATGTCATTCGAGGAGAACTCGGAGCCTTTTGAGTATTTTGAAGAAGGGAGCTACTTATCCATGACTTCGAAAGAAAACGGTGAGTCTTGCGATGCGACTGTCGACTTGTGTACGTCGTGGATTGTCTTTGGCATCCTCATCTCCACAATGGTTTGAACCTTGACGGATTGGCTTTTAAACCCTCTTGTGAAACCCAACACCCGTAAATTTTTCGGACGAGCTGCGAATGTGCATTTACGGGGTTTAGCTTTAGGTTGACCTTTACGAGTAGGTCGAGGGCGATCCCGAGGTCGGCAACACATACGGCTTCCTCAATGCTCTTGACGACGATGTCATCTACGTACACTTCCACATTCCGTCCTATGTAGGGCTGGAATATTTTATCTACCATCATTTGATAGGTAGCCCCTACATTCTTGAGTCCGAATGACATCTTCTTGTATGCGAAGACTCCGAAGTCTGTAATGAAGGTTGTTTTGGCTGCGTCTTCTTCGTTCATCAAGACCTGGTGATATCCTTTATACAGGTCCAGAAAGCTGACGACTTCGTACCCGACCAAAGTGTCAACCTTTTTATCGATGTTGGGGAGGGGGTAACAGTCTTTAGGGCAATGTTTGTTGAGATCGGTATAATCGATGCACATTCTCCATCCTCCTCCGCTTTTCTTCACCATTAACGGGTTGGCTATCCAGGTCGGATACTTGACTTGAGCAAGATGTCGTGCCTTTAATAATTGCTTCACCTCGTCGTGGATGACTTGATTCCGTTAATTTGCAAAAATCATTGCTTTTGCGGCGGTTTCTTGTTGTCGATGTTGAGGCGGTGTGTAATGATAGATGGTGAGACCCGGTCATATCAAGGAGGCGACCAGCGAACACGTCTCGAATTCCTTAGGAGTTGGATGATCTGTTTCCTTAGTTGAGGTACATCGGTAGAGCCAACTTTTACGACCATGGATGGTTCGTTTTCATACAATGCGACCTCCTCCATCGAGTTCTCTGGGGCCGGCGACGTCCTCTCCGGTTCCAACTCCTCGGGTTTCTTTGATTGCTATGCTTGCGGTTGCTGGACCGAAGTCCCTGCACCTCTCAGGACGACCTGCATGCATTCTTTAGCTCGCTCAGTCTCCCGGATCACGGCTATACCTCATTTTGTGGGGATTTTCATTGTCGGTGGTAGGTTGAGCACACCGCTCTTCTGCGTTGTGATCTCGCCAAGTATAACGTTGTATGGCGAATGGGCGCGACCACGAAGAAGCGTACCACTTTGGTAGAGCTCGTCGGTGCCCTTCCCATTGTGACGGGCGGTCGATCACCCCATCAGGCGTGTCTCTTCTTGTCTGAAGGCTGCGGAGTGGTAGCGGGGCTGCGTGGGCGCGCTTCCTCTACTCCCAGCTTGTCAAGCATTCTTTGAAGATGATGCTTCTTGTGCGCCACCGCCGATATATACGCGTCTTACCAACTTGTTGGCGATCACGCTGGATCACCGGTAGCGTCTGGTGGGGCACCACCGTGAATGCTGTGGTCGTCCTCGGAGAAGGTGATTGCCTCGTCCTCACGAACCTCTTGTTGACAGGCTCATTTGGTATGGGGACTTGGGCCTCGGCCTTCAGGGAGGACTTCGTAACTCCACGGGGGAGACCCATGATGGTAGAGATGACCCCGTCGTACTGGGGTTCGTCATCTCCCTCCTCGTCTTCGTTGCTCTTCGTCTTCTTGTGAGGGGCACAATTCCCCCTTCTCGCCTGTTTTCTCTTTTTCTGGCTTCGATGAGGGGCCTCGTATTGGCCAGCTTGTCGGTCCTGCCTTTTGTATTTCTTAAGGACCCCGTCCTGTACTAGCATCTCGATGTCTCCCATGAGGTCTCGGCATTCCTCTGTGTCATGCCCGTAGTCCTCGTGAAAAGAGCAGTACTTATCCTTGGTTCGACTTTTTGATCCTCCTGTCATTGGTCGAGGCTTCTCGAACTTGTCCATGTGGAGCTCGTAGATTTCTGCCCTTGGCTTCGTCAAAGGAGTGTATTGAGGTCGCTCCGAGGTGCCGCGCTGTCCGAGTCTGGACTCTATGGGGCGGCGTATCCTCTCCAAGGCACTTCGCCGGCCTTGGCTTCGGTCTCCCCGTCCTTCATCTCTTCTTCCTTTTTCAGAGGGCTCTCCTTTTTCTGCCTCGCGCTTCTTCCTATCTGCCTCGTCCGCCTTGGCGAACCGATCGGCTATACGCCATAGCTCTGTTGCAGTACGGGGCTCGTACTTGACGATTTCTTTGTACAGGGCCCCCGGCAGGATGCCGTTTAGGAAGGCCGAGATGATGAGGAGGTCATTTATGTCTTCGACTTTCAGGCACTCCTTGTTGAACTTGGTCATAAAATCGCTTATGGACTCGTCTCGGATTTTCCTCACGGTGAGGAGGTGTGCCGACGACGTCTTAGACTGCGCCTTCTGGAAGAACCTTCGATGGAAGTGTTGGATTTGTATACTGAAAGCAGTTTGGTTGAGCTTGTATACAATGTTTCTGTTACCACTATTACAATCTCCTATCCGAAATGAATACTTGATTGCATATATCGTGTCCCTTATCTCATATATAAGTTAGATCATACGATGTGTAGAAGATCACGTAAGTACGTATGATTGGTCACGCTTAATGAGATATAAAAGTTTCTGGTGAGACAACTTGAGGACGAGTTGTCGGTATAGGTTGCGATATAGATAAGAAGTGACTTGACTTGGTTACTTGTCTATCTTTGATGCGTCTCGACGTATTGAAGGATCAACGTGAAATGTGTTCTTACATCGACCTTCGTGAAGAACCAAGATCTCGGTGACTTACGATGATCTAAACCTCGATAAGGTATTAGGTGAATATGAGTTCTTGACCATCACTTTGACTTGTTATGGGTGAGGGTTATTTGTTCTAACCCAATATTCTTCGCATCTTGGGTGGTGGCGGTCTTGTATGTCATTCTAGTTATCTCGTATCAGTCACCGTATCCGTTAAGGATGATGGCGCCCCTTAAGGAGCTCAAAGGTTTATTGTACTAAACCCCGCAGTTGAGTTAGCTCAAGTACAATAATAAGGTTGAGTGGTACTACTTAAGGAATTAAAGATATTAATTATTTTAAGCGATCAGTGCTATAAATAATTAATGGACGTTCGATATCTTAAATACGGGGATTCGTAATGTCTAAGTGCAAGCCCGACTCACCATCGGTAATAAAGGGGTAAGTCAACATTCTTTCTCTAGTGGCATGATCGAATGTTTATAAATTAATTTATGTTCTGGGCTGAACATAAGATAATTAATTTATTTGAGGCCCATCTTTATTCCTTGCATTTGATCCCTGGGCTGGCCCATCCAGGCCCATAGCACTAAAGAAAATCGGCGCCCCCTATGTAGCTTTCTATGGCAAGATTTTATTCTCTTTATCCCACAAGGATATTATTATATTTATGGTATATGCATAGATCCTTTCCATATAAGATTATGGTAATAATCACGAGTATGGTTAGGGTGTCTAAGCGGTTTTCGGTTTTCGGAAGGAATCGAACCGAATCGACAAATTCGATTAATCGAAAACCGACAAATTTGGTTATCGGTTCGGTTTCGGTTCGAGTTGAAAAAATTCGGTTATTGGTAACCGATAACCGAACGGTTCGAACCGAAAAAGAAAAACCGCTTTTTATTTTTAATTATTATTTCAATTACTAATTAATTAATTAAAATTATGAAAATCAATTTTAATTATTACTTTATTAATTATTGTTAAATATTTTATCTATTTTAATAAGTTTAAGTTTTTATTATTATTTTATTTATTTTAATTATTATTTTATTTGTTTTATTATTATTTTATTTGTTTTATTATTAATTAATTTTAATTCGGTTTTTGGTTAATCGAAAACCGAATCACGGAACCGATCGGTTTCGGGTTTTCGGTTAACCAAAATTTCGAGAAATTCGGTTCGATTAATCGAAAATTGATTCGATTAACCAAACCGAACCGTTAGACACCCCTAAGTATGGTAATAATCACGAGTATGGTAATAATCACGGGAGTATGGTAATTTCCATAAAGAGTTATGGTAATTTCATATGGGATTATGGGATAGGATTATGGTAATTTCCATATGGGATTAAGGTAGTGCATTATAAATATAAGGTATGAGATAAAGTCTAGGTTAATGCTCACAATTAAACCTAGTTTTTCGAGAATCACAAGAGAGCTTTGTGAGGTTTTCAAAATTCCATAGAGTGATTGGGTGATTTTCGAAGCATTCTCCATAGATCGTCCTCACTCGGCGTTGGAGATTGGGCAACGGGATACGATCCGAAGATCAAAGCACGAGTCTCGATCCGTTCATCCGTTCATCCTCGGCGGATCAAAGGTAAACACGAGAAAACCCTACGTGTTGCAATTAATTAAATAGGCGCATGCTAGGAATATAATCAATGTATGGTGAATTAAATATCCAAGATAGATCCTCGGGAGAGGCTAAACCTAGTTTTCCCTACGGGAAGGTCGCCATCGGTCGCGATATGATCCAACGCTCAGGAGGTAGGGTCGTCGAACCACCGACGGGCGTTGTCGACCAACAACTCGGGAAGAGTTTGCACATATGAAGCTGTCTTTGGCGTTGGTTGATCATATTGTCTTCGGCTGCGAGAGGAAGTTGCGGGTCCCTTAGTCCGTCGTGAGGCGATGCTCGGCACCGATATTTGTCGAGGCGGGGTGTCAGTATTTCGTTTGAGCAGGGGTGACTATATTCCCGTACCCGTCGAAGCCGCCCTCTGGAGAGTGGGGCGGAGTTCGTCGACCGAACTCATTTTGGTAACCAGGACCGGCCTCGCGGAGGTCGCGACGTCCTTTCCCGCGCTGTTCGTCCCTTGCGCGATTGGTTTGGGCCCCACGCGTGCGAGCACGGCGCCCATGACACTGGATCTTTGGGGATCCACCTCGCTGCGGTGCCTCGTGTTTAGACGAGGCTTCGGCGTTCCTTTCTTCGGGTAGTGGCCGACCTTGTGCTTCGCTGAGGTATTGGAGAAAACTCTCCTTATTCTTCTCAAGAAACCCCTTAACGGCGTCGTCAAGGTTCATCTGCAGAGCAGGAGGTTCTCCTTGGTCTCCGTTGCGATCTCCTTCGCTTTGGTATTCTCTTCTTCACGCGGGATGGGATTGCCTCGCTCGTCGAGGCTCTGGATGTGCCGCCGGTCGAATCCACGACCGGGTTTTTCCCAGCGAGCTCGGCGTGTTTCGTCACCGTTGTTCTTTGTTGTTGCGGCGTGCCCGGATGCAAGACTTCTTGTTCTCATTGTTGTGATTGATTCCCTGTAAACAAACTTTGATCGAAAACACAATTTCGTTTCCCACGCAGGCGCGCGATGATCGATCTTAATTTCGTAAGGAATTAAATATGCAAGAACACCAAGGATTTACGTGGTTCGATCTATGAATAAGATCTACGTTCACGGAGAGATAGAGAGTATTTGATATTGATAATATGAGGGGTGATTACAAAGAGTGTAGCTGATCCTTTTTCCGTCTAATCTAGCCTCTATTTATATATGATTATAATGACCTAAATCTCGAATCCGAGATCTATTCTAAGATAGGATTTGAATCATATCTCCTCTCTAATTAGGATTCTCCTAGATATGACCGAATCTTCTACGTTCTCACTGGTTCAGGAGCCTTCTTGGGCCGGACTCGTTTGGGCCGAGCTTCATGTCAGGCTTATTTATATTGGGCCTGATGCTTGGGCCTGGGAGTTGGTCCGTATCCTATCAATTTTAATTTGTAATCTCCTAAATTTTAAAGTGTAACAAGTATATAATCTCTCGATTTTTTGCAACTAAAGTCCATCTATTTTTCTTGGCAATTCAAGTTTTAATGTTTTGAGACACTGATTTAAGAAATCAATGTACGAGCTTCATAAGATGAATATTTTGGCATTTGGGCTAATGACGACAAGTTTTTATCAATTTCCAACATTTGTCGTTAGAGTGGATGTATCATCATCATAAGCTAATATTAGATGTTGAAACATTCATTTTCTCGAGTCATTTAAAAGCTTATCTTTAATTTCTGGAATCAATATCTCAAATAACGTAATTGAAGAATTTGGATTGTCAAAATTTTTAGAGAAGATATAGTTGCAAAAATTAGAAAAAAATAAGTTTGCTTACTGCATTTTAAAAATCAAGTTAAAATTTAAAACTAAATTGAATATTCATAATTTAAATAGCAATTATCAATACTATGTTTACAATTTCCATTTATTAGTAGGTTACGGTCATTTTCATTTATTAGTAGGTTACAGAAATTGACCGGATTTTTTCGATCAGAAACAGCCAAAACACAGAACAAATTTCGATGAATCCGTATACTATTTTTAGCAGCAACCACCATTTTTAAGACGACAGCACCTCCAATGGCGGCTAACACTTACCACTACAGAAACCCTATAAACCCCAACTGCAGCAAAAACTTCCATAAATATGCAACAAAACAAACAAATTTCTCAACAGAAACCTCAAACTTGCAGCAGCGCCCTCGAAGAAGACATGAGAGCCCTCAACCACAGCCATCGCCGCTCCGCCAACCAGTGCGGCTCCGTCGTGACCCAAACCATCCACGCGCCGCTCCCGCTCGTCTGGTCCGTCGTCCGGGAATTCGGTGAGCCGCAGGCCTACAAGCAGTTCGTCAAGAACTGCGGCCTCAGCTCCGGCGAAGGCGGTGCCGGCAGCGTAAGGGAGCTGACGGTGGTGTCGGGGCTGCCGGCGGAGCGGAGCACCGAGCGGCTCGACCGGCTAGATGACGAGTCGCACGTGATGGTGGTCAGCATAATCGGCGGCGACCATAAGCTCGTGAACTATCGGTCGACGACTACGTTGCATGAAGACGGCAGTGGCCGCGGCAGCAGAGGTAGAGAGACGGTGGTGATGGAGTCGTACGTGGTGGACATTCCCCCGGACAGCTGTGAGGAGGACACGTGTCTTTTTGCGGACACTATAATTGGGTGCAATCTCAAGTCCCTAGCCAAGGTTGCGGAGAGAATGGCATGCGACGATGATTCGTAGATGTTTTCGTGCGAGAGCTACATTCTCTTCTAAAACACTATTCCATCTTTTATATCTCAAATCGTTTCGTTATTGTGTTACCATCATTTTTCGTGACAGATAATTGAATATAGTCTGTTAGGTGGGTTCTTGTGATCGAGAGATCACATGTTCGAACCCACCAAATGTTTCATGTTTGAGTTTGTCACATCTGATTTTTCAAATATGATTTACTTGTTTTAGTGGTTTACAAGCTATTGCACAAGAATGTGAGATTTATCCAATATATATCATAGATAACGGTTACAGATTCGTCAAAATATAAAAAAAATATTATATATTATCTATATACACGATAGAAGATCTCGTGTCAATGCAATTTTAATTGCGTTGATTTACTGTGAGGTTTGTGCGCAGCGTTTTTTCGAGTCTTGGATTTGGTATATGCACTTTTTCCTAGGTGATGATCGACTGATCGGAGTCATGTAATGTGTGTCTGTATATGGCATGCATTTATAAAGTGAAATAAAATAGGAGTACAATAAAGGGTGTTTATGGTCTTTCTGGGTGGTGTTGTTTGTAAACATCTATTGATTGGCCTTCGGACTTTGTAATGAAATTGTACTACTGGTCTGGTCATTATTTGCATTTATGATATATATGTTTTTGTTTTTCTGTAAGTTTTAAAGGTTGTATTTTCAATTGTAGATCATGAGTATTGATTATTCTAAATCTGGAGTTCGCAATTTAGAAAAATTTTAAAAGAAGATACCAACTGAAACATAATTAATTGAATATGCATATCATTCTTAGTAATTTTGGTATATATTTAGCTTCTTAAATAGCAAAGCATATGCAATAATTGAATAATGTATTAATTAATGGGTGAGTACGTCGCGCATACTTATCCTATTTACTGTTTTGGCTGATCATCACAAAAGGGTCGCTTAGAAGCAAAGCAAATCTCGACTTTTCTTCGTATCTTACTCCAATTCTTTTATTGATAGAATTGTGTGGTTTGTCTTCTTACGCCATTACAGTTACACTCGTTCCTTGCTTTGATTTAACATGTTAAAAATTTCAAAATATGTGGAATGTAATCTTTTCAAAATTTTGTGACAACAAAAAAAATATTCAGGTACATATATTATAAGGTCTCACTTTTTGCTTGATTTAGTTTGTTTTAAATTTTAATAATTTATATTGGATTTGTGAATATTTGGCATGTTCGATTTTGTGTTGGACTTGAGGGAGTCCGTAGTTACACCCCTAGTTAAAAAACAAAATCCATAATTTATTTTTAGGGCCTTCAAATATTACTTTACAAAGATAAAAAAAATTATATGGGCTAAGTAATAAAATAAGTTTTGGGCTAATTATCATATTATATTAATAAATTTTGGGTTTATATAATTATCAAATTATATTATTTATCCTCAAATTGGGCTTTGCGGAACATTAATTTGTTGAGCTCAAATTCTATTTTATATTTATCTAGGATTAAGATTTAACTAACAAGAGTTCAAGCATGATTAGGACTTTATTAGGGTTATATATATATATAGAGAGAGAGAGGATCAAATAATACCCGAGCCTGAGGTAGTATGTAGTACTCAATCTCATCCACTCATCTCATAGATCCTATGGTGGAGATTTTTTTCGGATTTTTAAGCTTATTTTCACTGATTTCACTACAGTAATGGTAGATTAGTAATTTGATTTGTTATGTATTACCGAAAATTAAATAATGCATGTAATTAAACATAAAACTGCATACAATTGAACATAAAACTGCATACGGTTGAACACAAAGTTACACATTTTTTTTGTTATGTGATATAGAAAACAAACCATGTATGTTTTAAAACCAAAAATTGCATACGCATGAACACAAAACTGCATAATGTTGAACACAAAAATGCATATTAGATTGATTTATCCAGATTATATTCTCTTGTTTAGATAGATTACTTCTATCTTTATAATTTGAAAAAAAACAAATGATCAACAAGATAGAAAACAAATGATCAACAAAAAAAGTGTTTGTGTATATTAGAGAAGAGAGAAAGAGAGATATCGAGAATTAAAAACCTACGAGTTTCTGTTTTAAAGTATGCAGGTTTATGTTTCGTTATATGCATGTTGTTGTTTAATAGTATGCATGTTTATGTTTTGTAATATGCATGTTTATATAGTATTATGTATATGCAGGTTTATGTGCATTAGTATACATATTCTTTTCTGGAAGCTTCATCTCGCCACCTCCTTTTTCCGATTTACCTCATTCTCCGATTTCCAACGAACTCCATCATAAACCAACACCTCCTTCTTCGATTTTGATGAACTTAACCTTAAATACCACCATAGTCATCCTCCATCTCGATTCTTCAACCTTATATCAAAGTCCTCTTCTTTTTTCTTAAATTTCAGACAACTCCAACTATAGTTACTACTCAACCGCTACCGCCATGAACGCCACAACCGTTACTATTTCCACCACGCCATTGATGCCGCCACGACCGCCTCCACCGCGCCATCGTTGCCACTTACTTCTCTTTCTTCTTCGACGAACAACAACAACAACAAAGAAGAAGAAGAAGAAGAAGAAGAAGAAGAAGAAGAAGAAGAAGAAGAAGAAGAAGAAAAAGAAAAAGAAATAATTACTATATTGTCCTTAAAAGAAAATTAAAATAAAAATAAAAAGATATCCTGCCACGTGTCGCTTATCTAGGCTGTCCACATGAACACATTGTGTGGTCTATATTGGGTACTACATACTACCTGAGTACCGGGTACTATGGGAACCCAACTATATATATATATATATAGGGGTTGGATCGGTGAGAACTTATCTTTTGAGAACTTGAGAACCATGCATGTCGTTGAAGATGATGCAAAGCGGTATAAAGTTGTGCATAACGAAAACTTTCTAAAATTGTTGGACAACAAAATAATTTTAGAAAATATTAGGTTATGCTGCGACTTTATCTTGTTTGCATCATCTTCAAGGTCTTATGCATGGTTCGCAGAGTTCGCAAAAAGATGTGGTTTCATTTGATCCACTCCATATATATATATATATATATATATATATATATATATATATATATATAGGGGTTGGATCGGTGAGAACTCATCTTTATGAGAACTTGAGAACTATGCACAAGCGTATAAAGTTGATGAATAAAACCTATAAAGTTGTGCATAACGAAAACATTCTAAAATTATTGTACAACAAAATAATTTTAAAAAGTTTTCGTTATGCACAACTTTATACCGTTTTGTGCATCATCTTCAACGTCTTATGCATGGTTCACAGAGTTCGCAAAAAAGATGTGGTTCTCATTTGATCCATCCCTATATATATATATATATATATATGAGGGATCAAATGGTACCTGAGCCTGAGATAGTATGTAGTACTCAATCTCATTCACTCATCTCATAGATCATATGGTTCAGATTTTTTCGGACTTTATAAGCTTAATTTCTCTTATTTTCTCTACAGTAAGGGTAGATTAATAATTTGGTTAGTTATGTGATTGCGAAAAAAAACTATGCATTTAGTTGAACTGAATAATGCATTCAAAAGAACAAAAAATACATGCAGTTGGACACAATAATGCATGCGGTTGGAAGCTCGTGCCCAACGCGTGGGCACGCCTAGCGTGCGTTCGTGCTCGTGCTCGTGCGTTGCTCTGGCGCTCGCTCGCTTATCTAAGGAAGGTTGGCGTGTTGCTTTTATAAATTAAAGTGTTTAAATTGGGTCAAATTTGTACGGTTTGGGTGCAATTAATATATATATATATATATATATATATTCAAATTATTGTTTATGGCTTCTATAAAAAATATAAAATAATAAATAAGAGGGATGTGTGTTTCATATATTTTAGCAGCTTATTTTATTACGTGCATTAATTAAAGGAAAGTGGTGGTGTTTATTTGTTATTTAAAGCTTTGGTTTGGAGTTCAAATGTTTTATGGTTAAGTAAATTATTATAATAATTATTATTATTTTTAGTTGTTTGATTATTTTAATCAAGTTGTTAGTCTGTAGTTTTTTTTTATGTTATGTTAATTAAAACGTCACTAGTAACTAATTTTGGAATGGTCAAATGCTTTTTTTTCTTTTCTTTTAATGAGTTGTTTTCTAGAGTAATCATAGGCTTCGGGAATTCAATCATCTTTGCTAATTTATTTAAAGCAGTTACTTTAGATTTTTATTTAATGCATTTGCCTAGTAAACCTTATCAAATATAGTTTTGCTAAAGAATATTATTTAAAGATTTCTTTGATTAGGCTTCGGTGAGATTAATTATATCTTATTGAACTAGGTGTGGTGCAATTAGGACCCTCATCCCAAAATTGATTGATTTGGATTTGTTGTACTCGACAAAATAAGGTGGGTGAAATCTTCTTTAACTTGCAAATATGTGATTTGGAATAAACATGTTTATTTTCGTGAAAGTGAAATTGGTTTGAGAAATATTCTTTTATGTCCAACGTGTATATCATGGTTTGGATTGTGATATGATATTTATTGCATGCGGTGAGTATGCAAGTGGAGAGCCGTGAATGTGAGTCATTGGCTACGTATATATCCTATGCTTGTGTGGCAGGATTTTAAGCCGGTGAGGCTGAGTCTTGACGGTGAGTCATTGACTACGTATATATCCTATGCCTGTGTGGTAGGATTTTTAAGCCGGTGAGGCTGAGTCTTGACGGTGAGTCATTGACTATGTATATATCCTATGCTTGTGTGGCAGGATTTTTAAGCCGGTGAGGCTGAATATGATTGCTTTCCTGCGATGTATACACGTTTGGATAAAAATAATGATATTCCTTGTTCCCCATCACTGAGTACGTTTTGTGCTCAACCCCTTTTTATCTAAAATATTTTCAGGTCAGTGATCATGAAGCGACGTGTGGGTGTGCCTAGTAGTGTTATGTCGCTTTTAATTCCTTCCAAGACTTGTGTTATGTTGTTTAAATTCTTTTCCTTTATTATTTTTGTTGGATTTGAGTTACTAGAACTCCAACTTATCTCATGTTATTAAGTGTTGTGTAGTTTGCTTCGGGTTGTTAGTTGGCGTCAGTTCTTGTGCAAAATTTAGACTTGAGTTTGTTGGATTCATTATTTGGAAGTTTTATTTAAGAGATTTTATATATTTAAAAAAAAAATATCACTTGACATGTTTCCGCTGTAGCTATTTAAGAAAAGCCGAAAATCTAATATAACACATATGTTAAGTTTGTTATCATTTTTATCTCATATGTTAAGTTGCTATCCTTTTTAACCATTTGTACAATTTTATCCTCCCAGCCGCCAACCTCCCCAGCGGCCAACCCTCCCAGCGGCCAACCTCCCTAGCCAACTCCAACTCTCAGCCGCCAACCTCCCAGTGCCTGACCCTCCCGGTGACCAACCTCCCGGCCCAACTCACGGTGCCAACCTCCCAATAGCCAACTCCCAGCGGCAAACCCTCGTTCCCGGTGGCCAACCTCCCTTCCTCTCCCTTTTCCCGACGGCGAACATCCCTCCCTCTCCCTTTTGCCGCGGCCACCATCCCTTCCCCTCGGTTTCCCGACGGCCAACGTTCCCCATTTCCTCCGTCTATTTTTTTTTACAAATGAAGGATATTTTTGTAATTTACTTTAAATTAGATAAAAAGAGTAGCAACTTAACATATGGATTAAAAAGAGTAGCAATGTTAACATTTGGGGTAATTCTCCCCATTAACACTTAAGAAAATATAGCATTTTTAAATTATGAATTTAGGGTGTTACAAACACTGCGAAATTTTGCATCCTATATGATGCACAATAATTTTTGAAAATTACAATGATGCTTAGGATAATCAGATTTTTTCTCACCTTATATTTATAATGCATTCCTAGAATCATATTTAGATAGAATCCTTGAATATCTAATAAATACAATAATTATCTTCAATTCCTGAAGATAATTTATATATAGAATAATTTTCTCTTGATATCTAATAATATCAGATAATATTTTTCTAGATATAGGAGATGTATTAAAATAATACATAAATCAGAACAGAGTCCCAATGGAACTCATATAGGGGGAACGAAATTACAGCAATTACAGGCCTTGATGGGCCAGCCAAGTGATCAAATACAAGGAATAAAGATGTGTCTAAAATGAATTAATTATCGTATGTTCAACCCAGAACATAAATTAATTCATAAATATTTATTTATTCCACTAGAGTATAAATGCTGACTTATCCCTTGATTACCGAAGTTGAGTCGGGCTTGCACTTAGACTCATAAATCCCAGTATTTAAGATATCGCACGTCCATTAATTATTAATAGCACTCTGACTGCTTAAAATAATTGATCTCTTTAATTCCTTAAGTACTATCACTTAGCCTTATTATTGTACTTGAACTAACTCAACATGATGGGTTTAGTACAATAAATCTTTTAAGCTCCTTAAGGGGACATCATCATCCTAAACGGATTCGATGACTCGATACATGTAACTAGTATGACTACAAGCATTGCCACCATCCAAAATGCAGAGAATCTTGGGTTATCTCATGTAACCATCACCCATAACAAGTCAAAGTAATGGTCAGTAACTCATACACACCTAAAACCTTATCGAAGTTTAGATCAACGTAAAGTCATCGAGATCTAGGTTCTTCACAACAGTAATATAGAAGAACTCATAACACTGTGATCTATCAATACATCAAGATGTACCAGCACGAACAAGCAACCAAGTCAAGTTACTTCTTATCTATACTGCAGTCTATACCGACAACTCGTCTTCAAGATATCTCAGCTGTGATCATTTTTATGCCTCAACTAGCTTAACCAATTATACAAACTTCTTTGATCTTCTATCCACTGTATGATCTAACTCTTGAATGAGATAATGGGACAACATGTGCAATCAAGTAAACAATTCAGATAGAAGATTGTAATAGTGGTAACAGGAAACACTGCATACAAGCTCAACCATTCTGCTTTAGTATACAAATCCAACATACTCTTCTATAGTCACGTTTCCCCAACTTAACTATCCTTAGCGAAAGCCAATCGTGACAATAATTATCCCGTAAAATAGAAAGTGATTCAAAAGAGATAAGTGCTACTTATAAATCTCACCCTTCCAATTTTGTTACATATTCAACTCAACTTTTAAAATGTTTTAATGGTGTCTTAACTTTTTTTAATTGTAGTAAATTAGTGTATTTTAATTTAGACATCCATCTAACATCAAAATTTAAAATTAATTGAAGACTTTTGAAACTCATTGTTTGAATTGTCCTCTTACGTTTTGAACTTTTTTATAATATGTTTGGAATTGCTACTTGAATTGTTGGAGGCCCTAACTTCGTCACGCCTACTCTCTATTCAATTTCAAAGAAGATAATGAAATCGACAATACGAAAGAACATTCCAAAACCAAAGGGTTTCAGAAGCACCTCAATCAATTTTAAGTATTGATATGAGATGAACGTCTAAATCTCAACTCAAACATAAAATTTGGGAAAGAGTAATTTACTATAGATTAAGATAAAAAAAATAGAACATTATTGAAATATCTTCTTTTATTATTATTATTATTATTATTATTATTATTATTATTATTTGGAGTCCTAAAATTAATATTTTTTATTTTATTCACTAGCTAAAAGAAAACAAAATAAAAGGGCAAAAAGAAAGAGGAAGTGAATGTTTACAGTCGTCAATGAAATTGGACGGCTTCAGGCTAAGAGACTCAACTGAGCTAAGGCTTTTCAAAAATCGGGCCTCAAATAATGAATCGGTTTACCCTTGCTACTTCACTTAACTTCAACATTATTTCATTGGTGCCATTTTTAAAATGTTATATATAAATTAACTTCAACCTTGTATATAACTAAATATAGTGGTAAGTGACAATATAAATTATCCATTCAATTATTATTTTATTTTATTTTTATTGAGAGAATGAGAACGATAAGAATTGAATCCTAGACTTCTCACTTGCATAGAGGAGATCGCACCGTATGAATGTCTCTCGAAAGAAAATGACTCCCATTCAGTTATTATTGAGCTGCAAGTTTAATCTTTTTATTTAGAAGTAGAAATGTAATATCTTATTATACGCAAGCATTAGGCCAATAACTTTTTGTAAAACTCAATATGTTAACTAAGAATGTTCTTATAGAAAATGATATTTTAGGTATAATTCATGAAGGTAATACTTAAAAAATTGCGATTGTTACAAGTATATTAGTAGAACATAAGAAAATTTACCATAAGTTTTGTAGTTTAATTGTACTAGTTTGTAACCCGTCGAAATTCGACGGGAATTTCTTTTACGTTGTAATTCATGAATATAAACTTAAACAATAAGTTATAATGTATGAACTCCAAAAGTAAGTCAATATTTTATTTCGAAGCTATATTGAAAAAGTATTAGATGACGCATAAAATTATAATAAAAAATAGGTCAAGAAGAGTGTTGTTCAATTCTTTTATGCTATTTTTATCCGCAAGAGCAAATATAAATTAAGCTAAATATGTTTTTACAAAGTTAATAATAAAGTATTATTCTAAATATAGAAAGTGAAGATTAATTTAAATAAAAGATTTTTGTAAAATATGAAAAAATAACATTACAATTAAATCTTATATATTCGTCTAATTTTTTTTATCATACTTGTTTTATCATGTGTCTTACCATCTTTATCATGGATTAAATTTTTTACAAATGTTGCATATGAATCGTGAGATTGCGATGTATAAATGACCATAGCTGAACATAAGTTTCCATATGCATTGTCCTGCTTTTGAAAGAGACCGATCATGTCTAATTTTTTATAGTCATAATAAAGCAAATGACAAATGTCTTTATATCAGAGTGATGCTTCTAGATATGATATATAAGTTTCATTTCATCAAGTTTCGATGAAGAATCAATTTCAATTATAAATTACAAGCATAAATTTTAAAAATAATTTAATATTTTGCTAGAGTTCAGCTACCATGAGTTGTTGACCACGACAGAGCATCGAAACGATGAGGCTAGGGTTCAGCCACTTAGATTCGCTGATCGTGACGAAGCACGATAATGATCCTATCTATAATTTATCTACCCGTACACGTCTCAAACTCGATTTAAAAAGTGATTTTACCATGTATAACAATAACTGATAATTAAACAAACCTTTCTAAAATTCAAAAATATAAAATGCTACAATAATGTTTAAGTCCTTTTAAATAAAAATCAGAATATTAGTAAACACCAATAATAAATAGTATAATAACACAAGATAAAAATCTGAGAAAATTTCACATACATCGTCAATTAATGTTTGGACCCATTTAAGACTAATATACATGTACATGTCCCATACTCGCTTTAAGGGTGATTTACTATATATTATCGCCTCAATAATACCCTCTAACTATAAAACTCGTTTAAAGTTATAAATATAAGTTGTTACAATCTCGAACCCAAGACTAATGTTTTAAAAAAATCGTACAAATTATATCCTTTTGATTATAATTATAATTTGTGAAGTCTCATGAAAAATTAATATTAGATTCAAATTGTATCATTTAATTAAAACACAATGTAATACTTGAATATAGTTCAACTAATTTTGAGTTGTTGACTACGACATAGTATGACGTTGAAGCAAAATGTGAGCCTAAGGTCCAGCCACCCGGAGTCGTTGATCGTTGTGGAGCATAGTGATGAATCAAAATAATAAGATTATAATTTAGCCACCTAAACTCGTCTACAATGTATACATTCGTACTCATCCCAAATAATTAATACATATCATTTCAAAAAACTGTGCATGAAAATAAAGAAAATCAAAACTTTCTAGTTTTGATAATAGTTATGTTATTATATTATATTATGTTATATTATATTATATAGTTATCCAAATTTAAAAGTTGTATGTAGGTGTATTATCTCTATGAAGTCATTTTGAAAATTAGGGAAGCTTCTTCGAACCCGACATTAAGTGTTTGCCTCCGTCGCACCGAAGAGAATTTGCAATATATATAAAGTACACTTTTTTAGAGACCAACATAAACATATTATTCTTTAAAATAATAATATTATTATAAGAGCTAAATTTGTTTAATTTTGTTATAGTTAAAACGTGATATTCCCGTAACATAGTATTTGGAAATTATATTTATAATAACATATATAGGATAAAAAATTTTAAATTCAAATTTTGTTTATAAAATCTTATTGAGCGATTTTCTTAAGTGATAGTTAAGCATAAAATAAATAAGACCCTTATTGTGCATTATATATAAATAATTGAATATTAGTGGGTTAATTTTCTTGGATTTTTGCTTACTCGGCATGTTACTATCGTTAATTTAACTCGGAGATCATTTCAAATTTTATAGTTTTTTGATAAATTTAAAATATGTGATATAAATGTATGTGATTTTATATTTGAAAAGGCAATAGTTACGACACGTTATATTATACCGAAAGATAACAAAAATAATATAAAATTCATTACCATTATTCAATTTAGAAACAATATTTGTAAAAATAAATAATATATGAGAATATACCCATGAAAAAAAAAACATATGATAATATTCTTTGATTCTAATTGTTTAGCTCACAGGTTACTGCTAGAGCTAAATATTGTGAAATATTTTGTATATTGTACCATTGTTTAGCACACAGTAAATAGATTAAGCTAAGTATTGTGATTTAATTTTTGTATCATACCATTAATTTTATGTCTATTAATTATCCATTCAGCATGTCCACTTTTTAAAGAGAGAATAAAAATGAATATATTAATTATGATAATAATAAATAGTTAATAGAATAATAATAATAATAATAATAATATATTTTCGCCTACCCATCTACATATAGGACAAGATACGGACTCGTGGGTGAACTTAAGCCCATCTGCTGCCCAAGTCTCCAGACCTCATTTCCACTGCCCCAAAAAATTTGCTTCGCATGTCTTACAATTTTTCGTTCTCTTTAAAGAGCTCTCTCTTACCATCCCACTTTATGCGTCAGAATAAGATGCCTCCAACTTATATTTTTTTATTTCATCACTTTATTCATCCTCTTACTGTATAATTCGATGTCAATAAATTTATAATTGTATTAACAGTGAAATCAGGAGATATAATGTATAAAAAAATCTCACTACATACATAAAACATCTTAGTGAGGAATTGAAATGGATCAAACTAATACACACTCAATTAAAATTTGACTTGAGAATTTGAACCGAATTTTAAAATTATCTACAGAGAGTATAACTTCTTCATAGACAATACGATTAATATATGACCTTATTTCCATTGGTTTGAGTTCTTATATATTATTTGAGATTCTATCCCACTAATTAAGTTTCTAATTGATGATATATTAAAGTGTATTAATTGATGATCTAGTTTGTAACCCGTCGAAATTCGACGGGAATTTCTTTTACGTTGTAATTCATGAATATAAACTTAAACAATAAGTTATAATGTATGAACTCCAAAAGTAAGTCAATATTTTATTTCGAAGCTATTTTGATAATATATTGAAAAAGTATTAGATGACGCATAAATTTATGATAAAAAATAGGCCAAGAAGAGTGTTGTTCAATTCTTTTCTGCTATTTTTATCCGCAAGAGCAAATATAAATTAAGCTAAATATGTTTTTAAAAGTTAATAATAAAGTATTATTCTAAATATAGAAAGTGAAGATTAATTTAAATAAAAGATTTTTGTAAAATATGAAAAAATAACTTTACAATTAAATCCTATATATCAGTCCAATTTTTTTTATCATACTTGTTTTATCATGCGTCTTACCATCTTTATCATGGATTAAATTTTTTACAAATGTTGCATATGAATCGTGAGATTGCGATGTATAAATGACCATAGCTGAACATAAGTTTCCATATGCATGTTCCTACTTTTGAAAGAGACCGATCATGTCTAATTTTTTATGGTCATAACAAAGCAAATGACAAATGTCTTTATATCAGAGTGATGCTTCTAGATATGATATATAAGTTTCATTTCATCAGGTTTCGATGAAGAATCACTTTCAATTATAAATTACAAGTATAAATTTTAAAAATAATTTAATACTTTGCTAGAGTTCAGCTATCATGAGTTGTTGACCACGACAGAGCATGATATTGAAGCGAAACGACGAGGCTAGGGTTCAGCCACTTAGATTCGTTGATCGCGATGAAGCACGATAATGAACCTATCTATAATTTATCTAATTTCACGATTCATAAGTATGTGGAATTTATTATTAATGTTGCTAATGAATCGTGACAAATGTTGCTTTGACAAATGTTGGAATTTATCTAATTTCTAATCTTTCTTATAGTCACATTTTAATTGGATTAAAAATACTTATATATATATATATATATATATATATATTCTAAACTGTTAGATGGTTGAAAATATTTCTAAATTTAAATATAAGATGCATTATTTATCAAATGTTACTTAATTTCAAAGTCATAGCTAATTTATAATTTATAAGTATGTGGAATTTATTATTAATGTTGCTAATGAATCGTGACAAATGTCTAAGTTTCGTGAGAAAAAGTATTACATGAACCTTTGCATAGTTAACGATGAATGAATTTCAGATGACGTATTTTGCCTATTGATTGAAGAGATTAATTTAAATACAAATTTGGATAGTTAATGGTTGATGGTAAAATTAAAGATAGTCATTTGATTGATATGTAATGGTAATTTATATAAGGGAAAAAGCAGTTATATGGTTTTATAATTCGAAATAGATTAAATAAAAAATAGATTGGAAGAGAAGTTCTTTAATTTAGAAAAAAGAGAATAAAAAACATGGTGATGCCACGTAGGATTGAGAATTGCTGTGGACTTTTCAATGCGCATCGGTATATAGAGATATATAGATTCCTTCCACCAGGTGACAGAACACAGAATAAATTATTAAGAGAAGTTTTAGGCAATGAACAATCATTAAAATTAGAACAAATACACCTGTTTAACTTCATAAATTGACTTAACAACAATTTTAGCATGAACTTCATATATTATTCAAACCTCATATATTTATTGACAATTTTACCCGGTTAGTAAATAATTTGCAGTGCCTTGACATCCTACACGTGACATTTTCACTTATATAAATTTAATGATGTGGAGATATTCTCTATCATTTATATGATGTCGTTTTGTGTTTTCTTTTTAGTTTGTAACTTTTCTATTTTTAAAGGGTCATGTATTTTTGGTAAACTTAGTATACATACTGAAAAAAAAATATGTAACACCCTAAATTCATAATTTAAAAACGCTATATTTTCTTAAATAACTAAAGCGGAATTATGTCAATGTGATTTTTCATCTTCCTTTCATATCTATTGAATAAAATATTTAAATAATATATATAAAAATCTCACAAATAAAATTTGTAAAATAATAAGTTCAACAAACTTAAGTCTAAACTTTGCACGACATAACTTACGTCAACCAACGACCCAAAGCAAACTACACAAGGCCTAATAATATGAGATAAGTTGGAGTCCTAATAACTCAAATCCAACAACGATAATAAAGAAAAAGAGATTAAACAAAATAGCACAAAGTGACATAATACCACTAGGCATACCTATACCGCTACGCCGCTCCACGATCACTGACCTGGAAATATTTTAGATAAAAGGGGGTGAACAAAAAAAGTACTCAGTGGAGAGAAACAAGGAATATCATCATATTTTTCCAAACGTGTATACATCGTAGGAAAGGGATAACCAACCATATTCGGCCTCATCAGCTTAAAATTCTGTCTCACCAGCATATCCACTTGCATACTCACCGCATGCATTCAATATCATATCCAGCCTCACCAGCCTAGAAATCCGCCTCAACGGCATAGGATATACATGTAGTCACTGACTCACCGACTTAAAATCCTGCCTCACCGACATAGGATATACACGTAGCCAATGATTCACCGTCAAGGCTCAGCCTCACCGACTTAAAATCCTGTCTCACCGACATAGGATATACACGTAGCCAATGATTCACCTCAAGGCTCAGCCTCACCGGCTTAAAATCCTACCTCACCGGTATAGGATATACACATGGCCAATGACTCACCGTCACTCACCGCATGCAATAAATATCGTATCACAAAATTGATGGATTTTGAGAAAAAATAGAAGATGAATTTGATAGATGATTGAAGAATCGAGAAAGATGGTGGTTATGTGTAGTAACCCGAAAATCTTTTAGCCCTAATTAGAGCCTAATTAAGTCCTAATCAGGGGCTTAGAGGCATTGCATCCTTAGAATTTATAAAGAAGTGCTTGATATTTAGAAAGCGATAGAAATTCAATTAATTTCTAATCGAATGAGTAGAAATTAGAAGAAGTGGATATTATTTAGAAATGGGTTTTATTTTGATAAAATAGGATATATATGATTATTATTGTGCATTTTTGGATGAAATTTCATTAAATAGAAATTGTTTTAAAGAAAGTGTATTATTTATTATTGTTTATGTGAGATTTATTCATGAAATGAAATGAAATGATGTTTAAGCTATTAAATGGCTTAAATAATTTTAATTTAATTATATCTAGTGAGAAGGAAATTATTTTTATGATTTTCGAAATTTATGAATTAATAGAATAATTGTTTGATTATTTGTATATGAAATGATCAAATCTATATTTTTATGGTTTGCAATCCAATAATGGATTTAATTATTTTGGATAATCGTATTAATAAGAAAATTTATTTTTTACTATTAAAGATTATTAATTTCCAATGTTAGCAATATTTTAAAAAGAAATGTTATTAATTTTCGAAAATTAAGGGGTGTGCATGATCTTTGATTTATTGATTTTATTTGATGTAATTGATATGATTTTTGAGATCTATGATATAAATAATGTTTAAGTTAAATTTATGGGATTTTATGGAATTGAAATGTGAAAGTTGGAAAATTAAAGTTTAGTGCTAAGTTAATAGATTTATATGATGAACTTGATTAAGTTTGGAATTGATTATGAATTGATGATCATTGTTGATAAATAAGTATGAATGTGAATTATTTGGAATGAAATTGGTTGTAGATTGAAAAGTTTAATTATTTACCTATGTACATGGTTGAAGGGCATAAGAAGATTATGGTATTAATGGATTAAATTGAACTTGTTTTAAGTTGTTATACTTATATTGAGACATATGGTGATGATTGGTGGAGTTTGGGATAAATTTGGTTAATTTGGTATTGAAATGACTATTCATTTTATAAACGTTACTCTGCCGAAATTTTGTTAGAATTAGTATATTAATAAGATGTATATAAAACCCTAATCAAATCCTAATCATACTTGAACTCTTCTTAATTAAATCTCAATACTAGATAAATATAAAAATAGTACTTGGCTCAACAAAAATAATATTCTACAAAGCCCAATTTGAGAATAAATAATATAATTTGACAATTATATATAAGCTCAAAACTTATTTTATCACTTAGTCCATATTTTTTTTTTCTTTCTAAAGTAATTTCTGAAAAGCCTAAAATAAATTCCGAAGTTCGTTTTCTAGCTAAGGACGCAACTATGGACACCCTCAAGTCCAACGTAAAAATCGAGCATGTCAAATATTCACAAATCCAACGTAAATTATTTAAAATTTAAAGCAAATTAAAGCAAGCAAAAAGTGGGGTGTTACAGTGTTCTCTATTGATTGCTCTCACTCAGTATTGATAAATAGGCAACCGGAATACACGATCAAAACTGGAGTCCACAATTGACCTGATATCCCAGAAATTTGCAGGTAAACACGAGTAAACACCTATGTGTTGCAATTAATTATCTAGGTGCATGTTAGGAATATAATCAATGTATGATGAATTAAACATCCAAGATAGATCCTCGGGAGCATGGGTAAAATAAGATTTCACTTCAATTGGTATCAGAGCCTGGGTTCAGTATCTTAGCTCTGTTGGATTAATTCACGTTTGATTATTATGTGCGCTATAATTAATTACGGATCCACCGTTCATCATGGCTCAGATATTTTATTTTTCATTGGAATCGTTTTTCAACACGAGAAAATCCGTGGTTATATTACAATTTATTTTTTGTAAATTATATTTGTAAAAATGTAGAACGAAGATGGATAACACGAAGAATGAGACAAGACGATAGAGTCCCGTCACACGGTGTGACCGGAGACGCACTGGTGGTAGCATGCGATGGGATGACGACAGGCGTCGCGTGACCCGACACGCACAGTTCCTGCACGTGGACAAAACAACAATAGCCCAGAAGCGATGGCGCACGTTTTCAGCATGCGGTTTCCAATCGCGCGAAGCACACGGGCAGATCCAGCACGCTAGACGCGCACAGGCGGACGACAGGGACGACGGGTGAGCGGGGCACTCGCACGCAAGGCGTGCGCTCAGCGCACGGCCTCAGCTTGTGATGCCTACGAACACTTAGCGCTCGGCAGATGACACACGAGGTGACAGGGCACGGGGCGCAGACGAGGAGTTGCATTAGCACCCAAACACGCGGACGCCCATCACGCGATGCTCGTGGGCATGAGTTGCGCGCAGAAGCTCGATGTGACGGCGTACGACAATGTTCTCCAAGGGGCGTCGGGTGGCTGGGTGGCATTAGGTTATGTCCTAGCGCACGGCACAGCCCACACGGGGCTGACCCGACCAATCCCGAACCTTGACCCGACCCGTTTTGACCTGACTCGGATCCAGTTTTTTCGAGCCGACCCCGTCCAAATCACTGTTCGGGCTAATTTCAAAATTTTGGCCCAAATCCAGTTTTGACGAGTCCGTTCCGTGCCCGTGCACGCGAGGCCCATTTCAAAGAAAAATTAAAGATATGTACTTTACAAATTTATGTAATAAATTAGGTAGGGACGTACAGGATCCACGAATGGGCAGCGATGAACGAATTTTTTTTTTTTTATCGTTCATATCATGTCGTGGATGTTTTAATTATGCAGTAGCATGCTATGTATGTTTAATTACGTAGATAAACATGGATATGTATTTTCATGATTAACTACGTTTAGCAGCATGCTAGGTTTATCGGGTTTTAAAGCATGTTTTAGAATTTCGTGAGCATGTTTTACATGTTGAGTTCTAGAAAGAGCATGTTAGAACTACATGATCTGCAAGGACAAACCTTTTAAAATAAAAAGACTAAGTAAGAAACTTGAAGTAATTCTTAAATTAAATACGTCAAGACCTCCACATTTTGATCTCTAAACAAAGTGATACGCACTATGAGTAAAAGTCCAACGCGTAGCTTGCTTGCACTATTTATCATAAGTTTGTTAGATGAGATTTCTAAATAAAATATTTTAATATATTGAGAACTGAGAGTTTCACGTGTAAACGTCCACACGCGTGACTTGCATGTGTGATTTTCATAAGTTCTCTTGAGATAGATGTAAAATGAGATAACAAATAAAATTGAATTGGAAGCGGTATGGTCCGCATGATTATGCCAATTCTAAGAATTTGATTTTTACTATCAAATTTATAGTCATTGCTTAGGCATCACCTCAAGTACAACTTCCCGCGAAGTCTCTTTTTGTGATAGTGATGTGGTATAGTTAAGGTCCAATTATCAATCTCATTTGTCACAAGGATAAGTTGACATGGATTGAAATTAAACGACTAAAAGGTTTGTTTAGTCTAGTCGAAGGGTTCATGTGTAAACGTCCACACGCGTGGCTTGCATGTGGGATTCTTTGGGCAATTGGAGGTTCTAACAAATATTGTTTTATCAAAAGGTTATAATATTGTTGTGACAAATTATGTGCGATCGTATGCTTATGTGTTTGCATTACTTTTCAGATATGTCTCTTACTCGGATTATTAATATGCTCGCACAAAACCCCTTATCTGGTTTTAACTATATCGAGTGGAAACGAAACATAGAGTATTTTGTTATCGCTATAGAACACATGTTCGTGTTCACCACTCCCAAACCCGCTGCCCTTTCTAACACATCAACTGATGAGCAACGAGAGTCAAGCAGACTTTGGCATAAGTTAAACAATATGGTTAAATATTATATGATGACCACAATATCAAAGGGATTGCAGCTGCAACATCAGTTGATGGTAGACGCGACTAAGAACTGGTCAAGTCTCGAGAGTAAGTTCGGGCAGTCAGATCGAACAAGTTCATTTCCACATGATGAGAGAGATATTAACGTATAGGATGGAAGAATGAAGTTCGGTCCATGAACATGTCTCCTACGTGACTTATCTCATGGATAGTCTTGATCAGTTGGGAAGAGGTATCGACGGTGAAGCCAATGTCGATATCATCCTCAACACACTGCCCAAGTCTTTTGAGAATTTTCGTATGAACACGATCATGAGCAAGATGGAGAATACATTCAGTCAGTTGCTCAACGATCTCGTGGCAGCAGAAGGCGCCATGGGTAAATGAGCACATACCCTTGCTAGCATATATAAGAGCGCCAATGTTCCATCAGAATGTGGCAGGAGAAAGTGGGGTACCAAAGGTGGTAGAGGCAAAAGAAAAAGTGGGGAAAAGAGCATGAATTCCACTTGCGGCGTGAAAAAGCCAAAAGAGATGGGCAGGTGCTTCAAGTGCGGTAAGACTGGGCATTGGAAAGCTAAGTGCCCTATGCTCAAGGCTCAAGGTAGGTCATTAGCTCTTGTAATGGAAACATGTTTAGCAACTTGTTCTACTCATTCATGGGTAGTAGATATAGGTGCTACTGATCATGTTTGTTTCACCTTGCAAGTGTTCCTGTGGACAAGGCAGTTGAGTGATGGCGAGATAACAATCTCCATGGGCAACGGTAAAAGTCGAGGCTGTTGCTGTCGGAGATGTTTCTTTATACTTTGATATGATAGTTTTAGTATTAAGAGATGTTCTTTATGTGTCGGAGTTTCGGTGGAACCATATTTTTGTTTCTAAACTATTTACACATGGTTATTCTGTTGTTTTTTTATAGTGGTGTTTCTATCATGAGAAATGATGAGATTATCTATGGTGGCACATTATATAATTCTCTTTATACTATTTCTGCTAAGCATAATACCTATAATTATGTTGCATCTACTACATCCAACCAAAAGAAGATGAAGTTTTCTTCGCAAGAGTACTATACATATCTTTGGCATCTTAGATTAGGTCACATCAATCTAAATAAGATCCAAAGATTGGCTAAGGATGGAGCGTTGAACGAATTCACGGTTAATCTGTTCCCAGTCTGCGAATCCTATATAGAGGGAAAGATATCGACCAGACCCTTCAAAACGAAGGGGTATAGAGCCAAATAGGTGTTAGAACTAGTCCATTCTGACATGCGTGGACCGATGTCTATACAAGCTCGTGGAGGGTATGAGTATTTTATCACTTTCATTGACGATTACTCAAGGTACAAATACGTATACCTGCATCACCGCAAGTCTGAATGCTTTGAGAAATTCAAAGAATTTAAGACGGAAGTGGAGATGAAGCTAGGTAAGACTATCATGTCATTACGATCTGATTGCGGTGGCGAATACCTCAGTAAAATGTTTATGGACTACCTGGTGCAGTGTGAGATTACATCACAACTCACTACACCGAGCACACCGCAATAAAATGGTATGTCAGAGCGAAGAAATAGGACCCTCTTAAAGATAGTTAGATCAATTATGAGTTATGGAACCTTGCCTATTTCATTCTGGAGGTATGCCTTAGAAGCAACAATATATTTTCTCAATCTAGTACCGTCCAAGTCAGTCGACTAGACCCATTTCTAGTTATGGTTTGGGCGTAAGCCTAGTTTAAGCCATATAAGGATATGAAGTAGTCCAGCACATGTGCTGAACAAGAAGGTTGACAAGTTGGAGGCAAGATCTGATGCAAGGCTGTTTGTAGGATATCCTAGAGGAACAAAAAGTGGTTATTTCTGTAGTCCTAAAGATCAGAAGGTCGTTATTAGCACCAACGCCTGATTCTTGGAGGAGGACTACATGAAAAACCACAAATCCAAAGTTAAAATCATTCTTTAAGAAATGGAAGATGATCGTATTTCACGATCGATTCTGTGAAAGGTACAACATGTCGAGTCTAGTGACAAGGATCGACACTAGATACTTCAAGAGATTGAAGTGGGTCGAGTTTCACTAGGGATACTGACTGTACAAGTAGCGCCTACCTAACAAGTTGTGCAAGAAAGGGAACCACAAGTTATTGCACCCACCGTTGCCATTATGCCAGTAGCGCCTCATCGTAGTGGGAATGTTGTGCGATAACCTGATATATGTTCGTGGATGAATCTTTGGATTTAGTCCCAGTAGGCGAACACGCTATAATCGACCCATGGACATACAACAAGGATGTACAAGACATAGATACGGGAGCATGACACACCGCTATGGACTTATAGATTGAGTCCATAACCGCTATGGATGTATATGAGAAAACACCTCTACCAGATGGCAATGAAGTAGGTAGTAAGTGGGTATATAAAGGAAAAGAATTTCTGATGGAAAGGTTTCGACTTTTAAAGCTAGGCTTGTGGTGAAAGGGTACGCTCAGATTGAGGGGATTGATTACGATGATAGTTTTTTAGTCTGTAGCAATACTCAAGTCCATCAAAATTCTTCTGGTCATAATAGCTCACTTAAACCTAGATGTTTGGCAAATGGATGTAAAAACCGCTTTCTTAAACAGTTACCTTGAGGAAGGTCAAGACATCTATTTGCAACAACCCGAAGGTTATGTGAAGAAAGGTAGGGAGCATCTAGTGTGAAAGCTTAAGAAGTACATTTATGGACTCAAGCAAGCTTTTCGATCATAGAACTTACGCTTTGACGAGGTGATAAAAACCTATGGTTTTACCCAGTTTCCTAGCGAGAGTTACGCGTATTGTTGTATTTCTTGCACTTTACATAGATGCCATCATTTTACTTCGCAACGATGTGAAGCTGTTATCAGACGTAAAGTGTTGGTTATCCGATCAGTTTCAGATGAAAGACTTAAGAGATGCAGCGTACATTCTTGGGATCAAGGTTTGCCGAGATCATAAGATGAAAATGTTGAGCTTATTTTAGGCGTCTTATATTAATACTGTGATTACTCGTTTTAGCATGCAAACCGCTAAGAAATGATTGCTACCTTTCAAACATGGCGTTCATTTATCTAAGGAGCAGTCGCCAAAGACTGCAAATGAGATAGATAAAATGAGACACGTTCCTACGCTTCCACCATAGGAAGTCTCATGTATGGAATGCTGTGTATTAAGCTGATATCTGTTATGCAATAGGCATAGTAACAATATATCAGTCCAGCCCAAGACAAACTCATTGGACTGCGGTAAAGCATATACTCAAGTGCCCGAAAAGAACTCGAGATTATAAGCTTGTTTATCAAGCATATAGTCTAATATCTTTAGGTTATTCAGACTCGGATTTCCAAGCTGACCCTGATGAGAATAAGTCTACCTCAGACTATGTGTTTACCTTAGGAGGTGAAGCTGTATCTTGGCGGAGTGCAAAGCAGCGGTGCATTGCAGACTCCACCATGGAAGACGAATATGTAGCCGCATTAGAGGCTGCTATGGAGGGGGTATGGTTTAAGAACTATCCCATGGATCTAGATATGATACCTCATTTACCCAAGAGTATCATAGTGTTCTGTGATCACTCTAGTGTAGTAGCAAACTCGAAGGAACCACAGACCCATAAGGTAAGGAAACACATAGAGAGAAAGTACCACATCATACTAAAAATCGTACGATGAAGAGACATGTTTCTAGATAAAATTGATATTGCGGACACTTAGTTGACCTATTCACAAAAAGTCTGTCGCTAATAGTTTACGACGAGCATATTCGAGGACTTGGATTGCGCAAGATGTCCCCCACTTTGAAATGAAACTTTTGTATAAATGGGAGAAGCAAAGTGATGGTGTTGTTTGTAATAGCTAGTAGGGAGACACATTGTATACTAAAAGTTTTCTTTAGAACAAGTGAGAGATTGTTGGATTTGTATACTGAAAGCAGAATGGTTGAGCTTGTATACAATGTTTCATATTACCACTATTACAATCTCCTATCTGAATTGTTTACTTGATTGATATATTATCCCGTTATCTCATACAAAAGATAGATCATACAGTATATAGAAGATTATATAAGTGTATGAATGGCTAAACTAGTTGAGATATAAAAAGGATCACAACTGAGATAACTTGAGGACGAGTTGTCGGTATATGTTGCAATATAGATAAGAAGTAACTTGACTTGATTGCTTGTCTATGCTGGTACGTCTTGACGTATTGATGGATCATAGTGAGATGAGTTCTTCTATCGACCTTCGTGAAGAACCTACGATGATAAGGTTTTGGGTAAGTATGAGTTACTGACCATCACTTTGACTTGTATGGGTGAGGTTTACATGAGATAGCCCAAGATTCTTCGCATCTTAGGTGGTGACAGTGCTTGTATGTCATGCTAGTTACCTTTATCGAGTCACCATATCCGTTTAGGATGATGACGTCCCCTTAAGGAGCTCAAAATGTTTATTGTACTAAACCCTGCAAGTTAAGTTAGCTCAAGTAAAATAATGAGGTTGAGTGATACTACTTAATAAATTAAAGAGATTAATTATTTTAAGCAATCAGAGTGCTATAAATAATTAATGAACGTGTGATATCTTAAATACGGGGATTCACGAGTCCAAGTGCAAGCCTGACTCAACTTCGGTAATAAATGGGTAGTCAACATTTATTCTCTAGTGGAATGAATAAATGTTTATAAATTAATTTATATTTTGGGCTGAAAATAAGATAATTAATTCATTTTAGGCTCATATTTTTTCTTTGCATTTGATCCCTAGGTTAGCCCATCAAAACCTGTAACTGCTGTAATTTTGTCCTCCCCCTCCCATGTGAGTCCACTGGGACTATATTCTGATTTATGTATTATTTTAATACATCTCCTATATCTAGATAAATATTATCTTATATTATTAGATATCAAGAGATAATTATTCTAGCTATGAATTATCTTCAAGGATTGAAGATAGTTATTGTATTTATTAGATATGTAAGGATCCTATCTAAATATGATTCTAGGAATGCATTATAAATACAAGGTGAGAGAAAATCTGATTATCCTAAGCATCAGTGTAATTTTCAAAAATTAATGTGAATCATATATGAGACAAAATTTTACAGTATTATCCATAGATTGCTCTCTCAGTACTGTAGAATAGGCATCCGGGACACTGTACAGAAGACCAAAGCTGGAGTCCGCAATTGATCTGATATCCCAGAAATTCACAGGTAAACACGAGTAAACACATATGTGTTGCAATTAATTATATAGGTAAATGCTATGAATATAATCAATGTATGATGAATTAAACATCCAAGATAGATTCTCGAGAGATGGGTAAAATAAGATTTTCCTTCAGAGTAATTATAAACGGGAGTAGAAAGGGACTGTACTTGCTGAGCTAGTATTTGAACTAAACACTCAATAGACTTGAAATGAAATGTTTGATTAACGATTAAAAGATCAAAAGGATTAACAAATAATATTGGTGTAGGACTGTACAACTATACTTCAATGAAAATATCATATATGGTTGAAACTAAATATAATCAAAGTGTTTTGTAGTGAAAAAACATAGTTGAGTACAAAAGCTCAGAGCAACTTAAACTAGACTCGATAAATAGCTCGGAGTTTCGCACTTTACCATTCACATCATAGCTCAACCTGCACATTTAGAAATATATGTAAGATTGAGTACAAAAGCACTCAGTGAAAACATGCTGAAAGATACAAATGTTTAAGTATATGCTAAAAGTATAAATTGTCATATCACCTTAACAGTAACACAAGGCTTTTTATCTTAAAAAGCCTCATGTGTAATAAATCCTTATGTGGTTCTTAAAGTTCGACTGAATAGTCTAAGTTCTATTAGTATTCTACCATATCTAAGCTTATGTGTCGGGAATGTGGTAAGCTTCCACGGATACGATGATCGGCCAACCCTCTCGCTGACTCACTTTCGTAAGGGTATATTTTTTTTACTAGTTTCTTGTCTAACATAGTATCCGAATTCGATTATGTATATTGGAAAACCTAATGCAGATAAGTATCATATACAAATCTAAAAACATTTATAGCAAAACAGTACTTGAAAGAATTCTCAAACCATGCTTGAAATGAAGATTTAGATTGTTAGTGAAGTATCAAATTCAGTACTATTTGTTAATTTTAGTATATATAGGACAATCCACATGATCTATGTCGGAGACACATATATATGTCTCAATAAAAGCCCACCTAATTGCAGCTCTTGCTCATGGGTTTACGGACTCCTCCTTCTTGCTCTGTCATCACTTCATCGCTCAACCTTTATCGTAAGAATAAGAGATAAGACATCCGAAACGAGGGGAAATTCTTAATGAAATCCTATTAGGGTTAGGATTACATTAAGTCACTGAGATCTAGGTTCTTCACGACGATCAGATAGAAGAAGACATCTCACTATGATCCTTATCAATACATAAAGACGTACCAGTACAAACAAATAATCAAGACAGACTACTTTTTGTTTAATCTGCAGCCTAAACCAACAACTCATCCTTAAGTTATTTCGACTGTGTAATAAGTTTATATTTCTGTTTACAGTGCACCCTAAACCAACAACTCGTCCTCAAATTATTTCGACTGTGATATCAGTTTATATCTCATAAGATTAATCCAATCATATGATCTTTTGTGATCTACAACACACTATATGATCTACTTTATGATGAGATAATGGGACATACATATACGATACATTAACAATTCACATAGGAGAATAATAGTGAAATGAAAACATTGCATACAAGCATAAAACGTCTTGCTTTCAGTATACAAACCCAACAAAGAGATACATCGTATACTAAAAGTTTGTTTTAATATAAGTGAAAAATTGTTGGATTTATATACTGAGAGCATATTGGTTGAGCTTGTATGCAATATTTTCTGTTACCAATATTTCGATCTTCTATCTGAATTTTTAATGATTGCATATGTTGTTCTTTTATCTCATACAAAAGTTAGATCATACAGTATGTAAAAGATCATAGAAGTCTGTATGTTTATTGAGCTAGTTGAGATATAAACTTGAATCACAACTAAGAAAAATTTAGGACGAGTTATTGGTATAAGCTACAATATAGATAAGAAGTAACTTGACTTAGTTGCTTGTCTATGCTTTTACGCCTTGATGTCTTAATGTATTGATGAATTACAATGAGATGAGTTTTTCGATCTGACATTTGTGAAGAACGAAGGTCTCGATGAATTAATGCTGATCTAAACCTCGATAAAATTTTTAAATGAGTATGGATTGTTGATCATCACTTTAACTTGTTATGGATGAGGGTTACATGAGATAACCTAATACTCTCTGCATTTTGGGTGGTGGTAGTGCTTGTATATCAAGTTGGTTATCTGTATTGAGTAACTGTATCCGTTTAGGATGATGATATCCTCTTAAGGAGCTCAAAAGGTTTATCGTACTAAATCCTACATGATGAGTTAGCTCAGGTACGATAATAAGGTTAAGTGGTACCACTTAAAGAATTTATTAAGAAAATAATTATTTTAAGCAATCAGAGCATATATATAATTAATGAACATGTGCTTATTAAATACGAGAATTCATAAGTTTAAATACAAGCCCGACTCAACTTCGATAATAAAAAGGTCAGTCATCATTTATTCTCTAGTAGAATGAATAAATATTATGAATTAAAACATAGAGAATTAATTCATTTGAGGTTCATCTTTATTTCTTACATTTGATCTGTAGACTGGCCCATCAAGGCCTATCACCTTGATATTTTTGTCTCCCATATATGTCCCATTGGGACTAGACTTTTTTAATTGTATTATTAATTTAAAACATCTCATAGTCTAGATAGAATTATCTTATATCTAAAAATATCAAGAGATGATTATTCTAGAAAGAAATCATCTTCATGGTAGAATATAATTATTGTATTATTTAGATGTACCAGAATCCTTATCAAATTGGGATTCTAAAGATAGCACTATAAATACACGTTAGGAGAAAGTTAGTAGTATCCCAATTGACATAGTGAATTTCAAAAATCACAGGGAGGTGAGAAAATTTTGTGTTATCTTATAGATTGTTCTTACTCAGCATTGAAAATCAGACAACTAGGACACAGTTCAAAAGATCAAAGTTAGAGTCAACCATTGATCAGAAATTCGTAGATTAACACAAGAAACCCCTATGTGTTGTAATTAATGATATAAGAGTATCACTAGAAATATAATTAATGTATGTGAAATTAAATAATAAATATCCAAGATCGATTATCGAGAACATAGAAAATCATATTTTCCTTTACTTAGCATTTCAAGTGTATGCTCTTGATGTCAAATGAAAGTTTTACTTCCCGAGAAATTAGAGCATGTTGCACAAATTTCTAGAGAACAATGTTCCAATAGCAACTGAAACAAATATAAATTGCAACGAAAATAAAATGCACACAATAGAGTAGTTGTTATATACAAATTACTCTCTCCGTCCATTATAAGTGTATTACACTTGTCTTATTCGACGTTCATGAAAAGTATATCACTTTCATTTTTAGGACAATACTCTTTATTATTAATTAACCTCACAACCACTCATTATTTATCAAAAAACCATCATACCACTCACAATTTAATACATGGTGAGATCCTTTCTCCACTCAAACAACACCCAATAATAATTTTACTAAAACACTTGTCATCCACAAGTGATACACTGATTGTGGACAGAGAAAGTATTAATTAACTTGTACATTGAATCAACTATAACTAGTGAATACAAAAACAAATATGATTGAGCAAAGATCTTTCCTTACTACTACATGAAAATAATACAATAGGAATATAATTTTTTCTAAGCCTACAGTTGCCTTGAGGCAAACAAACCAGTACAAAGTAAAAATGACTTATAAAATATCCACAACAATTCCTTAATCTATACTCTAGAATCATAGAATATCCCACTCTATTACACTCTAGACAGTCAAACATTGAAGGAATATTGAATCAACAAGCTTAGTCACCAAGCACTAAACCAACATTAGATTTTGCTCTTCAAATAATGAACTTATGAACTTGTGTGTCCTTCATCTATTTATAGAGTTTTGGAAACCTTGATCACTGAGTATCTTCAGAACATCGAGATTCCATAAACTTACTTTAGATGGTGGTGTTAATTGCTCCTAAAAATTAGATTTCCAACTGATTTTTTTTGGTTGACAAGACCAACAACTTTATCCTTTAATTCAACTTTAAACTTGATGAACACATCTAATACATCTCCCTATTAATGCTAAAAATAACATAAGTTACAAAATTATAGCCAACATCATTAATACAGATTAGATGAAGAAGACTAGAGTCACCAACTCTAACATGATCAAAGATACTTCTAAATATAATTTATCATAAAATGAGCAAATGATCTCAAGTGGGGTTAAAATTAAGTTGAAATTAAGCATAGTTGATTCAAATGTCGCACATAAGATTGATTCGAAGCTCAAATTGGAGAGCTTTGTCACTGAACCCATTGTTTTGAATTGTGTGCTAGAATTAGATAAACTATTGCATTCTTGAGCAAAGTTCTATCCAAGATGAGGTTGAGCTTGCAGTTGACTGCTCGAGCAAGGACAACCATTGATGACCTCGATGGTAGAAGGGGTTGAACTCTCCCTCGGAAGTCTCACACCCCAGCCCCATGAGAATTTGAGGGGACAAATCATGGTGATTCAGCAGTTAAAAAACTAAGAGGACTTTGCCTAGTGCCCACAAGAAGTCTCCCTAAAGAGGATGAAAATCCAACACCGCGGTTGCTAGAATTCGATTATTGGTCCTTATTCCAAATCTGCTAACTCTTAACTAATTGAGCTAAGCCCGTAGGGGTAACAATAAGATGGTTTCTGAAAAGGTTATTTTGTTCGATGTGTGGACACAGAGAGATTGGATACCGAGCCTCAATAGCTATTACAACAAACACGTGGATGTATACATGATTTGTTATAAGATAATATTAATATATACATCATCTGTCCTATTATTGTTGGCTCGTTTTTCTTTTTGGATTGTCCCACTATTGTTGGCATGTTCAAAAAAAAATTACACTAAAAAGTGTCTCGAATTTCATACCACACTGCTTTACACACAAAACACAACTCTCGTTAATCTATGTATAAAAAAAAACGTGCTAATAATACCGGGACGAAGAGAGTATTATTTTATCGATGCACAATATCTTTCTTCTTTTAAGGTTCAATGTACAATGATGGACAAATAATCTTTATTCCATATGACACCATAGCTTTTCCATTTCAATAACAATCTAAAATTATTTCATGTTCCATACCTACTTATCTCTAAAAAAATATACAGCCATTTATGAATTGTAGAATAGTATGTTGACTATATTTTTTTTTTATCTTTTTTATTTTGAGGGTTTGACTGCATGTTTATTCATGAATAATTAAACAATTTTTGTAAATACAAAGTAGCTGGAGACCTTAGTTTAATTAAACTTAGAGGCAGGCACGCAGGGGAGGAATAATATTGTAGAGAGACATGGTGGGACCCAATCAACGTATGTAAAAGTGTCCGAATACGTCTGGGGGTCCCACGTTAACCACCCAAATAATAGAGTACCGGGGCAACTCGCCGTCGCAAAACCAGTTTCGCATTCGCTTGTTGATTGTTCCTTCAGTAGGTCCCACTGAATTTTTATTTTTATAAATAAAAAGGTTAGAATCGTTAGTGTTTAAGAGTTAATCGGCTGAGATATCCCAATATTTACTATAATATACAATATGTTATAATTTTTAAATTATATATTTTTTAAATTTTTGTAATAAAATTTTTTAGTTTCTTTGCTTATTCAACTCCAATCCTTTGCTTGTTTAACATGTAATGCTAGGGGTGAGCAAAATACCCGAAAACCGAATAACCGAACCGAACCAAACCGAAAAATCAAATTTGGTTCGGTTAATTCGGTTATTTCGGTTAAAATCGAATTAAAATTCGGTAATTCGGTTTTCGGTCGGTTCGGAATATTTTTAACCGAATAACCGAAAACCGAATTATATATATAATATTATTTATTTATTTAATATTATAATTTTAATATATCAATATCTTTAATCATATTCATTTCTCTCTATCTCCCTATTATGTCAATATATAATATTTGTAAAATATAATATTATTTATTTATTATATAATATTATCAATTATTTTTTTTGCAAAATATTATATATATATATAATATATAAAAATGTATTTTATTTATATAATATCAATATATATATTATTTATATATTCATTTGAAAAAAAATATTTTTTCCTAAAAATAAACCATTTTTTATACATATAATATAATTTATTTATTCTTTTGAAAAAAATATTTTTTTTGCTAAAAAATCGGTTTAACCGAAATAACCGAAATATATTTCGGTTATTTCGGTTCGGTTACCGAATTAAATTCGGTTCGGTTCGGTTATTTTTTTGAAAATTTCGGTTAATTCGGTTCGGTTATTTTTTCGTCCGAAACCGACCGAATAACCGAATACTCACCCCTATGTAATGCTGTTACAATATTATAATAAAACTACTATTTTTCAATCGTGAATTTAGACAAATGATGTGATATATAAGATAATAAACCCTACCTCTTAAGTTCTGGATCTTAACATTTATCAAATATATATATATATATAGGATTGGGTTCAAATAAAACACATTCAAAAATAAGAAATGAGAACAAATTTGAACCATTGATTTTTGAAGATGTGGTTGTGATTAAAACAAATTAGGGTATAATGGTAATTATATAATATTACGAAAATAACCGTCCCTTAATTATAGGAATGTGATAACTTAATCTTGAAACATTGATTAATAATGGATGATCAAGATGAATTCTTATTTCTTATTTTATGAGTTTGTATATAACTCATCCCTATATATATATATATATATATGATGAGCCGAGAAATTTTTTCTTGGGGGCCCAATTAATTATAATTTTAAAATCAAAATTTAAAAATAATACTCTCTCCGTCCCATTTAAAGTGTCTCATTTCTTTTGGGCACAAGTATTTAGGAGATAGGTATAAAATAGTTAAATTGATAAAAAGTGAGTAGAACCCATACTTTTTGAAGAAATAATTACTTCCTAAAATGGAATGAGACATTTGTAATGAGACAACCCAAAAAGGAAAGTGAGATATTTTAAATGCGACCGAGGGAGTAATAATTTAAATAATAGTGTAATATTATTTGAATGGAGGTAATTGTTTATACTAAATATATTTCTTCTTCATTATATTTTAATATCTTACAAAAATAAAATAATAAGATTTACTTACAAATAACTAAACAATCAATCAATAATAGCTATAAAAATTAAAATAATAAAAAAATTATAAGTGTTAATATTGTAAATGGTATTATCTTACAAAACTCAAATCTTGATTTTCTTGTACCCATTACAAATCAACAATTGAATCTAAAATTAATTCACTTATAAAACTTATTAGAATAAATTTAAATAAATATTACTAGTGACTATTATAACAAGTTTATCATAATCTTTTTTTAAAAAATTGATTGATCATTAATTTACATATAAAACTTTATTATTTGTATATATCTTTTATCTTATCAATGTAAAACAAATTATAGAAAAAAGAAAAAAAACTACAAAATAGAGAAATAAAAAAGAAAAGAAAATAAAGAGTACAAAATAGAGAAATACAAGAAAAACGAAAAAAGAAAAAAGAAATGAATGACACAAAACAGAGAAACGTAAAAAGAAAAAAAGGAAAGGAAAAGGAAGCAAACGAAAAGAAAGGAAAAGGAAGCAAAAAAATTGCATGGAAAGTTTCAAACCCGCGACCTTGCAGATAGAGGCAAGGTTCTTAACCAGTTACACTACAACACATTATGAAACTACAAACGGACATATAATAGTAGTAGTTTTTTAAAAAAGTTGGGGGCCGATGGGCCCCCTAGGCCCCAATGTAGCTCCGTCTCTATATATATATATATATAATATGCAACAATCTGCTAATTTGTGTACGACAATAGCTCGATATGGAAGGTTAAGAGTCAAAAGTGGCAAGTTTTAAGTCACAACCTTTATGAATAAAGAACTACAACCAAACTACAAATTACACTACAAAAATACAGTCGATCAGCGACGGAAAATTCCGTCGCCAACCATGTTTGATCCGTCGCTAAAATGGATTAGCGACGGATTAGTGACGGATTGAGGGGGTCGCTGGGAACCTGGTTGGCAAACTTCTAGCGACAGATTTACGTCCGTCGCTAATTTTTAGCGACGGAACAGCGACGGAAAAATCATTCGCTAATCGACGACCTAGAGAACGATCGTCCGATATAAAATCCATCGTTAATACGATGCTAATCCGTCGTAGTTAACGACGGATTAACGACGAGTATCGCCGAAGCTAAAAAATGCGTCGCAAGTCCATCGTTAATCTGACGCAAATCCGTCTTTGATCCGTCGCTAATTAGCGACGGACACTGTCAGTCGCTAAATTTTTTTTTTTTTTTATTTCACGTAAAAAGGCCGTCGTAAATCCATCGTTAAACCGTCTCTATTCCGTCGCAATTCCGTCGCTAGTTACAGTTGGTTCAGTTATTTCACGTTGTTAACTCGTCGCTAGTCCGTCGCTAATCCGTCGCTAGATATGCAAAATCTGGACAGTTTCAATTTGTATTTTGGACGACCATTTACAACAAACAACAAACATGTTTTCAAACAACCCAAACAAACCAATTCCATCAAATTTAATCCATACAATCCAAACAAACCAATTCCATCCATACAATACAAACTATCAAAACAAACCAATTCAATCCAAACTATCAAAACAAACCAATTCAATCCAAACAAAGCAATTCAATCCAAAAAACCGTAATATCCAAACAATCCAAAAAGGCGTAATATCCAAACAATTCATAATACAACCCAAATATGACGAGGTGAGAGAAAACGGAAGCTGATATCATGAGGGTGGGGAGAAATGGGAGCTGGCCATGAAGCGCTCTAAGGCCTCCGCCGAGTAGCAAGAATCGAGCTGAATCAGTGCTTGCACGCTATCTCGCTCTCGGCTCATCTTGTAATCTGGCCTCAGATTGCGGGCGCCACTTGCATTACGCCTCGTATGCCTCGGCTGCTGCTGCCGCCGCTCGCCTATCATTCGGCCTCAGATGCTCATGGCTTTGGTGTTGCCACCTATCAATCTGCCTCAGATGCCTCGCGCTCAGATTGCCATCTCGCCTCCATCTCCAATAGTTGTTGTTGATAAGGTATGGAATCAGCAGGATGGGCACTCTCCACCGAATGAGACGACACTTCGCTCTGCATGTATGTCCGTGATAGAGAATCAGCTCCAAACATCCTATTCTTTTTATTTGAGGAGCTCCCAATGACATTTTTGAGAATTTGAGTCCTATCAATTTCTGGTGTCGCCTCATCACTCCCCCCAGATTGGCTCAACTAGGTCACCTGTTCCTCAACCTGCCTCTGTAATATAATTTCATACAATTATTATTTAATTAAATGTTCGTTGTTGCGCTAACGAATATACTTACCGTGATACTCCGAGCTTTCCCGTTTGTATAGCTCCCGTCGTCGGTGGCATGATACTTCTGGAATACATCCCACTGGACATCTTCTATGGCTACTCCACGCTCTCTTGCCTATAAATAAGTCAAACAAATTAAATAATTAACAAGTATCACGATTCTTAAATAAATATACTATATCTAAAACTTTAAAGTACTTACAATCTCTCTCGCATACTCGAATACAGAGCGTGAGCCACCCCGATGCTTGACTATCCCAGTACCCTCGCCATCCGGCTCGGACATCCTGTTGTCGGGCCTTGCCGCCTTCTCTTGGACATCTGTCCGAGCCCAATATGCCTTCCAATTATCCCAATCTCGCTCAGGGATAAATGGAGGTGGGTTGGGCGAGTCCTTATGCCGCTTGATCTTGTGAACAAGATCTTTATAGCGTTCGGCGGCCTTTGCGCACCAGTAGGAGTAGACCATGGCCTCATCCATCGTATCATCCCAATAAAAATATTTCTGCAAAAAATATATGATTACAATATGCAAAGGTCAAATCATAAATGACTTCGTATAAACAACACGAACCTTGAATTCATCGAAATAAATCTGCTTGAACTCTTGAGGCACCAATTTCCAATTGAAGCCGTTGTGATTCATGAATTTACGGAATGACTCCGTAATCACGCGGGCTATATCATTGCTCGGACACAAAATGCTACAATTTACAGGAAATAAAGACATCAGAATGCTACAATTTACAGGAAATAAAGACATCAGAATGTTATAATTTATTTAAACTGAGACATACAAGAGATAACATACCCATTCACAATGGCTATCTTCTTCATCCCCTCTCTAGATGGCACTGCACTACTGCTCGAGGGGGCGGGGTTGTGAGACAGTGCCTCCATGCCTTCTTCTAGGCTGGCAGGTGAGGGCGACGTCGTGTATGATCCTGGGTGCCTCCTACGTGATGACGAGGCACCTCGTCCACTGTGAGACATCTGCAAACAAAGGTAAAAAATGTTGTATTATAAATTCACAAATAATACATATCATAACGTTTTGTGTGCATACTAGAAAATAAAACGTTTCTTGTGCATACTATATAATAAATTCAAACCCTATTCATCGTCGTCGTCATCATCATCATCCAATGTATGATTGTCTTCTGACTTTGACAATTCAACGTCGTCATCATCATCATCCAATGTATGTGTGATAATGTACGAGCAGTACCTTTCAAATGGATACATCCATCGGTATTGAATAGGCCCTGCAATACGGGCTTCATCAGCTAGATGAACCGGAAGATGTTCCATGGAGTCGAAGAAACTAGGGAAAGATGCGCTCAAGCTTGCATAAAATCTTTGGAATATTTTCTTGGAGCACGCATGGATCATCAAGCCCTATGTTTCGAGAAGTTAAATCTTTGAAGAATAAAGATAATTACATTACAACTTTCCAAACATTGGGTGGGAGAAGTTCGCGAAATGCAATCGGTAGAATTATTTGCATGAAAATGTGATGATCATGACTCTTCATCCCAAACATCTTGATTTTGTCATGTCTACACATCTACCCATGTTCGAAATGTACCCATCCGAAATCTTAAATCTCTTACCCACTCACATAAGACTTTTTCTCACGATTGTCAAGTGTATAAGAAGCCTTTGGATATTTTCTGTTGATTCATTCATCGTCAACTACAGTCAGAGAAATATAAATTAAGTTCTTCTCTAGATTTGCTTGTATCTTTTGTCTTCCTTGGACATTCATGATCGTGTTGAAGACATTATCGAACATATTCTTTTCTGTGCATGACATCTTATGCGAATCAAAAGAGAACTCCGAGAAGGTAGATCCGTAAAATACTTTTTCTTCCATCCGCCCAAACCGCTTGGATATTACGCTATTTATTTCATCATCGCCAATCTACATTACGGAGACTAGTCCTATACCCATAATTAGTGATGAGCTCATCTCGATCGCGCTTCGGTGGATCGTTAGTAATCACTGTGTTCTTTCTGAAACCTCTTCGATCCCTTCGAAATGGGTGATTAGGAGCTAGAAATTTACGATGGTTATCAAACCATGACTGCTTACCACTTTTAGCTAAAGTAAAAGCATCGGTATACTCCATGCAGTGCGGACAAGCTAATCTTCCAGCTGTACTCCATCCAGACAACATAGAGTATGCAGGGAAGTCACTAATTGTCCAAAGTAATGCAGCGTGCATTTGAAAATTTTGCTTCAACGATACATCATAAGTAAGAACGCCGTCATCCCACAAATCTATTAACTCTGCTATCAATGGTTGCAAGAAACACATCAATCTTCTCCTTCGGATTACGCGGTCCGAGCACTAAGATCGTAAGAAACATGTATTGCTCCTTCATACACAGCCACGGGGGAAGATTATAAGTGGTCAGTATAACAGGCCATGATGAATATTGCTTTCCTGATTGACCGAATGGCTGAAAACCGTCAGTTGAGAGTCCCAATCGCACGTTACGAATTTCTGATTCAAATAAGGGAAACTTCGTGTTCAAATGTTTCCATGCAATTGAGTCTGCCAGATGACGCATGACCCCATCATCGACCGACGATGCATGCCAACGCATATTTTCCGATGTAGCATTGGATGCATACAATCTCTGTAGTCGAGGAATTAGAGGAAAATAATACATCTTTTATATGCTACTTGTGTTTTCCGTCGACTTCCACCAGCTCGAGTATTGCTCTTGAAACGAGGATGGTTACAGAATTTGCAGCTCGTCAATTCAGAATCTTCGCGCCAATAAATCAAGCAATTAAATGGACAACAATCAATTTTGTGTACGGGCAACCCCATGCCACGCAACAATCTCTTCGTGCTGTAGAAGTCATCGGGCACACAATTTCCATCTGGATGCGATTCTTTCATCAGTTCTGATATTTGATCAAAACCCTTCTCAGTAATGTTCTCTGCTTTCCAACTCAGAAGCCGAGCCACAAATGATAATTGTGTGTGATTCGAGCAACCCGACCACAGAGGTTTATCGGCAGCATTCAACATGTCGTAAAATTTTTGTGCATCAGAATTTGGCTCCTCTTCGATCTCGTCAAAGTTGAACTGTGGACCAGCAGCATCCACTACCATCGTATGATACGTATTTGGTTGACGGCTAACATCTGAATCCACAACATTGTCCCTACTTGTGGTTGTCTCTCCTTGAAATATCCATGTGTGATAATTTGGAACAAATCCAAATTTTGATAAGTGATATCGCACAATATCTTTCTTCTGATAAGGTATATTCTTACACTTCTTACACGGACACTTGATTTTCTCTCCATCCGCGAATAAAAACTGAGCACTAGCGAATTCAATAAAACTTTCAAGTCCTTCTCGAAATTCAATATTTAATCCACCAACCGAACTAAACCTCTTATACATCCACTCACGATTGTCATTCATTCTTCAAGCTCCTAATTATAAATAATTAATTATACATATTCAACATAAGTTGTACAATATAGACTAATTATACACTCATAAGTTTATTGAGTGGAATGATCAAATCTTACTTATAATTATTTGTTTCTTATCTACAAGGCAACATAAACCATAATTCAAGTTTCATATACTTAATTTTAACCTAAGCATGAAGTGAGCAAATCTTACATATAAAACATCTTATTCATATACCAATTCTAACAAAATTTCGGCAGAGTGAGTTTTATAAAATTAATCACCATTTCATTCCCAATTCAACCAAACTCATCCAAATTTCACCAAATAATCACCATATGCCTAATTATACACTTAATAACTCAAAACATCTTAATTCACGAAATGATGAATTTATCATCCCAATTCACATCTAAACATATTCACATCCAAGCTAAACATATTCACGAAATGATGAATTTATCATCCAAATTCACATCTAAGTTTATCAATTTCACAAGCCCAAATCACAGGACTAACTGTTGACAATTTCACAAGCCCAAATCACAAGCCCAATTCACATCTAAGCTTATCAATTAACAAATATATATCAACATAATTAACAAATATATTAACATAATTAACATATATATTAACATAATTAACAAATTCAACACATCCTAGCATAATTAACACATCCTAGCATATTAACATAATTAACAAATATATAACAATAAAATAAAATAAAAATTGAAATACAAATCAATAAAAAATCGAAATATAACCTGGATGTACGGACGACGACGGCGAGGGGGGACGGGACAAGGCAATGACGGTGGCGGGGGGGTAGGGTGGGGTGGGGCTAGGGGGGCTGGGGGGGGGGCGCGGCGGGCGGCGGCGAGGCGGAGGCAAAAGGGGCGAGGTGGGGTGGGGTATAAAGGGTGGGTGTCAGGGTCAAGGGTGGGGTCGCGAGAGGTGGGCGGCGGCGGTCGGGCCTGGCGGGCAGTTAGGAGTGGGGTGGGGAGGAGAGAGGTTTAATTAGGTTCAGATATGAAATTGGGGAAGAAAGCCCGTCTGTTATTAAACTTTTTAGCGGCGGATTAACGACGGAATTATCCGTCGTTATATTTAAGACCCTATAACGACGGAATCAATGCCGTAACGATGGACACATATCCGTCGTTAATTTAAGTACAAAATTTAAAAAATAAAAAATAAAAAATTTAACGACGGAATATAGTCCGTCGTTAAAATTAGCGACGGAGTTACGACGGATATGCCGTCGCTAAAATTTTTGGGAATAAATAAAATCAAAATTAAAATTAACGAAGAATGTTTTCCGTCGTTAAAATAAATTTTAAAAAAAGTAAAAAAAATTGTTTATTTAACGACGGATCCGTGACGAAATAAGGTTAATCCAATAAAAAAAATACAAAAAATTAATTTTAATGACGGATAATGTCCGTCGTTAAATATAACGACGGAATAGCGACGGGTGTGCCGTCGTTATCAGTTCGCGCGAGAAATTCCCGCCTCGTTCCGTCACGGATCCGTCGCTAAAAAAATTCCTTTCTATTCCGTCTCTAATCCGTCGCTGATTCACGACCCGTATTTTGGCCGTCGCTGATCGGCTGTATTTTTGTAGTGTTAGTGATAAGATTCGATCTCCTAACTTATTATTTATAAATATAAAAAAGGTTTGTAAATTGTTCTATAAAAATATTATTTTTGTACACCGTTAATTGCTTCATAATAAAAGAATGCCGCATCACTTTTTCGATATTTTGTCGAGCTTATAAGTTGTTTAAGAGCTTAAAACTTTTCAAAACAACTTATAAATTGTTTAATAATTTATAAGCTCTTTAGAAGTATTTGACAAAATAAGCTTCTAAACAACTTATGAGTTATGAAAATAATCTCCAACAACTTACAAGCTTCCCAAAAACAAGTTCTTCAATATAAACTTATTTTTCATAAGCTTATAAGCAATGAATTTACCAAAACAATTTTAGTACGGTTTGTTATTTTCAATGTATACCATATCAATTGCATCTCACTTCAATTTTCTCTCTAACTCACGATTCTCTCTCTAGCTTATAAGTTCAATTATCTAAATATTTTGAAAAATTATAAATTATTGAGACATTACACGTTATAAGCAATTAAAACATCTTATAAGCCCGTTAGAACTTATAAGCTCTCTAATCTACTAAGAAAGAAGAAGAAATAATGTATTCCCTCCATATATCGAAAAAGTTCATTTAATTCCGTTTTGGTCCGTTCATAAAAAACGTTCATTTTTTTGGAAACATCATTAAAAAAAAAACCCAGCTATGATCCGCATTTTTACTCTCATTATTAATATATTCATTTATTATCTCTATAGCTCACTTTTAATTCCACTTTCATTAATTTTCTTTTTAATTTCACTATTTAATAGTTTATTTATTTATCATTTTCATTCACTTTAAACTCATTATAATTTATTAAAATTTGTCCTACCAAAATCAAAATACTTATTATTTAGTGTACGGAGGGATTATAAGTTGGGTAAATATATCAAACTACACACATTTGTAAAAGTGTGTACAGCTCATACCCATTTTCCAAAATGAATACACAACATACCCATTTATATTTTTTAATATATATATCTATTGCAGTTTCGTCAGTGAAATGACTTGCCACTGACCAAACAGTAATGTTTTTGTCCGTTAACATGTGAATCAGTAATATTTTTGTTTGTTGACAACACGTGAATCAGATAAATGATTTCGAAATTATAATCATTTATTCTTTAAATTACTTTATATAGAGAAAAAGTGTGAGAAAATCATGAAAAAATATAATTAAATCACCGAATCATGTTTTTTTTTAAAAAATAAATGAATCAAAAAATTAATTAACACCTAAAAATCGAAAATTCCGATCGACAATTCCTTGTTTCCGGTCGATCGAATCAAGGAATTTGATTTTAATTAATTCAAATTAAAATCAAATTTTTAATACTAATTGGTCTAATCGAGAGAGGATTTTAATACAATTTTAATTAATTCATATCTTGATTCGATCGAAACATCAAATTGGTCGACCGGAGAGAGGAATTATCGACCGGAAACAAGTATATATGAAATGAAATTAATACTAATTATTAATTCATGTCTCCGGTCGACCGGAAACATCAAAGGGTCGACCGGAATCAACGATTTTTCGACCGAAAAGAAGGATATCTCAAATTAATTTAATACTAATTAATTTAAATTGAATGTATGATATTTAAATTAATATTTAAAGGTAATCTATGGAAATTTTGCAAAATATTGAAATGCTGTATGAATTTTGAAATATTTAATATTGAAATTATCCTTCATATTTACCGTATTAATTAATAGTGTACAAAATAGTACTACGAAAAGTAAAACCTTATAGCTAAAATTGCAGAAAAATTGAAGAAGACAAATAAATGCAGAAAAGTAAACCAATAATTGAACCAATTCTCTCCTATTATACAATCGATTGTAACAAATACAAATCCAACAAATTGCTCTTGCTCTTGCTCCTCCAATTTTCGTTCGTTCATTTCGATTTTATATTCAAAATTTTCAAATTTATTTCTTCAATCCGAAGCCGAGAGCTATGTCTCAACAAGTAAGTTATTCAATTTTTATTTATTTTCGACGTGTTTTGAATTTATTGTTGTTTATGATATTAATTTGTGTTTAGATTTATTATTGTTAATTTTGTTTAGATTTATTATTGTTTATTGGTATGGATAAATTATTGAGTTTAGATAATTAAATTACTTGGATAATTAATTTAGTGTTTTGAATTTATTGCATAATTTGTATATATAATTTAGATAATTAAATTAATTGGATAATTTGTTTAGTGTTTTGAATTTATTGCATAATTAGTATATATAATTCGATATAATTCGTTTAGATAATTATTGTATAATTACCTATATATAATATATAATTGGATATAATTAGTTTAGATGAAATTAGATGTTTTATATGATTTTATGGGTTTTTATATGAAAAATAAATGAATTAAAGAAATCCCTCTCTCCCATTCGATGAATTAAAGGAATTATATGAGAGAGGTCGATGAATTAAAGGAATTATATAAAAATAGATAAATAAATGATTTTATGGGTTTTTAAAGATAATGAATTAAAAATTAAATTAAGTTAAAATCCTCTCTCTCCAATTCCTCGACCTCGACCGAATCCTTGATTCGATCGAGAGGATTTTTAACTTAATTTAATTTTTAATTCATTCAAACATAATTAAATTAATTATTGATTCGGTCGACCGAAACATAAAATTGGTCGACCGGAAACATAAATTATCAAATTAACAATGATTCCGATCGACCGGAATCTTCGATTGTCGACCGGAGAGAGCCTATTTTCGATCGGAGAGAGCCTATTTTCGAACGGAATCTTCGAATTATCAAATGAATTTAATACTAATTATTAATTGATGTCTCCTACGATCGAAACAAGGAAATATCGACCAAGACATAAAACTTCAATTAATTTTAGATGAATGTATCGATCGGAAACAAGGAATTTAATACTAATTATTAATTAATTTTTTTAGAAATTAATTTTAAATGAAATCAATTAGGATAATTTTAGATTTATTAGGATAATCTTCGAATTATTGTTGTTGTTTTAATTTTAAATGAAATCAATTAGGATAATCCACGAAATTAATTTTAAATGAAATCAATTAGGATAATCTTGAATTATTATTGTTTATGATATTAGATTTCTTATTGTTAGTTTTATTTAGATTTATTATTGTTAAATTTGTTTAGATTAATTATTGTTAATTTTGTTTACATTAATTATTGTTAATTTTGTTTACATTTGTTTTGCTTATTTGTTTAGATAATTCGATTGTTTCGCTATTTATAATTATTGCATAATTCGTTTAGATAATTGGATATAATTATTGGATAATTCGCTTAGATAAGTCCCACATAATTAGTTTAGATAAGTCCCTTTTAATTAATTTATTGTAAGAGACTTTAATTATTTAATTAGATTTTGATTAGATTGCTATTTTTTCTTATTTGTATATTTGATTAGAATGTATATTTGTTTTGTACATTAGAAAAATCATATTAAGGCAGTATATTTTACATTAATGTAATCTTGTATTTGTTATAGATGTCGGGATGGAAGAACATTATTGTTAGATATGGAGGCGGTGGGATCCTTCTTTATGTTACATTGGCGGGTATCACCAAATGCCTTTGTTCGAATGGACAATGTAATTGTCTCGGAGTTCATAGAGATGATTGATCAAATTATGTCGACAAATTGTTGATTACAACCTACCAACCGCATTATCTATCGAGATCTCGGGTGGTAGAATTATCAAATTACTTTTGAGTAATGATGATCAACTTTTCGATTGGCTCATGATGCCCAACCGAGGTCTATGTGACTCACGATGCCGACACATCCCAATCGGAGCAAGAACTATATAGACCTTCGTTTGAGATACCATCCTCGCCAACATATGACTACACTTCCCAACACATATCGCTCGATCGTCGCCGACACAACAATTTACATCATCGATTGGTTTGATCTCGATACATCTCAATATATGCCGCAACACATGGATCCATCCAGAATTGCTTCCCAACATATGCCGCAACCACAACCGGGGCTGATACACTTGTTGAGGACGGCGATGACGACGACTACGTTGAAGAAGAAGAAGATGAAGCAGTCGGATGAAGAGGAAGAAGATCGCGAGTGCGCTTTGGTGAGCTATGGCTCATTTGTAGAGTTTGACGATGGATCCGTCGAGAGGGTGGATTCGGAAGCTTCTATCTACGATTATGCGAGTAACACGCAAGTGCACGTAGGAGGCCTAGAGCCGGAAGAAGTTGAGGAGATGAGCAAGCTGGCTAGTCCTCGTTATTCCTCATGATGCTTGATTAATCTCTTTGCTCGTCCTCCTCGGACTCGGTTCCAGACCCGATGAGTGAGCGAAGGTTCCATCTTCGACAAGGGTGAATCAAGATATCCGTGGGGCTATGGCATTTAGAACGTCGAGTAGAATTTGTTATTCCTCGATCCGATAATTCGAGGATTACATTCAAATGTCGATATCATAATCGGTGTCCTTTTCTACCACGTGCATCGCAACAAGGTGGATTTTGGTTTGTCCGCAAGTTTGATGCTATACATACTGCGCACGTAACCTAGTGAATATTGGAGTAAGGAAGGTTAATGCCCGTGTAATTACAAAGATACATATCACGAAAAATACGCCAAGACGGTGAAGTGCTAAAGCCGAGGTCCATTATGGCTGATTTGCGGCGAGAGTACGGTGTACACGTTACATACGATGTAGCAATGCGAGCCCGTAATAGGCGATCGAGATGATATACGGTGGACATGAAGAATCATTTCAGCTACTACCGAGTTATCTGCATATGTTACGGATGAGCAATCCCGGTTCGATGACTGACTTGGATATTGGATCAGATGGTCGGTTCCGTCACCTCTTTGTCGCGCTCGGTTCATGCAGATTGGCGTACACATTGTGCCTCCGACCCGTGATTGTAGTCGACGGTACGCACTTGAAGGGCCGCAATAAAGGCATATTATTCGTTGTCGTGACAAAGGACGGCAACGAGCAAGTTTTTCCATTAGCTTATGGAATTGGTCCGATCGAGAATGATGTCTCATGGACTTGGTTTCTGTCTCGACTACAAGCTGCTTATGGATCAAATCCAGAGATGTTGATTATTTCAGATGCCCATGTCACTATAATGAACGCGATCAGTGTGTCTACCCGATGCAACACACGGATTATGCTACTACCATCTGGCGAAAAAATCACCCGTTTGGGCAACCATCGCGCAGTTATTCGAAAGCCGCTTATGCGTACCAAGATGCACACTTTGAAAAAGCGATGGCTATGTTAAAGTCTCTCGTGAAGGCCGATGGTAGTGGCGCATATACCAAGTTGGTGGAGGTTGGAGTGCAGAAGTGGGCTAGATCACAGTGCCCCGTTAGGCGCTACAGTTTTATGACATCGAACATTGCCGAATCATTCAATTCTCGAATATTGTGGGCTAGACGATTGCCAATTTGCTCAATGATTGAGGCAATCCGTCACATTACAGAAAAATGGTTCGATGAGAGACATGAAGCAGCAAAGAGGTACGCGGCTGAATTGACCCCTGAAGCAACGCGTAAGATGATGGTATCAATGGAACTATCACGCAGATACGATGTAGTGCCTCATCGACTCCACTTTCAAAGTCAAGCACGGAAGCAAAACATTCAGAGTCAATCTCAATACGTAATCGTGTGCGTGTTTGGAGTGGGACATGGATATGATACCGTGTTCTCATGCTGTTGCAGCTATATGGTACGAATTTAAGTTTAATTATGTTAATTTTTTTGATCAAATTGATTTCACTTACATATAATTGATTATATAAATTTTTTAGTCATAAAGGTCACCATATATCTAACTATGTGGGGGAGTACTACCATTCTGCAAAGCTAGCCGAAGCATACTCGTATCGGATCAATCCTGTTCAGCCACAGTCTAGTTGGACTGTTCCTCCAGATGTTGCTGGAATTACAGTTATGCCTCCTAATAGAGTCCGTCAGGCTGGGCGCCCGAAAGTGGGTCGATATCGTCATCCAACAGAAGTGGGATCGAGTAGTAGAAGTCGTGCACTACGGACATGTAGCTTGTGTGGTAATGAATCTCATACGCGTCGGAAGTGTCCTTACTTATCCAGAGACGAGTGACATTGTAATGAAAGAAAACATTCATGTAAAGATATTATTAACATTATTATTATTTTAACTTAATCAAATTGAATTGAATTGAATTGAATTGAATTGGAATTGAAATTGAAATTGAAGTTGAAGATCATATTAAAATTAATCCATTGTCGATAAGATAATGTAACTAAGAATCTATTACATGAGATAAAATAAATAAAATCATTACATAGTACATGCTAATTTCTACCTCTTCCTCTTCCTCTCGGCTTCTTATATGGATCACATATCTCATATATATTTCCACCTACTTTATGTCTATATGCTACAACATTAGACGTACCCCATTCGATGCTCGGTGAACCAGAAATAAGACGTTCCACAGTCATGCACGCAAATGGACCATCACTGAAATCGTCTTCCTGGTCAAATACCTATGAAGAGGCGTTCGTGTAATAATTGCATCATTATTCCATGGTGGTATCGGTGGAGTTAGCCTCGAACCATCTAGTGAAGATCGAACCGCCGCAATAATCTAGTCAGCACACGAAGTCCATCATCCTCTCATCCACTTGATCCGGTCCATCCGCCAAATATGCGAGTCAAACGACGACAATGACCAGAGTGCATATCCACGCGCATTATCGCGAAACGCCGATCGACGCATGGGATGATGATCTATAAAATTAATATTTAGATAAAATAAACAAGGAAAATTTCAATTTTGCAATTTATTGTATTAAATAAGGTTACTGCGTGGCACGTAACCATGATGTATAACCCTTCATGCCGAGGACAATCTGCTATCCAATGCACCGTGGATTCCATGCCATAACAATGCTCTCACGGGTCATGATCACATGTTCCTCACGCGGGTCTTGAACGTAGGACGAAAGCGTTGCGTGTACCTCGGACCATGAATTTTGCGTAAACATCTATTCAACATTGAAAATTAAGTAATTAGAGATACTACACATATATACTATATATTGATTGTATTAAAGACTTACGAAAAACCAAGATCAAGGATGATTGTGTTTTGATAATCCACCCCATCCAATACGCCGATCCCGCATCGAGTCTCATCCTCAAATACACCATGAATAGATCGACGACCGCAAAATTATTTTAGGATACATATCAATATAAGTAGATGTACTTAAAAAACGAAGCATATTGTATAAAACGCATTCGAACATCAAAATGCCTCTCGGCATTTCGATATTCACAAAAATGCAACTGGACTTGTCGATCAAGACTCGAACAACCACCATCGCTTTATTTGTGTTCAAGAAACGCCGGTAATTTATCAATATATCATGGATAATGGACGTGGCATCGGGCTATTTACGATGGTGACCTCATTACTGTAGAAGGTCTCCGTGCTCGCTCACCTCTCCGGATCCCGAATCGCAAACATTTAATTTAGAGAAAATGAAAACATAACAAATATAATGAAATATTATAAACCGCCAAATATGAGAGTTAATAGTTACTGTTGCTGTCCAACTGCCAAGACGGGCTCGAAAGTCCGCCTCACGACGTCATGAGGCGCCGATCACTAAATAGGTCCAGTCCCATCATGGAATGATGAGATGTAGTTCAGGGATCGTACCATGGATCCGTGAGAGTAGCGGGGGGGTATCACTGGTCGATGCAAGGTCTTTGCCTCCGGCTCAATATGTCCACTGCCTCGAGGGACATCTGGACGGGCGGTGATGTAGTCTCTCGATCTTCACCTCTCGTCTTCGTCGCCGGATGACGTGGGACATGAGGTGCATGTGTAGCAGATCATCCCTATGTGTGCAACCACATCGAGTCTTCTAAGAGGTTTTCAAACCACTTTATCTTTGGAATAAATTTGTCTTGATAGACCTCTCGATGCGTTACCGCTTCGTCCTCACTCTCCGGACAGATTCCGGATAGATTCACGGATCCAACGACGATCGACTTAACTAAGACGCCCGGATGCTCACCACCACCGCTCGATGAAGCCGCCTCCCGGTATGTCTTCCCGTATCCCGCCTCTCAGCGGATGGACGGCTATCCACATATGGCCGCAGCTCATCAACAACCGGAACCTCAACGAACCCAACCAACGATGTCCTCCGGCCGGGTCTCAAGGTGAAGGCTCGAGGCTCGCTTCAATGGAGACCCCGAAGATCGGGATCCTCAACAAACCGTGGAGCCCCTCCGGAACTCGACGTCTACGCCGAGGCTCATCCACCGGATGAGACACACCACGACGAGAAGGGCTGCCGTCCCTCCTCAAAGGATTTGACGGTATAACAAAATTAACACCGAGTGGAGAGGGTGTGAGATGACACCCAAGAACGGTGCTAACCTCGAATGAGTCGGGCTCGATCGATGTGAGATGATAATCGACCTACAATAAATTGAAAGATGTTATTTAATATTCTAATAAATACAATACCTCATACATGATTTAAAATTATAATAAAATTCAGACCTCTTGCTCAAAAGAGATCAGAAATTGCCGTGAGAGCTACTCTTGAACTTCCACCTCAACACTCTTGACTGTTGTGGGATTGATGACGTCCCACTATACTTCCCAAGCCTGGTATGATCTCGGTGACCAAGCATATAGTGTCCAGACTGGTCCGTAAAAGTGGTATTGAGCATTAGGTTGACCTTTGCGTCGTATAATATCTCAATATCCGTAATCAGAGGCCACCCACGAAATCGGCAAAACGCCTCGGATCGTCAACCAATGCCCAAACCCAATCAGCTATTATCTTCCCGTATCGCACTCCAAATACGAATCCATAGAGGATAATAACGTGGGCCACACGTAAATAGTGACGAAGATCTACATCATCACTAAAATCACTACTACAAAATCTATCTACTAGATTACGTAATGTAATCTGTGCCCCGCAAAAAGGCTATAGACCTCAACGTCGCTCAAGTCGTAGTCTTGTGTGGGATCAAATGATGATGACCCAAATTGCGGGCGGTGACTAGAGCATAATCTCTAATGGAAAAATATATATATCTTCCATTGATGAAAAAATACATCTCCGGATGCGTAGGTTCTATCTGACGGGAGACTGACTAAATGGTGCAAAGATAAACTAGACTTAGGCCCGGGAGTCCAATCAATCAGATGACCAAAGCAACCCCCCCTAAACATATCTACCAACTCTTCGCCGCTCTTATCTAGCAAGACATTCTTAATATACTTAAAATAATCAGTCTTATAATAAGTCTTTACATCCGCCACCACATTTATCGTGGTAGGTCTCAAGAAAACAGGATCGACCTACAATTATATCAATGTCACATATTACACAACGTACAACAAACCAACAAACTACTACAATAATTATTTCATTTGTCTATAATTCGCATCAATAAACATCCTATCATACAAATATCACTACCCGAATCGGCATATAAACGATCATGCAATTAGCGAGATTTTAGTTCGATCTTAACTAACCCATATCATAATATGCTAAAACCCGACTATATTGTTTCAATCATATTATTCAATCACATTATTCAATCACATTATTCAATCACATTTAGCAATAATGAAAACTAATTAAACAACCCGACTCATATTCAATCATATTATTCAATCAATCACATTTAGCAATATTTATCCAAAATATCATACTGTTAAAATCGCATAAGTATATTGTCAATCTCGCATAAGTATATTGTTATTTATCCAAAAATCGCATAACTATACACGAGAGCATAACTATACACGAGAACATCTTGTAAAATCCAAAATATACATCTTGTAAAATCGCATAACTATACACGAGAACATACCGGTAAGTCCATATTGTCACTCGTTTTGGCCTAAAATATGGTTTCACCGCAATTATTACAAAATTCAATTAATAACTAATTATTAGAAAATTAAATTGATATCGACCGAAACGACCTTTATACACTTGATTTTCCAATATATACATATTAATGGTTGTTTCGATCGAATAAACCATCTTTCGGTCGTGAAGTTTCTCTCCCGGTCGATCGGAGAGAAGGCTTCATCGATCGGAAAGATGGTTTATTCGACCGAAACAACGATTAATATGTATATATTGAACAATTGTTGTTTCGGTCGAATAAACCATCTTTTCGGTCGATGAAGCCTTCTCTCCGGTCGTGGGAGAAGGCTTCATCGATCGAAAGATGGTTTATTCGACCGAAACAACGATTAATATGTATATATTGAAACAATTTGTTGTTTCGGTCGACAAACGTTGTTTCCGATCGAAATTGTTGTCTCCACGACCGAAACAAGTAACATTGCGAGAATTACCTCGATTGTTTTTCACGTTCTCTCTTCTTATCTTTCTACAATATCTTCTTATCCTTCACCGTGAAAAAAATTGCGCCGTGAAAAAAATTGCGAGAGAAGAGTGTTTCAAAAATTTTGAAAACTGATTTCAAATTGTGCGAGAGAGAATTGATTTCAAATTGTACGAGAAGAGTGAAGAAAAAATCTGAAATGTGTTTAGTTAATGTTGGTCAAAAGGCGTTAAATGCACAGAAAAAAAGAGAATCAATTCCCTCTATCTCACATCACATCGTCTGCAAATTTCAGACATTTGAGCAAATTTCAGACATTTGAATCAAAATATAGTTTTTTAATAGGTTTGGGTATGGGGTGTAGTTAATGTTTAGATTGGATATGAGTGGTATATATATTTTGAAAATTGGGTATATAAGTTGGGCTCCCTTATAAGTTTATCCCCAACCCCCAATTCTAGATTGATTTCTCTATTGTTAAAATAAATATTTTTCAATTATCAACTATGAGTTGCAACGTGTTTATTGAATTAGTAGCTTCAGCGATTAATATGATCGATGTAAGAATTAAAATTTAATATGATATACATTATTATTTATAAATATTTAACGAGTAAATATAAAAAGCATTTAAATGATATAAATAAAAGTGATGGAAACGAAAAACCAAGAAAATGCAAAAATACGAGAACTCAACAATGTATTCCAAAAAAGAAAAAAATAAAATAAAAAATAAACAAAAGAAGAATGGCTGGTGGTGTGAGCGGGCGTAAGGAAGAGAAGAGAATGAACGAAAACAAACTTTTGTTTTACTTTAGAGAGAGAAAAGAAGAGAGAGAAAGATTTTCCCCACTTCCCTTCTCTTTCAGAGAAAAGATGGTCGAAGAGAGTTTCAACCTCTGAGATCATCCTGAAAAGGGTAGTCAAGAGAATCACGCTCCAATTCCAATCCGACTAAGTAATTCTTTTGTTTCTGTAATTATCTACGCGGAATTGTTTTCAAGCTGCAATTTTGAATGCCGGAGGCAAATTTTCCCTACATTTGATCGTCGTTATTATATTCGACATCATATCCCTTCTCAAGAGATTATCTTGAAAAAAAATTGTTTTTTTGGAATCTTGGAATGTACTAGAATTTTCCTAAGTGAAGAACTTGTGGCGCCATATTTTTTTGATGGCGTGTTTTTCTCTGCATGCCTTTACATTTAATGCCCTTTTGCTTTTTCATGGATTGCTTGTTGCAAAGGTTATTCTTTTACTACACATTTCGTCTTTTCTTTTTTTACCTAGATGACAAGGGCTTGTAGAATAACCACCCTTGTTTTTGTGCATTTCATTCGTATTCAAGAATCAACCCCATTGATTATGCTACATTTCCTTTTTCCAGCTGAAGCTTGAATCTCGGAGACAATTTAGCCAGGTTATGCCGGTTTTCGTGAATACGGAGGTATAATAATCTAAAGGGGCCTACGTACACGGTCTAAATTTGTTAATTTATATCGTGTTTATGAACTAGTTCCAGTTTGCACATTTATAGCGTTCTTGATTTCGTGAGCTGAAAAAATTTGTATTCTTGCTCTATGATTGTGTATTCTGTATTGCTTGGAGGCGATTATGAACTAAAACAGTTGGCAATTTTTTGTATAGAGTCCTGGCTGTTGGCAGAGAAAACTGCCTCCACCACCATAACGAATGGTTCAGCAAGCAATGAGCGGTAGATGGACCGCTTGTGGAGCTCAGTTGTTTTGTTTTGCATTTTTTGTCCTTGTTTTTAGAACTCATGGTTGCTCTTCCCTCAATCCCGAAGGTATGAGAGATTTCTTGAAACCCAAACATTGGTGATTTGATATCTTTGGATATTCATGGTGTTGACTCTATAAACCGGAGTTTCAGGATATGCATTGCTGCAGTTTCGAGCCAAGGTGGATTTTGATCCATCCGGAGCTTTAGCGAATTGGAATATAGATGACTGTAGCCCGTGTGCTTGGTCGGGCGTTCATTGTCTGGACGGTAAAGTGCATATGCTGTAAGTCCCTATTGTGTTAGCTGGTTGACTTTGAATGTGTCGAACATGTTTCCAATTTTGTTATTGTTGGTTAAAATTTTGTATGTTTTATATTGTTAACCTTTATGTCGTGTATAGGGATCTCAGTGGACAAGAGTTGGTAGGGGTATTGGTGCCGGAGCTGGCAAATCTCTCTCATTTAAGAGTTCTGTGAGTTTCCACTATATTTATGCATGTTTACTGTTAGAACTTGCAATTTACTGACAGCAGTTTCTCGTATTCATTAAATGTTTGATATCCAAATTCTAGAAATTAAGATGTCCCATCTCGTTGATTCTAGATAATCTATGCCTTCTGTTACTGCTGATACATAGAAGGAACATGATGGAATTGCAGAATTTGAGCTCATATTTGTATAGGAATTTTAGATTTTCTTTATCATTTTTTATTTATTTATTTCTGTTAAAATTTGTAAAGATTCTTGGTTCATATTCTCTTGTTTTGTTGCATTCATTAGTGACTTATCCAAGAACCATCTGTCCGGCACCATTCCACACGAGTTTGGACAGCTTACTACGTTGGAAGTCTTGGACTTGAGAAACAATAAGTTTACTGGAACAGTTCCTGCTGAATTAGGACGGTTGCATTCCCTAAGACATTTGTATGTATTTGCTTCTGACTGTCACGTGTTTTAAGTCACTTCAACCAGTCTTATTCACTTAGAGCATATCTGTCCGTTGCTCCAGGTTGCTCTGTAATAATAGTTTTGAAGGACACATTCCTTTCGAGATTGGTAAACGTGGTTTGCTAAGTGACGGCTGCATGAACAGAAAATTCGGGCGCTGGTGAGAGTTGTAACTGTCGTGTATTTTCAGTCTAATACGTTTTACAAATGTGCAAGTTATAATTCAGCTCTGTGTGGAATACCCGCTACATTTGATGCATATAAAGATTTTCGTATTCTTTTCTCTGCCTAATATGCAATTTTCGAACAGCACTTGGCAGAGTATTTTGGGACGATCGCAGCAATCAAATCCCTTCCACGTACCAGCTAGAGGTGCCATACTTCATTATCTCAATCTATACCGACTGTAAGTGATCAAAAATTCGTGTAAATTTTGTGCTTGTTTCATCTCCCTCCTATGGAATGTTATTCACGAATGTCATCTTTCATCAAGGTTCAAGTTTGAAAGTGAATCATTCCATAATCAGCCAGATGCCTGTGCTACAGGTATCCACAAGTTCCTGCCATTGCTTTCTTAATCCGATGAAATCTATATATTCACACGCTCGTCGTTGTATTTTCAAGATTTGCCAGAGTCAATTGTGAGATCGAATGTAGATGAACAAACCAACCAACGCCGCAAACTAGTTGAACAGTCAACTAATCTCGTCGCCCTCCCCCCCAATCCCGTCCCGTCCATCCAACTGGAAAGTGTCAGTGCTATCCCAACCAGAAGTAGTGGGTCGTTTCCTGCTGTTCCGAACGCAAAGAAACAGGCACCTGCTCCTGCCCCGTCGCCTCCTTCTGTCACTCAACCAACCGGTGGAAAATCTGGGCATTCCCTGAAGCTTATTATAGGGCTATTGATCTTACTCTTCTTGCTCATCGTTGCCTCAATTATGTTCGTCCTCTGCAGAAGCAGAGCAGCGAAAACTATTCGTCCGTGGAAGACCGGATTGAGCGGGCAGTTGCAGAAGGCATTCGTTACCGGTATGCTGATCACAAGGCTTATTCTTTATGTAGACATTTCTATTTTACATATGTATTGAAACAAATGTGCTTTTGTCACTAGGGGTTCCTAAGCTGAACAGGCCCGAGCTAGAAACTGCATGTGAGGATTTCAGCAATATTATCACGGCCGAAGATGGTATCGCTACGGTGTACAAGGGAACTCTATCAAGTGGAGTCGAGATCTCTGTTGCTTCAACTGCCATACTTGCTCTAAAGGACTGGTCAAGACGTTCGGAATCAGTATTCAGAAAGAAGGTAAGATGATAATTTGGATTTGAGGTGGTCTTGAGTGCATCTGGATGCACGGTACACTCGCCCCTATTCAGGACCAATAAAGCCTAATTGCGGATTAATGAATCCTGATTGGATGGATGCCCCATGCATCCGGATGTGTGTGAAGTTTTTGCTTTTGGATTTATTTTTTGGTAGAAGTGATCGTCTCCAAAAACAATTTCTCAATCTGCTTTTGCCACGCAGATTGATACCTTGTCGCGGCTGAACCACAAAAACTTCCTTAATCTTATTGGTTACTGCGAGGAGGACAATCCTTTCACCCGAATGATGGTTTTTGAGTACGCTCCAAATGGCTCTCTCTTCGAGCATCTGCACGGTAAATTTCTTGGCAACACCAAGATCATATGACCGCCCTTTTATATCTATCGTGCCCTTTATAGTGTTTGACAGTGTTGAATCTGCTCTTTTACGTTCAGTTCAAGAACTTGATCACCTTGATTGGAATGCAAGGACGCGGATAATCATGGGAACCGGCTATTGCCTTCAACACATGCATGAGCTCAATCCACCAATCCCTCATTTCAACCTCACTTCCAAAGAGATACTTCTAACAGAAGACTATGCTGCTAAAGTAAGTCTACTTTGCCTTAGCGAGCTCGAGTTTATCAGTGAATAAAATCAAGAATGCGTTTCTAACTCCATTTTGAATGGAAAAAATCACCCTTTTCAGATTGCAGATGTCGGGTTTTGGAGAGAACTCATTACCAAGTCAAAGAACCCTGCAGAAAACGAGTCGGAGCACTCTGAGCTGCCTCCGCTTGCTGATGCAGATACTAACGTCTACAGCTTCGGAATCTTGATGCTGGAAACTATATCCGGAAAGCTTCCTTATTCAGAAGAGCAAGGGCTTCTCATGAACTGGGTTCGTCTTTGTAGATCCTCTTACTCCATGTATTCGGTTGGGGGACATTTACTTTGGGTGATAAATTAGACAACCAAACAAGCTCAAAATTGTTCAATCTAAATTAGATGTATTCTTGAAACTTTTTTCAGGCTGCTCCATTGTTGAACGATAGGAAGAACTTCAGCAGCTTGGTTGATCCAACGTTGAAATCTCACAAAGAAAATGAGCTCGAAGTCATCTGCGAGGCGATCCAGTGCTGCGTGCAGCAAGACGCGCAAAAGAGACCTTCGATGAGGGAAGTGATCCAGATGTTGAAACAAGTCATTGACATATCACCTGAGCTGGCAACGCCAAGGCTCTCTCCATTGTGGTGGGCGGAGCTTGAGATCTTATCAGCGGAGGCAGCTTGATTTTCCGGCAACTTCTCTTTGTGTAAGTCACGTGTATATTAGGCGAAGTGTCGATAAGATATAACCTTTGTTCCTTCAACTGAGCGCCACAAATGGTTCCTTTTTTCTTTCATTCACTATGCTATTCTTATGATTCACATTACTTTATTCTTTTCCTAAATATTTTTTTTCACATTCAAAATAATTATGCTTGCAATTGCCGATATGTGTCAGTGGTTGTAATATTAGATTGCAATGTGTGTAAAATTAAATGTTGGAGATTTGAATCATGTGATGAATATGAAAATCGTTTATTGATTGATATGTTATGAAGGCACAAGAAGTGTAAAACTGTATGTTGCAATGAGACTTTCAATTGATGGATTGTTGATAGTCTAATCTGAGGTACAGAGAGTGAACATGTCTAGTGATATTTGATTTTATTGTCCTTTGTCGATTACTAAATCATCAATGATTTTGTGTTGATTACTATTTTTAAATATTGCTGCTCTCCCTTCAGTTCTATATTTTTTTGTGGCAATTCCATCTATTGATTGGTATATTGATTATTGAATTATACAGTGACAATTGTGATTTCTAGCTATTTGACATATTAAAACTTACATATAGCTGGCGTACAAGATCACATAACCTGCGATTATTATTAGGGGTGGTCTCCTGTGCACGCACCTCTACTTAATTAATTAATTAATCCTAATTAATTAATTAATTAAATTAATTCTAATCAAAATTAATTAGTTTAATAAATTTTAATTGTAAATTAATAAATACTAATTTTGAATTAATATATCTTAATTTTGTATTAATAAACCTTAATTTTTAATAATAAACCCTAATTTTGAATTAATAAACCCTATTTGAAATTAATAAACCCTAATTTTGAATAGTAAACCCTAATTTTGAATTAATAAACCATAATTGGAAATAATAAACCATAATTTTGAATAATAAACCCTAACTTTGAGTTAATAAGCCCTAATTTTGAATTAATAAATCCTAATTATGAATTAATAAACAATAATTAAGAATTAATAAATTCTAATTTTGAATTAAAAATTAATAAATTTAATTATAAATTAACAAAATCTAATTATCCTTAATCACTAAAATTAATATATAATTATTTTAATGAAAACAAATTGAAATTTCGCGGTGAGGATTTGAAGGCTCACCCAAATTTTTGTCTTATTATTATACAAAGACAATTATGGTTTCCAGCTACTTTGACATATTAAAACTCTATCATAATATATAGTGTGTCAGACAATATCAATTTTGAAATTCAAATTCATATTCGATTATATTTGAATACAGTATAATTAATGTTATAATATTATTAATGTTTAAATTCCTCTGTTCGTATTTAAACTCATATTTAATATTAATATATTTTTTCAATATTGTTATTGTTTGGATCCAAACGTTTACCCTATAAAGTCGGGATTCCTAATAATATTATTTCTACGTTAGCCACTGAACAAAACTTAACCCATCAGACGAGCTAACACTAGATTTCAACTTCTGTATACATGGCGTGCAAGATTTCAAAACCTATTATAACTTGTAGCTAGTTCCTAATCCATTTCAATATTTTATATAAAAGTGCCATTTTAATAATTCTACCATGTAAACAAAAAATAAGTTTCTTTTCATGTGGCTTCAATTTCGATAAATATAATTATTGATTGTTAATATTGAGACTACAGCCGGAATCTTCTTTATGTGAACTACAAAACTCTGAAATCATTTTTTTTTCAATCTAATATTGATTTTACGTTGCGGTGTTAAAGTTTTATGAGTGTTGAGATAGAATTATGGCGTCTAATCAATACAGGATTGAAAAATTGGTTTGGAGAAATTTATTGAAGGAGTTTTGATCGTGATCTCACTTTCAACAACCGATTATTACATTACAAGAATAAAGCTCGGACAACGACGGAAAGACGACGGAAAAATTTCCACCGGCGATTAACGACGGAATAACGACGGTCTTAAGACCGTAGTATACTTTAACATATTCGTAAGATAGGCCGTCGTCATTCCGTCGTTGATTAACGATGGAACGAAGTCCGTCATTGACCAACGATAGAATGACGACGGAGTAAGTCAACGACGGATCAACGATGGAAAATCAACGACGTAATAATGACGGACATAATCAACAACGGACATAATCAACGACGGACCACCAACGTCGGAATAACAACGGACATTTTCAACGACGGATCAACGACGTAATTTCAACGACGGACATCAGTGAGTCGTAATTCCTTCGTTGATCAACGACGGCATTAATTTCGTCGTTGATTAATGACGGAATTACGACGAACAAATGTCCGTGGTTGATCCTCGCCGTTGTCCCCGCCCTCCCCGCCTCGCTGTCTTCACGTCACGACTCCGTCCCCGCGCCTACCACGCCGTCCCCGTCCCCGACGCCGTCCCCACGCCTGCCTCATTTCACGTTGCGGCGCCTTGCCGTCCCTGCCGACGGCCGTCCCTGCCCCCTTGCCCACGCTTCACGTTCACGCCCGTCCAAATTAAGCCCGACCCCGGCTCGTCTCGCCCCGCCTGAACAAAGGTACTTTTGAAACTGTATTTTTTATGTGTGTATGATCTTGAATTTATCGTATATGTATATGTATATGTATATATATATATGTATTCGTGAATTTATCGTATATGATCTTGAATTTTGTGTATGTATGTATATGTATACTGAATTTATCGTATAGTGAATTTATCGTGACATGTATATCTATAGTGAATTTATCGTATATGTATATGTGTAGTGAATTTATCGTATATCGTATAGTTAATTTATCATATATATATATATATATATATGTATAGTGAATTTATCGTATATCGTATAGTGAGTTTATCGTATAGTGAATTTATCGTATATGTATGTATTCATAAATTTATCGTATATGTATATGTATTCGTGAATTTATCGTATATGATCTTGAATTTTGTGTATGTATATATATAGTATCTTAAATATTTACTTCACTATAGCGAATGATTGTAGCAAGGGTCAATGGCTAAGGTTAGACAATGGATTATTATTCAGTTTATTTTAGCGGATATTTATCTTGTAATCCAAAATCAAGCCAATGTTGGCTCGGAAATTTTTCAAAATCATATACATCCATAAATCAACTAATTGCAAAATCATAATTTTCAGTTTGAATTTGATTAATTCGGTTTTATTAGTTATTGCAAAAGTATATTAATTTTGAGCCCTAGAATTTAATCGATTAGTTAAAGTACCATATATAGTTCTAAATGGTATACTGGAGACAACAATACTTAATAGTTAGGGAGCAATAGTAATCGAATCGAACCGAACCAAATACTATTGTCTTCAAGTTTGGATCGTTCGCTATCAAGTCGAGGTTCGAGCGATATTTACCAAATATTTTGAATTTCATGAGTTTATTCGAATTTAAACGAACTTTCTAAGTCTTGTTGTGACAGCCCGCCATTCCAAAGTACGGATTAGGCGGATCACAACGACTAGCGAGGATTAAGAACATAATGACCAACAAACCTTCAAGATGTTAAACTTTCATAGATAAACACACAACGGTTCCATACAAACTAGACCAACAGACCATTAACAAAAGGAATCAACTGATCTCGAGGTATCATAAGTAATATCCAAAATATAATAAAGTGTTTCGAACAGCGGAAAGCATGTAAATGCATATATGACGATATACATCCAAGGTGAACTATTTAACGACAAAAACTCCATCGCTCAACACTTGTCCATCCCATCAGCAATTTCAACTCGCACATTTAAAAACAAACATGCAGGCTAGTACAAGGTTGCACTTAGTGGACTCACGCCAAAATCATTTCATAATATTACATCGCCTATAAGTATAACACGAGGATTTTAGTTGAAATAACTCGTGAATACCAAAATACTTTATCATTTCTCAAAGATTCGCTTCGCCGAGCATCTTCTTGGTGTGTGTGATCCGTATCCCATAATAATATTTCATCATAGTATCAAAGTTCAAACATTCGACATCGTGAAGCGAGGCCTCCTCAACGATGCGTGACCGCCGATTTCCATACGGCACACGATCACTTTCAGGTGTACACATAACATATAGTTCCAACCTTCACGCCAATCCTAGCCAGGCATTAATCCTCTGGCACAGGACCCGAATTTATATAGAGGTTGGGTGCGACCCAACAAAATAATATCATATCGTTCCAACCTTCACGCCAGATAGGATTCACACAAAACAGAATATTTTTGGCAGGTAATCATCATTTCTCAACTGAAAGCTTGTAAATAAATACTTTGCATTTGGCAAAATAAGAAAAAGGGTTTTCGAATAAAGCCCACCTCGTATACGTAGGTCTCTTAACTATGGTCCTTCCCTACGTCAACGCTCCGTCCACGTATCACCTTAACGTAAGAATTATTTTTAGTACGTCGGTCACGTTCGATAGAGACGAACATAGTCTATAACGTTTTACGTATCAAATAAGGCTAACGTCGGACTTAATTTGACGTTTCTTAATCGATCGATGTCGATTACGAAATTTCTTAACTTATAAGAGATTTTCTATCTTTTTAGTATATAATGTACGTTTTAATGTACTTACGTAACGTAAGTAGCATTGTTACTAAACGTACTACGTCACATTTATCACGCATTATCGAATTGCGTGCCCGTTGACCTTGGTCAACGATTTTGGTCAACGATTTTGACCAAGTCAACCAAAAGTCAACAATTTTGACTTTGGTCAACGAAAAGTCAACATTTTGACTTTTTCAACTATTTATGAAATTCTTATCATTTTATGTGCAATTCTTGTTCCAAAATTTTATAAAATCATACTATGTCTAAAACATTATTTTAGATCATAATATGTAATTATACTTGATAAAATAAATTTATAACATTAATGCACATAACATATAGTTTTGGTAATTACAAATTAAATAAACTTAGATTGTGCAAAAATTTTATAAATTCACATATTACACTATTTTATCATGTGATTAATAATATGTAATTACCTTAGTCAACTAAAATTTATACACCTTAGTATTATATACTAATGTTTTCGGTACTTCACAATTAACCCATCAAATGATTTTTAAAAATTCCAATAAAATCATATCTTGATTAATCACCTTCAATTATGCTTACTACAACATAATTGTTATTTATTGTGACTTATTGAATAAAATTTACCTAAGTCACTTTAGAAATTTTCGACTTAGGTCAAATAAATCCTTATAAATTTCAATAAATTCCTACAACCATATATTATGAATCTACACACTTAATATGCTATTATAACACTTAAACATGAATTATATCACAACATTACAACATATGATATAATTTTCGGTATTCATCAATTTATAAGCTATAGTTTTCCAAAAATTCTAAATAAAATCATATAAGCATAATTAATACTATAGATTATAATTCCATACTCAAATCAACAATTAAAAATTAAAAACATCAACATATATCAACCTTAAGTTTTCGGTCAAATGAATAAATTTAATACTATGCTTAATTTCATGATATAATTACTATACATGCTTAATAACATCATATAAACATGATATCTAAACATATTAGCACAAGATCTATAATTTTCGAAAATCATGTATATAAACTAAGATCATAACATAAATTCTAACGGATAAAAATCGAAAATTCTAGCATGTAATCGAAGCTCGTAAAATTTCTAACCTTTTAATCGGTTTCGATTTTATTGTTGAAGGCTTATATGATCTAGGTTTGGAATGGAAATTGAAGAACTCTCTCCTTTCTTTCTCTCTATGTTTCGAAAATTAAGGGAGCAAAATGGGAGAATGGAGAGCTCTCCTAATATTTATAGAGTTATACAAGTTGTTTAGCAATTATTACATGAAAAATATCTAATACAACTAGCCTAATTTTGTCAAAGAAATCGGCACCTCCTTATAGCTAGGAGACAAAATTAAATTCTTATCATGTACAACTCATAATGTTAGCTTAATCCCTAAGTTGCAACTTGTAGTATATTAGTTGGCAATTATTTATATATATTAGTGTGTGTGTGTCGCCAACTATGATTTTATTTGTTTAATTACTATATTATATACTTAGTTATACTATATTATAATTAATTATTAATTTATTTCATATTTATCAAGAACTAAAAGAACTAATCACATTTTTCCTTCAAATTGCAATTCTCGCCAACATATATATGTTAGGCTAAAGTTTTATTTATTTTTTTATATTATATACTATATTATTAATATATTATTAATATAGTATAAAGTAGCTTTAGAAAAGTCAAAAATTTCAACTCCACAAGTGGCACTATTATATAGTGTGAAATTAAGAAATTTTTCATCCAATTTTTCAAAGATTTCGCCTCCCTCATTAATTAGCATGGACTTGATGATCAACTTGCTAATTAATGCTACTTTACAACTCATAATATGATAGGATCCAACTCATATTTATTTATTAATTATAAAATAATAATATTACATAAAATCATGCTAAAATGTCTACAATTTAGGTCCCCCATGTATACAAGTGCACTACACTTGTGCAACTTATATTACACTCATTTAGTCCTTAATGACATCATAATAATATAATAATTATCATATATCATTAATTAGATAAGAATAAAATTAAATTACACTTAGGAACCCTAATTTGAAATTTACTAAGGTATTCCCAAACAATTTATTTTCTTGTATAAAATAGCTACTATATAATTATGTGACATATTATATGTCTTAGATAATAATTTTAATCATAGGAAAGTATTTAAAACAATTTAGGATCATAAAACCCTAATTTAAATACTTAGGGTTTTGAAACCCATGAAATAATGTACATTGCTTTCTTAAGTTTCCTAGCATTATTTAATGATAAATAATGCCTTATATAATAATATAATCATAGGAATTTGAATTTTATAAACCGAGATCATATGCTAAAGTTATCGCATTATTCTAAACGTGAGCGTTTGAAACGTCTCTAAATTCTCATAGCTTAATTATCTCCAAAATGTTCAAAATAAAGTTTGTTACAACTTTATTTATTCCTATAATAATAGGAATTTCGAAATTAAGCTTAACTGCTTAATAATACTGTAAGACGTAAACGTCGAATTCATTCAACGTTGAAAATTACGTTTGAAGGGATATTGAAAATTATATTCCTTAATTCACTAAGGCTCAGTGAATCTCATACAGAAATTATCCAATTATGTTTGGTCAAAGTCAAGAGTTGACTAATTAAGATTTTAATTATTGAATTAATAATGCTAATTACGTAATTAATTAACGTAATCTAGGATTAAAATTACGGGATATTACATTCTACCCCCCTTAAAAAAAATTTCGTCCTCGAAATTTGCATACCTCAAAAGAGTTCGGGGTATCGTTCTTTCATGGCGTCCTCGAGTTCCCACGTAGCTTCTTCCTGTCCGTGGTGCCTCCATAGGACTTTCACTATCGGAATTGATTTATTTCTCAACTGTTGAACTTTATGGTCTAAAATGGCCACAGTTCCTCTTCGTAGCTCATATCGTGATTTAAGACCACGTCATCATGATGTATTACGTGTTTCGGATCATACACGCATTACCGGTTGAGACACGTGAAACACATTATGAACATTACCCAAGCTTGGTGGTAACGCTAATCTATAGGCTAGTGGCCTATTTTCTCAAGGATCTCGTAGGTCCTATAAATCGTGGTCTCAACTTTCCCTTTACCCCAAATCTTACAATGCCTTTGGACGGAGAGGTTTTAAGGAAAACTTGTCTCACATTCAAATTCTAGCTCGGATCTACGAGTATCGGCATATGATTTACGCTATCCCGAGCTTCCTTTATTCTTTGTCTTATCGACGTACAATTTCAATCATTTCCTCGTATCGGGCCCTAAGATTTTCTTTCACCAACTTCATCCCGAAGAAAGTGGCGATCGACATTTTTTCCATATAATGCTTCATATGGGGCCATACCGATTGTCACCGATAACTATTATTGTGGCGAACTCAATAAGTGGTAAAACTTGTTCCCAAGTTGCGCCTCGATCCAATACTACCGTTCTTAACATATCCTCTAAGCGTTTGGATCGTTAGATTACGATTGGCCATCCGTACGTGGATGAAAAGTCTTTGAAATTCACTGTTCCCAATTCCTTTTGTAAGCTTACCCAAAATCTCGAGGTAAACTTGAATCTCTATCGAAGTGATAGATTTGGTATTCCATGCAGACGGACAATTTCCTTCACATATAGATGAGCTAGCTTGTCGGACCCATAGGTGATTCGTATTGGTAGGAAATGAGCACACTTTGTAAGGCGATCACTACTACCCATATAGCGATGTTACCTTTTGTGACTTGGTAAACCCGTTACAAAATCCATAGCTATGTCGTCCATTTCCACTCGGGTATCTCCAACGGTTGCAGCTTTCCATATGGCCTTTGGTGTAGCGCTTTACTTGTTGACAAGTAAGACAACGTTCGACGAATGAGGCTATATCTCTTTTCATTCCTTCCCACCGTAATTTTCCTCGTAGGTCTTGGTACATTTGTACCGCTCGATGGGCGGTATAAGGAGTATCACGAGCTTCACTCATGATTTCATTTCGAGCTCGTCATCGTCGGAATACATAGCCTTTCCTCAAACAATATAAGCGTTATCACCGCTTCCTGAAACCTTTACATTCTCCCTTTCTCACTTTAGCCCTTATCTTCTATTTCTCATCCTTTCTTTGTTCTTCTATGATTTCATTCCTTAGATCGGACATCATAGTAAGTGTAGCAACATTATCCATGATTGTCCTTGGTGGTTCGACTATCTCTATTGACATTTTCTCAAACTCTTCGATGAGTTTTCCTTCCCTTGTCAAGAGACATCCAAGTTTTGATTGACCTTTACGACTCAAGGCATCAGCCACTACATTAGCTTTTCCGGATGATAGTTTATGCCACAGTCGTAGTCTTTTACTAATTCGAGCCATCTCCTTTGTCTCATGTTCAGATCCTTTTGCTCGAAAAAGTATTTTAAACTTTTGTGGTCAGTAAAGATTTCACATCTTACTCCATAAAGATGATGTCTCCAAATCTTTAATGCGTGAACCACAGCTGCCAATTCCAAGTCATGAGTCGGGTAGTTCAACTCATGTGGTCTAAGTTGTCGTGATGCGTAAGCTATTACCTTTCCTTCTTGCATCAGTACACAACCAAGTCCATTTTTGGAAGCATCGGTATAGATAACATACTCCTTGTTTGAATCTGGGACAGCTAATACCGGTGCACTAGTCAGTTTCTCTTTTAACATTTGGAAACTCGCCTCACACTCATCAGTCCATGTGAATTTGATCCCCTTTCGGAGTAGCTGCGTCATTGGTCTTGCTATCTTGGAGAATCCTTCAATGAATCTCCTATAGTAGCCAGCTAATCCTAGGAAACTCGGATTTCGTTTGAGTGGTGGTGCTTTCCATTCTTGCACGACCTTGACCTTTGCGGATCAACTTTTATTCCTTCCACGACACAATGTGTCCAAGGAATATTACTTTAAGCCAAAATTCACACTTGCTGAATTTCGCATAGAGTTGTTCGCCTCGTAGGTCTCGTAACACTATTCTCAAGTGTTCCCTATGTTCTCCTCGTTCTTTGAATAGATGAGGATATCATCTATAAAGACTAAGACAAACTTGTCCAAGTATGGATGGAACACTGTTCATAAGATCCATAAATACGGCAGGTGCGTTTGTTAGTCCGAACGGCACTACTACAAACTCGTAGTGGCCATACCTTGTTCGAATGCCGTCTTTGATATATCCTCCGGTCGTACCTTTAATGATGGTAGCTCGATTTAAGATCGATTTTAGAATACGCTTGCACCTTCTCAATTGGTCGAACAAATCGCTCATCCTTGGTAGCGGATATTTGTTCTTGGCGCCAACTTGTTTAATTCTCGGTAATCGATGCACATTCTTAACGAACCATCCTTTTTCTTGACAAATAGGACAGGCGCTCCCCATGGTGAAACACTTGGCCTTATGAAACCCAAGTCCAATAACTCTTGAATTTGGATTTTCAACTCTTCGAGTTCCTTGGGTGCCATTCTGTAAGGCGCTTTTGATACTGGAGCTGATCCAGGCTCCAGATCAATTGTGAACTCAAGCTGCCTATCTGGGGGTAGTCCTGGTAATGTCTCAGGAAAGACGTCTGGAAATTCTCGAACAATTTCCACGTCTTCGACCCTTACTTCCGTCTTTTCCTCTCCATTTAGATACACAAGGAATGCTTGACATTCCTTCTTGTTCATCATTCTTCGGGCTTGGAGTGCGGATATTATTGGGATTTTCTTTCCCATACTAATCCCATAGAAATTCGTAGCTTCTTTTCCTGGTGGTTGCATCGAAATTCTTCTCTCCTTGCATAAGATCGTGGAATGGTTTTCGGCCAACCAATCCATCCCTAGAATTATATCTACATCCCCCATAGGTATTACGTTCAAGTTATTTGCTAGAACCTTAATTGAGCCTAAGTTAAATTCTAAGTTCGAGCAAGCCTGTGTAACGGTCATAATACCTCCTATAGGTGATGAGATTCTCATTTCCTGATTCGTTTCCTCAGGATTAAGTTCTAACATATCAACGCATGCTTTTGAAACGAAAGAATGCGAAGCACCCGTATCGAACAGAAGTATAATAGGTATATTGCAAAGTAATCCCATACCCGCTAGGTTACCTTGATTCTGCTCGTTCTGACGCCTATGTAGCGCATAGGCTCTGGCCTGAGCTGGTTGCGGCCGGCGAGGTGCTTGCCTCTGTTGATTCTCATTTCTTCGCCGCTGATTCCTTGCTCTCTGTCATTTCCGCATTCTTATGTCGTTGTTGTGGTGGTGGGTTGGTCCGAATTGCCTTAACGGTTGGGCGGGGCGCTGATTCGGCCTTCCCATGGTTATCTGGCGGATCCTGTGGCATTCATTTGCATAGTGGCCCCTAACGCCACACTTATAACAGATAGATTTCTAGCCATGCACACCCCGTGTGCCTTTTGTTGCATTCGGGCATGGTGAATCCTTACCATCTCTCGGGTAGGTGGAGTATACTGGGTCTCCTCCACCTCGCCTTGTGGAGCCATGTTATTCGCCATGGCCTCTTGTTGTTGTTGTTGAATCCTCCTTGGTTGAGGTTGTTGTTATTGGGACCTCCTTCCCATTTACGCTTTCCTTTGTCACCGACGCTTTGGACCGGGTCGGTCAGATTTCTCTTCGGGCATTGCCGCCTATGTCTAATGCCCTACTAAGAGCTTCCGCATAAGTTAAGTCGCGTGACCGCCAAATGACATCCTTATCTCATGTCTTAATCTCGCTTAAATTTTTACGACATTTTCATGTCGGTGTTCACTATATCCGGGCGATCTAGACATATCGCGAGCATCGGTCGTACTCAATGACCGACATCTTACCCGCTTTAGGGTGAAAAATTCAATCTCCTTCTTGTTCGATAGCTTTTGGGAATGTACTTATCATACATTTCCGCCTTGAAGTCGTCCTGTAAAGTATTCCATTTGTTCGGGGTCGGTGTCTTCTCCTCGCTCCCACCGTAAATCAGCCGTCCGTGAGTTGAAAGTTACGCAAGATAACCTCTCTTGCGTAGTACAACAAGAAAGTCGAAAATTGTTCTATAGCCCTCGACCCACTGCTCGGCATCCTCGTGGCTCCTTTTCCATTGAAGGAGGGCGGTTCGCCTTAAAAGAGTTCTTCCACTCTTGGTCAGGTGGAGGTGGGGTGGTACCGGGATCTCCTCACCGCCCGTGGTATCCCGCCTACTTTCAACTTCTTAAGTTCTCTATTTTCAGCAAAAATTTTCAGTCTAACTTCAACTGTTCCTCACGAATTCTGGAGAAGGATTCAGGATTTCTGTCCTTCATATGAACTGAAGTTCGTTGAGATAAGAGTATGTGGGCGAAAACCGTTTGCAAAACGGAGTTCAAACGAATGAGAACGGGTCAAAACAAAAACACTGTGCAGTGCAGTTTTCTGCCTGCGCGATTATGCGCCGGGAATTTCTTCCCCTCGGACGATTGTGAGCTCGTGCCCCGCTTCGTACGAGATTTTCATCAAAATTTGTTTAGCTTTCTCTGGTCCTTATCGAACCCATGCGTCTTGCACCTTTGATCCTTTTCTTGCTTTCGTCAACTTTTCGTTGAAAATGCGAGTTCGTTCCAATGGACTTTTCGTTTGTTCGTATCTCAATTCCTCACTATTGTTCTCGCAAAAGGGATCAAGCTCCTAGAGTTCATACTTCTATGTTCAAGAGGTGAGCATGCTTCTTAGAGCATCTATGTTCTTGTGGGAATAACATACCCATTTTCAAAATGAACGATAAAACTTCGAATAAATATTTCAAAATCATGACATAATTTCTGCATTTATGCTTTCAACAACTCAAACATTACTTTTGACATTATCATGTCAACTATTACTCATTCTTTGTAAAATTGGTCTCATACCACTGATAACCCATTATCATATCACCTTTGACATAAAATTGTCAACTTTTTCACAACACATTGAAAATTTCCTTTTGGAATATGTTCCAAAACTTTCATAACTTTCACTGCTTTCAAAATGTGCGTTCAATCACATTTTCCAAAATTTCAAGTTCACTGTTTCAACTTTCAACTTTCAATATCAAAACTGAGAAAACAATTTACCTCTTTTCCTGGTTGAGCTTGATGTGATGGAGTGTTGAGCACAGTCAGCTGATTTCTAGAAGTCTAGTGACTCGATCTAGACTTAACTTTTGAAAGAAGGTTTTAAGGTTCAAAGGACGAGCTGCTCTGATACCAACTGTGACAGCCCGCCATTCCAAAGTACGGATTAGACGGGACTGTCAACGACTAAGCAGGGATTAAGAACATAATGACCAACAAACCTTCAAGATGTTAAACTTTCATAGATAAACACACAACGGTTCCATACAAACTAGACCAACAGACCATTAACAAAAGGAATCAACTCGATCCGAGGTATCATAAGTAATATCCAAAATATAATAAAGTGTTTGAGCAATGGAAAGCATGTGAATGCATATGACGATATACATCCAAGGTGAACTATTTAACGACAAAACTCCGATCGCTCAACACTTGTCCATCCTATCACAGCCTCAACTCGCACATTTAAAACAAACATGCGGTGGCTAAGTACAAGGTTGCACTTAGTGGACTCATGCCAAAATCATTTCATAATATTACATCGCCTATAAGTATAACACGAGGATTTTAGTTGAAATAACTCGTGAATACCAAAATACTTTATCATTTCTCAAAGATTCGCTCGCCGAGCATCTTCGTGTGTGTGATCCGTATCCCATAATAATATTTCATCATAGTATCAAAGTTCAAACATTCAACATCGTGAAGGAGGCCTCCTCAACGATGCCGCGACCGCCGATTTCCATACGGCACACGTCACTTTCGGTGTACACATAACATATAGTTCCAACCTTCACGCCAATCCTAGCCGTGCATTAATCCTCCGCACAGACCCGAATTATATAGAGGTCAGCGACCCAACAAAATAATATCATATCGCTCCAACCTTCACGATAGGATTCACACAAAATGTAATATTTTCGCGTAATCATCATTTTCAACCGAAGCTTGTAAATAAATACTTTGCATTCGCAAAATAAAAAAGGGTTTTCGAATAAAGCCCACCTCGACACGTAGGTCTCTTAACTATGGTCCTTCCCTACGCCAACGCCTCCGTCCACGTATCACCTTAACGAAGAATTATTTTAGTACGTCGGTCACGCTCGATAGAGACTAACATAGTACATAACGCTTACGATCAAATAAGGCTAACGCCGGACTTAATTTGACGTTCTTAATCGATCGATGTCGATTACGAAATTTCTTAACTTATAAGAGATTTTCTATCTTTTAGTATATAATGTGACGTTTTAACGCACTTACGTAACGTAAGTAGCATTGTTACTAAACGCACTACGTCACATTTATCACGATTATCGATTGCGTGCCTGCTGACCTTGGTCAACGATTTTGGTCAACGATTTTGACCAAGTCAACCAAAAGTCAACAATTTTGACTTTGGTCAACGAAAAGTCAACATTTTGACTTTTTCAACTATTTATGAAATTTTATCATTTTATGTGCAATTCTTGTTCCAAAATTCTTATAAAATCATACTATGTCTAAAACATTATTTTAGATCATAATATGTAATTATACTTGATAAAATAAATTTATAACATTAATGCACATAATATATAGTTTTTGTAATTACAAATTAAATAGCTTAGATTGTGTAAAATTCTTATAAATTCACATGTTACACTATTTTATCATGTGATTAATAATATGTAATTACCTTAGTCAACTAAAATTTATACACCTTAGTATTATATACTAATGTTTTCGGATTTCACAATTAACCCATCAAATGATTTTAAAAATTCCAATAAAATCATATCTTGATTAATCACCTTCAATTATGCTTACTACAACATAATTGTTATTTATTGTGACTTATTGAATAAAATTTACCTAAGTCACTTTAGAAATTTTCGACTTAGGTCAAATAAACCTTATAAATTTCAATAAATTCCTACAACCATATATTATGAATCTACACACTTAATATGCTATTATAACACTTAAACATGAATTATATCACAACATTACAACATATGATATAATTTTCGGTATTCATCAATTTATAAGCTATAGTTTTCCAAAAATTCTAAATAAAATCATATAAGCATAATTAATACTATAGATTATAATTCCATACTCAAATCAACAATTAAAAATTAAAAACATCAACATATATCAACCTTAAGTTTTCGGTCAAATGAATAAATTTAATACTATGCTTAATTTCATGATATAATTACTATACATGCTTAATAACATCATATAAACATGATATCTAAACATATTAGCACAAGATCTATAATTTTCGAAAATCATGTATATAAACTAAGATCATAACATAAATTCTAACGGATAAAAATCGAAAATTCTAGCATGTAATCAAGCTCAGAAATTTCTAACCTTTAATCGGTTTCGATTTTATTGTTGAAGCGCTTATATGATCTAGGTTCGAATGGAAATCAAGAACTCTCCTTTCTCTCTCTCTATGTTTCAAAATTAATGAGCAAACGGGAGAATGGAGAGCTCTCCTAATATTTATAGAGTTATACAAGTTGTTTAGCAATTATTACATGAAAATATCTAATACAACTAGCCTAATTTTGTCAAAGAAATCGGCACCTCCTTATAGCTAGAGACAAAATTAAATTTTATCATGTACAAACTCATAATGTTAGCTTAATCCCTAAGTTGCAATCAGAGTATATTAGTTGGCAATTATTTATATATATTAGTGTGTGTGTGTCGCCAACTATGATTTTATTTGTTTAATTACTATATTATATACTTAGTTATACTATATTATAATTAATTATTAATTTATTTCATATTTATCAAGAACTAAAAGAACTAATCACATTTTTCCTTCAAATTGCAATTCTCGCCAACATATATATGTTAGGCTAAAGTTTTATTTATTTTTATATTATATACTATATTATTAATATATTATTAATATAGTATAAAGTAGTTTTTAAAAGTCAAAATTTAACTCCACAAGTGGCACTATTATATAGTGTGAAATTAAGAAATTTTTCATCCAATTTTTCAAAGATTTCGCCTCCCTCATTAATTAGCATGGACTTGATGATCAACTTGCTAATTAATGCTACTTTACAACTCATAATATGATAGGATCCAACTCATATTTATTTATTAATTATAAAATAATAATATTACATAAAATCATGCTAAAAATGTCTACAATTTCGTCCCCCATGTATACAAGTGCACTACACTTGTGCAACTTGTATTACACCTCATTTAGTCCTTAATGACATCATAATAATATAATAATTATCATATATCATTAATTAGATAAGAATAAAAATTAAATTACACTTAGGAACCCTAATTTCGAAATTTACTAAGGTATTCCCAAACAATTTATTTTCTTGTATAAAATAGCTACTATATAATTATGTGACATATTATATGTCTTAGATAATAATTTTAATCATAGGAAAGTATTTAAAACAATTTAGGATCATAAAACCCTAATTTAAATACTTAGGGTTTTCGAAACCCATGAAATAATGTACATTGCTTTCTTAAGTTTCCTAGCATTATTTAATGATAAATAATGCCCTTATATAATAATATAATCATAGGAATTTGAATTTTATAAATCCGAGATCATATGCTAAAGTTATCGCATTATTCTAAACGTAGACGCTTGAAACGCCTCTAAATTCTCATAGCTTAATTATCTCCAAAATGTTCAAAATAAAGTTTGTTACAACTTTATTTATTCCTATAATAATAGGAATTTCAAATTAAGCTTAATCGCTTAATAATATCAGAAGACGTGAACGTCGAATTCATTCAACGTTGAAAATTACGCTTGAAGGATATTGAAAATTATATTCCTTAATTCACTAAGGCTCGAGTGAATCTCATACAGAAATTATCCAATTATGTTTGGTCAAAGTCAAGAGTCGACTAATTAAGATTTTAATTATTGAATTAATAATGCTAATTACGTAATTAATTAACGTAATCTAGGATTAAAATTACGGGATATTACACTTGTTTTATGTTTAAAAATATAAATATTTTCTTTTAAAAATAAATTATTTTATTCACAATAACATAACAAATCTATTATTTTCTTATTACAAATTTAAATAAAGTTAGCTAGGGACTACATGCAATTAAAATGAATTATGATATAGAAATATAAGTTGTATCTAAAGTAATAAGTTTATATTTCAAACTAAACAATTTAATAAGTTTGTTAACGAGTTAATAATTCGAATAATGTCAAATTTAAACTTGGTTTGTTCAACTAATAAGTGTCACTAAATAAATCCGAACGAAGTTTTATTGAATTGATCCAGATTCAAATAACCTAAAAATAGCTTGATTCGTAGAATTTATATTACAATACAAAAAATAAATTAAATCAAAGTAGTAAAACACAGTACTGACAAAACCATGGGTTGCTATCAGCCAAGAGAAACAAATCTGTCTCTTGGCTATATAGAATATATAAAGTGCTACTGAAGAAACAAAACCATGTGGATGTCATTAGGTCATCCACATCATTAGTTCATTTAGTTTATTTATGCTACGTAAGTTCATTAGTTTATTAGTTCATTTACAAGTCGGCTATATAGTACATAAATTGGCACTCATGTCAAGAATAAAGTGCAATAATTAAGAATTTCTTAGCGGACTTACTGATTTTCAAGTCAAATACTTACACGTAACTTGCACTTTCTAAAATAATAGCTTCTTCAAGAAATGAGTACAAATCGTGCTTGGATGTATAAGCGGTTTCAACCAGCTGGAACTTTCGATCCCGAATTTCTTAGCGGACTTAATGAATTCATGGATTTTGCAATGACTTAAACAATGTTATTGGATGGAGACAAAGTTAAGTGTCCGTGCAGAAGATGTGATAATATGTATTATCATGTAAAAGATAGAGTTCAATATCACATTGCAAAAAATGGATTCGTGCAAGGTTACGAGCTTTGGAGGTTTCATGGGGAATCTGAAATACCAACGAAAAATTATCATAATTTAGAAAATGTTCAGTACGAACAAAGTAGCTACCATACTATGGTGACGGATGTTGCGATGTCTCAGAGAAATTTTCAAGACTTTGAAGAGTTGCCTATTCCGGAAGCACAACAATTGTATGATATGTTGGATGCTGCGGATGAGGAGTTGTGGCCAGGTTGAAGACTGAGGGTAACATGTCTGAGAGAAATTTTGATCAATGGACTGAATTGATCAAGGAAATTGTAATACCCCAGATTCTCATAGCCCTCATTAAGCGCTAAGTACGTAATTAATTAGAAATTAATTACGTGAGTGACTAGGAACAATCCATCCTCAGATAAGATTTCATAAAGTTTTAAATTAAAGATTTATTTTAGAATTTTATAGTTGATTGATTAAATGATAAATCTTCCAATCATTATTTTATTTCAGTGTTTATTTAGAAAGAGTGATTTATGAAAGTTTCGATTCGCTAGAAATTTCTTTGTTTCTACTTGATTCATATTGAGTTAATAATTTCAATAGATATATTGTTTCATTATTTTAAGTTGTATTATAGTAAGGAAAATTCTAGAAACAATTAGCTTCTTAAAGAAGCTAAAGTAAAAGCTTACCAAAGAAGATTTGAAATAGCTTATGAAGGAAGATTGTAATAGTAACCTAAGACTTCTATATATATATGTTCACTAAGCTTCCTAAAGACTTTATTTCATCATTTTCTCTCCATTCCTCCAAAATTTTCGAGAGACACACCTATACACACACACACTAAATTTCTTCTTCCAAAATCAAGATCCAAGCTTTCAATCCTTATCAAGTTGGTAGATCTACATCTTCAAGAGGTAAATCCTTAACCTTCTTCAAGTTTTGAGGTGAAAAGCAAGATGAAAAATCCACCCCAAACCCCCATATGATTCGGCCACTTTGGGCCTGGTTCCAAAAATCTTTGTTCTTCAATCTTTAGTTTATATATGCTTAGATCTATCCTTTTAGAAGTGATTTATGCTTGATCTATGGTTTAATTTGTTATCTTCATGAAAAACCTAAACTTTATTAAGAACCCTAATTCTTGCCTTGAAGATTTGTTGTATATTTCTTGAATCAAGCCTAGATCTATGTAATTAAAGACGTTTGAGCATGTTTAGAGTTGATTACGGAAACAAAAATCGAAACCCCTAAATTTCTTGCGAGGACCGAAAACTAAGCCTTGATTTTTAAGATGATTTGGCTTTGATTTGTTTAAAATAAATTAGTATATATGTGATTATATATGTATGCTTGTGTTTGGTGAAAGAAGTTGGAATTAAATCCAACTCTTGTGAAAAACCCTAATTTATTATGCTTATGTAATGTCAAGAATTTATTATGTTGATTTTATTTGAGTTGTTTGATCTCGAAAGTATGATCTAGTATATGAAATTAGCCTATTTTTAATTATTGAGATTTTTCTATACTTATACGAAAAAGTTAGATTTCATTAGTTTGCGAAATTACAAAGGACGTTGGGATATTAACTTGATATTTGAAATTTGATTTCAAAACATAGATTCTTTTGATTATATAGCTTGATCAAGACTTACTTGATCAAAGTTTCCAAAGGAAAAGATTTGAAAGTTAAAGATTTTATTATAGCGATATGATATCCCATATATATATATGGAGTTGAAAAGATTTAAGTTCTCATAAACTACATTCTTAATAAGTTGAATAGTTTAGTTTTGGATGCATTGACCTAGCAGCTTAGCTTAATCATAGAGTATCGAGAGAGTTTTAGTAGAGGCTCAAGAGTTAGAAACTCTTAGTTCCTCTTTCTCGTATTTATTCTTCTTATTTCCTTATTAAGGGACAAGTGGAAGCAGAATAGAGATCAAGAAAGGAAAGACAGAAAGTCTCGAGTAAGCCAGATTTCCAGGTGGGCTTTCTAAACTAAAATATGTTTGTGCACAAGTTTATGATGATGAGCATGTGTCTCTTTTATAAAGTTAATTGACTTGCCTGTTTTGAGCATTTTGCATATTGCCTATCTATGAGAGAATGACGATATCGACCCTATGCTAGACGAGCTGCTAGTAAGGGTTTGTGTACACAGGTGGCCTTTGGCCAAGGTGTTTGAGAAGGAGGCCTACTTCTCAACACAAGAGTGCATAGATATGGTGTTTATTTATGATTGTCTGCAGACATGTTATGATTAGAATTGTTAGCACGTGCATTGATCATGAAGTAAGTGATTTCAGAAAGTATGATTCATAGGTTATTTCTTAAAACCCCTATGAATCTAAGAAAGTAGCAAGTCGATTATATAGCTCTAAGAGCATGTTTCAGTTGTTTTCGGCAATTGCCCACTGAGTGCATCAAGTACTCACGCCCTGCATGTATTTCTAAATGTGCAGGTAGTGCAGGAGATGACAATGGAGATTGAATGCTGAGCGAAGACCTATTTTGTAAAGTCCTATGTTTTGCCCTGAGTTTATGTCTTCACACATAAACTCAGCTACTCTTTTGCTGCCAACTCATTTACAGTCTGTAAAATATTGCATGATCCGAGTTTTGATGGGTTAGACATTTGATAAACAAGTATGAATTTATGTCATAGATCATGGTATCGGTTTGTGAAAACGTTGATTGAAAAATATCAAACTTTGATAATTGGTTTAATCACGTGTCTAATGACTCGTCTTTCATTAAAATGATGATTTGCTTTATATCTGCGAGTCTCTTGAAATAGTTAGTCATTTCTTTTCCTTCCTACCGTCGACCGATTAGGCGATTAATACGAGATTAGATAAGCGGGGTGTGACAAAATGGTATCGAGCGCTTGTTCGCCGGTCCTGTGAGTCTTCCTTGAGTCTAACCCAGTTGTCTTAAATTATTCGAGCTCAGCATATCAAGTCCGTCATCTCCAGCACAACCAGGTACAAGTAGCTGATTTCATAAAGAGTTCAGAATTCTTTTTGTATTGCTTATGGCTTTGTGCAATCTTTATATGTTTAGTATGGTATGCTACATAAGATGATTATGCATACAATTTGATTAGTATCCTAAGATGGGAAATGGGACATATCGATATGATTGTCCTGATGTTAAGTTACGATTATTATTTAGGATGCCGAGGATGCGGACTACGCCGCTTAATAGTACTAGAGTTAGACCTCTGCTGATTGGACGCATGCATGATTCTACGAGCTCGCCGAGCAAGACGCTAACTTCTCGAATTTCTCGAGCGTTTACCGAACCGGTTTCGATTAAGCGCAGGGGTTAATGAATTCTATGCAGTACTTTGGTTGATTCAGGTCTTGCCAGCACACTGGCAAGGTTGGGCTTCTTCCAGTGCTCTTGATTATATTGATTTCTCTAGAAATCCTGAAAAGTCGGGGAATTTCTTTGGATTCCGTGCTCTCGTTTGAGCATAGAATCGGGATCATCAAGTTCCATCCCCAAGTGACTATCATTCTCTCGATCATTTTTTTTATTCTCATATTAAACGCCTCTTATGGAGTATTATGTGAGGTAGGATGATCTTTCTCCCCAGCCTGTCATTGATGTACTACCTCTTGAAATTCTTGCTACGAGATTTGATGAGTTTATGTTGATTGATCGTACTCTTTTAGCTCCCGACATTGTTGAGCCAGTTGATTCTCCTCTATTGATGGACTTAGATATTCATCAGGGTCCTGATGATCAGTATTTACCCCTGCCTTAGATCCGTGGTTTGTTGATATGCATCCCTCTGAAAATATTCCTTTTCCTTATCCGAATCCAGTGATACTGGAAATTGATGCGGATCTATTAGAGCAGCCGTTTGTTTTTGATTCGCCTTCTTATCTGATTTATTTTGCTAATCCAATGTCTTCTCAGATTGGCCCTAGTAATTTTGTTTCTGAAGTAGTTCCTGGCTCTTACCCAATTCACGCAGTTCTCCTGACATTCTCGTCGTAACTCCCGAGTCCCAGTCAATTTCAGCTGATATTCTTAAGTTGTTTACATGAAATTCATACATTTCAAGAATCACCTCCTCCTGCAGATGAGGGGACCAGTTCTTCTAGACCATCAGGTCTTTCCAGATCTTATCGGTATGAACCTGAACATATTGAGTCCGTTGGCAAGTGCAAGCTTGAATACCTCCCAGTCAGTGAAATGTCTTTCGTTATTGACCCATACATTCTACATCCTGAGTTAAAGTAATTTCGCATGACGACAACCCCAATGCTCCTAAACCACCAGTACTAGACTACAATGAAGAAGAGATGGAGCCTTTGCAGTTGCATCACCCAGATACAGTAGTCCCCATTGGGAAGATGAAATCGAACGATTCTTTGAAGAAGAAGCAGCAACCAGTGAAGTTGCGATAGAAATGAATATCACCAGGAGTGAAGAGCCTGATCCAAGCAGTAGTCATTAGTAGTAGATCCTGTGTGATAGTAAGGTATAGCAGATGTGGAGAAAAGAGGCATTTGATCACAGCATATCGGGACTAGATGGAATACTCCGATTGATTTGTTTATTGCTTAAGAAGTGGCAAGATTGGCCGTTGTTGTTGCCATTAATTACATTGAGCCTGGTTTTATAGCTTCAAGGCAAGCTAATTTTCCCAGACTCCTAGCTACCATCAGTTCTTAGTATTAAGTATACTTGAGTCTTCTTACTGGTTCAAATTCCCCTGTTGTTGATTTTATTTCAACTGTTCCTCAGTTCCAGTTGACTGGTGTCCCTTCTTTTCCTTCTAATGATGAGGATCTTGAACCTATTGATGTTGATTCTTCTATTCCTGAGGATGACGTTAGTACCTCTACTCTAGAGATAGAGTCATCCTTACCAGATATTCAGTTGTATGTACCCGAGTCTGATGTAGCCCCTACACAGTTTGATTATTGTTATCTCGGTACTGATATGTTTCCTATTGGTCTAGGGTGAGATGGTCAGTCTTTCGTATCCCCCGAGATCCCTACATTGATTAAGTCTATTCCTTCCTCTCACGTTCCTGAGACTTCTTCTTTAGAAGTCCCAGAAGAGACTTAAGCTAGTTCATCGAGACCTTCAGGTGTCTCAAGATTCTTCATGTATGAACCTGAGTTTTTACCAGTTGTTGGCTCAGCACAACTACAACCCCTAGATATCAGTCAAATGTCTTTTGTGACTGATCATGATATCCTTTATCCTGGAGTATTTCCCCTGTACTCAATTTTCGAGCGTGCTATTGATCCGCCATCTCCTGAGATTGAGAAAGATGTAGAGATACCAAACTCCAATGAAGCCGTTAATGGCAGTGAGAATGGAGTAGTAGAGATGGAAGAAGGAAATGATGTCGGCAACGACAGCCTTCGTGAGCAGAGTGAAGCTAGTAGCGGTAAGAGTGGAAGCTGGCAGTTTGTAGACAGTGTGGATGCACGTATATGTATATATGTGTATATACAGATTAGTGATGCCTATAGATATCTTATGATGCGGTAGTGTGCTTGAGAAGCCGTACCGGATATGTTTTGCCGAGATACCAGAGCATCTATATGCTTGAAAACTTCAATTTGCAAAGTTTTCCTAGCTTTTGTAAATATTCTGAAGAGGAAAAACAAGAAAGTGCAAATTCTCCTTAAGATTTACCTGTACCTTCTCCTCCCCAAATAGATCGTAAAATTGCAGAGCTTTTTCTGCGTCAGAAAGTTCTTTCTCCTGAGTAATTGGAGAATTTTACGTGGGAACAATTCAAGAGAGAATTGTATGAAAAGTATATATATATACCTCGAAGTTACCGCAAACAGAAGGAGATTAAATTTGCAAACCAGAAGCAAGGCAAAAAGACTGTGGCAGAATATGATCGTAAATTCTGCAGTCTAACTCGTTATGCTTCTTTTAAAGCTGAGACAGATGAGAAGATGGCGAAATTGTTTCGTGCTAGATTACGCCAAGAGATCGAAATTTTTGGCAAGCCTCACCAAGATTTCTTCTTCTAAATCAGAAGTCAAAAAGGAAAAAGAATTTGGAGAATAAGACCTTCCTAAACAAGAGACGATAGCAAAAGCCGAATCAGTCTACGCAGAGAAAATCTTTCCCAAGTCAGTCCAGAATGCAGATGTGCCCAGATGTAACAGAGTACATTCTGGAGTTTGCACATGGGGAAGTAATAGTTGTTATGCATATGGACAAGTAGGCCACTATGCAAGTCAATGTCCGAACTGTTAGAGAAACAACTAGTGACGGAGGAAAGCAGAACCATCCGAGACAGACATAACCAATGAAAGCCGTAAGTGGATATCCAAAGTCGCCGTTTCGTCAGATCGAGATGCCGCTACATCAACCGCAACCGTCGCCATCGCCATCGCCACAACCGTCTTCGTCGCCGTAACCGCAATCACCGACGCCTCGACCGCACCAACCTCTATATCAAAGAGCATACGCCCCCTCTTAGAAACAACCTGAGAAGAATGCCAAGAAACTTGGCAGATGTTCTTAAGCTCAACAACGAACGTGTTGCACAAGATTTAAACGTGCTTATCCCATTGAATGGAGCTATCGTTATCATGCACGTATGTTCTAACCTAGATTTCGAACTAAGATCCCTTAAGCTTAGAGCGAGATCGCTACAGCTATTGCACACGAAGGACGTGGATCTTATATAGTAATGTACTGGTTGTTAGTGCATTATGCAACGATATGATGCGAGCAAAGAGAAATAGCGTTTCAGCCACCAGAAAGAGAACCTACCTGTTTTATGGTATTAAGAAGAGAAGAAGCCATGTTCCTATGATCTCAACCTTACAAACCGAAAAGCTGATGAATAACGAGGAAGAATGTGCTTACCTTGTATATCTGAATGTCGATGTCAAGTCCGAGAAGAAGGTAGGAGATGTACCCGTGGTTAGAGAGTTTCAGGATGTTTTCCTGAAACATTACCAGGGCTACCTTCGGACAGACAATTAGAGTTTCTCCATTGAGTTTGAACCAGGATTAGCACCTATTTCAAAATCACCTTATATTATGGCCCCTAAAGAATCACGGGAGTTAAAGATCCAATTGCAAGAGCTTTTGGACCTAGGTTTTCTCGACCTAGTGTATCTCCTTGGGGAGTGCCAGTTCTATTTGTCAAAAAGAAGGATGAAACTTTAAGGATATGTATTGATTACAGAGAGTTGAACAAGTTAACCTTGAAGAATAAGTATCTTTACCCAGGATCGATGACTTGTTCGATCAATTGAAAGGTGCTAGTGTTTTCTCAAAGATTGACCTAAAGTCAGGATATCATCAATCAAAGATTCGTCAGAAGGACATGGCCAAGACTGCTGTTCGAACGCGGTATGGCCACTACGAATCCGTAGTAAAACCATTTGGCTTGACAAAAGCACCAGTTGTGTTTAAGGATTTGATGAATTGTGTTTTCCACAATTATCTCGATAAGATTTGTTTGATGTTTATCGATGATATTCTCGAGTACTCGAAGAACGAGCAAGAACACAAAGAACAGTGGAGAACCGTTCTACAGACGTTGAGAATAGAACGATTGTTTGCTAAGATTTGCAAATATGAGTTTTGGCCAAGGGAAGTGAATTTCCTTGGACATATCATTACAACAGATGGAATCAGAATCGACCCCGCTAGAGTTCAGCGGTACGCGATTGGAAATCGCCGACATTACGATAGAGACTCAAGTTTCGGGTTTAGCAGGACATTACCAAAGGTTCATAGAAGGATTCTCCAAGATTGCGAGAACTATGACTCAATACCTTCAAAAAGGAATTATGTCGCAACGAACCCAAGAATATGAGAAAGTAGTCAAGAGTTAAAGAATAGATTGACTACCACGCCAGTTTTGGCTATACCAGAATCAGAAAAGGGTATACCCTTTATATCGATGCATCGAAGAGTGGACTAAGAATGGTCCCGATGCAAGAAGAAAGAGTGATAGCTTATGCTTCACGATAGTTGAGACCTCAAGAGCCCGTATATCCTATATACGATCTAGAATTTGCAGCTATTGTTCATGCTCTGAAGAATTGGAGACATCTTTTGCATGGATCCAAGTGTGAAATCTTTCCTGATCACAAGAGCCTGAAGTAATTCTTCGAGCAGAAATATTTGAGCATGCGTCAAAGAAGATGACTAGAGCTAGTAAACGATCATGATTGCGAGATCAAGTATCTCCCTAGAAAAGCGAATGTTGTCGCTGATGCTTTCAGTAGAAAAAGCTAAATCCAGTTAGGATTCGTCCTTACTCAGAGAGAGGAGTTGATCAAAGAGTTTGAAGAGGTGAGTTTGCAAGTGATGCTACCACCTGAAATTGTGAAAGGAGATTATAGTCGCTCTTGTCGATACCCCGATATGAGAACAAGAATCGCGAAGGATCAAAGATAAGATCAACAGATAGAAAAGCTATGAGTTAAGATCAAAACAGAAAAGCCAGAAGAATATCATGAAGTTGGGATAACGCGTACCCAATGAGGATGATTTAAAGAACGAGATTATGAGTTAAGCTCATAACACGCCCTACACCGCACACCCAGGAAGCACAAAGATATACAAAGATTTAAAGCAAAGGCTTGTGAGAGTAGGAATAAAGCGAGAGATAGCCTCTTTTGTTGATCAATGTTAACGTGTCAACAAATTAAAGCTTTGCACCAGCAGCGTATGGTAAATTGCAACCACTGGAGATTTCCTCAGTTGAAATGAGATCACATAGCTATGGATTTCGTGACTAGTTTACCCAAAATGAAGCGTGATAATACAGCTATTTGGGTGAAATCTCAATAAGAGATGAGTACAAGAGTGAATTAGAGTACAACGTTTCATCCACAAACAGATGGTCAATCCGAAAGAACCATATAGACGCTAAAAGATATGATCAGAATCTTGATATAGGAGCAAGGAAATCAACGGTAGCGAGTCCTACCATTGATTGATTTTCGCATACTACAATAGCTACCAAGCAACGATTTATATGACGCTTTATGAAACCTTTACGACGAAAGTGTAGATCACCGCTGGGACAAAGTTGGAGAAAGACAAGTGCTTGGACCAAGTTTATTCAAGAAATGGTCGAATCGTATGACAAATAAAGAAAAGAATCCAAGAAGCTCAAGATCGTCAAAAGTCCTGCGCAGATAAAAGACGTACGGAGCTAAGCTTCAAGATTGAAGACATTATATTCTTGAAAGTATCTCATTCCAAAGGAATACATCGCTTTGGAATTAAAGGAAAGCTCGTACTAAGATTTATTAAACCGTACGATTCTAGAGAAGATTTGGGTCAGTTGCCTTCAGATTAGCTTTGCCTTCAAGTTTCGCAATATCCATATGTGTTTCATATGTCAAGATTTAAGATATGTGTTTAATCCAAACACATCGATATCAAGAGAATATTGTTCCTGAACAATATCTAAGCTATGAAGAGAAGCCAGAATGTATTCTTGATCGAAAGAATCAACAACTAGGATTAAGTCGATTCCTTTAGTCAAGATTCTATAGAGGCATCATGGCCTAGAAGAAGCGACTTGAGAATTTGAAGAAAAGAAGAAAGAGAAGTACCCTGAACTATTTTCAGAGGTATTAAATTTCGGGACGAAATTTCTTTAAGGAGGAGAGAATGTAATACCCCAAATTCTCATAGCCCTCATTAAGCGCTAAGTACGTAATTAATTAGAAATTAATTACGTGAGTGACTAGGAACAATGCATCCTCAGATAAGATTTCATAAAGTTTTAAATTAAAGATTTATTTTAGAATTTTATAGTTGATTGATTAAATGATAAATCTTCCAATCATTATTTTATTTCAGTGTTTATTTAGAAAGAGTGATTTATGAAAGTTTCGATTCGCTAGAAATTTCTTTATTTCTACTTGATTTATATTGAGTTAATAATTTCAATAGATATATTGTTTCATTATTTTAAGTTGTATTATAGTAAGGAAAATTCTAGAAACAATTAGCTTCTTAAAGAAGCTAAAGTAAAAGCTTACCAAAGAAGATTTGAAATAGCTTATGAAGGAAGACTGTAATAGTAACCTAAGACCTCTATATATATATGTTCACTAAGCTTCATAAAGACTTTATTTCATCATTTTCTCTCCATTCCTCCAAAATTTTCGAGAGACACACCTATACACACACACTAAATTTCTTCTTCCAAAATCAAGATCCAAGCTTCCAATCCTTATCAAGTTGGTAGATCTACATCTTCAAGAGGTAAATCCTTAACCTTCTTCAAGTTTTGAGGTGAAAAGCAAGATGAAAAACCCACCCCAAACCCCCATATGATTCGGCCACTTTGGGCCTAGTTCCAAAAATCTTTGTTCTTCAATCTTTAGTTTATATATGCTTAGATCTATCATTTTAGAAGTGATTTATGCTTGATCTATGGTTTAATTTGTTATCTTCATGAAAAACCTAAACTTTATTAAGAACCCTAATTCTTGCCTTGAAGATTTGTTGTATATTTCTTGAATCAAGCCTAGATCTATGTAATTAAAGACGTTTGAGCATGCTTAGAGTTGATTACGGAAATAAAAATCGAAACCCCTAAATTTCTTGTGAGGACCGAAAACTAAGCCTTGATTTTTAAGATGATTTGGCTTTGATTTGTTTAAAATAAATTAGTATATATGTGATTATATATGTATGCTTGTGTTTGGTGAAAGAAGTTGGAATTAAATCCAACTCTTGTGAAAAACCCTAATTTATTATGCTTATGTAATGTCAAGAACTTATTATGTTGATTTTATTTGAGTTGTTTGATCTCGAAAGTATGATCTAGTATATGAAATTAGCCTATTTTTAATTATTGAGATTTTTCTATAATTATACGAAAAAGTTAGATTTCGTTAGTTTGCGAAATTACAAAGGACGTTGGGATATTAACTTGATATTTGAAATTTGATTTCAAAACATAGATTCTTTTGATTATATAGCTTGATCAAGACTTACTTGATCAAAGTTTCCAAAGGAAAAGATTTGAAAGTTAAAGATTTTATTATAGCGATATGATATCCCATATATATATATATGGAGTTGAAAAGATTTAAGTTCTCATAAACTACATTCTTAATAAGTTGAATAGTTTAGTTTTGGATGCATTGACCTAGCAGCTTAGCTTAATCATAGAGTATGGAGAGAGTTTTAGTAGAGGTTCAAGAGTTAGAAACTCTTAGTTCCTCTTTCTCGTATTTATTCTTCTTATTTCCTTATTAAGGGACAAGTGGAATCAGAATAGAGATCAAGAAAGGAAAGAAAGAAAGTCTCGAGTAAGCCAGATTTCCAGGTGGGCTTTCTAAACTAAAATATGTTTGTGCACAAGTTTATGATGATGAGCATGTGTCTCTTTTATAAAGTTAATTGACTTGCCTGTTTTGAGCATTTTGCATATTGCCTATCTACGAGTGAATGACGATATCGGCCCTATGCTAGACGAGCTGCTAGTAAGGGTTTGTGTACACATGTGGCCTTTGGCCAAGGTGTTTGAGAAGGAGGCATACTTCTCAACACAAGAGTGCGTAGATATGGTGTTTATTTATGATTGTCTGCAGACATGTTATGATTAGAATTGTTAGCACGTGCATTGATCATGAAGTAAGTGATTTCAGAAAGTATGATTCATAGGTTATTTCTTAAAACCCCTATGAATCTAAGAAAGTGGCAAGTCGATTATATAGCTCTAAGAGCATGTTTCAGTTGTTTTCGGCAATTGCCCACTGAGTGCATCAAGTACTCACACCGCATGTATTTCTAAATGTGCAGTAGTGGTGAGATGACAATGGAGATTGAATGTCGAGCTAAGACCTATTTTGTAAAGTCCTATGTTTTGCCTCGAGTTTATGTCTTCACACATAAACTCGCCTACTTTTGTCGCCAACTCATTTACTGATCAGTAAAATATTGCATGATCCGAGTTTTGATGGGTTAGACATTTGATAAACAAGTATGAATTCATGTCATAGATCATGGTATCGGTTTGAAACAGATGATTGATAAATATCAAACTTTGATCATTGGTTTAATCACAAGTCTAATGACTCGTCTTTCATTAAAATGTCGATCGCTTATATCTCGCGAGTCTCTTGAAATAGTTAGTCATTTCTTTTCCTTCCGGCCGTCGCACTCCGATTAGTCAGTTAATACGAGATTAGATAAGCTGGGGTGTGACAGAAATTGTGCCAGAAAATAACTTGGTTCCTAGTAACTTCTACAGTACGAAGAAGTTATTACGTGGCATGAGGCTTCCCGTAGACAAGATTGATTGTTGCCCTAATAATTGCATGATTTATTGAATCGAGGATTGTGAATTGGTTCAATGTAAATTATGTAGTACTCCTCGTTACAAAGAAAATAATCGTGGATCGAGGATCAGTGGAAAAACACTGGTAGCAGCAAAGAAGATGTGCTATTTTCCTCTTACTCAACGACTACAGAGATTGTATGCATCCAAAGCTACAGCAGCAGACATGCATTGGCATGCTTCGTCAGTAGATGATGGAGTTATGCGTCATCCTGTGGACTCACCTGCATGGAAACACTTGAATGAAATTTTTCCTGATTTTGCTGAAGAGGTTCGAAATGTTAGATTAGGGTTATCCACGGATGGTTTTCAACCTTTTGGTCAGTCGGGGCAACAATATTCTTCATGGCCGATCATCGTTACACCATACAATCTACCACCTTGGATGTGTATGAAGGAACAATACATGTTCCTTACAATCCTAGTCCCCGGCCCACGGAATCCAAAGGAGAAATTAGATGTTTTTTTTGCAGCCGCTAATAGCTGAACTGATAGAGTTGTGGAATATAGGTGTTCTTACATACGACGTGTCGGTGAAGCAAAATTTTCAAATGCGAGCAGCGTTGATGTGGACAATTAACGATTTTCCGGCCTACTCCATGTTGTCTAGGTGGAGTACCGGGAAGACTTGCATGTCCGCATTGCATGAATGACACTGAAGCTTTCACCCTAGCACATAGTGGAAAACAATCATGGTTTGATAACCATCGAAAGTTTTTACCCGAGGACCATCCATTTCGTAGAGATGGAAAAAATTTCCTCAAAAATAAGATTATTACAGCAGAACCTCCATTGGCAAGATCAGGCGAAGATGTATTGGCTGAAATATAGATGATGAGATTAGTAAAAATTACTAAAGAGAATAGTGATACAATTAATAAGGTTGTAGCTCGTTGTTTTGGCACTGGGTGGAAAAAACGTAGTATATTTTGGGATTTGCCTTACTGGCCACACCTTTCAATTCGTCAGAACTTATATGTCATGCACGTTGAGAAGAATGTGTTTGATAATGTGTTCAATACAGTGTTGAACGTACCAGGGAAGATAAAAGATACAACCAAATCTAGGGAGGAGCTAAACATGTAATGCTCCAGGCAATCTTTGAAAAAGAATGATGTGACAAATAAGTATCCAAAAGCTTGTTACACACTTGACACGAACGAGAAGAAAATCTTGTTTGAATGGGTGAAAACCCTACGATTTCCAGACGGTTATGTATCAAATATGGGAAGATGTGTCGACATGAGTAAACTTAAGATGTTTGGGATGAAAAGTCACAACTGTCATGTGTTCATGCAACGGATTCTACCTGTTGCTTTTCGTGAATTACTCCCAAAAAATGTGTGGAAGGCAGTCACAGAGCTGAGTTTATTTTTAAAAGACTTAACCTCTCGGAATATACAAAGTGAGGACATGTGCAGACTCAATGACAATATCCCTATCACTTTATGCAAGCTTGAGCGCATCTTTCCACCCAACTTTTTTGATTCAATGAAGCATCTTCCAGTTCATTTAGCTGACGAAGCTCGCCTTGCAGGACCTGTTCAATATAGATGGATGTACCCATTTGAAAGGTAACTGAAAATAACAAAGTTGCCTTTATATCTTATATGTATATGTAAACTAACTCCATTCATGAATAGGTACCTACGAAAGTTGAAAAACAATGTAAGGAACAAAGCTAGAGTGGAATGTTCTATTTGTAATGCTTACTTAGTGGAAGAAGCATCCACTTTTTGATCATATTACTTTGAGGAACATGTGAGCACAATACATACGAATGTGACTCGTAAATTTGATGGTGTAGATCTTTGTTAGATCGATTTAACATCCGATTGCTATCGAGATTCAAACAAAAAGGACATTATTTTGGAAAAATATCGAAGAGATACTTGGATGACAAAGAGTATCATGCAGCTAACACATATGTTCTACTCAATTGTGTAGAAGTTACAGAGACATATCTCAAGTATGTACTATTACTAAATTATACCATTTATTTGTATATAGATTATTATATGTAACGTATATGCTATGTTTAAGGTTATTTGTGGATCAGCTGTGCGCGTACTCTATCTCAGAGCAAGAAATTAACGATCAGATGGAATCACAATTTGCGTCGTGGTTCCGTTCACTAGTGAGATCATCTAGTCTTTATATAGTAATACTACAATCATGGTTTAAATGTAAATGAGAAGTCTTATTTCCACATTATTTTACTATTATGGTCTTAAATCCAACAAGCAATGTTGAGAACCAATTTTTGATTAGTCTTGAAAAATGTCCATTAACATTAGTCACGACATACCCCGGATACTATGTGAATGGATACAGATTTCATACGATGTCTCATGGGTCATCTCGATCCACTATGAACAGTGGTGTCTGCATAAAAGGTGATTGTTATGGTTCAGATGATAATGGTGAACTCGATTATTATGGACGTTTGTTGGAGGTGTGTGAACTAGAGTATCACGGTCTACCTAAAAAGACAACTACATTATTCAAGTGTCAATGGTTTGATCCATCTACGTCTGGGACTTCAGTGCATCCTCAATTCAAATTGGTTTCTATAAATCATACGAGTCGGTATAATAAGTACAAACCATTCATACTAGCGGACCAAGCCATCCAAGTATATTATTGTACTTATCCGAGTATGAATCGGTCTAAGAAGGATTGGTGGGAAGTTTGTAAGATAAAAGCACGATCCAAAATTGAAGTCTCATTTCAAACATTAACATCTAAACATTTCAAACATTAACATCTGAAATACCATCAGACCAACCATATCAGGAAGATGACTTAATCATCTCAACTAATCCAGATATAGACGATGACGACACAATAATACATCATGGTGGTGGCTTGATAGACATAGATGAAAATAATAGTGAAGAAGACGAAGATACATACTTGACGAGTGAGGAAGATAACAATGATGATGGCTATGACGACAATAGTGATTAATATAAGGTTTATATGAATCAATTTGATAGAATAATATTTGGATAGTATGTTTTCATATGACATATGAATTGTTTTCTTATTCAATTGATCTATTTTGCTAGATGCCTAGAGGACGTGGATCCTCATCTGCTAGAAGACGTGGGTCCTCATCGCATTTTTCATCGGGATCAGATGGAGGCATCAATGCCTTTGTTGATCGCATTCGACTGGAGGAGGAACATATCCCCGATACAGCTAGAGCTTCAGCTTCGGGGTCGGGTTCTGTCTCAGTGAGGATAGGGTGGACTACGCTTTCGATCGATGATATGGGGTATTTGTTATACTTTCAATTACAATATGTATTTTTATTTTGTTGAACTAATGATATTTATGTTTTATACAGTAACTTAGTCCCATATAATGTGGTTCTGGCGCTACCGCACTGTATATTCAAGGTGTCAGAACCCCGTGATTTTAGCGAGGCCGACACCACAGTCAGTGAATGATGATTATTTCAACGAGTTCAAAGTAAGAAAAAAGAATGTTTATAAGCTTGTTTACTGTTCCAACCAAATTTTTCTACTTAGTCGCTCGCAATAGCACGAGGTCCCTATAGCGTGGTAAGGCCGACCCAAGTCGAATCTCTCGAGAAAGACTTAACAGGGCTTATGATGTGTTACGATGAAAACGATAAAATCTAAATCCTAAACTTGATAGGGGGTGATGATTAACTAATATTGACAGGAAATTAAACACGTAGACGATTCAAACGATTGTTCAAAGCAGTTCAATGGCAACAAGAGTAATTAAAGATTGTGAGAGATACTAGGGTATTAGGGTTCTTCGCCTTGATTAATTGATTTATGCTTGATTAAGAAATCTACCTTTTCATGCAATCCTCAAACCTCAATCCAAACACTTGACTTTCGTTTCGTGGATTAAACCTAGGCTATCAAATTTCACAAATACATACACTATTAGAGTACCCGTTTCCGGTAACCTCTAACCCAATTGATTCCTATGATGCAACGTATCTATCTCTCGATAATACACGAAACATAAACAATTAAATGGTGATTAATCACTTAGCAAATTCCTATCATGCACGTATCTATCTCTCGATAATACACGAAACATGAATAATTTAATAGAGATCAATCACTCAACAGAAAACCCTAGAATTCAATTAGTATACACAATCAAAACAAATAATCAATCAATCAATTTGAATCACCCAACCCTAGAGGAAAATTAGTTCATGCTCATTTCACGGATCAAACAATTATAAACGATAGAAATCATTATCCAATAATTCAACGAAAGAAAAAGGGAATAACAATTCTTACAATCACAATAGTCGTTGATGAATTTCTTCAATCAAAGCTCTTAAATCAAACAATTGCCAAAAGAATTACTTGGAAAATAATGTTGAACAATTCGCGTGGGAGCGGCGTCCAAAATAAAACCGACGGAATGTAAAATAAAATATCGGACTAGGGTTTTTCGGTTTTAACTATTTATATATATATATAGCGCTTGAAAAACCGCATCCAATAACGGACGGAGCCCTGCTCGGCGGCCGACGACGGCGCGTGGAAAACGAGGCCGCGTCGGACGCTGTCGCCTCGACGGGTTCAACTCGGTTGCTGCCGGCGACGCAGCAAGCACGGACGCGGCAACTCTGGACTACTTCATCTTGAGCTGCCGGACGCGGCCATTCTCTCGGGCGGCAAACGCAGACCCGGCGCACGGACGCGGGCGATCTTCGGCTTCAGCGTGGCGCCCTAACGCCGGACGATGCCAAGACCGGACGCGGGGCGCCCTGAGGAGACACGGCACCCAGCGCCGGACGCAGTCAAGCGCCGGACACGGGTGCCTTTTCCAGCGCGACTTCACGTGCGCTTTTATGCTCAAAATGCTTAAACGCGAACATTTCCTACACAAAACAAAACGAACATGATTCCAATAAAAAGATATTCAAAACTAAACGAATAGGAATCAAATCGTCGAAAACAAACAAAGAAAAACACAACAAAAACATGCAAAACAACTCCCCCACACTTAACTCTTTGCTTGTCCTCGAGCAAATTTAGTTTCTTGAAAGGAATGGTACACATAGAATCAATACTTCAAATAGAATCAATCACATATTCACATCCCTTCAATGCATCTTAATAATATAGTTCTCAATATAATGATCCTCATTCATCAATCCGAACATGTGACTTATCATAGAATAGCTGTGCTTCGACTCAACATGATTTCAGAAATCAATATACAACTTATATGGTTTCCTTTCATGTAAGATATCCCAATGACAAAATCAAATAAGAACTTGTGGAACTTAAAACCGATTATAGGACAATAATCGTTAGGTGGAAACTTCAAGTTGTACACTCGAGGATCCTAACGTAGATATCTATACCCATAGCAAATAGTCTCCATTCGAGAGACAACACAAGCAAGAGGGGTAGAGCCCCTTATTCGAATTTTAAGCCCATTTATTTCACAACAACGTCAAATATTTTTTTTTGTCCACTTTTTCTAGAAAGATCATACAAGAGACGGGTTCCATTTACGAAGCATATGACATCCGATCACACACCTTGTCTAAACACAGCTTCCTAATTATGTCCCACAGTTCAAATTGACACCTAAGTTTCATCAAACTAAAAACCATATACCAAGATGCAAAGAAATTCAGATCAAAACGCAATTAATTCAACTTAAAGCATAATTCTTCATACACCATTGATTTCAAGAAGATAAAATCGTCTCTAATCCAAACAAAAAGTTAAGAAACGACAAAACACAAAATAGACAGAAACGACAGAAAACAAACAAAACAAACCAAACGATACCCCCCTACACTTAAAACAGGCAAGGTCCTCATTGCAGATAAATATAAGAGTATAGTAGAGGCGACTTCCCTAAAATTGACGAAACGGAGCGGCGGGGTAACAAAACCGAAACAAAACCTACAAAACACAAAAACAAGACGAACAAAGAAACAAAAACAAAACGACACACACACAAAAACAGCAAAACACGTACACTCTAATAGTGAAGAATCACTATTGGTCGGACGGCGGTGGTGGAGGTGGATCGCCATGAAATGAAGTCCAAGCTTTCCATTGAGCCTCGAGAGCGGCCATGCGCTGATTATGCTCAATCATCTGCTGATTATATTGATTCCAGCGCTGGTTCTGCTCTCGCCATAGTCGGTTCTGTTCGTCAAGACGTTCATTTTGCTGATCGAATCGAGAGTAGATGTCTTGATGAAATTCTGTCCAGTGACTGGCTCATTCATTCCTGAACTGTCCCAACTCCTCACGTATGGAATAGTAACCCTGCCCTGATGGACCTTGCTGAGAAGGGAACTGTGGGTGATCAGGATCGGCGTTGCTCTGAACAGGCTCTGTATCCCCTCCTGCATCGGTATGCTGATCGCCTTCTTCATCGGATGCAAGAGTGGTGTCAAAAATGATCATGTCACCTGAAGGTGCATGAGATGGTCCTGCAGCTGCTGCTTGAGCTTCGGCGAGCTGCGCATGCATGTATCTCTTCACACAGTTCCTCATATCATGCGGTACAAGGGTCGTCTCATTATAAGCAAACGGGGCGCCTCGAAGCTCACTAAGGTCAATCCTCTTCGGTCTTATCAAATCTTGCCCATGAATGTGTGTGCCCTCATTACTAATTATCCTCAAATGCATAGATAGCCCAGTGGGGATTTGGTACAAGGTAGGCCGACATTTCTTACGGCGCTGAACTAACTGCAAATGATCCCACATGAAGAAAGCTGGGCTAACTTTTGTCTTTTATCACAAGACGTGAGGAGGAAGACCTCAAAGAAGATAACCTTTAGCTGCTCATTTCCGAAGACATTGAAGGCAATGAATTTATGAGCCATCGCCAAAGCTGGATCCTTAATAAACCCACTCGGCATCCCAACTGATGACCAGTTGTTAAACCCAGATAACTCCTGCCACGCCTCTCTGACATTAAACGATTGAGGTTCATCACGTGCACCTAAGGTTGGAAATCCAAACACACCCTTCATAACACGAGGGGTGACAACATATTCTTGCCCCAATAGACGACAGGTCATAGTGTCAGATTCATCATCAAACCCATCGCATAATAGAATTCAACTAACAACGGAGAATACCCAGGTAATTCCATCATAGCATACTGAAGCAGGCCTAAATTCTTAAGATATTTCTTAATCCTATCCTCAAGACCCAAGCTTTGCATCAATTCCCAATTAAATATATGCGGAGGAGTTATTTCTTGATGGATAAAACGACGATGAAGAGTACCTTCCACAGGATTATAGATGGGAAAAGCTGCAGAGTACATGATGCTGATGTCTTCTAAAGGTTCCTCCATAGGAACATCGTCATCTCGTGGATGACGGGAGCTCGATCCGACAGCTTGTTTTGTTCGCACCATGTTTGATATTTGTGCGGGAGGCACATAGCGAGGGCGAGTGAAACTTGAAAAATCTGAGTTAGCCGGACGGAGGCTGGGCACGGAAAGGAAACGCCGGACGCGATCGGAGCGAGAGGAAGGCACAGAGCGCCGGACTGGATAGCAAGAGAGCGGGAGGCACGCGGCGCTAAGGTGGAAGCGCCGGACGAAAAGAGCAGAAGGTGCGCGGCGCTGAGATGCAAGCGTCGGACGGAAGGCGCGGACGGAGAGGCTTGCAACGCGGCGTTGTGTACGGCGTTGGAAAGGGTGGAGCGCCGGACTGGGGTTGAGCTCGCGCTGGGGAGCGAAGTCGGGTGAAACATCGGACGCGAAAGAACGTCGGACGGAGGCTAGGGAAACGCAGCGCTAGAACTGATGAAATGCCGGATTGGGGGCGTTTGGCGCTGAGGTGGCGCGGCGTTGAGACGTGCGTGGCGATTGAGAGCGAACGCCGGACGGAGGAAGGATTGCTGAAGGCGCGCGGTGCTATGGTGGAAGCGCCGAACTGAGAGAAAAGAGCGAATGGCGCGCGACGCAAAGGAGAGAGCACCGGACGGGATAGCGGCGTCGGACGCGGCCTGGAGAGCAAGCGCCAGACGGCGGTTGAGGCAGTCGGAGGAGGGACGACGAGCTAGCTGGAGTGTAGAGATGGGCTGAGGAGAGAAAGAAATTAGGGTTAGAATAACCAATCCTTCAAATAAATATTTAACATTATTTATTTATTTATTTTTATTTTTATTTTTTTTTAATATTAAAATGGACCAAGCGCCGGTTTCATGGCGTCCGGCGCTGGGTCAACCTTTCTGTCCATTTGCACTTCACACCCAGCGCCGGTTTCGCCTCCGCCGGCGCTGAGTGAACCATTCTGTCCATTTGCACTTCGCACCCAGCGTCGGTTTCGATGCGTCCGGCGCTGGGTTAACTCCTCTCTATTCTCGCGATGCTTGTCAAAGGTACCCCAACGCCGGTTTCGGTGCGTCCGGCGCTTGGGGTACTCCTCTAGATGAAATTTGGATAGCGCGCAGCGCCTGTTTTCCTGTGTCTCGCGCTTGTGTTCGGGTTTCATCTTTGCAAAGGATAGCTCCACACCTCGATTTTTCTTCACTCCAAAATATATAACTCTAAATCCTACACCACGCATAACAAAAACGAAGACAAAAACACAAACAAAAACAAAAACAAAAGAAAATAAAATAAAAGCATAAAGAAACGTGGGTTACCTCCCACGAAGCGCTAGTTTTACCGTCACTAGCTCGACCAAAAACCTTCATTTTGATACTGCTTCTTGGAGTCTTATCGACTCAGTCTCCATCACATTCGGTGCTCCTTTAATGTACAACTTCACATGTTGTCCATTAACTTGGAAGGACTTCTTCTCATCACGATTGTACAATTTCACCGTTCCGTAGGGAAACACCTCTTCTATCTCATATGGACCACTCCATCTACTCCGAAGCTTCCCGGGAAACAATCTTAACCGTGAATTGAACAAAAGCACTTTCATTCCAGGTTGAAGATCTTTTCTCACTAATTTCTTATCATGAATCCTCTTTATCTTTTCCTTATAAATTCGAGCATTCTCATAGGCTTCATCACGCAGTTCTTCAAGCTCAGACAACTGTAAAATCCGCTCTTTTCCGGCTTGAGACAAATCCAAATTCACATTCCTAATTGCCCAATATGCTTTATGTTTAATCTCAACCGGAAGATGACAAGACTTACCATAGACCATCTTATAAGGGCTCATCCCTAAAACGGTTTTATAAGCTGTTCGATATGCCCACAGAGCCTCATTCAATTTAGTTGCCCAATCTTTTCTCGACGGCTTCACCATTTTCTCCAGAATCCACTTGATTTGCTTGTTGCTCGTCTCGGCCTGTCCTGAAGTTTGAGGATGATACGGTGTTGCAACTTTGTGGGAAACTCCATTCTTCTTCATCAATTTCTCAAATAATTTATTATAGAAGTGTTTTCCCCCATCACTAATTATAGCTTGAGGAAATCCAAACCTGCAAAGAATATTATCCTGCACGAACTTGATGACAATATTAGCATCACATGTCCGGGTAGGAATCGCTTCCACCCATTTGGACACATAATCTACAAAGAAGAAGAATATACTCAAATCCACAAGACTTTGGAAAAGGACCCATAAAATCAATGCCCCACACATCAAAAATTTCAACAGGTAGATTAGTATTCAAAGGCATCTCATTTCTAACTCCTATCGCACCAACCCGTTGACACCTATCACATGCTAAACAGAAATTATGCATCCTTAAAGATTGTGCCAATAAAATCCAGTTGAAGAACCTTAAAGGCAGTCTTTCGACCCCCAAAGTGTCCTCCACAATTCGAAGCATGACACAACGTCAGGATCTCTAGCTGCTCCTCTGCTGGAATGCATCTTCTGATAACCTCATCCTTACCAAGGCGAAAAAGATGAGGATCATCCCAATAGTAATTCCTGCAAGAAGACAAAAACCTTTTCTTCTCTTGAGAAGAAATATCAGAACGTAATTTTCCACTTGCAAGATAATTGCATATATCAGCATACCAAGGAATAATAGAAGTCTCAAATGCATGCTCAAAGGGAAACTCATCACTAATGCCAGATTGATGCAAGTCATCTGCTTGGGAGCTAAAGGGAAGACGAGATAAATGATCAGCTACTGCATTCTCACTACCCTTTCTATCCTTAATCTCAACATCGAATTCTTGCAAACAACAAAATCCACCTAATCAATCTAGGTTTGGCTTGAGGTTTTGACATCAAGTATCGAGAGTGCATGATCACTTTGTGTACAATTGTTTTAGATCCTAGAATATAAGGTCTAAACTTGTCTAAAGTAAAACCACAGCTAAAAGCTCCTTTTCTGTAGTCGTGTAATTTCCTTGCGCAGAATTAAGAGTTAAACTTGCATAGTAAATCACACGCAACATTTTATCAATACGTTGACCAAGGACAGCTCCTTCTGCAGTGTTCGATGCATCACACATAATCTCAAAGGGTAATGACCAATCTGGGGCAACTACAATAGGTGCAGAGATAAGTTTTTCCTTCACAGTATTGAAAGCATGCAAGCAACTTTCATCAAATAGAAAAGGAACATCTTGGGCAAGCAGTTTATATAAAGGTTGACTTATTTTAGAAAAATCCTTAATAAATCGCCTATAAAATCCAGCGTGCCCTAAGAAACTTCTAATTCCTCTGACATCAATTGGTGGAGGTAATTTTTCAATTACATAAATTTTTACTTTATCAACTTGAATCCCCTTTTTAGATATCACATGTCCCAATACAATCCCACTTGTCACCATAAAATGACTCTTTTCCCAACTTAGTGTAAGATTGCATTCAATACAACGCGCAAGCACCACATCTAATTTCATAAGACAATCATGAAAAGATAATCCAAAAACAGAAAAATCATCCATAAATACCTCAATGAAATTACCAATCATTTCTGAAAAGATAGATATCATGCATCTTTGAAACATTCCACAGGCATTGCACAGACCAAACGGCATCCTCCTCCATGCGAAAGTGCCAAACGGACAAGTGAAAGTTGTTTTGGCTTGATCCTCCGGAGCAATTGCTACCTGATAATAACCTGACAAACCATCAAGAAAACAATAGTATTCATGTCCAGCTAGTTTATCTAACATTTGATCAATAAATGGAAGAGGAAAATGATCCTTTCTAGTGGTGGCATTCAACTTTCTGTAGTCGATGCACATCCTCAATCCAGTGGTGGTCCTTGTAGGCACCAGCTCTCCTTTATCATTTTTCACCACGGTTATACCACCTTTCTTAGGTACAACGTGAACTGGGCTAACCATTCGGTATGCTCTGCTACGGGGTAGATGAGTCCCTCTGCAAGGAGCTTTAGAATCTCCTTCTTGACTACCTCCATAAGGTTAGGATTCAACCTTCATTGTCCTTCCCGAATTGGCCTAGCCCCATCTTCAAGTACTATCCGATGCATGCACATTGCTGGGCTTATCCCTCGAATATCAGACATACTCCATCCAAGAGCTCGTTTATTCTTTCTTAGCACCTCAATGAGTTGTTCTTCCTCTACCTTGCTTAACCCGGCAAAGATTATGATAGGCTTCTGCTCACCCTCTTCAAGGTAGACATATTTGAGGTGCTCGGGTAACTCTTTGAGGTCTGGTTTCCCTTGCGAAGGTAATCTTTCCACTTCTATCTTCCGGTTCTCCTCCACAACATTGCTCTCCAGACAGAGCTTCTCTTCATTCTCATCATAACCTGCAAGGAAAGTTTCTATGCGATCTTCCTGCAATACACATGTCTCGACCACCAAGCAATCAATAGCATCTATGTAAGAACAATTATCAATCGCATCAGAAGATGGTACTATAGTGCTATCTCTAACAGAAAAGGACACAATTTCTCCCAACACTGTCATTTTCAATACTCCATTTTTAACATCAATCAAAGTGTTGGTAGTAGCCATAAAAGGTCTTCCTAAGAGAATTGTGTGCTCTCTACCATTTTCTTTAATGTCACCCACATCTAGAACAACAAAATCAACAGGAATGATCAATCCACCCACTCTAACTAATATGTCCTCGATAATCCCCCTAGGGTAACGAATTGATCTATCGACTAGCTTGTAAACACATGAGAGTAGGTTTTAATTCCCTAATTCAAGTTGCTCAAAAATAGAGTAAGGCATTAAATTTATACGCGCAAGGTCGAGCATGCACTGTAGCTTCCTTTCCATTTCCCAAAGCAATCTTTATCACAAAGCTTCACGGATCTTATTTGCTTTAGTGGCAATTGATCTTGAAAAATATAGCAGCAACCTCGGATACAATCACATTCTCATCATCTACAAACTTCCTCTTTTTCGATGCTAACTCTTTAAAGAATTTGACATATGCTGGCACGTTTCGAATAACATCAAGGAGAGGCAAGTTCACATTCACTTTAGATAGCATCTTGTAGAACTCTAAGAACTACTGATCCTTCTTTTCACTTCTCAATCTACTCGGAAAGGGAATTGGGGGTTGATACAAAATCTCGGCTTTGTGAAGCCTCGGATGTCTCTTCTTTTCCTCCTCTGTGCTCTCCTTTTGCACTTCCTCAGTCACCTTAGTCAATTCTGGTTCCTCTAGTGGAATTTCCACTTTATTGTCAATCGTTTTTCCACTCATGAGAACCGTGATTGCTTGTGCTTGTTCAGGTTGACTAGGCAATTTCCCTTTTTGTCCTTGTTGTGCCAATTCTCCAACGGTCCCAGCTAACTGTCCTACTTGAGTCTCTATCCTCTTCATTGATGCTTCCACAGACTCAAATCTCTGATGACTTGCCTGAATGAAAGTGTGTAGAGAATCTTCAAGTGTTGGCTTCCTCGGTGCACCCGACTGCTGTTGGGTTTGTGGAGGTGGCTGCGCAATTGTTATTCTTCTTCTTCTTTGGAACATTCTTCTTGAGGAGGTTGATGTTTGAACTGAGCTCCTTGGATAGATCCTCCTTGATTCTGATTCTAGGAGAAATTAGGATGATCTCTCCAGCAGGGATTGTATGAATTTAAAAAGGGATCGTATTTAGGCCTCGGTTGATACCCTTGCTGATTGCCTCTTTGGAACCCTTGTTAGAAACCTTGCATAACATTTACTTGCACTTCGTCATATGCCATCTCATTGACTCGTTGGCACATGTTGGCCCCATGTCCCGCTTCACCACAAATACCACATGTCTCCATTGACATCACTTGTTGTTGTTGGAATTGAGACGGGGTTGAGACTCATTCACTCTCAATAACTGAACTTGGCGAGTCGGTTACGCGATTCTTGTGTCACTTCAAAGTTAGGTGTCACCTCTTTGACCATGATAGTTCTTCGTCTGCACTTCTCCTTTGCGAGTTTGCAGCTAGCGTCTCCAAAATCTCGCTAACATCATCAGCAGTGTAGTTTCCAATGTCTCCTCCAGCTGCATTATCTATCATGTATTGATAGTCCATCGTCAATCCATCATAGAAAAACTGATTGAGAAGCTCAGCTGGGTAATGGTGATGCGGGCACTGCTGCTGTAATAACTTGAAACGATCCCATGTCTCATGCAAAGGTTCTCCAGCCATCTGCTTGAATGTGGCTATCTGAGCCCTCAGCTCTTGTGTTTTCTGGTTCGAGTAGTACTTTCCCATGAACTTATCATATATGGCTTGCCAACTCGTCAGTGAACCAGGCTGTAGAGACATCAACCATGTCTTGGCTCTATCTTTCAGGGTGTAGGGAAAACACCTCATTCTCAGCGTATCTTCTGTAAGCCCGTTCAGGGAAAAGTGTGAACCATTGCATAGAACTCCCGGATAAAGTTCAAAGCATCCTCACTTGGCATCCCATAGAATGACGGAAGAAGGTTGAAGTGGATGGGCTTCAACTCAAAGTTCCGGGACGGATCCCCGAGGACTATGCATGACGTTGTCACCCCAATGACGGGTCGAGCAAAATCACGCATCCTCGGGTTTCATTCTTCATGGACTCCTCCATTTGCTGCCATTTCTTCTGGCACAGACTCCTCACTTGGAGATCTACTCTCCAAGTTCTCGTACTCAACTGTCGCTGAACTCGTCTCACTTTCAGACGAGCTTTCTTCTTCCGAGTTCGAAAGATTAAATTCTCCCACCCTGTGAATGTTGTCGAACACTGGTGCCAACTTCTTTTTAAGACTTCGACGACCTAGCATACACAAACACAAGACAAGAAAACGGATTACGCGCACCTGTGGGAAGAATTAACCAAACAAAAATAAATAAAGAAAAATAGAAGATAAGGAGGGAAAAATAACACAATCAAAAATGCCTAAAGCCTTCCCCGGCAACGGCACCAAAATTTGTTCCGACCAAATTTTTCTACTTAGTCGCTCGCAAAAGCACGAGGTCCCTATAGCGTGGTAAGGTCGACCCAAGTCGAATCTCTCGAGGAAGACTTAACATGGCTTATGATGTGTTACGATGAAAACGATAAAATCTAAATCCTAAACTTGATAGGGGGTGATGATTAACTAAGATTGACAGGAAATTAAACACGCAGACGATTCAAACGATTGTTCAAAGCAGTTCAATGGCAACAAGAGTAATTCAAGATTGTGAGAGATACTAGGGTATTAGGGTTCTTCGCCTTGATTAATTGATTTATGCTTGATTAAGAAATCTACCTATTCATGCAATCCTCAAACCTCAATCCAAACACTCGACTTTCGTTCCGTGGATTAAACCTAGGCTATCAAATTTCACAAATACATACACTATTAGAGTACCCGTTTCCGGTAACCTCTAACCCAATTGATTCCTATGATGCAACGTATCTATCTCTCGATAATACACGAAACATAAACAATTAAATGGTGATTAATCACTTAACAAATTCCTATCATGCGTATCTATCTCGATAATACACGAAACATGAATAATTGATAGAGATCAATCACTCGACAAAAACCCAGAATTCAATTGGTATACTCAATAAAACAAATAATCAATCAATCAATTTGAATCACCCAACCCTAGAGGAAAATTAGTTCATGCTCATTTCACGGATCAAACAATTATAATCGATAGAAATCATTATCCAATAATTCAACGGAAGAAAAAGGGAATAACAATTCTTACAATCACAATAGTCGTTGATGAATTTCTTCAATCAAAGCTCTTAAATCAAACAATTGCCAAAAGAATTACTTGGAAAATAATGTTGAACAATTCGCGTGGGAGAGCGGCGTCCAAAATAAAAACTGACGGAATGTAAAAATAAAATATCGAACTAGGGTTTTTTTCGGCGTTTTAACTATATATATAGCGCTTGAAAAACCGCGCCCAGCGCCGGATGGAGCCCAAGCGCCGGACGCGAGGCCTTCAGAACAAGGCGAGATCAAGGTCGCCCAACACCGGCTTGCTCGGCAGCGCCGGACGCAGGCGCGTGTGGAAAACAGAGGTCAGCATCGGACGCATGCCAACGCCGGACGCGGGCTGTCTCTGGACGGGTTCAACTCGGTTGCCAGCACCGGACGCAAGCTAGCGCCGGACGCGGCAACTCTCTGGACTACTTCATCTCCGGAGCCAGCGCCGGACGCAAGCCAGCGCCGGATGCGGCCATTCTCTGGACAGCTTCAACGCAGCGCCCAGCGCCGGACGCAAGACAGCGCCGGACGCGGGCGATCTCTGGGCAACTTCAGCGTGGTGCCCAGAGCCGGACGCATGCCAGTGCCGGATGCGGGGTGCCCTGAGAAGACACGGCACCCAGCGCCGGACGCGGGTGCCTCTTCCAGCGCGACTTCACGTGCGCTTTTATGCTCAAAATGCTTAAACACGAAAATTCCCTACACAAAACAAAACGAACATGATTCCAATAAAAAGATATTCAAAACTAAACGAATAGGAATCAAATCGTCGAAAACAAACAAAGAAAAACACAACAAAAACATGCAAAACATTTACAATCTTAAACACCTTTTTTTGTGATTGTTATTTAGTTGTTCTAATATTTCTGGTGATTGTATATTCATCTAGGATCTATAATTATATTGGTAGTTTTTTTGTTTGCTAATTGATGCTCATTCGGTTATTAATTATCAATAAACATATAGTCATAATTTGTTATTTAATTGGAGTTTGCTTTTTACTTGAAACAGAAACGTTTCTGTAATATCCCGGAGAATTAAAAGCCTAATTACGATATTTAAATTCGTAAATTAGGGTTTCGCCGAAATAATTGAATTAGAAATATATCGAATAATGATTTCGATTAATTACGAGATAATGAATTCCTATTTTATATTCACTAAGGATTGTGAATTAAGGAATATAAACATATAAAGTATTTCGGCAGTAGTATTTTAACGTCGATTGACTATCGATAGTTAAAATTTCGTAAAAATTTTCTAAGTGACGAAGCTTAGAATTAAATTCCATTATTAATGGAATAATTTAATAAAGTGATTACAACTTTATTACGACCTTTTTGAGATAGGTCGATAATGAACGTTTTGAGACGTTTCAAACGTCAACGTTTTGAGATGAATAGAAAAATGAGTTTAATGATCAAGGGATTATAATATTTAAATTCCTATGATTATTTTATGTATTTAGAGTATTATTTAGCATTAAGATAATGCTAGAACATTAAGGATTAATTATTGAACAAAGTTAGAATTTTCGAAAACCATAATTCAAAAATTAGGGTTTTCTCACATGAAATGATACCAATAATTTTTCCTATGATATAATTTATCATCTAAAACATATATTATGATATATATCTATAATTAGCATGAAAAAATCAAAAGTTAGCACTTAAGAAAGGAAAAGTGTCGTGAGCTATTCAATGTGGCATGATTTGCATGAATTGTGCTTGACTTTGCAATAATATGTGATCAAGTAATACAAGTGTGATATATTTACACTCTTACCAAGTAAAATGTATAGATCAAACAAGTGGGATCAAGTATAGTGAGAGGAGTCGATTTCTTTGACTTCATTCAACACTTTGATGATGTATTATATATATTTGGGATAGAGTGTAGGATATATACATGTATTAGATAAAATGAATTAAAATACTCCTCTTGTAAGCCATATGGCCGATGGCTCTTACATCACAAAAGAAAGGAATCATTTTGAATTGTTCAAAATTGTGTAAGAACTTTAAATTGTGTAAGAGATATTTTTACTTTAGTGATGTAATAATTGTGAGTCATAAAGCTTTGCAATTGTCTTGTGAAAGAGTGATCGAGAGAGAGAGGCTTGATACAAGGAATAAATTCATTCACTTAAGTATTAAGTGATAGGCTTCATCAAACAAATCAACCATTTCCTCTCTCCAACAAAAGACTACCGTAAGCTTCACCATTGGAAAACCTTGAGTGTTCTTATCCTTCAATCACCAAAACCTTGGTATTAAAGCTTTGTACATTAAATCGACACTGTTAAAAAGGTTAGGAATCGAACAAGCTTCGATTATACACTAGAATTTTAATTATCCAATGGTTTGATCTTATGATATAAACATGGTTCTTGATTAAGAAATGATGTTAGCATGTAATGTTTTGAATTAATAATGTGTAGTATGATGTTATAGAAGCATATATCATGTTTAGAATTTAATTCAAGCATGTTATGAAATCTTAGAACATGATCGAAATTTTCTTGAACAATTTAAGGATGAATTATTGATATATGATGTTGTAGGAGTTCATATTGAATATTTGAGAATTTTTAGACATCATATGCTATTAAATGGTTAATGGCCGAAAATAAATAAGAATGTTAAGTTGATGTACAATTTTTATTTAAGAAATGTTATAGCATATTGTTGATCTAGGACCTTAGTTATGTACTCTATGATTTTACTAGAATTTTTGGAAATCAATTGCTCAAAATTGTTCAATATGACCGTGAGTTTCAAGGGCTTGGTTTGATGATGATCTAGTTGATTTTAGTAAATGTTATGATGTAATATTGCTACACTATAGTATATAAGCATTGTGAATTTTTGTTGGAATTTTATAAAAATGTTTAGTGTATAAAGTATGGGAACCGAGACATTGAAGTAATAATTCCTTGGTGTAGAAATTGAATATGTTGGACTATAGGTTATAATTATGATATAGATTAATGTTGGGGCCTTGTATAAATTAATTAGAATTTTAGTGTCACAGCCCCTAAATCCTAAATACGATTTAGTAGGGATTGTAACCCTAAACAAAGATAAAAGTACAAGGAGACTCTTTTTAACAATAAACTGTAATACATATGACAGGTATGTTCTTGAACTTTAATACATAACTTAGGTTCTTGCAGTGGAAAACATGTGATATGTACATATGACGATGTACTATCAAGGTATAAACATTTCAGCGACACCATTCCTATTGCTCAACACTGCTCCATCCATCATCTGCTCAACCTGCACATTTAAAAACAAACATGTAGGGCAGAGTACAAGAATGCACTCAGTGGACTCATGCCAAAAACATTTTATCATTTGAAGATTACCTTTGCCACATCATGGTAAGACCTGAGGGTTTTAGTTGAAATGCCTTGTGCTTACTAAAATCATTTTCATCATTTCTCAAAATCATCGCCTGGCCAGGCATTTTTCTGGTGTGTATGATCCATATCCCTTAACATCCTTTCATCATAACATCATAGTCGAATGTCGTGAAGGAGGCCTCCCTCTACGATGCCGTGACCGGCCGTGAATTGTCCTTACAGCACACAGTCACCTTAGGTGTACACGTTAATCCTAGCCAGGTATTGTCCTTCCGGCATATGATCCGATATCAATTTTCATTCATAAGTTGGGAGCGACCCAACAACATTCATAACATTTCATAACATCTCATAACATCTCATGGATATGATACATACACAAAACATAAATATTTTGGCAGGTAATCTTGTAAACATTTTATCAACAGTTGAAATAAGCATCGTAAATAACTATTTCAGAAGCATTATATTTTTGAGTAGAGTAAAGCCCACCTGGACTATTGTTCGTCTTAAACTTGAGTATTCGTCGGCGTCCTACCGTCCGTCGCGTCGCGTCCACACCTTTACGTAAAAGCGATGTTTTAGTACGTCGTTCACGTTTCTCGAGACTCTCAAAGTCTAGAATAAACTTCGATATTCTATATCGATATAAACTGAATTCCTTAATGAATTCGATACGCTTTTCAATTATGTATTTCAATTGAATAGTTCTCGTTCTTGAGACACGTTCAACCGTGTCGTTTTAACCTTCCGGTTTAAGCGTTTGGCGTATTATCGTTTCTCGATATAAGGTTTCAATTATGAAATCTTTTCTTACTAATGAGGTTTCTTACCTAATTAGTGCGCCTTACAGCGTATTAAGCGTATTTATCGAGCGTATTTCGTGCGTTGACTTTAAAAGTCGACAATTTTGACTTTCAATAGTAATTTCTTACTAATTCATGTTATAAATCGATTTCCAATCGATTTCTTTTAAATAAAGTGCTAATTCTCGATTTATCACGTAAATCGATGAACTTTATTAATATTTTTCTTAAATATTAATCCATTTATCCATAAATCCTTATTATTCATTTATAACGTTATTAAATATAACGTTTCGTTATAAACATAGTGATCTCGTTTATAAAATTTTATAAATCCCAAATATGTCCAAAATAATATTTAGACATATAATATATTATTACTCTTAATTAGAAAGGATTTAAAATCCTTATAATTCCTTAATGCTCTCGAAATCCTTAAAATTACCAAATGATTTCCAATTTTTTCTAAATTCATATAGTGTATTATTATACACTTATGGTCATTAATATGTATTAATATCATCCATATAACAATCTATCATCACCCTATTCACATAAGGCATATTTCATCTAGGGGAGTTCCAACACTTAGTCAAATTTTAAGAGTTTATTTTTCAGCAAAACAACTTAAAACAACCCAAGTGACATACTTTGGCGATTCATAACTATCGCTTCAAAATACGTATGGCCGCACAAAGATACATTCTGGAAACCTCTAAACATGTAATACAAGTTCTAGGAAGGAATTCAATCCAAAAGGGTCGTGGTTCTGGAGATATAGGGTCTCAAAGTGGGCAACTCAAATTGACTTCTATACTTAGAATTTTTTTCAGGATTTCCAGATTTAGCTTAACGACGAGGGGTTTTGTGAGGCTCGTAAGTTTTGACTCACAAAACCAAAATGTCTGAAGGCTACCAATTTCGAAACCTTGTAACAAGAACTACATGTTTCATGAAGACCATACTGAAAAATATCTGACGCATCGAGAAATACATAAGTTCAAAGTTGACTAGTTGGAATGGACAGTTTCAAGTAGGTGACTTTGGGTCAATGAAAGGTATACCTATAAGACTTGGTTTGAGATCAAACTTTCCAGATCGAAACTAGACATGGTAAGGAACATTTATTATGAATAAACCTAAGTCAAAATCGGACTACAAATGGCTTGAACATCTCACGTAAAAGTCGGACTCGAACAGTTAATTAACATAGAAATTTGACTAAGGCAGTTTGTCAATGAGACTCACTGTAAAGCGTCAACTTTAAAAATTTACAGAGAGCTCATTATAAAGAATCTGGAAATGCCACCCATCAGATTGAAAATCCACTTAAGTCTAGTTTAATTCAGTAAAAGCCTCACTCAATGATTCAAAATAGATTGGGAGATAAAAATATTTTACTACAAGCTATCGCTACAGTGACAGATTTGTGCAGTTCGTTTGTAAAATTAGGAATAAATAGTAAACATTTTTAGAAAATTCTGAAAATTTTCATAAATCTTCTAGACATGTTAAATTATGTTTATGAAAAATTTTAGAGTTTTACCATTAGCCAAACTCGAAACTATAATCATGAACCTAGGGTGACGAACATGGAAAATTTCATAGTTTTGTGCAGTGGTTTTGAAAAATATAAATAAAATAGTAAAACACATTAGATCGACTTGAAATTTTATAAATATATACTATTCATGCTTAATCTAAACATACTTAAATTTCACCTTCATCGGACAACTTTAACTTAGTCAAATAAATTCCACAATCTACTGGTCATGCAGCAACTTCCAGTTTCAGTTTAGCTATGGTGGAAAAGGGTCTCCATTGTAAGAGATGGAGTGAGGAGAGGAGAGGAGAGGGACGGCTGATTGAGAGGTATGGGGTGTGTGTGGGGTGGTGTTGGGTGGTGAGGGAGGTATGGGGGGTGTTGGGTGACAAGTGTTTCCATATTAACATGCATCTCTACACTTGTCACACACATGCACAACTCACACACTCTCACCATGCACACACACACACACACACACACACACGGTTTTTATGCACATATATATCTAAATTTAATTGTTTAGTTAGGCTATTTCATTAATCACATTACCACTTAATAGATACATGTATTAGTGGAAAGATTAACAAGATGAACTTGTATATATATAAGTATATAGTTCTCGGCTATTACATTATGCCAATGGGTCCAATTTTATTTTGCATACCAAACATTGATATATGTTATAACATATAGTTTAGATGATAAATCATATCATAGGATAAATTAATGGCATCATTTTATGCGATAAAAACCGAGTTCGAAAATTAGGGTTTTCGAGCGTTTGGCATTGATCCTATAAATCCTTAATGATCTAGCATTGATTTAATGCTAAATAATACTGTCATTACATATAATAATCATGGAAATTAATTACTATAATTCCTTGATCATTAAACTCACTTTTCAATTGTCTCTAAGCGTTAACGTTTGAAGCGTTGCAAAGCGTTAATTATCGACTCATCTCGAAATGGTCGTAATCACTTTATTAAATTATTCTATTAATAATGGAATTTAATTCTAAGCTTAATTGCTTAGAAAAATTTTCGACGTTTTAACTATCGATCTGAAATCGACGTTAAAGTAATCTGTCGCCTTCGCTTTATAAACTTCATTTCCTTAATTCACGATTCTCGGTGAATATAAAATAGAATTCATTCCTTCGTAAATAATCGAAATCATTATTCGATATCTTATGGATTGAATCATCTCAGCGAATTCCTAATTTACGGGTTTTAAATACCGTAATTAGGCATCTAATTCTGCGGGATATTACATCCTACCCCCCTTAAAAGAAATTTCGTCCCGAAATTTGCATACCTCAAAAAGCATGGTTATCTTAACGTCATAACATCATAGCTTTCCATGTTCTTTCTTTTTGTCCATGGTTCCTTGATTTTCATTAAAGACCCAGACTTGATTCATTAATCGTTGAATCGTACTATCAAATTTGTCGTAGATTTTCATCATAACTCATCTGAGTCAAAGGTCACGTCATCATGTTGGTTTACGTGAATTGGGTCATTTTCGCATTTCTTTAACTGCGACACGTGGAAAACATTTCGTACTTTCCCCCAAGTGTGGTGGAAGTACCAAGCTGTAGGCTACTAGGCCTATCATTGTTAGGAGCTCGTAAGGTCCTATAAAACGTGATCTAAACATTCCTTGTATCTTAATCCTTATAATTTCTCTAGATGGAGAAATCTTAAGAAACTTTAATTCCGCATGTAAGAATGCAGTTCAGATTTACGCGTATCAGCGTAAGATTTTTGTTTGTCCTGAGCTTTTCTTATTCTTTGCCTTATTGGGCAGATATCTCAGTCATTTCGCTTACAACGTCCGGACTTTATACCTTTTCTCATCCACTTTGTTACAATAAAGTGGTGGTCAATACTTCTTTTCGCAATACGCCTCATAAGGCTACATTGATCGTTATTTGGTAGCTATGGTCGTACGTAAACTTACCAAGTGGTACAATACGTTCCCACTTATACTTTGATCTAACATTAATGTTCTATCGTATGCTTAAACGTTTGGATTGTCCTTTCTGATTGTCTATCTATCTGTGAGTGGACATCTATGTTAAGGTTCAATCTCTTGTCTAACTCCTTTTTATGAGTTAGTTCAAAATCTAGGGGTACTCTTGGAGTCTCTATCTGAAGCGATAGGTTTTGGTACTTCCTGTAAATATACAATTTCCTTTTTGTACGTCTGAGCTAACTTATCGGGTCCACGAGTCATCTGAATAGGCAGAGACAAGACATAATTGGTGAGTCAATCCACTACTACCCATATAGTAGTGCGACTTCTTTATGACTTTGGCAAAACCTGTCATGAGATCCATTGTTGTATCCTTCCATTTTCATTCGTGTATCTCTAGAGATCATAACTTCTTATAAGGCCTTTGATACAATGCCTTCACTTGTTGGTAACCGAGACACGGCTCGACAATCATGGTTACATCTCAATTCATTCCTTACTATCTAACTCTTCTCGTAAATCATAATATATCTTAAAGTCGTCTAGGTGGGCGGTATGAGAAGGGTCATGAACTTCATTCTTGGTTTCATCTCTAAGCTTATTATTGCTTGGATATATATATATATATATATATATATATATATATATATATATATATATATAATCCTTCCTTAGACGATATAACATGGTCCAGCGCTCCTTAAAATTCTTTAGCTTTGCATTCCTTATCTTAATTTGTATTCTATTCCCATCTTCATTCTCTCTTTTTAGTCATATGTCACCTTGGTTGTGAGAGTACAACTTACGTTCGTCCCTGATTGCCCGACGATTTCTGTTCTCGTTTTCTTAAACTTTCTAATGAGTTTTCCTTTTCTATAAGGACAAGCCATAAATTAGACTGAATTTTATAACTTAGGGTATTAAGATTCATTTCAAAATAATGAATCTGTTTCTTAATCCACTTCTTTACTCGACGAATAACTTCAAACTTTTGTGAATTGTGAAGGGTTCTTAACTTATTGTCATAGGAGTGATGTCTTCAAGACTTTGGTATTTATACAGTTGCTACTATTTCAATCGTGAGTTGGGAAATTCTATTCATGTGGCCTAAGTCATTGTGATTGTAAGCTATTATCTTTCTCATATTAATACATAGCCTCTCTTTTATTACTCCACGTAAATTTCATTCCTTTTTGGGGTAGCTATGTTATTGGTCTTGCTACCTTAGAGAGTTCTCAATGGCTCTTTGATAGCAGTCAATTTATCTAAGAAATTCCTGATCTCATTTTATGTCATCGACGACTTTCATTCTTAATTGCTTTGTCCTTTGTCAGATCCACATTGATTTCTTCTAAGGATACTATATGCCTGAGGAATATTTCTCCTTTAGGCCGAAATTCACAATACTGTACTTGGCAAAATTCGCCCGGCTCTTAAAAGTCGTAAGACAGTCCTTTGATGTTCTTTATGTTCTTTCTCGTCCTTTGAATCGATAAGAACATCATCCATAAAATTGAGATAAGAATTATCTAAGTACGTTTGGAACACTCGATTTTTGAGGTTCATGGTCAAGGCTGGTGCATTTGTCAGTCCGAATGGTTTAATTATTATCCCATAGTAGCCATATCTTATTCGGAACAATTCGCTTTCGTATTTCGGATACCATTCTACTAGGACCACATAATATTATACCAAAATGCCTCAAATGAGGACTTTTTATACATTAATTACTAGGGTCGGTCTATCGAGCTGAATGATTACAAGACGTCTAGTTCCTTTACACCCAAACTTTTGACACCTCTTCAACATGTCTGCAAAATTTTCCAATTTACGTTCATTTAGCATACTATAATCACATCATTTTCATCATAAACCAGCATCTATATATAAGTCTCGTGTTATCATAGGGTTCTATGTCTCTGAGTGACCTTCGTCGGAGTCGTACTCCTCCCTTAGAAACTTGCCTTTCTCCAAGTACGTTTTTGTTTCATACTTCTGATGATCATTCTCTTTCAGAGAGCCAGGGGTCCAGCTGCTCCCCGTTTTTTCTTCAATACCAGAAGTTGGTGTTACTTTTATCAGAAAGTATGGTTGGATTGGTAGCGGTAATTCTCCTAATCCGCGAGGGCGATAAGATCCTGTCCTTTTGCCCTTCTCGTCTCTTACTGGTACCATTGACGGCACAGGACGTGGGGCGGCGTTTGGAATATCAGGGTACAACCATTCCTTTATGCCGTGCAGTGTACCTTGTCGAGGACTAGGACAAGTACTCGTAAGTGCCGTTCCATACGCATTATGAGTATACTTGAGCCTGTTGACAAATCCTGGTAAGTCTGCCCAGACTTTGGAATTTTTATCATGGAGAAAATATTCTTTTGACACATCCTTTGCAAAACCCTGCCAATCTGTTGGCAAACGACAGATAAGTCGTTGGATACCATTCTCATTTGTCACTCTATAGTTACGAGTATCCATCCAGAGGTGCAAAAATTACTCCAAAACTGTTCTAAATCCATGCCTAGTTCATAATAAAAGAGCCGATATGTACGTGTGAGTTCCATGCTTGTAGGCCTTATGGTTAATTTCTTACCCGTTAAACTCTCTTTTTCCTGCCATTTGTAAACGGATATTTCTAGATAAGTCCGACTTAAATTAAGCAATGGAGGAAAATTTTAAACAAGAAGGATCTCTTAAGGAATTATACCCTTTAAGACGTATATAACCTGTAGACTACTTATGTCACGACTCACGACACTTATCCTAATACTCATTTTACGTTTACACCTTCAGTCGTATCTCGCTCTAAATTTATTCGCATATGCGAATAGTGGGTACTAACATCCTGTCGCATAAAACCTTTTTACGAAAAGATTAGGCCCAGGTCACTGATCACGTAAATGACAGCCATTTCCGAAACTTCTTGTCTTCTAGAATTATATCTACGTTCCATATAGATATAATGATCCAAATCATTGGATAGCACTTTAGGCGATTCTAGGTTCAATTCTACGCTTGAGCAACTCCTACGATGGCCATGATTTTCGTATAGGTAAGGAGGTTCTAAATCTTGATTCGCTTACCCTAAATATGGTTCTATCGCTTTTTTGCGTAATTGTGCGATGTCAAAAAGCGAAGCACCTAAATTGAACAAAATCTTATAGGTATTCTGAGGAATTTTCCTCATACCTATCCTGCCTTTTGGGTTTTGTTTGTTCTGTTTTCGGTGCGAAGTATAGGCTTTGGTCTACGGTGTTCCCGTTTATTCAAGTAAACATCTAATTCATATGTCCTCGTCCTTTCCATTGGGACATTATGTTCCCTTGCTATGGCATTCTGTTACCTCATTCACCCTATACTTCTCGGTATCAGTATCGTTATGCTTTTACCAATAGCATTTGTGATTAGGTCTACATCAACCTATCCTTTGATATTGATATTTTTATAATTAAATCTGATCGTAGAGATCGTCATGTCTCTATCAATGTCATTCATTCCTAATCCAGTATGAATGACTCCATTCCCTTTTTCACTTCATCGATCTTAGGAATATATTTCTCATATATCCTTACTTTAACTCTTTTCAAGGGAAATTCTTGTTTATCAAGTCATATGTCTCTGAAGCTTATATCATGTCGGGGGCTATCTTATAATTGTATAGCTCATAGTTTCTTTAGTTATTTCCGACTTTTGTCCCTTTTTCTTGAACATGGTATTTGAAAGTAATCTTACTTTCGTTAAACTTCGGTTCCCACTTTCAGGACTAGAACCGTTATCATTGTCATATGGCTTGGTAGGGTAGTACATTCGTACACCATAACTTAAATTCCAAGCATCTTTCTTCCATGTCTTGGTTTTGAAGATATTTTCTTCACACTTGATTTACATACTAGGGCTATCCTCGTCGTTCATACAATCTCAAAGATTATGATTCCTCCATCACATTATCATTTGTTTAACCAAGTTTCAATTTCTTGGAATCGATTATGCTCAAGCATAATCTCATTGACTGAGGTATAAGGCGAGAGATCTATTTTCTGAGATGCTATCATTTCCTTATATATATATATATATATATATATATTTTTTTTGAAAAGAATATTTTGCATACATCTTTATTTTTTTAACATGTCCAACCTACTAACGAGGGTTTTAAGGACAACCAACTATCTTAAAGATAAGTTGTAATCTCTCTCGTTATGACGTAATAAGGGGAATTCATATCCCATGGATATCATATACTTTTCTTTGCTCTTACTCATGCATTCAATACTAAAGAGTATCTTATTCATAACTTTGTTATCATAACGGTCGTATGATGGTATAACTTCACTGTTATCAATCTTTGTTATGCCCATCAAGGGTCATCACATTCATGTGTATCATAGGAAAAATATCTCATTTCATCGAGATTTTCTTTACATCATAATTTCTTGATGTCTATCACCTTACTGGTCTGAAATCTTTAGTGACTGGAATAAGTTAACCTATTTCATGTCTGATGTTTATCGCTTCACTAATTTGCACTTAGGTGACAAGGTAAGTCAACATTCATCATACTTGATGGTTTCAAGAATCAAGGAGAAATTATCACGACTACCTACAAAAGGTACTGTCTCATCCATCAAGATAACATTTTTTTTTTATTGAATCGATATGTTCCTTGGACTGAATAATGGGGCTCTAGGGTCCGAAGACCAGAATGACGATTACTGAGATTTCTTTGGTCATATGGGCTGGCCAGACCCGTCACAAATATTTTCTCAGTCATGCAAGGATTTGGGTTCAAAAGGACACTTTATGAATTTTCGGGTTGAAAATTTTCAGAAAAAGTGAGAACTCGAATGAATTCTCAATTGGAACTAGGTCAAAGAGTTAAACTCAACGACAGAAATTGTGTAATGGATATAATTTGAAAATTTATATGCTCGTAATAGGTCATCAACAAGGGTTCTCATGTATATCAGGGCTCCACTGGTATTACTGGCAATCTTACTTTCTTAGTAACATTCTAAGATTCGTATTATCCTATAACGTTTTTACGCTATACAGATCATAGATCTAACTTCAACTGATTCTCGTGAATTCTGGAGTAGGAATTAGGGATTTGGTCCTTCATAAGAAATGAATTACAGTGCATTAGGGGCACGTAGGAGAAAACCATACGTGAATCGGAGTTCACACGATCGAGGACTAGTCAAAACAAAATCACTGCGCAGTGCAGGAAAAATTTACGCGCGCTCGCGCCGAGGTCATAAGCGATGCCGACGCCAAGGTCGTGCATGCCGTTATCAATGCCGAGGTAGTACAGAGTCATACCGATGCCGAGGTCGTACAGGCTACCAAAGTCGACATATCAAAGTCGATGTTACTAATTCCCGAAGTCAAAGTCGACAGTCGCACATGCCGAGGTCGAAGTCGAGGTCGTACAATTTCGTATAAATCTTTTGCTTTTCGATACTCAAGATGGAATGAAGTTCTCAAATCCATCGTTGCTCTTGTTCTTGTAATGGAAGGAAGTTCTTACTTCTATGTTCTTTCGTAAAAAGTGATCATGCTTCTTAAAAAGTCTACGTTCTGTTGAGTTAGCATGCTCATCATCATAATCAACTTTGAGATTTGAAGTAAAACTTCAAATATTCATATGTAGCTCATCTGTACGCATGTACTTCGTTGAATTTCAAGAATTCAACCTATCATTTTTGACAAATCAATGTCCAATCTTAATCATTTTAAAACATGAATAACATAACTTTGTTCATAACAATGAACCCTTATTGAAATTCAGGAATTCAAAAATTTCATCTTTGGCAAATCATGCCAAAACTTTCTCATATCATAATCATCATCTTTCTTATATCTTCCTTCTTTTCATAACTTTCTTGACAAATCATTTGTCATAACATTCATTCTCAACCTTTCTCATAGCTTTCATTTCTTTTGAAAGATCATTTCAATCACCCTTCACTTCAAACTTTTCATTTTATTTGAAAAAAAAAACATTTCATAAACATACGTCTGGCCAGGCTAATTTTCAAAACTTTGGAAAAAGAGACATTTACCTCATTTCGGTTGAGCTTGATGCGATGGAGTGTTGAGCATTGTCAGCTGACTTTTAGAAGTCTAGTGACTCAATCTAGACTTAACCTTAAAGGAGATTTTGGGTTCAAGAGCGCTGCTACGATCACAACTCCGTCACAGCCCCTAAATCCTAAATACGATTTAGTAGGGATTGTAACCTAAACAAAGATAAAAGTGCAGGAGATTCTTTTAACAATAAGCTGTAATATATATGCGGTATGTTCTTGAACTTTAATACATAACTTAGGTTCTTGCAGCGGAAAACATGTGATATGTACATATGATGATGTACTATCAAGGTATAAACATTTCAGCGACACCATTCCTATTGCTCAACACTGCTCCATCCATCATCTGCTCAACCTGCACATTTAAAAACAAACATGCAGGGCTGAGTACAAGAATGCACTCAGTGGACTCATGCCAAAAACATTTTATCATTTGAAGATTACACTGCCACATCATGGTAAGACACAAGGGTTTTAGTTGAAATGCCTTGTGCTTACTAAAATCATTTTCATCATTTCTCAAAATCATCGCCTGGCCAGGCATTTTTTAGTGTGTATGATCCATATCCCTTAACATCCTTTCATCATAACATCATAGTCGAACGTCGTGAAGGAGGCCTCCCTCTACGACGCCGTGACCGGCCGTGAATTGTCCTTACAAGACACACGGTCACCGTACACGTTAATCTGGCGGTATTGTCCTTAGGCATAGGACCCGATATCGATTTTCATTCATAAGTTGGGGGGCGACCCAACAACATTCATAACATTTCATAACATCTCATGGATAGGATACATACACAAAACATAAACATTTTGGCGGGTAATCTTGTAAACATTTTATCAGCAGTTGAAATAAGAATCGTAAATAACTATTTCGAAGCATTATATTTTTGAGTAGAGTAAAGCCCACGGACTATTGTTCGTCTTAAACTTGAGTATTCGTCGGCGTCCGGCCGTCGGCGTCGCGTCCACAACTTTACGTAAAAGCGATGTTTTAGTGCGTGGTTCACGTTTCTCGAGACTCTCAAAGTCTAGAATAAACTTGATATTCTATATCGATATAAACTGAATTCCTTAATGAATTCGATCGCTTTTCAATTACGTATTTCAATTGAATAGTTCTCGTTCTTGAGACACGTTCAACCGTGTCGTTTAACCTTTCCGGTTTAAGCGTTCGGCGATTTATCGTTTCTCGATATAAGGATTTCAATTATGAAATCTTTTCTTACTAATGAGGTTTCTTACCTAATTAGTACGCCTTACGCGTATTAGCGTATTTATCGAGCGTATTTCGATGCGTTGACTTTAAAAGTCGACAATTTTGACTTTCAATAGTAATTTCTTACTAATTCATGTTATAAATCGATTTCAATCGATTTCTTTTCAATAAAGTCCGATTCTCGATTTGTCACGTAAATCGATGAACTTTATTAATATTTTCTTAAATATTAATCCATTTATCCATAAATCCTTATTATTCATTTATAACGTTATTAAATATAACGTTTCGTTATAAACATAGTGATCTATGTTTAAAAAAATTTATAAATCCCAAATATGTCCAAAATAATATTTAGACATATAATATATTATTACTCTTAATTAGAAAGGATTTAAAATCCTTATAATTCCCTTAATGCTCTCGGAAATCCTTAAAATTACCAAATGATTTCCAATTTTTTTTCTAAATTCATATAGTGTATTATTATACACTTATGGTCATTAATATGTATTAATATCATCCATATAACAATCTATCATCACCCTATTCACATAAGGCATATTTCATCTAGGGGAGTTCCAACACTTAGTCAAATTTTAAGAGTTTATTTTTCAGCAAAACAGCTTAAAACAACCCAAGTGACATACTTTGGCGATTCATAACTCTCGCTTCAAAATACGTATGGCCGCAAAAAGATACATTCTGGAAACCTCTAAACATGTACTACAAGTTCTAGGAAGGAATTCAATTCAAAAGAGTCGTGGTTCTGGAGATATAGGGTCTCAAAGTGGGCAACTCAAACTGACTTCTATACTTAGAATTTTTTTTCAGGATTTCCAGATTTAGCTTAACGACGAGAGGTTTTGCGAGGCTCGTAACTTTTGACTCACAAAACCAAAATGACTGCAGGCTACCAATTTCGAAACCTTGTAACAAGAACTACATGTTTCATGAAGACCATACTGAAAAATATCTGACGCATCGAGAAATACATAAGTTCAAAGTTGACTAGTTGGAATGGACAGTTTCAAGTAGGTGACTTTGGGTCAATGAAAGGTATACCTATAAGACTTGGTTTGGGATCAAACTTTCCAAATCAAAACTAGACATGGTAAGGTACATTTCTTATGAAGAAACCCAAGTCAAAATTGGACTACAAATGGCTTGAACATCTCACGTAAAAGTCGGACTCGAACAGTTAATTAACATAGAAATTTGACTAAAGCGGTTTGTCAATGAGACTCTTTGTAAGCGTCAACTTTAAAATTTACAGAGAGCTCATTATAAAGAATCTGGAAATGCCACCCATCAGATTGAAAAGCCACTTAAGTCTAGTTTAATTCAGTAAAAGCCTCACTCAATGATTCAAAATAAATAGTAAACATTTTTAGAAAATTCTGAAAATTTGCATAAATGTTCTAGACATGTTAAATTATGTTTATGCCAAATTTTAGAGTTTTACCATTAGCCAAACTCGAAACTAAAATCATGAACCGAGGGTGATGAACATGGCAAATTTCACAGTGAATATATTCCTTCGTAAATAATCGAAATCATTATTCGATATAAAATAGGAATTCATTCCTTCGTAAATAATCGAAATCATTATTCGATATCTTATGGATTGAATCATCTCAGCGAATTCCTAATTTACGGGTTTTAAATACCGTAATTAGGCATCTAATTCTGCGGGATATTACATTTAGAAAATTATTTGGACAAAAAAATGAAGAAAACCGTGGCCTATGGAACAAAATAGGAGATGCCCAAATTTTTCTATAGTTAATGTTAATACATATTAGTGATACTATGATAAAATAGTACACTATATTAATTTAGAAGAATTTTTGGAAGAAGAATGAAAATTAAGCTTAAGGACCGAAAACTTGAATGAATATATTAAGGATTTTAAATCCTTAATATCAAGAAAAATAATACATTATATGTCTAGAAATTATTTTAGACATAGTAAGAATTTATGAAATTTTATAAACATAGAATACTATGTTTATGGCGAAACGTTATATTAAATAACGTTAGAAATGAAAAATAATGTTTAATGAATAAGTTAATTAATATTTAAGAAAAATATTAATAAAGTTTATCGATTTGCGTGAAAAATTGAGAATTAGGGTTTTACGAAAAGAAATCGATTTATATGAAAATTAGATATTAAATATATGAATTATTGAAAATTTAATAAGAAGAGTCAAAATTGTTGACTTTTGAAGTTAACGTATGAAATACGTTCGATAAATACGCTAATACGTGTAAAACTTATTAATTATATAAGTAAATCTCGTTGGTGAGAAAAGATTTCATAATTGAAATCTTTGTATCGAAAAACGTGAGAATACGTTGAACGTTTAACCTAAAAGGGTGAAAATGAAATAGTTGAACATATCTCGTTTCTATCGAAGTACGAAAAATATTTAGTTAAGATATGATTGATTGAGCGTATAGAATTGTAATATTCCAAAGAAACGAATGTATAATTACGGTATTTTAAACCCGTGAATTACCGTATATTATTTTTATGACATCGAATATTTTGATTTCGATCCAGTACCTTATAACGAATTCCTTTTTATATTCACTAAGGATTGTGAATTCAGGAATCGAATATCGTGAAGTATTTCGACAGCTTATTTTTAACGTCGAACGCGTATCGAACGTCAGTATTTTATGGAATTTTCTGAGCAGTAAAGCTTGGAATTAATTTCCATCTTAATTCTTATATTAAATGGCATATATTTATTGAGTAAGTGCGAGTGATCGCGACCATTTTGAGATGAGTCGATTTTGAGCGTTTGAGGCGTTTTGAGCGTCAGCGTCTGAGAGCGTTTTGAAAAAGGAGTTTAATACTCATGAAATTATAATAATTAATTTCCTATTATTATTTTATATAATTACAGTATTATTAATTATTAAATTCAAATTTTGAGAGATTAAAACTCGATAATTTCGAGTTTTGAAATTTGAAACCCAATTTCTTAAACTATGGTTTTCACATGAAATGATACCATTAAATTATCCTATGGTATCTAACATATATGTTATGATATGTATAAGTATTATTGACCATTAAAATCAATTTTGAACCATGAAAACTCGATAATTTATACATATGGGTTTCGAAACCCTAATTTTAAAAATTAGGGTTTTGTTACATGAATTGATGCAATAATTTTATCATATGCTATTATTTATTATCTAAATCATATATTATGATATGTATGTGTATATATGGGACGAAAATGCCTTGTGTAATATTTAATGGTGTGATTATAATTTTATACCTATTATTATCGGTATTTTCGAATAAATGCCTATGAGGTGATTTAATTATTTTTATGGCATGTATTATATATCTATGACTTATATTTGATTCATACATTATATTATGGTACAAAAATAATTTAATCCCACCCTAAACACCCCTAAATCGTCCACTACACCCCTTGAGACAAGCATGATCCCACCTTTTTTTTTGACCAATGCATAGAGCCCTTTTTAGCACTAGCCTAATCATCACTCTCACCCCATCATTTGGCTGCACTCTTTCTATTGGGTGTGTGTGTGTGTGCCGTGTACAATAGAGGGAAAGGGGTAGGGAGACCCTTCCCATTCTACACCTCCTCCTATACACTCCCTTAAACAAAACAATACACTCCCATTATCTCCATCTCCTCTCCCATTTTCTGAAAAACAGTCGACGCCCCCTCTCCATTTTCTCCCCAAATTCTTTTCTTCTTCTTCTCCATTTCTTCACCCAAACTTGATATACTATATTGTTCTTGAGATCCTATACCATTTTAAGGTAAAACAAGACACCATAGCTTCGATTTTATCATCCTTTGTTCAATAAAAATCGAGAGCATGCTTATATATATATATATATGTGTGTGTCGAATGTTATATATATATATATATACGTTTCTAAATGTTCTTATAAATGCATATTGTTCTTGATGTCTATATTGTTAAAACATGTGAATATATGCTAGAATAATCATATGTTGTTGTGTATGAGATTTTTGAATGGATCTAGCATACCCATGATATTTTCGAACCATAAGCATGTTTAAAAATTATTTTTGAAAAATGTTAAAATTAATATGGTGATGACCGATTGCTTCTTGGTTATTTTGAGAATGGATTATTGTTCTATATCATGTTTAGAGTTCATATGTATTATTTGAAAAAATTTGGAAAACCCTAGGCTATTTCTTCAAAAATGCCGTGAGTTATATATGATCTTACCATGGTGTATAATTTTTATTTTAATCATGTAATGACATATAAATGCTTTAGAACCTTGATTATATACCCTATGATTTATTTAGAATTTTTGAAGATCATATGCTTAATATTGCAATAATACCGTGAGCATATAGTGTATAGATATTGGTGTATGATTTTTATTTTGATCATGCAATGGTGTATTAATGCTATATTATATTGATTATGTATTGTATGATTTTATTGGAATTTTTGGAGATCAAATGTTATATTAAATCAAATAATACCGTGAGCTATCATACTCTTGAAGGTGATGATTTAATTAGTTTTGATAAATGTTATGATGTATTATTGTTATACTATAGTATATAAACATAGTGTATAATTATTAGAATTTTTGAAAATCAAATACCATATTTAAATCAAAGAAGACGTGAGCTACCATACTCTTTAAGGTGATGATTTAAATTTTTTTTGATGATTTAATGATGTTATATTGTTATACTATAGTGTATAGGCATAATATATAATTGTTGGAATTTTTGAAAACAAATTACTACATTTAATCAAAAAAACCGAGAGCTATTAAGCTCCATATGGTGATGATTCAAATGTTTTTTGTTGATGTTGTGATGTTACAATGTTATAATATAATGTTTAATCATGTCATAAATTATTTGGAATTTTTAGAAATTGTTTGATAATTATTTGGTAATTAACTTATAATTACCGATTGCATTGAGAATTATATTGGTGAATGAAACCATGGGTTATAATTGTGACATACATTGATGTTGGGACATTATACTACTTATATATAAATTTTGGGAATTTTTGGACAATTATTCCATATTTAATGGAATTACCGTAGCATATATATGTATATATATGTTAATAAATGACAAACAATATCATATGAATGTTACTAATTCATATTCTGGACCATAGTGTATAATAATACACTATATTAATTTAGAAATTTTTTTGAAAATCATTTGGTGATTTTATATAATTACCGAGAATATTTCGATTATTTATAAAGGTTTTTAAATCCATTTTAATTCAGTTTATTAATAAATTATATGTCTAATAATTACTTTAGACATATTTGAATTTTGTAAAATTTTATAAACATAGATTACTATGTTTGAGACAAACGTTTGTTTAATAACGTTTTTAAATCGAAAATACGCGTTTTATTATTAAAAGGATTGATAATTGCGAAAATTATTTATAAGTCCTTTGATTTACGTGATAAATCGAGAAAATGGACTCTACGATTTTTAATCGATCGAAATTCGATTTATAAAATAAAATGGTAAGAAATTACTATTTGAAAGTCAAAATTGTTGACTTTGTTGACCAGTGTTGACTTCGTTGACTTTTAAGTCAAGCGTGCGATTATCGTTCGATAAATACGTGATACGCATAAGATGTACTAATTGAGTATAATACCTCATTAGTAAGAAAAGATTTCACAAATGAAATCCTTATATCGAGAAGCGTGCTTATCGTTGAACATTAAGCGGAAGGTTAAGCGAAATAGTTGAGCGTATCTCGAGGCGAGAACAATTGATTGAATAACGATTTGAAAGCGTATTGAATTCATCGAGGAATTCAATTTATATCGATATAGAATATCGAATTTGTCTTAGACTTTGCGAGTCTCGATAAGCGTGACAACGTACTAAAGTATCGCTTTTGCGTAAAGGTGTGGACGCGAACGAGACGATTGGGCATTGACAAAGCAAACAAACCTAGGACTCAGTTTACGACGAATTATAGTCCAGGTGGGCTTTCTTTTCAAACAAATAGTGACTTTACTGCTCTTTACAACTGAATTCATTTACAGCACTACTCCAACTGTTTATTAACTGTTTACAATATTACCTGCCAAAATATTACATTTTGTGTGAATCTATCCGCGTGAAGGTTGGAACTATATGTTATGAATTTTGTTGGGTCGCACCCAACCTTTATTAATGTCGGGTCTTGAGCGGAGGTTAATGCCAGCTAGGATTGGCGTGAAGGTTGGAGCGATATGATTGTTAACGTGTACACTTGAATGGGGCTGTGTCTTTGTGTGGGCTACGGCGGTTCGGCGTCGTTGAGGAGGCCTCCTTCACGACGTTTGAACATTGATCTTTGACATTATGATGAATTATGATATCGGGATATGGATCACACACACACGAAAATGCTCGGCGGCGATGTTTCTAACCGAAAATGTTATAGTAAGCACAAGGCATTTCATCTAAAACCTTGTGACTTACCTTTATATTAGCGGCGTAATTCAAATATTTTCAAATGTTTTCGGCATGAGTCCACCGAGTGCAATTTCTTGTACTTAGCCCGCATGTTTTAAATGTGTAGGTTGAGCTCGATGGTGATGATGGAGGATGTGTTGAGGAGTCAAAGTGTCCTCGATCGTTTATTTAGAATTTGGTTTTCACCTTGAATACATATCATCACATATGTATTCACACACTTTCATTGCTAAACTCGAACTACGTTACATTATGTTACTATTTTGAACTATTGAGGTCCATCAGACCATGGTAAGTCTTTGGGTCTGATGGCCTAAACCTTTTTAATCATTGGGATATTGTATTTTCAAACCTGTCAAGCATGCTAATTATAATCGATATGTACCTCTATATTAGTCTGTTTGTCCTATAATATTATTCCTAGTATTAGTCACCCTCTAGTCCGGGCTATCCGGAGTGGGGGCGTGACAGAGTGGTATCAGAGCCAGGTTTGCTCTTTGAAAACCCAAATCCTTTTAAATTCTAAGTCTAGATAGAGTCACTGGACTTCTAGTAACCTACTGACTCCCCTCAAAACTCCATCACATCGAGCTCAACCGGGAAAAAGGTAACTGATTTCTTTCTCAAACTCATGAAATGAAAAAGTTTTAAGCGAGTTGGAAGAACTTTTGAAAGAAATTGAAAGGGTTATCCTTGGAGGAAAGGATATGATATTATGAGATTGATGATGAAATGAAAGTTGAGCAAGAAATTTTTTCCCAAAACCTTGAGTTGAACTGATGCAAGTACTCAAGTCTTGAGATGGAAGTACATGGTGGTACTAAGTTGAATGGTCAACATGGAATGGATGAATTCATTTTGATGTACATGTATGAGTTGACTATGATTGTCGTTTTGAAACTTTACTTTTGAATTCCCAAGTTAGACTTTACTTGCAAACTCAAAATTATATCTCGATGAACGATATGATATCACAAGAAGAACCTAGACTCTAAGTAGCATGCTCATGTATCGTGAAAGAACATAGAAGTATGAACCTCTTTTCCTTTACGGGAACAAAAGAACGATATGGAGAATGAAAGTGATGATAGCCACGAACTCAAACGACAAGGGGCAAACGTGAAGGATGAACGAGGGCGACATCAACACTTCGACATGAGTGACCGTCGACATGGGTTATGACGTGGACTTCAAATTCAACTTCAGAATGTTCAGCCTCAACATAAAGACGTGGATGTGGTTGTCGCATTACATCGACGTACGCCTCGAGTTTTATTTTAGCACGATCGTGCAAATTTCCTGCACTGCGCAGTATATGTGTTTTAGCTAGATCTCTTTCGTTAGGACTCCAAATTACGTATGGTTTTCACCTGCGTACTCCTAACGCCCTGATCTTCATTTGTTATGAAGAACAGAATCCCTAATTCTGTCTCCAGAATACGATAGAGTCTGTTGAACTCTAGTTCAAGTGTTTGGTATAAGACAAGGATCTCGTAGCATATATATATTAAGATGTTATTGGTCTATATGTATACGTTTGGGTAAGGCTAAGAAGGTAAGTTGTGATATGTGTTGTACCTTATGATGTGGCCTACCTTATAGATTGTTTAGTTTCAACCTAGTTGCCTCTCGTTGTACTTAAGTTATCCTTTCTGCTTTTGAGATGACGATTGTTGACTTATGTTAGTTTTGATCGTGACAGATGGAGGGGATGAGATATATCGCTCGGAGGAGGATTGGACCACACCCGACCCCCGAGGAGGTGATGATCATTTATCGCTCCGGTGGATGTCTTGTTGGAGAGGACTTGGACGAGTTTACGGCGTACCTCCGCCTTTGGAGGCGCCCGAGCCACGGTGCTCTCGACTATGATGGCATTAGGCGTCTCTAGCCATACTCCCTTGTGATTGGGAGGACTATGCCCGGGAAGTATCAGGGGATTATATCTACCGGGCGATGGGCAGCTATGACTTGGTGGGAGATTTGCCCAGATTCGTAAGTCACCTGACTTACGAGTATAACATTTATGGGGCAGCACCGAGAGGACCCTACCTCCCTCCCCGAGAGTACACCTGGCGGGATGAGTCGCCAGAATGGCTATACACGGAGGTTCCGAGGCAGATCAACCCAGTCGTGCCTCCATTCCTTTTTGACGAGGGTAGGCCCGCCCGCTTGGGCAGCACGCCCTAGAGCCTTGGGAGAGCCTGTGTTCCCTCCTCTACCTACTGGACACCCCGTACGTCCACCGATACCACCTCCACCGCCTATGGCCGCACCCGTACCGCCAGTCGAGCATTTCCGCCAGACGGCGCGGATGAGAGTGATAGACGCATCGGATGGTTATAGCCCGATCCGCTATACCTACAGCCCGATCCGCCATGACTATGAGCTATATGGCGATGGCGACTTCAACACCAAGGGGGACATACCGATGGTGGAAGGCGATGGAGCGGGACCATCGGTACTACCCGCATGGACATTTCGACGGCGGGGCGACTCAGGAAGAAGAAGATCCCGAGGAGGACGGCGGTGGGAGGATGCATGATGCAGGCACCTGCTGAAGCCTAGATAGATTTTTATTTTGTTTTAAGCTTATGATGTTCCTTCTTTCTTTTGTGTATGGGTTTTTGATAGAATTAGAACCTTGACTTTTGGAAGGCCGTGTGGGCCGGGATTTATGTTTTCTTTACAATTTTTAGTGCTGAACATCCTGCCTATGGCAGAAAATTTTGGATATATATATACATGACCCTGAATAGGGCTTTTATGGCAAATTATGTTTGTTAAGGGTGAAATATTTTGTTTAGAATCGTTTTACAGTAAGGCCATGATAGTATTGTGTATGTTGAGTTATGGAAAGAATAAGTGTATGATAATTACCTATTTTCTATAGCAGCATGCCTCCGAGAAGAAATCCGGAGCAAGAACCCAGAGGTCGAGGTCGGGGAAGACCTAGAGGAAGGGGTAGAATTCCTGAACAAGAAGCTGAGTGCATTCCCCAACCACCACCTCCACCTCAACCCGATCGCAGGATCGAAGAGTTGTTTCGAGACAGAACCCACCTACTTTAACGGAAGGGTAACCCTCAAGAGGCGGAACAATGGGTCCGAACCATTGAGCGGATCTTCAATTTTCTCGATGCTGCGACACAGAGCGAATGTCCTGTGTAGCTTTCAATTTAATGGACCCATGATTTACGGTGGGAGGCCGGGAAAAAGACCTTCTTCTTGAGCAACTAGAAGAGTTCTCATGGGAGGACTTCAAGAGGGGCTGTATGAGAAATACATACCCAAAAGCTATAAGAAGAGAAAGGGCGTGAATTTTTCTGTGAAACAAGAAAGGTTATGCGTGACCGACTATGATCGCACTTCTGCGAGATGTCGAGATATGCACCGAGGCGGTGGACACCGACTTGAAAATGTCGGAAAAGTTTAGGTCGGGACGGAGGATGGAGATACGAATGTCTCTTGCCGACCATGGAGACCTAACTTACATCAAGCTCTTGCACGAGCTTTAGATATTGAGGTGCAATGTCCGAAGATAAGTCGGTGTCGGCTCGGACACACAATACTTCGGACGAGAGGAAAGGAAGTGGGAACCCAATCGCGGCAATCATAGCAGGGGAGGCTATGAGAACGCAGTCACAAGCGACCTCGGCAAGGAAGGCAAGGCAATGCCAGGCGGCGGAAGAGAGCGTTTTATGCTCCACCGACAAGGGGACGCGCAGGCAGATAAGGGCACCTCCATGCCTAGATGCCATAGGGTGCATAAAGGGTGTGCACGGCAAATGTTGTGAATCGCTTCAGTGCGGAGCAAAGGGCATTGCGTGACAAATGCCGTGGGCACGCTTGGAAAGCGAATGTAAGGCGAATCAACCCGCAGCGTTCAGCCACTAAGGGCTATCTGGTTCCAACCCGGCCTCCATAGCAGCCCAAATTTCAACCCCAACAACAGCAACTCAACAACAAAGAATGGCAGCCACCTCAACAACAACAAAGGCGTCGACCACGCGCGGAAGAAGAAGCGGCGGCGGAAAAGCGGCGGCGCGAATCAAGAAGGACAGCGCCTACTGTCACCTCGGCCGGCCAGAGCTAGAGCTTACGCTCTACATCGGAGGCAGAACGAGCAAAACCAGGGAAACCTGGCAGGTATGGGAGTTCTTCTCAACATACCTGTTATAGTATTGTTCGATACGGGTGCTTCGCATTCTTTTATAGCAAAATCATGCGTAGAAATGCTGGGCCTTAGGTCTGAAAAGGCAAGCCAGGATATGAGAATCTCATCGCCTATAGGAGGGATTATGACTGTTACACACTTTTGCTCGAACCTAGAATTGACACTAGGGTCACTTAAGGTTCTGGCTAACAATCTGAACATAATACCCATGGACGATGTAGACTTAATCCTAGGAATGGACTGGTTAGCTAAGAATCATTCCACGATTCTATGTAAGGAAAGGAAAATTTCGTTTCACTTTCCTGGACAAGAAGCCACGCATTTCCATGGAATCAGCATGGGAAGAAGAGTTCCGATCGTATCGGCTCTACAAGCGAGGAAGATGATGAACCAGAAAGGATTCCATGCATTCCTTGTCTACTTGAACGGGGAGGATGAACCCGAAGCGAGAATTGAGGACATTGAAGTTGTTCGAGAATTTTTGGATGTATTTCCCGAGAATCTACCAGGATTACCCCCTGATAGACAATTAGAATTTACCATCGACTTGGAACCAGGATCGGCTCCAGTGTCGAAGGCACCCTACAGAATGGCCCCAAAAGAGTTGGAGGAACTGAAGATCCAGATTCAAGAATTGTTGGATCTAGGTTTCATTAGGCTAAGTGTTTCACCTTGGGGAACGCCTGTTTTATTTGTCAAGAAAAATGATGGTTCTTTGAGGATGTGCATCGATTATCGAGAATTAAACAAGATGACGCTAAAGAACAAATACCCTTTACCCAGGATTGATGACCTGTTTGATCAGTTGCGAGGAGCAGGTGTGTTCTCGAAAATTGATCTTAAGTCAGGATACCATCAGTTGAGAATACGGTCTGAGGATGTACCTAAGACTGCATTCCGAACCAGATATGGCCACTATGAGTTCATAGTTATGCCATTCGGATTAACCAATGCACCAGCCATATTCATGGATCTTATGATGTGGTATTTCATCCATTTTGGATAAATTGTTTGGTCTTCATAGATGATATCCTCATTTATTCGAAGAATGAAGAGGATCACAAGGAACATCTGAGAATGGTTTTGCAAACCTTGAGAGATGAAAGACTTTTTGTTAAGTTTAGCAAATGTGAGTTTTGGGTAAAGGAAGTTATGTTCATTGGACACATCGTGTCTGCAGAGGGCATAAAGGTAGATCCAGCCAAAGTAGAAGCAGTGCAAGGGTGGAAATCACCAAAAACTCAACACGAGATTAGAAGTTTCCTAGGACTCGCTGGTTATTATCGGAGGTTCATCGAAGGATTCTCCAAGATTGCGAGGCCAATAACTCAGCTACTCCGAAAAGGAATCAAATTTAACTGGACTGACGAATGTGAGGCGAGTTTCCAAATACTCAAGGAGAAGTTGACAAGTGCACCAGTCCTAGCAGTTCCAGAAGCGGACAAAGAGTATGTGGTCTATACAGACGCTTCTAAGACTGGACTGGGTTGTGTTTTAATGCAAAACGGGAAAGTGATAGCTTATGCATCCCGACAACTCAGGGCGCATGAACTGAACTACCCAACCCATGACTTGGAATTAGCGGTCTGTAGTTCATGCTCGAAAATTTGGAACATCGTCTCTATGGGTGAGATGTGAGATCTTCACAGACCATAAGAGTCTGAAGTACTTCTTTGAGCAAATAGATTTGAACATGAGGCAACGAAGATGGCTTGAACTAGTTAAGGATTACGATTGTGGTATTAACTACCACCCGGGCAAGGCGAATGTAGTAGCCGACGCTTAAGTCGTAAGAGCCAATCAAGCTAGGATGTCTCTTTCGCGGGAAGAAAAACTGGTTGAAGAGTTTGAAAGATTGAGGATCTAGCGGTTGAACCACACGAGACAATTGTGAGTGTGTCGCAACACTCACACTAACATCGATCTAAGAAAAGGTTGTCGAAAGACGAAGGATGGAGGAAAAGTTAGAAAAGATCGGACAAAGGGTAAGGTCTGAAGGATTTAAGAATTTCCGAGAGGCGCCGGACAACGCCTTACTATTTGAAGGAAGGATATGCGTTCCTGACGATGCAGAGCTACAAAACGAAATCATGAGTGAGGCTCACGATAGACCCTACACCGCCCACCGGTGTAGTACTAAAATGTACAAGACACGAAGGAAAAGTTATGGTGGGAAGGCGTGAAAGCGAGACATAGCTTCTTTCAGTAGAGCATTTGTCTTGTTTGCCGGCGAGTGAAGCGTTACATCAACGACCTTACGGAAAGTTACAACCGTTGGAAATACACGAGTGGAAATGGGATGAGATAACGATGGATTTCGTTACGAGCTTACCGGATCGAAAAAGAAATCTGACCATATGGGTAATTGTGGATAGGTGACCAAGAGTGCTCATTTCTACCAATTCAAAGCACTTATGGATCGATAAGTTAGCCGGTATGCGTTAAGGAAATTATCGACTACATGGAGTGCAAAATCTATTACCTCGATAGAGACTCCAAGTTCACATCCAGTTGGATTAGCTTGCGAGAGAATTGGGTACTAAACTCGATTTCGATCGACATTTCATCCACAGATCGACGGACGGTCCGAAAGAACGATCAAACGCTAGAAGACATGCTTAGAAACGGTAGTATTGGATCGGTACAAAATGGGAAGAAATTTTACCTCTTATTGAATTTGCCTACAACAACGACTACTGGCGACGATCGGCATGGCCCCATACGAAGCCTTATGCGGCAAGAAGTGTAGATCACCGCTTTATTGGGATGAAGTCGGTGAGAGAAAAGTCATAGGGCACGATGCGTTGAGCGAGATGATCGAGATCGTTCGACAAATTAGACTGAGGATAGACAAAAATCTTACTGACGTCGCGTAGATCCGAGCTACAATTTGAAGATGGAGACAAAGTGTTTCTTAAAGTCTCTCCATCGAAAGGAATTGTCAGATTTGGATTGAAAGGAAAGCTGAGACCTCGCTTTATATGTAACAGCCCCTAAATCCTAAGTACGATTTAACAGGGATTATTACTCTAGACAGGGATGAATAAACAATGAAACCATTTAACATTAAACTGTAATACCTAATCAAGTATGTTTTTGGACTTTACTACATAACTTATGTTCTTTGCAGCGGAAAACATGTGATATGTACATATGACGATGTACTATCAAGGTATAACTTTCAGCGACAACCTTCCTATTGCTCAACACTTTGCTCCATAGCATCACTGACTCAATCGCGCATTTAAAAACAAATATGCGGTGAGTACAAATAATACACTCGGTGGACTTATGCGAAAACATTTTATCATCTTTTAATTACTACGCCCATCATGGTAAGACACAAGGGTTTTGATTAAAAGGCTTGAGCTTACTAAACTTTTCATCATTTTCATAAACATTAAATCTGTGAGACATTTTCCTTGTATGTATGATCCATATCCTTCATTTCACCATAACATTAACATTTACGCCGTAGAAGGAGGCCTCACTCACGTCGTCGTGACCGCCGTGAATTGTCCTTACAGCACACAGTCACCATTAGGTGTACACGTTAATCCTAGCCAGGTATAAGCCTTCCGGCATAGGATCCGATATCGATTTCATTCATAAGTTGGGAATGACCCAACAACATTCATCATTCATTCATGGATAGGATACATACATAAAACATAAACATTTTTGGGCAGGTAATTTCGTCATCATTTCATAATCATTTCTCAAAAGAAAGCATCATAAATAATTACTTTTCATTTTGAAGAAAACATCATAAATAGAGCATTTTATCCTTGAGGATAAGAAAAGAAGCCCACCTGGTACGTAAGCTTTCTTAATTTGTTTTTCTTCTCGTCGGCGATCGCATCCGCGTCTCGCCTTTACGTAAAAGCGAATTGATGCGTTTGTCGTGTTTTCGAGATTTTCAAAGTTTAGAATAAACTTTGATAATTTATACTAATGTAATTTGAATTCCTTAACGAATTGATCGCGATCAATCGGCGTATCTAAACTAAACATTTCTCGTGCTTGATAGAGGCGAGATATGTTCAACTATTTCATTTAACCTTTTAGGTTAAGCGTTCGGCGATATATACGTTTTTCGATACAAGGATTTCAATTATGAAATCTTTTCTCACCAATGAGATTTTCTTATATAATTGTCGTTTCACACGTATTAGCGTATTTATCGAGCGTATTTCATCGTTAATTTCAAAAGTCAAAAATTTTGACTTTTCTTTATTAATTTCTTTAATAATTTATATTTTAATATCTAAATTCAATATAAATCGATTTTCAATCGATTTCTTTTCATAAAGCCATAATTCTCGATTTTCACGTAAATCGATAAACTTTATTAATATTTTCTTAAATATTAATTAACTTATTCATTAAACATTATTTTTCATTTCTAACGTTATTTAATATAACGTTTCGCCATAAACATAGTATTCTATGTTTATAAAATTTCATAATTTATTAATATGTCTAAAGTAATTTCTAGACATATAATGTATTATTTTTCTTGATATTAAGGAATTAAAATCCTTAATATTCTTATTCAAACTCACGGCCCTTAAGCTTTAATTTTCAATCTTCTTCCAAAAATTCTTCTAAATTCATATAGTGTACTATTTTATCATAGTATCACTAATATGTATTAACATTAACTATAGAAAATTTGAACATCACCTATTTTATTCTTATAGGCCACAACATTTTCTCAAAAAATGTCCAATTAATTTTCTAACATTCTAATTAAATCATACAACCCACAATTATCATCATGTATCATTACTATGTCATAATATCCAACATTATCAATTTGTACACTAACATACCAACTCTTAGTGATTTTCGAAATTTTGCAAAGTATGATCAAACTATTTTCTAAAATTATAATAAATTCTCGTAACACCTAATTAAGGCCATACAACATGATTATGCTATAATATCACATAGATATGATTTGTATATCGACATACAAAACCTAACATATTTTCGGTAATTTTATAACAAATAGCATAGGATTTTTTTAAAATTCTCAATAAATCACTATGAACTCCTTAGCTAATATATAACATAAATCCATCATCAAAATAATCCTTAGAATTTTCGATCATCAACAAAATTTCATAACATGCTTAAGCTTGCACTTAAATCATAACATATGATAATACTTAGCATAATAAACAATATTAGCAAGTCACTAAGCATTAGAATATTATTCCTCATATTTTTAACATTAGAACATAAGCATATATACTAAAATCTAACGGCTGGAAATCGAAAATCTTAACTATAATTAAAGATCGTTCTATTCCTAACCTTTTAACCGGCGTCGATTTTTGGTGCAAGGATTTTTGTATCAAGGTTTGGGATTTAAAAGATGAAGAACACTTTCCTTTTTCTCCTCAAGATGGTCACGGCAGTGAAGAGAATGAGAGAAATGTTTGGTTGATGTAGTTATGTCTATTGTTAAACTAAAGGAATAAAACAATTATCATACTTAATTCCTTTTTCCACTCACGGCACACACCCTTAGCAAAATGCAAGACTATATTTTGGTGACTCATTCCATTTAATACATCACCCTAATAAGTACACATTGAATGAATCAAAACAAAATCCTCTCTTTTGATCCGACATCGTCGGCCATGTATGTAGACAAGAGGTGAGTTTAATTCTTTTTGTCTTATATCATATATAAAGTATCTTACACACAATATGCAAGACTTTCTAGATGATGACACACTCACAATACATCATCAACACTTAATGCATTTAAAGTTAAAGAATAAAATCTTCACTTTTATTCACTTCCATACTCACGTGATTTAAAAAAATTGAAGAAGGATGATCTTTGTTTTGTGTGATGACATACTACATTGATCAAGTCGACAATGTCATCTTGATTAATTAATTTATCAAGACATCATTAGTGACTCACAAAACTTTAATGAAAAGAATAAAATCTTCCAACTTTTCCTTCCTCAATGCGTCGCCCATCTCATAAAAAGAGATGAGTTTTATTCATTCTTGTCTCATACTACACAACACCAAATCTGATACATCGTGTTAAAGAGTTTCAAAATTTTATCCTACCTCAAAAGTCCACAAAACACACGTCCATGACAAGTCATAAAGTATTCCACTTTATTGATTCATTTACTAACTTGTTTCTTGTGTAAATAATACACTATTTCACATTTAAAACCCAACATCAACGCAACATGGAAGGATTCACAAACATTGAACCTATATTCATAAAAACTCACGGCAACTCCTCCTTAAAAAGCTTAACATTTGATTTTCTTGCAATTTATAGATATATATCATAATATATGTCTTATATGATAAATTATATCATAGGAAAAATTATTAGTATCATTTCATGTGTGAAAACCCTAATTTTCGAAATTAGGGTTTTGAAAATACTACTTTGTTCAATAATTAATCCTTAATGCTCTAGCATTATTTTAATGCTAAGTAATACTCTAATTACTTATAATAATCATAGGAATTTAAATATTATAATTCCTTGATCATTAAACTCGTTTTCTATTCATCTCTAGCGTTGACGTTTGAAGCGTCTCAAGCGTTAATTATCGACTCATCTCAAAATGGTCGTAATAAAGTCGTAATCACTTTATTAAATCATTCTATTAAAATGGAATTTAATTCTAAGCGTTACTTAGAAAATTTTATGAAATTTTAACTATCGATAGTCGATCGGCGTTAAAATACTCTTCTTGAAATACTTTATATAATTCTATTCCTTAATTCACAATCCTTAGTGAATATAAAATAGAATTCATTACCTCATAATTAATCGAAATCATTATTGAATAATTACTAATTCATTTATTTCGTGAAATCTAATTTCACAATTTTAAATATCGTAATTAGGCATTTAATTCTCAGGATATTACATTCTACCCCTTAAAAGAAATTTAGTCCGAAATTTGCATTCCTCATAAAGTAAGGGGTATCTTTGTGTCATAACATCTTAAATTTTCCACGTGATTTTCTTTTGTCCATGGTTCCTCCATTGGACTTTCATTAAAGACCAAACTTGATTCTTTAATCGTTGAATAAATGCGATCAAGATAGTCGTAGATTTTCATCACAACTCATCTGAGTTAAAGATCACGTCATTACGACGGATCACATAATTTGGGTCACTTTTCGTATTTCCTTAATTGTGACACGTGGAAGACATTACGTACTTTCCCCGAAGTTGGTGGAAGTATTAATCTATAGGTTACTAGGCCTATCATTACTAGGAGCTCGTAAGATCCTATAAAATGTGATCTCAGCATTCTTGTACCTGAACTTTATAATTTCCCTCAATGGAGAAATCTTAAGAAGCTTTATTCTTGCATTCAAGATGCAGTTCAGATCTACGCGTATCAGCGTAAGACTTTTTGTTTGTCCTGAGGTTCTCTCATTCTTTGCCTCATTTGGCAGGTATCTTAATCATTTCATTTACGTTGTCAGGACCTTATACTTTTTCTCACCTACTTTATTACAATAAAGTGGTGGTCGATACTTCTTTCCACGTAATTTCTCCTAAGGCTATATTGATCATTGCTTGACAGCTATGGTCGTACGTAAACTTACCAAGTGGTACAATACGTTCCCACTTGTACCTTGATTTAACATTAATGTTCTATCGTATGCTTAATCGTTTGGGTTGCCCTACATTGTCCATTTATCTATGAATGGACATCTATGTTAAGGTTCAATCTCGTGTCTAACTCCTTTTTGTGAGTTAGTTCAAAATCTAGGGGTAAACTTAGAGTCTCTATCGAAATGATAGGTTTTGGTACCCCTTGTAAATATATGATTTCCTTTATATGCGACTAAGCTAACTTATCGGATCTATGAGTCATCCGAATAGGAGAGATGAACATATTTGGTGAGTCGATCACTACTACCCATATAGTAGTGCGACTTCTTTATGACTTTGGCAAAACCCGTCATAAAATCCATTTCTATGTCATTCCATTTTCATTCGTGTATCTCTAGAGATTATAACCTCTTATAAGGTCATTGCTATAATGCCTTCATTTATTGATAACCGAGACACTGCTCGACAATATGGTTATATCTCATTTTATTCCTTACTATCTAACTTTTCTCGTAAATCATAATATCTCTTAATGCTGCCTGGTTGGGCGGTATGAGAAGGGTCATGAACTTCATTTATGATTTCATTTCTAAGCTTATTATTGCTTGAAATATATATATATATATATAACCCTTTCTCAGACAATATAACATTGTCCCGTGCTTCTTAAAAATCCTTCAGCTCTTCTTTCCTTATCTTAATTTGTATTCTATTCCCATTTTCATCCTTTCTCTTTTCGTTTATCATTCTTTTTCTTTAGTCATATGTCACTTTGAGCGTGAGAATACAACTTACGTTCGTTCCTGATTGCCCGACTATTTCTGTTTTCATTTTCTTAAACTCTCCATTGAGTTTTCCTTTTCTTTAGGGACATATCATAATTTAGACTGAATTTTATAACTTAGGGCATTAGAAATTACATTAACCTTCCGTAGGTGATATTTATATCACAATTGTAATCTTTCTTGATTCGAGCCATCTTTTCTATCCGTATCCAAGTCTCTTTGCTCGAAGAATTAATTCAAACTTTTGTGTCTGTGAAGGATTTTTAACTTATTGTCATAGGAGTGATGTCTCAAAGACTTTGGTACTTATTATCATTACTAATTCAAGTCGTGAGTTGGGAATTTCTATTCATGTAGCCGAAGTCATTGTGATGCGTAAGCTATTTTCTTTCTCATATTAATACATAGTCTTTCTTTTATTAATCCTTGTAAATTTGATTCCTTTTTTGGGGTAGCTATGTTATCGGCCTTGCTACTTTAGAGAGTTCTCAATGGCTCTCTGATAGTAGTCAATTAATCTAAGAAATTCCTGATCTCATTTTAGGTCATTGGCGACTTTCATTCTTAATTGCTTTATCCTTTGCGGATCTACATTGATTTCTTCAAAGACACTATGTGCACGAGGAATATTTCTCCTTTAAGCGAAATTCACAATACTGTACTTGGCAAAATTTGCCCGGCTCTTAAAAGTCGTAAGACATTCCTTGACGTTCTTTATGTTCTTTCTCATTCTTCGTATGGATGAGAACATTATTCACAAGGATTAAGACAAAATTGTCTAAATATGTGTGGACACTCGATTTTTGAGGTTCATGAACAGGGCTGGTGTACTAGCTTGTCCGACTGGCATGACTATAATCTCATAGTAACCATATCTTATTCGGAACAATTCGTTTTCGTACATCAGATACCTTTCTATAAAAACCATATAATATTTTTCATCAAAATGCCTCAATGAGGACTTTCCATACATTAATTACGAAGGTCGGTCTATCAAGCCAACTAATTACATGGCGTCTAGTTCTTTTTACATTCAAAATTTTGACACCATTTTAACATATTCACAAAGTACTCCAAACTCTGTTTATTTTACATATTCTAGCCACACCATTTTCAACATAACCCTTATCTACCCATAAGTCCTATATAATCGTAGGATTCTATGTTTCTGAATGGCCTTCATCGGAATCGTACTCCTCATTTGGAAACTTACCTTTCTCCGGGTACGTTGTTTCCTTATCTCTCCGACGGTCCATCTCTTTCACAAAGTCAGGGGTCACATTGCTCCCTGTTGTTTCTTCTGTACCAGAGGTTTGTATTACTTTTATCAAAAGTAAGGTTGAGTTGGTAGGGGTAATTCTCCTAACCTTTGGCCATTCTCATCCCTTTCGGGTATAATTACATGACACGGGGCGTGGGGTGGCGTTTGGAACATCGGTACAACCATTCCTTTGTACCATCTTGGGTAACTTGCCGAGGACCGGGACAAGTGCTAGTAGGTGTAGTTCCATACGCATAATATGTATGCTTGAGTCGGTCGACAAATCACGGTAGGTGCCCAAGTCTTGGAGTTTTACATGCGGAAGATATTCTCTTGATACTTCTTTTGCAAACTTACGCCATTCCGTTGGCAAGCGACTAATAAGCCTCTGGATACCATCCTCATCCGTAACTCCATAGTTACGAGCATCCTTCAACGGTGTAGAAATTCCTCCAAAATTGTCCTAAATTCATGCCGGATTATAGTAAAAGAGCCGATATGCCCGTGTGAGTTCTAAGCTTGTAGGCCTTGTGGTTATCTTCTTACCGTATTATTCCTTTTCACGCCATACGTAAGCAGATATTTCTAGATAAGTCAGACTTAAATCTAAGCAATAGAGGGAATTTTAAACAAGAAGGATCTCTTAAAGAATTAAACACTTTAAGGCATATATAACTCGTAGACAACTTACGTCACGACTCATGACACTTATCTTATCACTCATTTTACGTTTTACACCACCAGTCGTATATCGCTCTAAAATTTATTCGCATAAGCAAATAGTGGGTACTAATTTCCTGTTGCGTAAAATTTCTAACGAAGAGACTAGGCCCAGGTCACTAATCACGTGAATGACAGCCATCTCCGAAACTTCTTGTCTCTAGAATTATATCTACGTTCCACATAGATATAATGATTCAAATAATTGGGTAGAACCTTAGGCGATCCTAGGTTCAATTCTAAGCTTGAGCAACACTGCTGACGGCCATATTTCTCAAATAGGTGAAGAGATCTTCATTTCTTGATTCGTTTATCCGAATTGGGTTCTATCGTATCTGTACATACTTGTGCGATGTTAGAACATGAAGCACCTATATCGAACAAACTATTATAGGTAAAGAAAATATTATAGGTATTCTGAGAAATCTTTCTCATACCTATCAGGCCTTCTTGGTTTTGTTCGATCAGTTTTCGGTGTGAAGTATAGGCTTTGGTCTACGGTGTTCCCGTCTATTCAAGTAAACATCTATTTCATATGTCATTGTCCTTTCTATTGGGACATTATGTTCCCTTGCTAAGGCCTTCTGTTGCCTCATTCACCCCATGCTTCTCGGGTATCAGTACCGTTATGCTTTTACCAATAGCATTCGTGGTTAGGTCTACATCAATATCAAAAGATAGGTTAATTAAATCTTATCGTAGAGATCGTCATGTCTCTATCATTATCATTCATTCCTAATCCAGTATGAATGATTCAATTCCCTTTTTTTTCACTTTATCGATCTTAGGAATATATTTCTCATATATCCTTACTTTAACTCTTTTCAAGGGAAATCCTTAATTATCGAAGTCATATGTCTCTGAAGCTTATATCATGTCATGGGCTATCTTATAATTGTATAGCTCATAGTTTCTTCAGCTATTTTGACTTTTGTCCCTTTTTCTTGAACATGGTATCTGAAAGTAATATTACTTTCGTTATACTTCGGTTCTCACATACAGGGTTAGAACCGTCATTATTGTCGTATGGCTTGGTAAGGTAGTACATTCGTACACCATGACTTAAATTTCAAGCATCTTATTACCATGTCTTGGCTTTGGAGATATTTTCTCCATACTTGATTTACATACTAGGACTATCCTAGTCGTTCACACAATCTCAAGGATTATGATTCCTCAATCTCATTATCGTTTGTTTAACCAAGTTTCAATTACTTGGAATCGATTATGCTCAAGCATAATCTCATTGATTGATTATAAGGCGAGATTTATTTTACGAGATGCTATCATTCATTTATATATATATTCTTTGAAAAGAATATCTTGCATGCATCTTCATTCTTTTAAACATGTCCAACCTACTAACGAGGTTTGGGGACAAACAACTATCTTAAAGATAAGTTGTAATCTCTCTCGTTATGACATGGTGAGGGAAATTATATCCCACGGATATCATATACTTTTCTTTACTTTTACTCTTGCATTCAATGCTAAAAAGTATCTTATTCATACTTTATTATCATAACGATCGTATGAAGGTATAACTTCTTTGTTATCGATCTTTGTAGAGCCCATCAGGGTCATCACATCCATGTGTATTATAGGAAAATATCTCGTCTCATCGAGATTTTCTTTACATCATAATTTCTTGATGTCTATCACTTTCTTGATGCGAAACTTTTAGGTGGTGAAATAAGTCAACCTATATCATGCACGATGTTTATCGCTTTACTAATTAGCACTTAGATGACAAGGTAAGTCAACATTCATCATACTTGATGATTTCAAGAATCGAGGAGAAATTATCACGACTACTTACCAGAGGTACTGTCTCACAAATCAAATTAACATCTTTTAATGATTGAATCGATATGCTCTTTGGACTGAATAATTGGGATCTAGGGTCCGAAGACCAGAATGACGACTACTGAGATTTCTTTGGTCATATGGGCTGGCCAGACCCGTCACAATTATTTTCTCAGTCACACAAGGCTTGGTTTCAAAGGACACTTTATAAGATTTCAGGTTATAAATTTTTCTTCAGAAAAAGTGAGAAATTCAAATGATTTCTCAGTTTGAACTAGGTCATAGAGTTAAATTCAATGACAGAAATTGGGTAATGAATAGAATTCGAAACCTTATATACTCGTAATAGGTCGTCAACAATGGTTCTTATGTAGGTCATGGCTCTACTTGCATTACTGGAAATCTTACTTTCTTAGTAACATTCTAAGATTCTTATCATACTATAACATTCTCATTCTATAAAAATCATAGAACCAAATTCAACTGTTTCTCGTAAATTCTGGAGTAGGAATCAGGGATTCAGTCCTTCATAGAAAATAAAGTACAGTGCATTAGGGGCACGTAGGCGAAAACCGTACGTAAATCGGAGTTCACACGAAGGAGAACGGGTTAAAACAAAATCACTGCGCAGTGTAGAAAAATTCGCTCGCTCGCGCCGAGATCGTAAGCGATGCCGACGCCAAGGTCGTGCATGCCGTTACCGATGCCGAGGTAGTACATAGTAATGCCGACGTCGATGTAGTATATACTACCAAGGTCGACATGTCAAAGTCGATGTTATAAAATTACCGAAGTCAAAGTCGACGGTCGCACATGCCGAAGTAGAAGTCAAGGTCGCACATGCCGAGGTCGAAGTCAAGTCGCACATGCCAAGTCGTAATCGAGTCGCACATGCCAAAGTCAAGTCGGTCGCGCATGCGAAGTCATAATCGAGTCGCACATGCGAAGTCATAAGTCAAGTCGCACATGCCAAAGTCGTATTCGAGTCGCACATGCCGAAGTCGAGGTCGAGGTCGAGGTCGATCATTTTCACATTCATCTTTTGCCTTCCAAGCTCGAGTCTAACTTTACTTTCGTTCTTCATGTCGTTCTTTTGTTCTTGTAAGGGAATGAAGTTCGTACTTCTATGTTCTTTTGCATTACGTGATCATGCTTCTTACATCGTCTATGTTCTTCTTGAGATGACATATCATTTGTCATAATCAATTTTGAGATTTGAAACTAAAGTTTCAAATAATGGAAACATAATTCATACATGCACATTTCTTTAAATTCCAAAGAATTCATCATTCCTACTTTTGCCATTTACGTTCGTTTCAAGTATACGCATTCATTATGCAAAATCTTGGAATTTGAACGAATTTGGTTATGAAAACTTGAAAATTTTGTTCAATTTCATAACATACTTATTGAATGCATGTATTACTTGAATTTTGCAATTTCAATATTTCATTCTTGACACTTTATGCCCATTATCGAACATAGGTATTCATTTTGAATATGATCACTTTGCATAACTTCCTTTTTATATCATTCATCTTTCATTGATTTCAAAAACAAAGTTTTGAAATTTCCTTTCTCGTAACTTCTATTTCAATCGAACTTCACAACATTTCTTTCCTTTTTCTTTCAAAATATGATTTCAATCTTTTTCATCATTAAACTTTTCACTTCAAAACTTTTGAGGAGGAATCATTTACCTCATTCAGTTGAGCTTGATGTGATGGAGTGTTGAGCATTGTCGGTGACCTTTAGAAGTCTAGAGACTCAATCTAGACTTAACCTTAAAGGAGATTTTGGGTTCAAAAATGAACTGCTCGATACCACTCTATGTGACCCCTAAATCCTAAGTGCGATTTAACGAGGATTATTACTCTAAGCAGGATGAATAAACAATGAAACCATTTAACATTAAGCTGTAATACCTAATCAAGTATGTTTTGGACTTTACTACATAACTTATGTTCTTTGCGGTGAAAACATGTGATATGTACATATGACGATGTACTATCAAGGTATAACTTTCGGCGACAACCTTCCTATTGCTCAACCTTTGCTCCATCGCATCACCCACTCAATCGCACATTTAAAACAAATATGCGGTGAGTACAAATAATGCACTCGGTGGACTTATGCGAAAACATTTTATCATCTTTTAATTACTCGCCCCATCATGGTAAGACACTGAGGGTTTTGATTAAAAGGCATGAGCTTACTAAACTTTTCATCATTTTCATAAACATTCGTCTACAGACATTTTCCTTGTATGTATGATCCATATCCTTCATTTCACCATAACATTAACATTTACGCCGTGAAGGAGGCCTCCTCTACGTCATTTGTGACCGACCGTGAATTGTCCTTACGACACGATCACCATTAGGTGTACACGTTAATCTGGCGGTATAAGCGCTTGGCATAGGATCCGATATCGATTTCATTCATAAGTTGGGAATGACCCAACAACATTCATCATTCATTCATGGATAGGATACATACATAAAACATAAACATTTTTAAGGTAATTTCGTCATCATTTCATAATCATTTCTCAAAAGAAAGCATCATAAATAATTACTTTTCATTTTGAAGAAAACATCATAAATAGAGCATTTTATCCTGAGGATAAGAAAAAAAGCCCACCGTGCGTAAGCTTTCTTAATTTGTTTTTCTTCTCGTCGGCGATCGCATCCGCGTCTCACCGCTACGTAAAAGCGAATTGAGACGTTTGTCACGTTTTGAGATTTTCAAAGTTTAGAATAAACTTTGATAATTTATACTAATGTAATTTGAATTCCTTAACGAATTCAATAGCGTTCAATCGCGTATCTAAACTAAACATTTCGTGCTTGATAGAGGCGAGATATGTTCAACTATTTCATTTTAACCTTTTAGGTTAAACGTTCAACGTATATACACGTTTTTCGATACAAGGATTTCAATTATGAAATCTTTTCTCACCAATGAGATTTCCTTATATAATTAATACGTTTCACACGTATTAGCGTATTTATCGAACGTATTTCATACGTTAATTTCAAAAGTCAAAAATTTTGACTTTTCTTTATTAATTTCTTTAATAATTTATATTTTAATATCTAAATTCAATATAAATCGATTTTCAATCGATTTCTTTTCATAAAGCCATAATTCTCGATTTTTCACGTAAATCGATAAACTTTATTAATATTTTTCTTAAATATTAATTAACTTATTCATTAAACATTATTTTTCATTTCTAACGTTATTTAATATAACGTTTCGCCATAAACATAGTATTCTATGTTTATAAAATTTCATAATTTATTAATATGTCTAAAGTAATTTCTAGACATATAATGTATTATTTTTCTTGATATTAAGGAATTAAAATCCTTAATATTCTTATTCAAACTCACGGCCCTTAAGCTTTAATTTTCAATCTTCTTCCAAAAATTCTTCTAAATTCATATAGTGTACTATTTTATCATAGTATCACTAATATGTATTAACATTAACTATAGAAAATTTGAACATCACCTATTTTATTCTTATAGGCCACAACATTTTCTCAAAAAAAATGTCCAATTAATTTTCTAACATTCTAATTAAATCATACAACCCACAATTATCATCATGTATCATTACTATGTCATAATATCCAACATTATCAATTTGTACACTAACATACCAACTCTTAGTGATTTTCGAAATTTTGCAAAGTATGATCAAACTATTTTCTAAAATTATAATAAATCCTCGTAACACCTAATTAAGGCCATACAACATGATTATGCTATAATATCACATAGATATGATTTGTATATCGACATACAAACCCTAACATATTTTCGGTAATTTTATAACAAATAGCATAGGATTTTTTTAAAATTCTCAATAAATCACTATGAACTCCTTAGCTAATATATAACATAAATCCATCATCAAAATAATCCTTAGAATTTTCGATCATCAACAAAATTTCATAACATGCTTAAGCTTGCACTTAAATCATAACATATGATAATACTTAGCATAATAAACAATATTAGCAAGTCACTAAGCATTAGAATATTATTCCTCATATTTTTAACATTAGAACATAAGCATATATACTAAAATCTAACATTTGAAATCGAAAATCTTAACTATAATTAAAGATCGTTCTATTCTAACCTTTTAACAGGCGTCGATTTTTGGTGCAAGGATTTTTGTATCAAGGTTTGGGATTTAAAGATGAAGAACACTTTCCTTTTTCTCCTCAAGATGGTCACGGCAGTGAAGAGAATGAGAGAAATGTTTAGTTGATGTAGTTATGTCTATTGTTAAACTAAAGGAATAAAACAATTATCATACTTAATTCCTTTTTCCACTCACGGCACACACCCTTAGCAAAATGCAAGACTATATTTTGGTGACTCATTCCATTTTAATACATCACCCTAATAAGTACACATTGAATGAATCAAAACAAAATCCTCTCTTTTTGATCCAGCATGCGTCGGCCATGTATGTAGACAAGAGGTGAGTTTTAATTCTTTTTGTCTTATATCATATATAAAGTATCTTACACACAATATGCAAGACTTTCTAGATGATGACACACTCACAATACATCATCAACACTTAATGCATTTAAAGTTAAAAGAATAAAATCTTCACTTTTATTCACTTCCATACTCACGGCGATTTAAAAAATTGAAGAAGGATGATCTTTGTTTTGTGTGATGACATACTACATTGATCAAGTCAACAATGTCATCTTGATTAATTAATTTATCAAGACATCATTAGTGACTCACAAAACTTTAATGAAAAGAATAAAATCTTCCAACTTTTCCTTCCTCAATGCGTCGCCCATCTCATAAAAAGAGATGAGTTTTATTCATTCTTGTCTCATACTACACAACACCAAATGCAATACATCATGTTAAAGAGTTTCAAAATTTTATCCTACCTCAAAAGTCCACAAAACACACGTCCATGACAAGTCATAAAGTATTCCACTTTATTGATTCATTTACTAACTTGTTTCTTGTGTAAATAATACACTATTTCACATTTAAAAACCCAACATCAACGCAACATGGAAGGATTCACAAACATTGAACCTATATTCATAAAAACTCACGGCAACTCCTCCTTAAAAAGCTTAACATTTGATTTTTCTTGCAATTTATAGATATATATCATAATATATGTCTTATATGATAAATTATATCATAGGAAAAATTATTAGTATCATTTCATGTGTGAAAACCCTAATTTTCGAAATTAGGGTTTTCGAAAATTGCTACTTTGTTCAATAATTAATCCTTAATGCTCTAGCATTATTTTAATGCTAAGTAATACTCTAATTACTTATAATAATCATAGGAATTTAAATATTATAATTCCTTGATCATTAAACTCGTTTTTCTATTCATCTCTAAACGTTGACGTTTGAAACGTCTCAAAACGTTAATTATCGACTCATCTCAAAATGGTCGTAATAAAGTCGTAATCACTTTATTAAATCATTCTATTAAAAATGGAATTTAATTCTAAGCTTCGTTACTTAGAAAATTTTATGAAATTTTAACTATCGATAGTCGATCGACGTTAAAATACTCCGTAGAAATACTTTATATAATTCTATTCCTTAATTCACAATCCTTAGTGAATATAAAATAGAATTCATTACCTCATAATTAATCGAAATCATTATTCGAATAATTACTAATTCATTTATTTCGTGAAATCTAATTTCACAATTTTAAATATCGTAATTAGGCATTTAATTCTCAGGGATATTACATTATAGGACCATATGAGATCCTAGAGAGGATAGGTCCAGTGGCTAATAGGTTGGCTCTTCCGCCAAACCTAGGGAATGTGCATAATGTTTTCACGTGTCGCAACTGCGAAAATCGTTCACGATTCAAAGCACGTGATCCACCAAGGCGACGTGACTCTCGAGCGGACATGAGCTACGAAGAGGAACCAGCGGCAATCCTCGACTATAAAGTCCAAAAACTACGGAGCAAGTCAATTCCGTTAGTCAAAGTGCCACGTGGGAGCTTGAAGAAGCAATGAAAGAACGATACCCCGAATTTTTTTTATAGAGGTATGCAAATTCCGGGATGAATTTCTTTTAGGGGTGGAATGTAATATTCGAAAAGCGAGCGAATATAATTACGGTATTTTAAACCCGTGAATTACCGTATATTATTTTTATGACATCGAATATTGTGATTTCGATCCAGTACCTTATAACGAATTCCCTTTTATATTCACTAAGGATTGTGAATTCAGGAATCGAATATCGCGAAGTATTTCGACAGCTTATTTTTAACGTCGAACGCGTATCGAACGTCAGTATTTTATGGAATTTTCTGAGCAGTAAAGCTTGGAATTAATTTCCATCTTAATTCCTATATTAAATGGAATATATTTATTGAGTAAGTACGAGCTGACTGCGACCATTTTGAGATGAGTCGATTTTGAACGTTTTGAGACGTTTTGAACGTCAACGTCTAGAGACGTTTTGAAAAAGGAGTTTAATACTCAGGAAATTATAATAATTAATTTCCTATTATTATTTTATATAATTACAGTATTATTAATTATTAAATTAAAATTTTGAGAGATTAAAACTCGATAATTTCGAGTTTTGAAATTTCGAAACCCTAATTTCTTAAACTATGGTTTTTCACATGAAATGATACCATTAAATTATCCTATGGTATCTAACATATATGTTATGATATATATAAGTATTATTGACCATTAAAATCAATTTTGAACCATGAAAACTCGATAATTTATATATATGGGTTTCGAAACCCTAATTTGAAAAATTAGGGTTTTGTTACATGAATTGATGCAATAATTTTATCCTATGCTATTATTTATTATCTAAATCATATATTATGATATGTATGTGTATATATGGGACGAAAATGCCTTGTGTAATATTTAATGGTGTGATTATAATTTTATATCTATTATTATCGGTATTTTCGAATAAATGCCTATGAGGTGATTTAATTATTTTTATGGCATGTATTATATATCTATGACTTATATTTGATTCATACATTATATTATGGTAAAAATAATTTAATCCCCTAAACATCCCTAAATGCGCCGGCTACACCCCCTTGAGACAAGTATGATCCCACCTTTATTTTGACCAATGCATGGAGCCCTTTTAGCACTAGCCTAATCATCACTCTCACCCCATCATTTGGCTGCACTCTTTCTATTGGGTGTGTGTGTGTGCTGAGTGTACAATAGAGGAAAGGGTAGGAGACCCTTCCCATTCTACACCTCCTCCTATACACTCCCTTAAACAAAACAATACACTCCCATTATCTCCATCTCCTCTCCCATTTTTCAAAAAGCGATTGACGCCTCTCCATTTTCTCCCCAAATTCTTTTCTTCTTCTTCTCCATTTCTTCACCCAAACTTGATATACTATATTGTTCTTGAGATCCTATACCATTTCAAGGTAAAACAAGACACCATAGCTTCGATTTTATCATCCTTTATTCAATAAAAATCGAGAGCATGCTTATATATATATATATGTGTGTGTCGAATGTTATATATATATATATATATATATATATACGTTTCTAAATGTTCTTATAAATGCATATTGTTCATGATGTCTATATTGTTAAAACATGTGAATATATGCTAGAATAATCATATGTTGTTGTGTATGAGATTTTTGAATGGATCTAGCATACCCATGATATTTTCGAACCATAAGCATGTTTAAAAATTATTTTTGAAAAATGTTAAAATTAATATGGTGATGACCGATTGCTTCTTGGTTATTTTGAGAATGGATTATTGTTCTATATCATGTTTAGAGTTCATATGTATTATTTGAAAAATTTTGGAAAACCCTAGGCTATTTCTTCAAAAATGCCGTGAGTTATATATGATCTTACCTTGGTGTATAATTTTTATTTTAATCATGTAATGACATATAAATACTTTAGAACCTTGATTATATGCCCTATGATTTATTTAGAATTTTTGAAGATCATATGCTTAATATTGCAATAATACCGTGAGCATATAGTGTATAGATATTGGTGTATGATTTTTATTTTGATCATGCAATGGTGTATTAATGCTATAGTATATTGATTATGTATTGTATGATTTTATTGGAATTTTTGGAGATCAAATGCTATATTAAATCAAATAATACCGTGAGCTACCATACTCTTGAAGGTGATGATTTAATTAGTTTTGATAAATGTTATGATGTATTATTGTTATACTATAGTATATAAACATAGTGTATAATTATTAGAATTTTTGGAAATCAAATACCATATTTAAATCAAAGAAGCCGTGAGCTACCATACTCTTTAAGGTGATGATTTAAATGGTTTTTGATGATTTAATGATGTTATATTGTTATACTATAGTGTATAGGCATAGTATATAATTGTTGGAATTTTTGAAAACAAATTACTACATTTAATCAAAAAACCGAGAGCTATTAAGCTCCATATGGTGATGATTCAAATGTTTTTGGTTGATGTTGTGATGTTACAATGTTATAATATAATGTTTAATCATGTCATAAATTATTTGGAATTTTTAGAAATTGTTTGATAATTATTTGGTAATTAACTTATAATTACCGATTGCATTGAGAATTATATTGGTGAATGAATGGTTATAATGGACAATGGGTTATAATTGTGACATACATTGATGTTGGGACATTATACTACTTATATATAAATTTTGGGAATTTTTGGACAATTATTCCATATTTAATGGAATTACCGTAGCATATATATGTATATATATGTTAATAAATGACAAACAATATCATATGAATGTTACTAATTCATATTGTGGACCATAGTGTATAATAATACACTATATTAATTTAGAATTTTTTTTGAAAATCATTTGGTGATTTTATATAATTACCGAGAATATTTCGATTATTTATAAAGGTTTTTAAATCCTTTTTAATTCAGTTTATTAATAAATTATATGTCTAATAATTACTTTAGACATATTTGAATTTTGTAAAATTTTATAAACATAGATTACTATGTTTGAGACAAACATTTGTTTAATAACGTTTTTAAATCGAAAATACGCGTTTTATTATTAAAAGGATTGATAATTGCGAAAATTATTTATAAGTCCTTTGATTTACGTGATAAATCGAGAAAATGGACTCTACGATTTTTAATCGATCGAAATTCGATTTATAAAATAAAATGGTAAGAAATTACTATTTGAAAGTCAAAATTGTTGACTTTGTTGACCAGTGTTGACTTCGTTGACTTTTTAAGTCAAACGTACGATTATACGTTCGATAAATACGTCAATACGCGTAAGATTTACTAATTGAGTATAATACCTCATTAGTAAGAAAAGATTTCACAAATGAAATCCTTATATCGAGAAGCGTGCTTATCGTTGAGCGTTAAGCGGAAGGTTAAACGAAATAGTTGAGCGTATCTCGCGGGGCGAGAACAATTGATTGAATAACGTATTTGAAAGCGTATTGAATTCATCGAGGAATTCAATTTATATCGATATAGAATATCGAATTTGTCTTAGACTTTGCATGAGTCTCGATAAGCGTGACAACGTACTAAAGTATCGCTTTTGCGTAAAGGTGTGGACGCGAACGAGACGATTGGGCATTGACAAAGCAAACAAACCTAGGACTCAGTTTACGACGAATTATAGTCCAGGTGGGCTTTCTTTTCAAACAAATAGTGACTTTCTCGCTCTTTACAACTGAATTCATTTCTGACTACTCCAATTGTTTATTAGCATTTACAATATTACCGCCAAAAATATTACATTTTGTGTGAATCTATCTCGCGTGAAGGTTGGAACTATATGTTATGAATTTTGTTGGGTCGCACCCAACCTTTTATTAATGTCGGGTCCTGAGTCGGAGGTTAATGCCTGGCTAGGATTGGCGTGAAGGTTGGAACGATATGATTGTTAACGTGTACACTTGAATGGGACTGTGTCTTTGTGTGGGCCACGGCGGCTCAAGCGTCGTTGAGGAGGCCTCCTTCACGGCGTTTGAACATTGATCTTTGACATTATGATGAATTAGGATATCGGGATATGGATCACACACACGAAAATGCTCGGCGGCGATGTTCTGAACTGAAAATGTTTTAGTAAGCACAAGGCATTTCATCTAAAACCCTTGTGACTTACCTTGATATTGGCAGCGTAATTCAAATATTATCAAATGTTTTCGGCATGAGTCCACTGAGTGCAATTTCTTGTACTTAGCCCTGCATGTTTGTTTTTAAATGTGCAGGTTGAGCTCTGATGGTGATGATGGAGGATGTGTTGAGGAGTCCAGTGTCCTTGACTGTTTATTTAGAATTTGGTTTTCACCTTGAATACATATCATCACATATGTATTCACACACTTTCCGCTGCTAAACTCTGAACTCTGTTACATTATGTTACTATTTTGAACTATTGAGGTCCATCAGACCATGGTAAGTCTTTGGGTCTGATGGCCTAAACCTTTTAATCATTGGGATATTGTATTATCAAACCTGTCAAGCATGCTAATTATAATCGATATGTACCTCTATATTAGTCTGTTTGTCCTATAATATTATTCCTAGTATTAGTCACCCTCTAGTCCGGGCTATCCGGAGTGGGGGCATGACAAGAATTCGTTAAGGAATTCGAATTATTATAGTATAAGTTATCAAAGTTTATTTTAAACTTTGAAAATCTCGAAAAACGTGACCAACGTACTGAAATCATTTTTACGTAAAGGTGAGACGCGGATGCGATCATTGGCGTAAAAGGAAAACGAATTAAGAAAGCTTATGTACCAGGTGGGCTTCTTTTCTTATCCTCAAGGATAAAATGCTTTATTTATGATGCTTTCTTCGAAATGAAAAGTAATTATTTATGATGCTATCTTTTGAGAAATGATTATGAAATGATGATGAAATTACATGCCCAAAATGTTTATGTTTTATGTATGTATCCTACCCATGAATGAATGAATGATGAATGTTGTTGGGTCGCTCCCAACTTATGAATGAAATCGATATCGGATCCTATGCCGGAAGGCTTATACCTGGCTAGGGTTAACGTGTGCACCTAATGGTGACTGTGTGCTGTAAGGACAATTCACGGCCGGTCACAGCGACGTAGAAGGAGGCCTCCTTCTACGGCGTAAATGTTAATGTTATGATGAAAGGGATATGGATCATACATACAAGGAAAATGTCTGGCCAGACGAACGTTTATGAAAATGATGAAAACGTTTAGTAAGCACAAGGCCTTTCAAATAAAACCCTTGTGTCTTACCATGATGGGGCAGTGTAATTTAAAGAATGTAAAATGTTTTTGGCATAAGTCCACTGAGTGCATTATTTGTACTCAGCCTTGCATATTTGTTTTTAAATGTGCAGATTGAGCTGGTGATGCGATGGAGCAGTGTTGAGCAATAGGAATGGTTGTCGCTGAATGTTTATACCTTGATTGTACATCGTCATATGTACATATCACATGTTTTCCGCTGCAAGAACATAAGTTATGTAGTAAAGTCCAAAAACATGCTTGATTTATGTATTACAGTTTAATGTTAAATGGTCTCATTGTTTATTCATCCCTGTTTAGAGTAATAATCCCTGCTAAATCGTACTTAGGATTTAGGGGCTGTTACAGAGTGGTATTAGAGCGGTTCGCTCTTTGAACCCAAAATTTCCTTTAAGGTTAAGTCTAGATTGAGCCACTAGACTTCTAAAGGTCAGCTGACAATGCTCAACACTCCATCACATCAAGCTCAACCGAAATGAGGTAAATGCTTCCTTTTCAAAATTTTGAAATGAAAAGTTGAAAGAGAAAAAGGATCGAGATGATTTATTTTTTTTAAAAGGAATGAAAGATATGAAAGATAAATGATATGAAATGGAAGTTATGAATAATGTTAAGAATGGAAGTTATGCAAAGTGATCAAGTTAGAAATGAATGCTTATGATAGATAATGGGCAAAATGTGCCAAGAATGAAATGTTGAATTTGCAAAATTCAAGTAATACATGCATTCAATAAGTATGTTATGAAATTGAACAAAATTTTCAAGTTTTCATAACCAAATTCGCTCAAATTTCAAGATTATGTATAATGAAAGAATATGCTTGAAATGAACGTGAATGGCCAAAGTTGGAATGATGAATTCTTCGAAATTCAAAGAAAGGTGCATGTATAAATGAACTATGTTTTCATTATTTGAAACTTTAGTTTCAAATATCAAGATTTATTATGACAAATGATATGTCATCTCAAGAAGAACATAGACGATATAAGAAGCATGATCACTTTTTACGAAAGAACATAGAAGTACGAACTTCCTTCCTTTACGAGAACAAAAGAATGACATGAAAACGAAAAGAAAGTGCAACTTCGACCTCGGCATGTGCGACCTCGACTTCGATCTCGGCATGTACGACTTCGACCTCAGCATGTGCGACCTCGACTTTGACCTCGGCATGTGCGACTCGAATACGACTTCGGCATGTGCGACTCGACTTCGACATCGGCATGTGCGACTCGATTACGACTTCGGCATGTGCGACTCGAATACGACTTCGGCATGTGCGACTCGACCGACCGGCATGTGCGACTCGAATCGACTTCGGCATGTGCGACTCGACTTCGACTTCGGCATGTGCGACTCGATTACGACTTCGGCATGTGCGACTCGAATACGACTTCGACATGTGCGACTCGATTATGACTTCGGCATGTGCGACTCGATTACGACTTCGGCATGTGCGACTTGACTTCGACCTCGGCATGTGCGACTCGACTTCAATCTCGGCATGTGCGACTCGACTTCGACCTCGGCATGTGCGACCTTGACTTCTACTTCGGCATGTGCGACCGTCGACTTTGACTTCGGTAATTTTATAACATCGACTTTGACATGTCGACCTTGGTAGTCTATACTACATCGGCATCGGCATCGGCATCGGCAACGGCATGCACGACCTCGGTGTCGGCATCGCCTACGATCTTGGCGCGAGCGCGCAAATTTTTCCTACACTGCGCAGTGATTTTGTCTTGATCCATTCTCCTTCGTTTGAACTCCGATTTACGTACAGTTTTCACCTACATACTCCTAACACACTGTACTTTATTTGTTATGAAGGATTGAATCCATGATTCCTACTCCAAAATTTACGAAAATCAGTTGAAATTTGTTCTATGATTTATATAGAATGAGAACCTTATAGTATGATAAGAATCTTAGAAAGTTACTAGAAGGTAAGATTCCCAGTAATACAAGTAGAGCCATGACGAACATGAAAACCTTTGTTGATGACCTATTACGAGTATATAAGGTTTCAAATTCTATTCATTACCCAATTTCTGTCATTGAGTTTAACTCTATGACCTAGTTCAAATTGACAAATCATTTGAGTTTCTCATTTTTTCTAAAGGAAATTTACAACCTGAAACCTTATAAAATATCTTTTGAAACCAAGCCTTGTGTGACTGAGAAAATAATTGTGACGGGTCTGGCCAGCCCATATGACCAAAGAAATCTCAGTAGTCGTCATTCTGGTCTTCGGAACCTAGATCCCAATTATTCAGTCCAAAGAGGATATTGATTCAATCATTAAAAGATGTTATTTTTAAGACAGTACCTCTTGTAAATAGTCATGATAAATTCCCCTCGATTCTTGAAACCATCAAGTGTAATGAATGTTGACTTACCTTGTCACCTAAGTGCGAATCAGTAAAGCGATAAACATCAGGCATGATATATGTTGACTTATTTTGGTCACCTAAAAGTTTCAGATCAATTAAGTGATAGACATCAAGAAATTGTGATGTAAAGAAAATCTCGATGAGACGAGATATTTTCCCTATGATACACATGGATGTGATGATCCTGGATGGGCTTTACAAAGAATGATAACAGTGAAGTTATACCTTCATATGACTGTTATGATAATAAAGTTATGAATAAGATACTCTTTTGCATTAAATGCAAGAGTAAAAGTAAAGAAAAGTATATGAGATTCGTGGGATATAATTTTCCCTCACCATGTCAGAACGAGAGAGAGATTACAACATATCTTTAAGATAGTTGTTTGTCCCTAAACCCTCGTTAGTTGGTTGGATATGTTTAAAAGAATGAAGATGCATGCAAGATATTCTTTTCAAAGAATATATATATAAAGAGATGATAGCATCTCAGAAAATAGATCTCTCGCCTTATACCTCAATCAATGAGATTATGCTTGAGCATGATCGATTCCAAGTAACTGAAATTTGGTTAAACAAACGATAATGAGATTGAGGAATCATAATCCTTGAGATTGTGTGAACGACTAGGATAGCCCTAGTATGTAAATCAAGTATGGAGAAAATATCTCCAAAGCCAAGACATGGAAATGAGATGCTTGGAATTCAAGTTATGGTGTACGAATGTACTACCTTACCAAGCCATACGACAATAATGACGGTTCTAACCTCGAATGTGAGAACCGAAGTATAATGAAAGTAATATTACTTTTAGATACCATGTTTAAGAAAAAGGGAATATTTCCAAGAGAACAAATGAAACGATTCACATGGAAAGATCTTAAAGTGAATCTAATTGGGAAGATTAACCCCCATACTTTTGTGACGATCAATAAAATGAGATATTAAGTATCTCTGACATTGAAATGAAATAATCATTGAATGTCGAGAAAAGGTGACGTCAAAGCAAAAGTATGATATGTCCTCAGTGGACCAAGGATTTTATCCTATGCGAAATTGCATGATGGATCAATAAAGAATGTTAAGAAATGACGTATATCCTAAAAGGATATTACAAATGATGGCGCTAAATGTCGGTATAAGGATTTCTCTTGAAAAGAGTTTAAAGTAAGGATATATGAGAAATATATTCCTAAGATCGATAAAGAGAAAAAGGAAACTGAATCATTCATACTGGATTAGGAATGAATGATAGTGATAGAGACATGACGATCTCTACGATAAGATTTAATTATCGAGGTAACAATATCAAAGGATAGGTTGATGTAGACCTAACCATAAAATGCTATTGGTAAAAGCATAACAGCATGCGATACCCGAAAAGGATACGGTGGCGAGGTGATAGAAGACTATAGAAGGGAACATAATGTCCCAATGGAAAGGACAATGATATACGAAATAGATGTTTACTTGAATAGACGGGAACACCGTAGACCAAAGCCTATATTTCACACCGAAAATTGAACGAACAAAAACCAAGGAGGCCTGATAGATATGAGAAAAATTTCTCAGAATACCTATAATATTTTGTTCGATATAGGTGCTTCATGTTCTAACATCGCACAAGTATGTGAAGAAACGATAGAACCTAATTCGGGATAAACGAATCAAGAAACGAAAATTTCTTCACCTATATGAGAATTATGGCCGTCTCAGGTGTCGCTCAAACTTAGAATTGAACCTAGGATTGCCTAAGGTTCTATCCAATGATTTGGATCATGATATCTATGTGGAACGTAGATATAATTCCAGAAACAAGAAGTTTCGAGATGGCCATCATTCACGTGATTAGTGACACAGGCCTAGTCTCGTGGTTAGAGATTTTCTGTGACGGGATATTAGTACCCACTATTTGCTTATGCGAATAAATTTAGAGCGATATACGACTGATGGTGTAAAACATAAAATGAGTGATAAGATAAGTGTCATGAGTCGTGTCGTAAGTTGTCTACAAGTTATATATGTCTTAAAGTGTTTAATTCTTTAAGGAATCCTTCGTGTTTAAAATTTCCTCTATTGCTTTGATTTAAGTCCGGCTTATCTAGAAATATCTGTTTACAGATGGCAGGAAAAGGGAATAATACGGGTAAGAAGATAACCACAGGGCTTACAAGCTTAGAACTCACACAGGCATATCGGCTCTTTTATTATAAACTGGGCATGAATTTAGGACAGTTTCTGGAGGAATTTTTGCACCTTTGAGAAGGATGCTCGTAACTATGGAGTTACGGATGAGGATGGCATCCAAAGGCTTATCCGTCGTTTGCCAATAGACTGGCAAAAGTTGCAAAAGAAGTATCAAGAGAATATCTTCTGCATGTAGAAAATTCCAAGACTTAGGCAGACTTACCAGGATTTGTCAACCGGCTCAAGCATACATATTATACGTATGGAACGGCACCGATGAGCACTTGTCCTGGTCCCCGGCAAGTTTCACAGCATTATATAAAGGAATGGTTGTACCCTGATGTTCCAAACGCCGCCCCACTTCCTGTGCCGTCAATTGTACCTGAAATGGGTGAGAATGGCCAAAGGACAGGATCTTACCGCCCTCGCGGACTAGGGGAATTACCACTACCAACTCAACCATACTTTCTGATAAAAGTAACACAAACTTCGATATTGAAGAAGAAGCGAGGGCGACTTGACCCGGCTCTCGGATGGAGATAGATCATCGGAGGTATGAAACAAAAACGTACCTGGAGAAAGGCAAGTTTCCAAATGAGGAGTACGATTCCGATGAAGGCCACTCAGAGACATAGAATTCTATGATCATATGAGACTTATATGTAGATAATGGTTTATGTTGAAAATTGTGTGGTTAGAATATGTAAAATAAACATAGTTTGGAGTATTTTGTGAATATGTTGAAGAGGTGTCACAATTTTGGATGTAAAAAGGACTAGATGCCTTGTAATTAGTCGGCTCGATAGACCGACCCTCGTAATTAATATATGAAAAGTCCTCACTGAGGCATTTTGATGTATATATTATATGGTCCTTGTAGAATGATATCCGAGATACGACAACAAATTGTTCCGAATAAGATATGGCCACTATGAGATGATAGTTATGCCATTCGGACTAACCAATGCACCAGCCCTGATCATGAACCTCAAAAATCGAGTGTTCCATATATATTTAGACAACTTTGTCTTAATCCTTGTGAATAATGTTCTTATCCATACGAAGAATGAGAAAGAACATAAAGAACGTCGAAGGACTGTCTTACGACTTTTAAGAGCCGGGCAAATTTTGCTAAGCACAGTATTGTGAATTTCGGCTTAAAGAAATATTCCTCAGACACATAGTGTTTTTAGAAGAAATCAATGTAGATCTTGCAAAGGATAAAGCAATTAAGAATGAAAGTCGTCAATGACCTAAAAAGAGATCAGAAATTTCTTAAGATTAATTGATTACTATCAGAGATCTATTGAGAACTCTCTAAAGTAGCAAGGCCAATAAAATAGCTACCCCAAAAAGGAATCAAATTTATATGGATTAATAAAAGAAAGGTTATGTATTAATATGAGAAAGATAATAGCTTACGCATCACAGTGACTTAAGTCACATGAATAGAAATTCTCAACTCACGACTTGAAATGGTAACAATAGTATAAATACCAAAGTCTTGGAGACATCACTCCTATGACAATAAGTTAAGAACCCTTCACAATTTACAAAAGTTTGAATTTATTCTTCGAGCAAAGAAACTTGGATACGGGATAGAAAAGACGGCTCGAATCAGTAAAAGATTACAATTGTGATAAATGATCACCTAAGGAAGGTTAATGTAGAATCTAATACCCTGAGTTATAAAATTCAGTCTAAATTATGGTATGTCCTTATAGAAAAGGAAAACTCATTCGATAGTTTAAGAAAATGAGAACAGAAATAGTCGGGCAATTAGGGACGAACATAAGTTGTATTCTCACACCCAAGGTGACATATGACTAAAGAGAAAGGATGAAGATGGGAATAGAATACGAATTAAGATAAGGACTGAAGAGCTGAAGGATTTTAAGAAGAAATTGACAATGTCATATTGTCTAAGGAAGGATTATATATATATATTGTAACAGCCCGCCAACCCAAAGTACGGATTAGCAGGGACTGTTACTGATAAACGGGATTAAGTAACGAATAATGACATAAAACACTGAACTGTGTGACATATATCGGGAATATTTCTGAGAATTCAAGTGTTTAAGGTTTGACAAAATGTAACATACATATGACTTCATAATCTAGCAGCGGAAAACATGTGGAATACATATATGACGATGTGTATCCAAGGTTTAACTATCAGCGACAAAAGACCTGACGGCTCAACACCGCTCCATACCATCCATCAGCTCAACCTGCACATTTAAAAACAAACATGCAGGACTGAATACAAATAATGCACTCAGTGGGCTCATTGCCAAAACATTTTCTCTAAATTACACCGCCCCTTTAAGTAACACACGAGGTTTTATTAGAAATGTTTGTGCTTACTAAAACATTTTCTTTTAGTTTCAAAAGTCGTCTGGCCAGACATATTTTCTGTCTGTATGATCCATATCAGTTCTCATATATTATTATCATAACATCATCACATGTTGGTAGCGAACCAACAACTATAATCTCTTTATAACATCATCATACGTTGGTAGCGAACCAACAATTTTCACTATCATCATAGCAGCCATCTCCACACATAACATGATCGTCACACGTAGGTAGCGAACCAACAACTTTCAATATCATCATACCAGCCACCTCCACACATGTTAATATCATTATACCATCCATCTCCACACATAACATGATCATATCAATTTAATCCTAGCAGTGTATTCGCGATCCCACTTAGGAACAAACATCAATTTCTCTTAAGTCGGGAGGCGACCCCACAACTGATTTACTTTCATAGTTGGCTTGCCCAACAACATGATACGATCATACATAAAACATAAACACTTTGGGCAGGTAATCCATCTCATCATCATTTCTTAACAGAAGTACTGTAAATAAATACTTTGCATTTGGCAAAATAAATAAAAGGGTTTTCGAATAAAGCCCACCTGGTACGTAGCTTTTCAATAAAGTTCCTTTCTAACGTCAACGCTCAAGTCCACGTCCCACCTTAACGTAAGAACTATTTTAGTACATGTGTCACATTTCGATAGAGACGAACATCGCCTAACGTCGGACTTATTTTGACGTTTCCTAATCAAAATGATATTGATTATTAAATCGTTTCTCATATAAGAGATATTCCACCTCTTTCGCACATAATGTACGTTTTAATGTACTTACGTAACGTAAGTTACATTGTTATTAAACGTACTACGTAACATAGATCACGTATTATCGAATTTCGTGCGATTTGACCTTGGTCAACGTTTTTGGTCAATGATTTTGACTTGGTCAATATTTAGTCAACATTATGACTTTGGTCAACAATTTTGACTTCAAAGTCAACAATTTTTACTTTTTTAATCATATATATATATTTCGAAATTAATATAGTATTTTAGCTCTAAAATTTCACATAAAATCATACTATACTTAAAACATTATTTTAGAACATATTATGCAATTATATCTTATAAAACAAATTTATAACATTAACACATATAATACATAGTTTTCAAAAGTCTTAATTTGATTAAGCAAACATTTTTCAAAAATTCCAATAAATTCACATAACACATAATCATCTATGAGCATCCTTACTATAACATAATTTTTATTTATTATGAACTATTCAATAAAATTTTCCTAAGTCACCTTTCGAAAATTTCGACTTAGGTCAAAATAATTTTTAACAAATCCAGTAAATTCATACGACACCATATTATGAATCTACACCATCAATATGCTATGATAACACTTAAACATGGATTATATCACAACATGTTATCATGTTCTAATATTTTCGAAAATCATAAACTTATGTACTATAGTTTTCCAAAAATTCTACATAAAATCATACAAGCATATTTAATACTCTAGATCATGATTTCATGCTCAAATCAACAATTAAAAATCATAATCATCAACATATTGTGCTTACACATTTTCGGTCCATATGTAACTTTTAATAACATGCTTAATTTTGTGATATAATCATAATACATGCTTAATAACATCATATAAACACAATATCTAAACATCTTAGCACATGTTCTATAATTTTCGAAAATCACATAAATGAACTAAGCTTATAACATGAATTCTAACGGATGAAATTCGAAAATTCTAGCATGTATACGAAGCTCGTAAGAAATCTAACCTTTTAATCTGTGTTGATTTTAATCGGCAAGGTTTATTTGAACTAAGTTTGGGATTAAAATTGAAGGATGCTCTCCCCTTTTCCTCTCACAATTTTCGGTGGTTTGGGGTTTCCAAAATAGATGAATGAGAAGCTTACCTTATATTTATGGACTTAAGAAACTTGTAGTGTAATTATTACATGAAATAAAAATTAATATCCTACTTTATTTTGTCAAAGAAATCGGCTACCACTTGTAGCAAATGGACAAAATTCTATCTTATCTTTTAATACTTTATCATGTCACCTTATCACATTAATAAATGCATTGGATCATAGTTGTCACAAAATAATTAAATCACAATTTTATAATATATATGTGGCATTTTCGGTCACTATGAGATCATTAGGATAAGTTTTTTTTTTTTCATATTATATACTATATTATTATTATATAATAAATTCATGTTTGAAAAGTCAAATATTTCAACTATACAAGTGTCCCTATTATAAGGTTGGAAATTAATTATTCCAACCTTACTTTTCAAAATTTTCGGCCATTACTAAGGTCCAAGCATAGATTGCTTGATCAAATTGGCTACCACTTCTACTTTACACCTCAAAACATGATAAGATCTTATCTTATCTTCACACAATTCAAAACATAGCATTAAACAATTTTATCACATAAAATTTGATGAGATTTTCGGCCCCTTATGGCACAAGTGGCCTCCCACTTGTGCAAGTTTCTAGTCAACTCATATTATCCCTAATAATATCATATTAATATAATAAATATGATACATCATCAATTGGATAAGAATTAAAATTAATTTCACACTTTGAAACCCTAGATTTTCGAAAATCCTAAGATAATCCCAAATATTTTATTTCCTTGTATTAAATAGCTAATACATAGTTATGTGACATATTATAAGTCCTAATTGATGATTTAAAACATAGGAAAATATTTAGAACAATTTTAATTCACAAAACCCTAATTTCGATTTTAAGGGTTTTCGAAATTGATAGAATTGTTCAATTTTCATTCCTTAATTCTCTAGTATCATTTTAATGATAAATAATGATCTTACATTATAAAATAATCATAGGAATTTGAATTTTATATTTCCATGATCATTTGGCCAAGTTATCGAATTATCTCTAAACGTAGACGTTTGAAACGTCTCTAAATTCTCATATTATATCATTTCTAAAAGGTCCAAAATAAAGTTGTAACAACTTTATTTATTCCAATAATAATAAGGTATTTCGAACTCTAAGCTTAAATGTTTAAAATACTGTAAGACTTAACTGTCGAATTAAACCGACGTTTGAACAATACGTTCGTAGAAATATCAGAAACTATATTCCTTAATTCACTAAGCTTCAGTGAATGTCACACATAAATTATCAAATTTTGCTTAGTCAACATTAAGCGTTGACTGATTAAGATTTTGATTATCGAACTTAAAACCCTAATTACGATTTATATTATCGTAATGAAGCATTAAAACTGCGGGATATTACATTCTACCCCTTAAAATAAATTTCTTCCCGAAATTTGCATACCGTAGAAAAATACGGGTATCATTGCACTATAACAATCTCAAGTTTCCTTGTAACTTTCTTTTGTCCATGGTCTCTCCATTGGACTTTCACCAACGGTATAAGCTTCTTTCTTAACCGTTGAATCTAACGATTAAAACAATCGCAGACACTTTTTCATAACTCATATCTTGATTTAAGAATAACGTCATCATGATGGTCATGTATTTTGGACCATATTCGTACTTTCTTTAATTTTAACACGTGGAAAAATTCTGTGTGCTTCCCAAACTTGGTGGAAGTACTAATCTATAGGCTACTAGGCATTATCATTTCTAGGATCTCGAAAGATCCTATAAAACGTAATCTCAACTTTCTTTTTCTCCAAACATTGAAGTTCTTTCAATGGAGAATTTTAATACACTTTATCTTTGCATTCAAGATGCAACTCATATCTACGCATATCAGTGTAAGACTTTTGTCTATCATGAGCTTCTTTCTTTCATTGCCTAATTCGGCAAACATCTTAATCATTTCTTTCACAGAATCGGCTTTAAAACTCTTCTTTTACTTATTTCATCTCAATAAAGAGATGATCGACACTTCCCTTCATATTATGCTTCACATGGGCTATGTCGCTCGACAGCTGTTGTGGTAGATGAACTTAGTAAGTGGAAAATATATCTCCAACTTGTACGTCAATTCTTTCTTTTGTAAGCTAATTCATATTCTAAAGATAACCCTAAAATCTTTATACGATGCGAGACGTACGATTTTCTTAGTAAACAACCGGGCTAACTTATTAGACCCAGAAGCAGCCTAAATAGGCATGAACTGAACATATTTGGTAAATCGATATACTACTACTCACATAGCAGTGTTATCTTTTGACTTTGGTAATCCTTTCTCCAAATCCATTGTTACATCATCCCATAGGATCATTGGTACAATGCCTTCACTTACAGGCAATTGAGACGATGTTCGACAATTTCTATCTTCATCTTCTTAATTCTTTGATGAGTTTTTCTTCTATGCAAGGATTTATCCTCACTTAGACTGAATTTTTCAACATAGAGTATCAGCCGCTACATTAATTTTTCATAGGTGATAATTTATATCGCCTTCGTAATCTTTTTCTAATTCGAGCCATCCTTTCCATTTCGTTTCCAAGTTTCTTTGTTCAGAGAAGTATTTTAAACTCTTATGATCTATGAAGATCTCATACCTCGCTTTATGGAGGTGATGTTCTTAAAATCTTAATTCATTTTACTGCTGCTAGTTCTAAGTTGTTGTGATGCATGGCTTATTATCTTCTCCACTTTAGCACGCGGCATCACGTTTATTGGTCCATGTAAGTTTGATTTCTATTTGGAGTAGCTGCATTATTGACCTTATTATCTTTAGAGAGTCTTCAATGAATCTCCGATTACAGCCAACAAATTCTATAAAACTCTCAATCTCATTTGGGTCGTTGATTGCTTCCAACCGTGTATTGCTTTTAACTTTTGCCGGATCCACATGGATTCCTTCTGAAGACACTATGTGTCTAAGGAATATTACCTCTTTAGGCCGAATTCACCTTAAATAACTTGGCAAAAATTTGTTTGACTTTTGATGTCTGCAAGATAGTTCCCAAGAGTGCTCTATACTCTTTTCTTGCCCTTCGATTAGATGGAAATATCATCTATGATGATTTTAGACAATTTATCTTAGTATGCGCGGAACACTCAATTTTTGAGGTTCATGAACATGGTTGGCGCATTAGTTGGTCCGAACGGCATAACTATAAACTCATAGTAGCCATATCTTGTTTGGAAAGCCATTTTGGGTACATTTAGCTCGTGCCTTAAATTGATTATAGTCCGATTGAGATCGGTTCTCAGGACTACTCTTGTTCTTTTCCACCGACCGAATACTTGGTTATCCTTGGTAATGGATTATTTACTCTCGATAATCTATACACTTTCTTAATGGCTATCTTTCTCTTTTGACAAACAAGTTGGGTGTTTCTTGGGTGATACACTAGGTTCGATGAAACTTAGAGTTTATAGCCTTCAAATTTGAATCCTTATCTTTTCACTTTCCTTGAATCCATTTGATAAGGATGCCTTTAACATGGTTTAATAATGGTTCTAACTTGATAGTGGAACTCTAGTCGCTATCGGGGGTAATCTTGCTAAGTTGTCGGGAAATATCAAGAAATTCTCGAACAATTCCCACATCCTCTATCTTCATTCACCTTTTCATTTTACGCTTAGATAAGCAGGAATGCTCGATATTCCTTCTTGTTTAATAATCCCTTATTTGTAGTGTGGGTATGGTGAATTTCCTTCCCTTGTGGATTCCATAGAAACTCGTAACTTCTTGCTCGAGGTATGGATCGAAACTTCCCTTTCCTTGTACAGGATCGTAGAATGGTTTTCGACTAACCAATCTATTCTTAAGATTATGTCTATATTCCTCGTAGGTGTAATGTTCAAGTGATTCATTAGATCTCAAGTGATTCTAGGTTCAAGTCTAAGTTCTAGCAGACATGTCTGACAATCATGATTTCTTCTATGGTGAAGAGATTCTCCTTTCCTGATTTGCTTATTCAGATTTAGGTTCTAATATATTTACGCATGCTTTTGTGATGAAAGATTATAAAGTACTTTTTCCGAACTAAGGTACTATGGGTACGTTGAGAAGTTTTCGTACCTGCCAGTTTTCCCTAGGTTTGTTCGTTCCATCCTTGATTTAACGCATAGGCTCTTGCCTGGGTTGGTTGTTGTTGGCGGGTACTTGCCGCTGTTGGTATTGCTTTGGTTGCCGCGGCTCATACTGGGGCTGGTACTGTATAGCTTTGAGTTGCTTGATTTGGCCTTGTTGATTTGGCCTCACCATTCTTACCGGACGTACTCCGGGGCATTCATTCGCATAGTGGCCCTTCACGCCATATTTATAACACTTAACATTGCCCCATAGACATATACCCCTGTGTATCCTATTGCATTTTGGGCAGGGAGTTGTCCTTATCTGTTCTGGTGAACCTCCCGTGGGTGGAGAAAACACTGGTCTCTTCCAGCCTTGTCCTTGGGGTGCCATGTTACCTTGCCATGGCCTTTGATTGTTTGTGTTGCCAAAATTTCCCCGGTTGAAGTTATTCTTAAAATTGCCTTCCCATTCCCTCTTTCCTTTGTCACCAATATTCTGTGAGTGAGGGGGTATAGGCATGTCTTCAGGCATCGCTGCCTCGATATCCAAAGCTCGACTAAGAGCTTCAGTGTAGGTTAAGTTGCCATGGCTTGCCAGAGACATCTTTATCTCATGTCTTAATCCAAATCTAAACTTTTCTGCCATTTTCATATTAGTACTTACTAGATCTGGAGCGTACCTTGACATGTTGCAGAAGATGCGATCGTATTCCGTTACAGTCTTTCTTTCTTGATTTAGGTTGAAGAACTCAACCTCTTTCTTCTTTCTATAGCTCTTCGGAATGTATTTTTCGTACACTTCCGTCTTAAAGTCTTCCCAAGTGAAATATTCCATTTGTTCTAGGGTTATAGTCTTTTTCCTAGCTTCCCACCAGAAATCTGCCGGTCCGGTGAGTTGAAAGGTGACACAAGATAGTCGTTGTTGTGTTGTGCAGTGGAGAAAATCGAAAATCCTCTCTATTGTTCTAACCCATTGCTCAGCATCTTCGGGACTTCCTTTTTCGTTAAAAGATGGTGGGTTTTGCCTAAGGAACAATTCCTCTATTCTTCGGTAGGGTGGAGGTGGGGGTGGTACTGGTATCTCTTCACTTTCGGCCCGTGGAATACGGCCTCTTCCCCTACCTCGTCCCCTTCCGCGCCCTTGAATACCTTGTTCAGGTTCATGTCTGGGCGGCATTCTGATAATGCAAGAATGTAGTTAACATTTGCGTAACGTTTATCGCAACTTATATAACCTCTTTATGTAATCTTAGCATAACAATAACCATAATAAAACCATTCACTCTTTTTCATGCTTATCCTGTCACAAAACCCATCTAGGGTCGTCATATAGGGTAATATACTTGTGCACCATATTTCAATATTTAGCATAAGCGCCTCATTACCATGTCTCGACTTTGGGGTATCTTTCCCATATCCGGTTCGAATACTAGGAATGGCCTAGCTATTCACATATTTCATTATTTGATCAATCGATCATACTATCATTGGTTTATCCAAAGTCTCTAGTACTTGGGAACGATTCTATTTAAACATAATCTTTATCGATTTATGGATAAAACGGAGAGGGTTTATTAACTGAGATGTTATCATTCTTTTATATCCATCAACTGTGTCTTATTCATCTCCACACTTTAACAGGTCCGACCTTCTAACGAGGTTTTAGGGACAATCAACTATCTAAAAGATAAGTTGTATTCTTTCTTATTATGATATAATAAGAGGAGGCATATCCGAGGATATATATAATATACTTTCTTTGCTTTTACTCTAGCACTCAATGCTATAAAGTATCTCGCTCATAACTTAATCATCATACCCTCACGTGGAGGTATAACTCATCATTATCGTATTGGGAAAGCCCATCATGGTCGATCCACCTATGTGTATCATAAAATATATCTCGTCTCATTGAAAACTTCTTTACATCATATCTTGATGTCTATTACCTTACTGATCTGAAACTCTTTAGGTGACAAGATATGTCAACCTACGTCATATTTTTTTATTTTTTTCAAGGATGAAGGAAACTCATCAGAATAACTTACAAAAGTACGGGTTCACGATTCAAGATCGCAACTCTGAAGGTTTGGAACAATATGTTCTTTGAACTGGAGTGTTGGGGAGATAGGTCCAAGACCGAATAACAATCTTGAGATTTCTTTGGTCATATGGGGTGGCCAGGCCCGTCACAAATACTTTCTCAGTCACATGAAGGTTTGGTTTCCAAAAGAACTCTTTATGAAATTTTCTGTCTATAACTTCTTTCAGAGAAAGTGAGAATTCAATTGATATCTCAATCGAAACGAGATCATAGAGTTAAACTCAATAACAAAATTTTGGGCTATGAATAAGATTTGAAACCTTATTCAACTCATTTTAGTTGTCATCAAAGGTTCTCATGTACACATATGTTATAGTTCTTCTTGAACCATTGGGAATCTTGCTTTCTAGTAGCATTCTAAGATTCCTGTCACATTGTAGAGTCCTCTTCTATATACATCGCAAGATTAGTATCAACTGTTTCTTTGATCACATTCTTATTTCGTTTCTAACGAGAAAGTCATAGTCAATTTGGATTTCCGTCATACGTGAACATCCAAACAAAAGACTATACTCATGTCACTGGAGTATAGTGACATTCATTATCTCTAAATCATCATCCTCGTCTTTGCTCTTTGACTTTCTGCTCTTTGTTCTCGTCATTCAGCTCGAGGTTCTCATTTCGATCTCGTTTCTGTCTCATGACAGACTAAAATTCTCATAGTTCTTTTTCTATGTTCTTTCGTAAAAAGGGATCATGCGACTTAAACAGTCTGTGTTCTTTGGGATAACATATCCATCATCAAATTAATTGGAAATTTCAGAACTGTAAACATTCATAACATAACTCTTTCATAATAATCATGCTCATTGAATTTCACGAATTCAAAGATTTCACTTTTGACATATCTATGTCAACACTTTCTCATATCACTTTCAACTCTTCACAAAATAAAACATCATTGCAACATTTGCAATTACTTTCACTTTCAACAATCCTCATAACTTTCATTTTTCTTGAAAAATCAATTCAATCATCATTCACTACTTTTATTCTCAAATATCTTTCATAACTTTCATCTCTTTGGAAAATATCATTTTCCATATTCGAACTTTTCATTTCAAAATTTTGAGAAAGGGCATTTACTTTCAAACTCTTTCATTTTCAAACCGAGAAAATCATTTCCTAACGCATATAAAATCCTTTAAGTTTTTCATGAATATGGGTCCATACCGCATATTCTTCGAATTTCTTTATTTCAAAACTTTCATTTTCTTGAAAAATTATTTCACTTTAATAACTTTCACTTTCAAACTTCTCATTCTCATTCTCAAAATTTTGAGAAAGTTATTTACCTATTTCCCGGTTGAGCTTGATGTGATGGAGTGTTGAGCATAGTCAGCTGATCTCTAGAAGTCTAGTGACTCAATCTAGACTTTACTTTGAAAGAAATTTTGGGCTCTAGGAACGAACCTCGCTCTGATACCACTTTGTAACAGCCCGCCAACCCAAAGTACGGATTAGCAGGGACTGTTACTGATAAACGGGATTAAGTAACGAATAATGACATAGAACACTGAACTGTGTGACATATATCGGGAATATTTCTGAGAATTCAAGTGTTTAAGGTTTGACAAAATGTAACATACATATGACTTCATAATCTAGCAGCGGAAAACATGTGGAATACACATATGACGATGTGTATCCAAGGTTTAACTATCAGCGACAAAACACCTGACTGCTCAACACCGCTCCATCCCATCCATCAGCTCAACCTGCACATTTAAAAACAAACATGCAGGGCTGAGTACAAATAATGCACTCAGTGGGCTCATTGCCAAAACATTTTCTTTAAATTACACTGCCCCTTTAAGTAACACACGAGGTTTTATTAGAAATGCTTGTGCTTACTAAAACATTTTCTTTTAGTTTCAAAAGTCGTCTGGCCAGACATATTTTCTGTCTGTATGATCCATATCAGTTCTCATATATTATTATCATAACATCATCACATGTTGGTAGCGAACCAACAACTATAATCTCTTTATAACATCATCATACGTTGGTAGCGAACCAATAATTTTCACTATCATCATACCAGCCATCTCCACACATGTTAATATCATTATACCATCCATCTCCACACATAACATGATCATATCAATTTAATCCTAGCCAGGTATTCTGCATCCGGCTTAGGAACAAACATCAATTTCTCTTAAGTCGGGGAGCGACCCCACAACTGATTTACTTTCATAGTTGGCTTGCCCAACAACATGATAGGATCATACATAAAACATAAACACTTTGGGCAGGTAATCCATCTCATCATCATTTCTTAACAGAAGTACTGTAAATAAATACTTTGCATTTGGCAAAATAAATAAAAGGGTTTTCGAATAAAGCCCACCTGGTACGTAGCTTTTCAATAAAGTTCCTTTCTAACGTCAACGCTCAAGTCCACGTCCCACCTTAACGTAAGAACTATTTTAGTACATTGGTCACGTTTCGATAGAGACGAACATCGCCTAACGTCGGACTTATTTTGACGTTTCCTAATCAAAATGATATTGATTATGAAATCGTTTCTCATATAAGAGATATTCCACCTCTTTCGCACATACTGTACATTTTAATGTACTTACGTAACGTAAGTTACATTGTTATTAAACGTACTACGTCACATAGATCACGTATTATCGAATTTCGTGCGATTTGATCTTGGTCAACGTTTTTGGTCAATGATTTTGACTTGGTCAACATTTAGTCAATATTTTGACTTTTGTCAACAATTTTGACTTCAAAGTCAACAATTTTGACTTTTTTAATCATATATATATATATATATTTCGAAATTAATATAGTATTTTAGCTCTAAAACTTCACATAAAATCATACTATACTTAAAACATTATTTTAGAACATATTATGCAATTATATCTTATAAAATAAATTTATAACATTAACACATATAATACATAGTTTTCGAAAGTCTTAATTTGATTAAGCAAACATTTTTCAAAAATTCCAATAAATTCACATAACACATAATCATCTATGAGCATCCTTACTATAACATAATTTTTATTTATTATGAACTATTCAATAAAATTTTCCTAAGTCACCTTTCAAAAATTTCGACTTAGGTCAAAATAATTTTTAACAAATCCAATAAATTCATACGACACCATATTATGAATCTACACCATCAATATGCTATGATAACACTTAAACATGGATTATATCACAACATGTTATCATGTTCTAATATTTTCGAAAATCATAAACTTATGTACTATAGTTTTCCAAAAATTCTACATAAAATCATACAAGCATATTTAATACTCTAGATCATGATTTTATGCTCAAATCAACAATTAAAAATCATAATCATCAACATATTGTGCTTACACATTTTCGATCCATATGTAACTTTTAATAACATGCTAAATTTTGTGATATAATCATAATACATGCTTAATAACATCATATAAACACAATATCTAAACATCTTAGCACATGTTCTATAATTTTCTTAAATCACATAAATGAACTAAGCTTATAACATGAATTCTAAAGGATGAAATTCGAAAATTCTAGCATGTATACGAAGCTCGTAAGAAATCTGACCTTTTAATCGGTGTTGATTTTAATCGGCAAGGTTTATTTGAACTAAGTTTGGGATTAAAATTGAAGGATGCTCTCCCTTTTTTCTCTCACAATTTTCGATGGTTTGGGGTTTCCAAAATGGATGAATGAGAAGCTTACCTTATATTTATAGACTTAAGCAACTTGTAGTGTAATAATTACATGAAATAAAAATTAATATCTTACTTTATTTTGTCAAAGAAATCGGCTACCACTTGTAGCAAATGGACAAATTCTATCTTATCTTTTAATACTTTATCATGTCACCTTATCACATTAATAAATGCATTGGATCATAGTTGTCACAAAATAATTAAATCACAATTTTATAATATATATGTGGCATTTTCGGTCACTATGAGATCATTAGGATAAGTTTTTATTTTTTTCATATATTATACTATATTATTATTATATAATAAATTCATGTTTGAAAAGTCAAATATTTCAACTATACAAGTGTCCCTATTATAAGGTTGGAAATTAATTCTTCCCACCTTACTTTTCAAAATTTTCGGCCATTACTAAGGTCCAAGCATAGATTGCTTGATCAAATTGGCTACCACTTCTACTTTACACCTCAAAACATGATCAGATCTTATCTTATCTTCACACAATTCAAAACATAGCATTAAACAATTTTATCACATAAAATTTGATGAGATTTTCTTTTTATGGCACAAGTGGCCTCCCACTTGTGCAAGTTGCTATACAACTCATATTATCCCTAATAATATCATATTAATATAATAAATATGATACATCATCAATTGGATAAGAATTAAAATTAATTTCACACTTTGAAACCCTAGATTTTCGAAAATCCTAGGATAATCCCAAATATTGTATTTTCTTGTATTAAATAGCTAATACATAGTTATGTGAAATTTTATAAGTCCTAATTGATGATTTAAAACATAGGAAAATATTTAGAACAATTTTACTTCACAAAACCCTAATTTCGATTTTAAGGGTTTTCGAAATTGATAGAATTGTTCAATTTACATTCCTTAATTCTCTAGCATCATTTTAATGATAAATAATGCTCTTACATTATAAAATAATCATAAGAATTTGAATTTTATAATTCCATGATCATTTGGCCAAGTTATCGAATTATCTCTAAACGTAGACGCTTGAAATGTCTCTAAATTCTCATAATTATATCATTTCTAATGTCCAAAATAAAGTTGTAACAACTTTATTTATTCCAATAATAATAAGGTATTTGAACTCTAAGCTTAAATGCTTAAAATCTTGTAAGACTTAATCACAAATTAAACCGACGTTTGAACAATACGCTCAGTAGAAATATCGAAACTATATTCCTTAATTCACTAAGCGTCGGTGAATGTAACACAGAAATTATCAAATTATGCTTAGTCAACATTAAGCGTTGACTGATTAAGATTTTGATTATCGAACTTAAAACCCTAATTACGATTTATATTATCGTAATTAAGCATTAAAACTGCGGGATATTACATTCTACCCCCCTTAAAATAAATTTCGTCCAGAAATTTGCATATCGTAGAAAAATACGGGTATCTTTGCACTATAACTATCTCAAGTTTCCTTGTAACTTTCTTTTGTCCATGGTCTCTTCATTGGACTTTCACCAACGGTATAAGCTTCTTTCTTAACCGTTGAATCTAACGATTAAAACAATCGCAGACTCTTTTTCATAACTCATATCTTGATTTAAGAATAACGTCATCATGATGTTCATGTATTTTGGACCATATTCGTACTTTCTTTAATTGTAACACTTGGAAAAATTCTGTGTGCTTCCCAAACTTGGTGGAAGTACTAATCTATAGGCTACTACGCCTTATCATTTCTAGGATCTCGAAAGATCCTATAAAACGTAATCTCAACTTTCTTTTTCTCCAAACATTGAAGTTCTTTCAATGGAGAATTTTAATACACTTTATCTTTGCATTCAAGATGCAACTCATATCTACGCATATCAGCGTAAGACTTTTGTCTATCATGAGCTTCTTTCTTTCATTGCCTAATTCGGCAAACATCTTAATCATTTCTTTCACAGAATCGGCTTTAAAACTCTTCTTTTACTTATTTCATCTCAATAAAGAGATGATCGACACTTCCCTTCATATTATGCTTCACATGGGCTATGTCGCTCGACAGATGTTGTGGTAGATGAACTTAGTAAGTGGAAAATATATTTCCAACTTATACGTCAATTCTTTCTTTTGTAAGCTAATTCATATTCTAAAGATAACCCTAAAATCTTTATACGATGCGATTTTCTTAGTAAACAACCGGGCTAACTTATTAGACCCAGAAGCAGCCTAAATAGGCATGAACTGAACATATTTGGTAAATCGATATACTACTACTCATATAGCAGTGTTATCTTTTGACTTTGGTAATCCTTTCTCCAAATCCATTGTTACATCATCTCATAGGATCATTGGTACAATGCCTTCACTTACAGGCAATTGAGACGATGTTCGACAATTCCTATCTTCCTCTTCTTAATTCTTTGATGAGTTTTTCTTCTATGCAAGGATTTATCCTCACTTAGACTGAATTTTTCAACATAGAGTATCAGCCGCTACATTAATTTTTCATAGGTGATAATTTATATCGCCTTCGTAATCTTTTTCTAATTCGAGCCATCCTTTCCATTTCGTTTCCAAGTTTCTTTGTTCGGAGAAGTATTTTAAACTCTTATGATCTATGAAGATCTCATACCTCGCTTTATGGAGGTGATGTTCTTAAAATCTTAATTCATTTTACTGCCGCCCAGACGCGAACCTGAACAAGGTATTCAAGGGCGCCAAGGGACGAGTGAGGGAAGAGGCCGTATTCCACGGGCCGAAAGTGAAGAGATACCAGTAACACCCCCACCTCCACCCGACCGAAGAATAGAGGAATTTTTCCTTAGGCAAAACCCACCATCTTTTAATGGAAAAGGAAGTCCCGAAGATGCTGAGCAATGGGTTAGAACAATAGAGAGGATTTTCGATTTTCTCCACTGCACAACACAAGAACGACTATCTTGTGTCACCTTTCAACTCACCGGACCGGCAGATTTCTGGTGGGAAGCTAGGAAAAAGACTATAACCCGGAGAATTTAATAAGAAGAGTCAAAATTGTTGACTTTTGAAGTTAACATATGAAATACGCTCGATAAATACGCTAATACGTAAAACGACATTATATAAGTAAATCTACGTTGGAGAAAAGATTTCATAATTGAAATCTTTGTATCGAAAAACGTGAGAATACGTTGAACGCTTAACCTAAAAGGGTTAAATGAAATAGTTGAACATGTCTCGTTTCTATCGAAGTACGAGAAATGTTTAGTTAAGATACGCGATTGAACGGCGTATAGAATTCGTTAAGGAATTCGAATTATTATAGTATAAGTTATAAAAGTTTATTTTAAACTTTGAAAATCTCGAAATACGTGACTAACGTACTGAAATCGTTTTTACGTAAAGGTGAGACGCGGATGCGATCGTTGGCATAAAAGGAAAACGAATTAAGAAAGCTTATGTACCAGGTGGGCTTCTTTTCTTATCCTCAATGATAAAATGCTTTATTTATGATGCTTTCTTCGAAATGAAAAGTAATTATTTATGATGCTCTCTTTTGAGAAATGATTATGAAATGATGATGAAATTACCTGCCCAAAATATTTATGTTTTATGTATGTATCCTACCCATGAATGAATGAATGATGAATGTTGTTGGGTCGCTCCCAACTTATGAATGAAATCGATATCGGATCCTATGCTGGGAAGGCTTATACCAGCTAGATTAACTTGTGCACCTAATGGTGACGTGTCTTTGTAAGGATAATTCACGGCGGTCGCGGCGGACGTAGAAGGAGGCCTCCTTCACGGCGTAAATGTTAATGTTATGATGAAAGGATATGTATCATACATACAAGGAAAATGTCCGCCGCATTTAACGCTTATGAAAATGATGAAAACGTTTAGTAAGCACAAGGCCTTTCAAATAAAACCCGTGTCTTACCATGATGGGCAAATGTAATTTCAATAATGTAAAATGTTTTCGCATAAGTCCACCGAGTGCATTATTTGTACTCACCCTTCATATTTGTTTTAAATGTGCGATTGATTTGGTGATGTGATGGAGCAGTGTTGAGCAATAGGAATGGTTGTCGCTGAATGTTTATACCTTGATTGTATATCGTCATAGGTACATATCACATGTTTTCCGCTGCAAGAACATAAGTTATGTAGTAAAGTCCAAAAACATGCTTGATTTATGTATTACAGTTTAATGTTAAATGGTCTCATTGTTTATTCATCCCATTTTAGAGTAATAATCCCTGCTAAATCGTACTTAGGATTTAGGGGTTGTTACAGTTTCTGTTGGGACGAGGCTATCCCAGATGAGGTCATATATGACCTTTGGTATCCTATTGCCGCACGGTGCTACAGAGACTTTGTTTGTGGCATCAAGGCCATAAGGTATGACGAGAGTAGGGCGAGACCTCCTTGCATCCACGAGGATGAATGGCCTGCTTAGCTTGCTTATTGGGACACTGAAACCGTGAAGGGGAAGTCAGAGATTGCAAGGCGGTGTCGCATGTCAGAGCCTGCAGGACCAGGAATAGGGCAGGTGAAGCACAAGGAAGGCTCCAAACCGATTCTTCAGTATGCTGCTGAGTTGGTAATGTTTATATAGATGTTAAGGTTCTATTTGTATTACTAATGTTATATAGATTATATGATTACATTTTTTGTTTGGTTGCAAAAGGTTCAAAAGAAAGGAGTTCATCCAAGCAGTTGTCTCTACGATGCTTATAACATCCTTCACGTCAACAAGGATGGATCTTGTACTAACGAGATATCCAGATCTATTGGGGTATGTGTTAGTTTAATTGCAATTCACATACTTTATATGAACGTACATCAACTATAAGTTATACGTTATAAATGTAGATGAAAGTCCAAGAGCTAGTCACCCAGCGAAGCCAGCCTATAGAAGGTTCAAGTGACGCGCCAGCTTTAGACATGAGCCAAATCTATGTGGATACCGTGGGTGGGCTCTTCAAGAAGAAACGGATGTTCGGTATTGGTGCACTTGCAAAGAGTTTGAGAAGCGAGTCTTCAACTGCCACATCTCAATTCGTGTCTCCAGTATATGACCAGCGCTTAGTAGACGTGGAGAAGTAGCTGCAGGAGGTACGGGAGGTACGAATGCAGGTGGAACGACAGAAAGACGAAGAGCATGAGGCGTTGATGGCACGCTTAGAAGCTCAGCAGCGCATACTGGATCAGCTTCTAGCACACTCTGGGCTTGCACCATCTCCTCCTCCTCCCTCTTGATCATACTGTATTGTTTATTTCATACTCTGGACTTACACACTTTTTTTATTTGCTTTTCTGTATGGATTGAATGGATTATACGATGGAGTTAATTTAGTTATATTTTAATGTTTGAACTGAATGTTGAATTGAGATTTCATGAATGTTGGATTGTATGGATTGAATTGAATGATGAATTGTTGAGTTTGTTGAGGTATGGATAAAACAGGTGACCGTCGTTAACTAGGTACGATAAATGTGAAAAAAATTTAAAAATTAACGACGGATCGCCGACGGACTATCCATCGCTGATCAACGACGACTATTCGCCGTTGATCAATGATGGACACTATCCGTCGCTGATCAACGATTTAACAATCTATCGCTTATCCGTCGCTGATCGATGACGATACCGGTCCGTCATTGATCCGTCGTTGATTGATGACGGAGAACATTTCGTCGTTGATCAACGACGATCTTTCTGTTGTTGATCCCTCGTTGATCGACGACGGTCGTGCGTGCACAACGGCGACGTCTATGTTCGTCGTTGATCCGCCGTTGATTCAACGACGGACTACTAGTCTGTCGTTGATCCGAATAGCGACATTTTTGTACCGATGGCCTGTTTTCGTCGTTGTTCCGTGGTTATTTAAGATCATCGACGGACTTATTAGGTATAACGACGGAAAATTCTGTCGTTAATCGCACAAATCCTTGTAGTGTTAGATTAGTCTGAACTGAAGTCACAAAAAAAATATAAATGGTAATTTCATATAAATTGTGGTACAATAGTAAAAAAAAATCAAACATTCAGGTATAATATAGTATTTTTTTCCCACTTTATAATAATATTGTAATATCGGAACTTTTAAACATTGCTAAAGTTAATTAATTATAATAATTAAGGATTTTGCGTTCCTAAGATAATTGATTAGGGCCTTAAAAAATCAGTTTTTCAAATGTTATAATCGATTTAGAATTGCATTTAATTCTTCTTCGCAAATCGATATTAGATTTTGGAACGAGAAGTAAAGTATCTATAAAGTTTGAGTTTATAAGTTGATTGGAATCATTTAATTAGAATAATTTGTCAAAATAGAGAAATTTATGATTCGAAGGTTATTAACAATAATTAATTATAATATTATACAGATCAGATTACTTGAAGATGAAGTCAAAAGAAGTTCTCAGGACGAGATATGACATGAACTTAGATGAAGATCAAATACGGAAGCTGATGAAGTGTCAGATATGCTGTTAGTTTTCTGAATGCATCTATCTGACTCATAAAGCGATAAAACACAAAACGACAACTTCAATGGTCGTATATCCAAAGATAGAGTTTGAATTTCAAACAGTTGTCTTCCAACAGCTAGTTTTAATTCAATCCTCTATAAATATGAGACTTCGTCAACTGGAGCAATATGCGAGTTCTTTGAGTTGTGCTCTTAATAAGAAGACACAATTCAAACTTCGTCTCTAACTCTAGCAAGACTTGGATAGAATTCGTTCTTCCTTCTCTAAATGGTTTCATTACTTCGTCTATGATGAAACTACTTAGGTCCAATCTCCCACATATCTAAGGTGTTCTCCATTGTAATATGTATGATAGAACTTACATGAGTGTTGCCTATTTTCAAATTTGTTATTTAATGTAAAGGCACACTCACATAGTTGAAAATATAGTTTTAACCAAGTCCAAGATTGATAATGTTAGAATGAAGCCGCGAAGTAAGCATGGTGTAATTGCATGAATGCAAAGGTGCTTGGGTAAGGTAATAAGCAAGTAAACTAGAAGTCGTCAGTAACCCTAAGGTGCATTGGTAAGATGCAAATGTGAATGGTCTTGGTCTGATAACCAATGGACTAAATGTTTCTTGACAGATTACTGAGATGGGATCTCGATGGTTATTGAGATCCATAGTCACTTTTCTAGAACTATAACTGTAATAACCCGAAAAATTTAAAACTTTTATTAGTGATGCTTAGACCAATTATTTGTGGTGCTTAGACCTTAATTATGTTCAAAGGTAACCAACGAAATGAATTAGAATCGATTCGGAGATCGAAAACTAGAGAAATCAAAAACTAGTGACTAGTCCTACCGGATTAGGGTTTTCTGAATAGCCTGAACATAGAATGAAAGATCGAGAATGAATCTTAAAAAAAGGATTTCATTTCAAGAATCCTCTCACGAAAATATGTGAGAAGTCAAAGAACGAGAATTTTCGGGCATGATTGCCCGGTCAGTCTTAAAAGTACTATTTACGAGCCGGATCAACTTCCAGTCCGTGCTAATCATGATAATTTATGATAATAATCAAAATCATGAAGGAATATATTATTATGAATTTATAAATTATAAGAATCAATTTCTGAAAGAAATTCCTGAAAAACTTAACCAAACGCTGAGAAAATATACCGGGAAAACCCTAAATTGATCCGAACGACCCGAAACTCGAACCAAGGGTCTAAATCAATAACATATGATTTATAAGACTCAAATAAATTATGAAAGCTCAAGAATTCAATATAATTTCGGATTAGCATAATTTAATCGCCGAACGCTGTTTTTTCGTGATAACTCGGAATTGACTTATCGGACGACGTCCGAACTTCATGAAATTTTTATAAACATTGAAATAAGTCTTTAAAGGCTATTTAAGAAAATAAAACCTTAAGGTTCCGAGAAATCAATCGAAAGCGTTAAAACTTAGAGAGCTCATTAACATGCCAAAACGAGTAATTTGACCATTCCTTCTCCCAACTACCACCAAGACCACCTAATGGGTAATGACAGCCCTTAGGTCTGCCAATACAGTAAGGGGACGTCCAATACAGCCTCATTCTTTTGGAACCAAATTCTCTCTTTTTCAAAATTTCTCTTTGTTCTTCAAATTTTAATCTTTAAATCCCCTTTCCAAACCTTTCCAATCCTCAAATAATTATTCTAAGACCATAAAAGGTAGTACTCATCATTCTCTTCATTTTAATGGAGTAGAATGTTTTTAGATTTTCTGAATTATTTCATGAAAACCCTAGTTTTACTCCTCATTTTTTTCGTGACTTTGAGCCATAAAATGCTCTCAAGACATGAATGAAACATGCTTAGAATGATGTTCTAAGGCTATAGTTAAAATTTGAGAATTTTTGGAGCATGTTTGATATTTTTTTATTTATGCTTTATTTCTTTTTATATGTGATAAAGCATGCTTTTGTGAATATTATTTGATATTGTTGATTGTTAATGTATTAGAAGCATTTAGAATAAATATCATAATTTTTAGAATATTTTGGTATTTTTTTAAAAAAGGGCCGAGAGCTTTGAGGCTTTATTAAGCCATGGTTTGATTTTTCTTTTTGAAAAACAGTTGAGATATGGTGTTTAATATATGATATGAACATCATATATTAATCTTGAAATTTTTGAAACACATACTCCTATTTTATTTTATAAGGGCCGAATACTTATATATTTTTTGAAAATTATTATGATTTTATTTGTTGAAAAATAGTTGAGGTATAGTGTTTAATATATGATATGAACATCATATATTAATCTTGAAATTATTGAGGCACTACTCCTATTTTTCTTCATTATTATCGAAAACTAGATAGATATATATAATGATTTATTTGATTTTTGTTGTTTAAAATAATAGGATATGTGATATTATAAATATTGGTTGGTGTTTTATGTTAATATTACATGTTATTGCATTATATAACCATATTGTGAAAGAATGAAATTTATTGAATATGTATATATAAGGTGATTACCGAAATCATTATATGGTGAAAAGCATGGGTTTAAATTTTTAATGCATGATATGAAATGATATTTCATGTTTAGTACATGGTATAAGTATGATATAATCTTTGTGGAATTTATTGAACACCAAAGCTCATTAAATTGTGATTGCCGAAAACTATATGCATTTTAACCTATGATTTATTGAGTTGGTAATTAAACTCTATAGTATGATAGGAGTATAGCATGATTTTATTGGAATTTATTGGATATATATGCTAATTGTTGCTAATTATCGAAAACATAACAAAATGGCTAAGTATGGGTTTAATTCTAATGTTAAAAGATGCTATGATAGTGAAATTATAAGCTTAGAATAAATGGTTGTGATTATGGTAAATGAATGGAACACTTATGCACACATACACAATGATTGTATATTATGTTAGAAATTAGGGTTTCCTAATGCTTTAGTATAGTTTATGTTGTGTATGGTATTGTTTGGTGTTGAATGGTTATGTTTATGTATGCCGACAAACAAAATCCCAAACGTAACAAACATAATACTATATGTACGAGAATTCAAAAGAAATCGACCAATTTTGATAACTTAAGAAGGAATTAACGAGAATCGAAGTTAGACACAAATTAGGGTTTTCTATTAATAATATTGTACTCGAACGTGAGTTCCTAAGCTAAAGAAACCAAAAGCCAGGTTACAACGTTAAATACTCAACAACGATAATCTAATACGATATTAGATTGAGCGTTAAGACAACTCGACAACGAATAGCGATTATACAACTCATATAATCCCCGAAGAGTTAAGAGAAATAAACAATATCGTAATATATAAGCAAAGATTCGAACATAAGATGTCGATCCTTATGTCTCAAAGTCGAGTTAATATTCTCGAAGCACTTCATCTATTCCTAAAGTACTTACTTACATGATAACATATGCTCACTTGAATCATAAGTCAAGACTCCTCTTTTATTTGTCATGTTAATATGACAAGTCGTCAAGCATAACTTACTAGGACGTAACTACAATTGTTAAGTCTAGTTAGTGGCTTGAGAATATCCTAATTTACCAATCATAAATTGATTACCGACAATCTATAACGTAATGACGTTTAGAATAACACTAAGGTTAAGAGTCGAGGATAGACTCGGAGTATGTGATTCATAAGTTGAAGTTCACTTATGAACGATGAAGTAATATAGTTTGAGAAATGAGAATGTAAGATAATATAAATTATCTTAAAAACAATCACATGAAATCATAAAGAAACCCTAAGTGGGAACTTTAAGTCGTAATTTATAAACGACCTTCGATCGATAGAAAGAATCTAAGAAGGGTTATTTTCTTATGAAGGGTTTGATCGTACGTAGTCGGCGAGGAAGAACAATCACACCTGCTCATTTAGAACCACTAGCTTTGGATTAGCAGGTGGGCTTTCTTGAAACAAAAATGTTATGCATATCTCAAAGCATGATTTACAAAGCTTTATGAAATATTATCACATAAAATGTTATTGACTGTCAATGTTTATGTTTTGTTGTTATCTTATCTGAGATTGATATATCCAATGTGGTATGTGAATGTGTTGGTCCACCAACGTAAAAAAAGTGTAACGATCGGATCCGACTTAGTTAAGGACTAACTCGGATTGTGTACACGTGTGACTGTGTGTTAAGGTTAGCTACCTCGACCGGTCACAACGACTATGTGTAGGTGGCCACCTCCATAGTGCGCGATTGAATGAATGAATGAATGATCGATATGGAAACAACGTGAATGAAATAGTCGAACCGACGCTTTTGAGAAATGATAAAATGTTTGATAGGCATGAGTCTTTCAACTAAAATCCTCATGTGCTATTGTGGGCGCTCAATAACTTTTGATAAAGAAAATGTTTTAGTAATGAGTCCACTAAGTACTTTTGTACTTAGCCCCGCATCTCGCTTTTTATGTGCGGGTTGAGCAAGGATTGATGATGGGTGCGAGGTGGTGCGAGTGGTAATCATTTTGATGCTTTATTAGAAATGTTTCTATAACCTTGGACATGTATCGTCATATGCATGTCCACACGCTTATTCTCGCCTAACTCGATATTATTTTGATGCTTTGAGTATAACCGCTTTCATACCAGTATTGAACTTGAGGTCGTACTGTTCCTTGAATTGTGCCCCGATTGGGTTACATTTAAATCTTGAAACTTTGACGAGTCCTTACGTGACTTGAGTTGGTATTGAATAGTTTATCTCTTTTTAGTTCATGTGATTATGAGTAGCTCAATTATTAAATGCATTGATTAGTTATGTTTATATCCGCTGCTTTATATACCGGTGACAATCCATATTCCGTACTCCCTTGGGAAGTCGGGTCATCACAATAACACAAGAAATCACTAAGGTTAATTGGTTCACCTACTTGAGAGGTTCGTAGGAGGGTTTTTTCATCTTTTACCTTCTGATGTCGTTCGCTTTTGTTGCATTTCACCTTTAGCATTTCAAGGTAAAAGCGAGACCCAATCTCGAGACACCCACAACTCAATGACGTTCGCATGCATCTTAGCTTATGTTTTATTTTGTTCAGTGTTTCGAAGTTCTACAACGAGTCAGCATTTTTGCTCTACTACTTTTTCACACACAATGAGTATGAAGCTGCATCTCACTAACTGACAACTCATGTCGTTAGAGAGTTCAATGTATGATCCAATCACTCTTTCACTAAGACAGAGAAGACTAAAAAAGTTTTCAATCAGGTGCATCCCCCACACACCTGACATATTCGTTTCTTGACCACCAAATTGTAGAATTTCTGATTTTATATTTGAAATTCAATTTTTAATCTTATATATATAAGTGTTATTAAAATAAAATTTAACTTGTAGTTTTCGAATATTTATTGGATGTATTTGATTATTTAGATATTGTAATAAATCTAAATAGGTCGGATAGATAATTAGCGGTTAATACTTGACAAACATGGACTTTCATCGATTTATTATACTTAGTTGAGTCCTATTCGATTTTGGAAATCATGTTTGTAGAGCTTAGTTTTGCATTATTTGTAAGAATTGATACTTATTGGCTTCTTTTGCTCATTTGTCAGAAAAATGGAGAAGGAATTGAGATGTTCCAACTGGATGGTTTGAAAGTACATCACGTTAGAAATCGATAGACGTAAACGGTTTACAACTCAAAGATCGCACGAGGAAGATACGAGGGAAACAAAAGTATCACGCGCGTTGCCTGCGAGGAGTGCGTTGCGGACGGGGCTTGGAGAGGGAAAATGGCAATTTCCCGCGGCCGTGCATGATCGTAGAAACGGGCAGCGCCGCAGCCGCATCAATTGGGCATTTTCCAGGCCATGACCGTGGTTAGCCCATGTACGAGCTGTAACAGCCCCTAAATCCTAAGTACGATTTAGCAGTGATTATTACTCTAAACATGGATGAATAAACAGGGAGACCATTTAACATTAAACTGTAATACATATATCAAATATGTTTTGGACTTTACTACATAACTTATGTTCTTGCAATGAAAGCATGTGATATGTACATATGACGATGTACTATCAAGGTATAAACTTTTCAATGACAACATTCCTATTGCTCAACACCGCCCATCGCATCATCATTTCAATCGCACATTTAAAACAAATATGCAGTGGTCGAGTACAAGAATGCACTCTGTACTCATGCCAAAAACATTTTACCATCTTTAAATTACATCGCTTGCCCATCATGGTAAGACACAAGGGTTTTATTTGAAAGGCATTGTGCTTACTAAACATTTTCATCATTTTCATAAACGTTAAATCGGCCGACATTTTCCTTGTATGTATGATCCATATCCCTTTCATTTCATCATAACATTATCATTATGCCGTAGAAGCGAGGCCTCCTCTACGCCGCCGTGACCGCCGTGAATTGTCCTTACAGCACACAGTCACCATTAGGTGTACACGTTAATCCTAGCCATGTATAAGCCTTCGGGCATAGGATCCGAATTCGATTTCTTTTATAAGTTGGGAGCGACCCAACAACATTCATCATTCATTCATTCATGGATAGGATACATACATAAAACATAAACATTTTGGGGTGTAATTTCATCATCATTTCATAATCATTTCTCAAAAGAGAGCATCATAAATAATTACTTTTCATTTCGAAGAAAGCATCATAAATAGAGCATTTTATCCTTTAGGATAAGAAAAGAAGCCCACCTGGTACATAAGCTTTCTTAATTCGTTTTCCTTTTACGCCAACGATCGCATCCGCGTCTCACCTTTACGTAAAAATGATTTCAGTACGTCTGTCACATTTTTCGAGATTTTCAAAGTTTAAAATAAACTTTGATAACTTATACTAATATAATTTGAATTCCTTAACGAATTCAATACGCCGTTCAATCTCGTATCTTAAACTAAACATTTTTCGTACTTCGATAGAGACGAGATATGTTCAACTATTTCATTTTAACCTTTTAGGTTAAACGTTCAACGTATTCTCACGTTTTTCGATATAAAGATTTCAATTATGAAATCTTTACTCACCAACGAGATTTCCTTATATAATTAATACGTTTTACACGTATTAGCGTATTTATCGAACGTATTTCATACGTTAATTTCAAAAGTCAATAATTTTGACTTTTCTTAATAAATTCTTTAATAATTCATATTTTTAATATCTAATTTCAAAATAAATCGATTTTCAATTGATTTCTTTTCTTAAAACCCTAATTCTCGATTTTCATGCAAATCGATAAACTTTATTAATATTTTTCTTAAATATTAATCAACTTATTCATTAAACATTATTTTTCATTTCTAACGTTATTTAATATAACGTTTCTCCGCAAACATAGTATACTATGTTTATAAAATTCCATAAATTCTTAATATGTCTAAAATAATTTCTAGACATATAATGTATTATTTTTCTTGATAATAAGGAATTAAAATCCTTAATATATTCATTCAAAGCTCACGGTTTCTTACTAAAATTTTCAACCATCTTCCAAAAATTCTTCTAAATTCATATAGTGTACTAAATTATCATAGGATCACTAACATGAATTAACATTAGCTATAGGAAAATTGAACATCAATTTCCTATAGTTTATAGCTCTCGAATTTTTCTCCAAAAATTACCAAACATTTTCCTAAAATTCTAATTAAATTCCACAAGGCCTATACATTATCATATACCATCAATATATCATAATATTCAATATCTACAACAAAATCACCTATAATCCAAGCATCATAGTTCTCGAAAATTTTCAAGAACATGTCCAAATATCTTCTTAAAAATCTAGTAAATTCACAAGATACTAAATCAATGCCCTAGATTAACATTATGCTATAATATCACTTAAACATAATTTGTACTTTAACCTTTGAATTTCAATCATTTTCGGTCATTACCAAAACATTACATCAAAGCGCTACAAGTAAGAAATTGAGGGCAAATGTTATTTGGGACTCAATAGTATTTTTATGTTCAACCGAAACCATCTTTGCAGACAAGATATTGGATTTGGCTCATTAATATATGCTGCCGACATTACATGCACAACAAAAAGTAATTGAACAATAAATTTTACCTTCATTTGCACATGTTCATACAATTTATTTAATACTTTCATAACTCTCACAATATTATGATCACTATACACATTTCCAATCCTTGTCTCTATACAGCATTACGTCAATTTTTCACAATTTTAACACATTTGTTTAACACACACACACACACACACATAAGGTTCATAAGGAAGTCTTCCCACATATAAATATCCCCTCTAAATATTGTTTTTCCATCTTTTTTCATACTTTCTAGAGTAAGACTTTATTTTAGAGCTCCCTACATAATAAAATTTTATTATTTCCACCATTCAGAATTGAAGTTCTTCATTGTGGAATTCCTACATTGGTTTTTATTGTTTAATTCAATTATGTTTTTTCTTTATTTCTTCCTGTTTAATTTTTGTTATGGGTAACTAAATTTTGATTGATTCTAGGGTTTGTATTATGTAATAGAAATATATGTAATTGATCTATTGAGCCTATTTATCTATCAATTTATGATTATGATTCATGGTGCTATTTTATGTTAGATAACCGAACATTATTGATGCATGTTAGTTGCCTGATTAAAGACTTAAACGGTTTTAATTAGGTGATCGAATTCAGGAATTCATAATACAATTAATTTGAAGACTTGGTGGTTTCGAATTAATTGTAGGAGAGTAAATCTTAGGTGTTTTGAGAGTTTTTATGTGTTCTTGAGACCTAGCAGAGATAGAACATATATTAATCTACTACTACAGACTGCCCGATTTTAGGAGAGTGTGTTATTTATGTGATTCTTCACCTGAATTGAATTAATTGTGGTTAATATGGCTATAGATTGATTGTGTGATGTTTTGTTATATTATTACATTCCCTATGATCAGTCTTTTACTTTGATATTTTTCAAATCTGTTTTATTTTACTTTTAATATTTATTTCCTCATATTTTATCAAACCTATCTATACTTTTGTTTAGTTTGGATAATTGTGAACTGTTTCTGTTTATTATTTACTATCTTTTCATGATTTTAGTCCATGTAGATATGATATTCTGCTTGCTAGCTGACTATATGTAGTAACCCGAAAATTTTATAGTAATTAATAAAGTTTGATTAAATATTATTAAAGGCTTAAAAGCTATTTAAGCCTTAAGAATTCGTAAAATTTAATATAGTGAAATATTAATCGGTATGAATCCGATTAATTTAAAATTTGATTATATGGAATCGGAAAATGTAGAGAATTATTGAAAATGAGTTTATTTGTGATAAAATGTGAATTTTGTGATTATTAATGAATGTTTGTATGAAAAATGCTATAAATTAGAAATTATGCTATGAATTGCATTAAATATTTTTACATGTTATTTTTCTTATAAAATGAGATAAAATATTATTTAAAATATTAAAGTCTTGAATAAATTTGTTTTATTAATAACTACTGATTAAAGAATTTATTTATGTAATTTTCGAAAATTTAAGAAGTATTATAGTAATGAAATGAATTTTATTAAATAAAGTGATTTAATTTATGCTATATGGATCTAAATTAAATTATGAATATAAGTTGTATTAGATTTTATAAATTACTAGAGAAATAATCCTATTAATTAAATTATACTAAGGTATGAAATTAGCAAATTTGGGAGTGTAATTATAATATTTTTGAAAAGAGTGCTTAATTGTCTTGAAATTTTGAAATAATGCAAACTAAATTGAAATGTAACATCTAGAACTTTAACACATGAATTATATCACCTTCAACCTCATTTTGCTCCTAATTTTCGGCACACACACATGATCACACACACAAATTTTAATTTCAACTTTTAATCCATAACTAAGTGGGAAATTAGTGGATTTTCACTCCAAGTAAGGTAATGACTTGAATTAGCTTAAGTTTTTATGATTTAAATTGATATACATGGTGTTCCTTATCTTATAATTTTGAAAATTATGGGATGTTGAGTATGGTTGATTAGGTCCAATCTTGTTATGTTTATTAATTTAATTATGTTTGATGTGTACAAATATCATGCTTTATGGATTTAATTTGCTTAAATTCATGAATATTAAAAATTCAAGAATCTAACCTAAACCCTAAATTTTTGATATGATTTATATGTTATGATTTAGTTGAATTAAGTTTGAATATATGTTTAGGAATGATCATAAACACTATATGAATGAAGAAATTAAAAATTAAATCATGTTTGCAAATTATGTGAAATTTTTGAAAATATGGTGTGATAGGAACTTAATGATTTTGATTTTATTTGATTAATTTGACTTGATATTTATGCTTAGGGATATAAATAATGTATAAAATGAATTTATAGGAATTTAATTTAATCATATACATTATGTCCACATTTTCGAAAATGAAGGGGACTTCATGAACTTTGATTTCTTGATTTTATTTGATGAATTTGAGTTGATATTTGAGATCTATGATAAAAATAATGCCTAAGTTGAATTTATGGGAATTTTTGAACATAGGTATCAAAAGTTATCAAAATTAAGGTTTAAAACTAAAGTTATGATTTTAAGTGGAAATTGTTAAGCAAGACTTGAATGAATGATGAAATAATGATCAATGATGTTAATTAAGTACAATTATATGATATTTGATGTTTAATGGGTTGTAGATACTCAAATATTGAAATGTACATATATATCTAGTTAAATCGCCTTAGGCGATTAACATCAATTAGATGATATTGGTCTTGTATAAAGTTCTTAAGTGTATGTTTGATGATATATTGATGACATTGGGGAGTTTGGGATGATATTGGTATAGTTGGTGTATTTGGGCTATACATATTACGAGATGTTACTCACGAAATTTCGGTAGAATTTGATATGAATAAGATGTTTTAGATTTTAATTGATTACTAATAGTAAATAAATAAGAAAGATTACTAAAGTCAATAATAATCTTATGTTACAAGGATCAGCAGAGGAAACCGGAGGTAAAGAACGAGGAAACAAACTTATTGGATTAGACGTCACGAGGTGGGTAATGCTTTTCAAACTTATGTTAAGTAAAATAATCATATGCTTGAACTTGTTTATTTCGACATTACTTTCAATCACCACATGATAAGTATGTTGAAAATGAATGTTTTACCACATTGTGGGTATGACGGCAATTACCTATCTGCGGTAGGAAATGTTAATTACTATGCACAGGTAGATGGCTGTGAGCTTGCACATGTAGGCCGGCCATGGTACTGGGGAGGAGGCCTACTTCCCTTTACCGAATGACGTAGATAGGGTATAACCGTAGTTGTGATCCTTCGGGACCAACTCGGGCATGTGATGCCGGTATGTTTAAAATAAATTGTGGTGATATGTAATACCCCGTCTTTTTAAGCTTCTGTTTTGCATGGCACGTTTTTCGAGAAAATGTCAAAAGGTTGACTTTTGTTTCGGTGATGCGACCGTCACGAAACCTCGAGCGTTGTGAAGAGTGTCTTATGACTAATTCATAGACACTAAGTATCTGTGTTTTCGACCACCCATGAAGGTTTCGCACCGGAAGTTATCGAAAACCGAATTTTCATTGGTCTTTTAAAAGCATATCTTGTTTATAGTCATTGTGTCCGTATTTTATTTCGTGTCCATGGGTACCAAGTTTGCTAAATTTGAGTCCGTTTGCAAAAGTTGCATCGCTTTGCGTTTTCGAAAAAGGACGCTTCATTATCACTACATGATGAAATCGAATTTTCTTATAAATAGGAGGCTAGGGCCTTCATTTTCAACGCTCATTTCCTTCGCCTCTCGTGTTTACGGAAGAGCCGAGCAGCTCGAGTGTACTGCCAAGCCTGGAGGAGTGGGGATCGAGCCGGGAGGCTCGGTGGGCGCCATCATTGCGTTGCCGAGCCACCACCGCCGATCAACCACCCCCGGGCAGCCCGTTTTTCTGTTTTGTCCTTTTCTTGTTTTGATTCCGCCTTTTAGTAGATCGTATAGCATAGAACTCGGGAATCTAAAGGGACGGGACGGGATAACGGTCGGAGGTCGGCCAATTTGGCCGGCGCACCATCGCCGAATCGCCGCCCATGGCCGTGGCTGTTGGCCGCCGTTTGGTGGCCGACGGACCACCTTTTGGCTACGGGTCCTTTAGGTTTTGAGTTCCGGGCTATGCATTCTACTAAAGTACCGATTCCGTTTTTCTGTTTTTCGCGTTTCTGCATGTCGGGATGTTTTCCGTTGCTCGAGTTTTCTAAAGGAAGACATGCCGGGTTATCCATTTTCAACGCCGTTTGTCATTCCATGTTAAATCGTTATGCATATTGCTTATGTTTCCATTTTCATGCATTGATTTTGGATGGTTTATCCTAGATCCGAGGATAGGCATCGATTTTGAAGCTTCTTCACGCTAAGATTTGAGTCAACTTGCATGCATGCATATTTTGAAAGTACCCTATTATTGGTCTTGATGCCTCGAATATATTTCCTTCGCATCGAGTTGATTTGAAAACCCGAGAGTGCCAAATGTGGGTTCGTAAAGTCGAAACCCTAATTTTGCTACGATCGTCGTTTGGATCACGTTGTTGCTTTGCTTTGTGGGAAGTGACCCCAAAAGTTGTTCCGTCTTGTTACCAGGTACCTACCAGTGCGATCGGTGAAGTCATCGGATCCGTAGATATCTCTCGATTGACGTTTCGCCCATTCGGGTTGGGTTATATATGCTTATTTTGAGTTATTTACTCTGATATTTCAAAATAAAACATGTACGCCGTAAAATGTTTTGTGAAATTATTACTGTTCTCTGATCCAAGATATGGTTCTATCATGGTTGTGCACGGATCTCTATTCGTGGGTTGATCACCATCTTGAGTATTGATCATAAGGGGATAGACCCGAACACGTGGTTATGGTTCCGAAGGGATAGACCCTAAGTCCACACGGAAAAGGTAATGAGGTGGTTATGGTTACGATGGGGTTTGAATCAAGTCCACACCGAGTTAGCCTACCGGATACGTTCCCGCGTGGGCGATTGGATATGTTCCGGGCCGAATGAATGTCATGTGATGGACTGGCGGGATACGCCCGAGCCGTGGTTCATGGTTCTATGATGGGAGTAACGAGAATAACGGATCGTATCGAAAATGAAAATCTATTTTGCTTACTTAGAAGTGATTTACGTTTTAAAACCTTCTAAGGTAAGTGCTCAACACGCCTCATGATTCTTTTGATTTATGATAAAACCCACCGAGTGCGCTAGTACTCACCCCAAACTCTTTTCAAATCTTTTCACGAGATGGAGGAGGGCCGGACAGGCGGCGAGGGGTGGAGCTGCGGGTTCTTCATGCTATGCTTCCCGATGTTGTGTTATATACGCATTCGATAATTATGTATTCTTGTCCCTTATTTGCTTTCGATTGGGAACAAGATTTGTTATGTTATTCTCACGTGAGTCTCGATACGAGCATGTTATGTGGTCAATCGGTCTAGCGATGGGATGTAATGCTATTTTGCCTTCTTGCATTACTTATAATAAACCAAGATCATGTTTTCAAGTTATGATATCGATATTATTCATTGGTGGATTGTTTGTGCACCCTCCCTTCGTGATATGTCCTAGTTATAGAGAGATCTTTGATTTCATGGTCACATCTTCTTATCATGTATGTTATATGTATCCCCTTCTTCCCCGCCTTAACCCTCACCCCTAATCACACCCTAAGATTCGTGCCTTCCTGAATTGGGGCGTGACATGATATGTTATGAGGATAAATGTTTCTTACGAACAAATAAACTGTTGATTTCTAAAAATCATTTGAAAGAAAAGTTTACTTGAACAAGGTTATAAGTTTTGAATATTATGATAGCATTTACCCACTGAGTACTTCTAGTACTCTCACCCGATAAGTGTTTTATGCTGCAGGTTGAGCATGGAAGAGGTGTGGCTTGGAACTGAGCAGAATAGCTATTTTGTTTTTCGTACTGTGAACTATTGTGGTTGAGTGTCATGTCTTCACACATGACATTCATTAGTCTTCCGCTGATACCTTGAAAACGTGAATCTATACTTTTGTTAAGCCTTGTAAATATTTCAAAAATCTCTATGCATGTATTTTGAAGTTGTGTTCTCGTTTGTGGATATGGCCGTTGTTGGAAATTTTCTGAGTGCAGGTTGGCTTACTCCATTTTCAAATGTTATGCTGTCCGTTTATTCTAAAAACCAATTCTCTTAATCACTCATTTTGGAAAGACTATCGTTATTTAAACCAGTCACGGCTTGATTATTTAGTTAAATAAGTAATTAAATAGTCGGGTCGTGATAGAGTGGTATCAGAGCATTTGTTCACTTTGGTCCTGTAAATTTTTCTTTCTTTGAGCCAACCTTTCTTAAAAAAATTTGACTCATTGGTAAAGGCTCAGTGTTCCTGTCCATCTCTTCAGCTCAACCAGGTAAGGTAAGATGAGAATGTTGTGCATATGTGAACAAAATGTGATTATGTTGAATTTTTTTTATGTAGTAAGTATGAATATAAATGATATATGATGTGTTATTCTAATTAGTATAGAAATGATATCTGATTATAGGATGCCAAGGATAAAATCCACCGTTCGAAAGAATACCGGGTATAGACCGCCAGGCTTAGGAGATATCAATAAGTTTTATGCGTTGCGAATGAGACCAGAACAGGGCATGCAGTTCTTCCTTCATCATTTCAAAGTTATGTGGCGATCGGTTTTGAAGTGTGGAACAACCGAGCTTGACGGGGTACTTCAATTGGTGCAAGCTTTGCCTCCTGATTGGAGGGGATGGGCATCCGAGATAGCTCTTGATTATGTGCATCCTGATATGGAGTTTATGTGCATCCTGATATGGAGTGTAGAATTACTGGTAATCTTAAGAAGTTTATAAGAATTATTAAAGACCAATATAGGACGGGGGAAAATCCTCCACTCATTCCCTACCGTCCCTTTGATTATTTTATCCCTACAGTTCAACAAATCTTAGACGATATCCTTGATCCAAAAAGTAAAAGAATTAAACCTATAACTCATGAGCTTGTTAGAGCCAGTCCTAAATATGAATATTGTGATAATGATAATACTACTCTGTTTCCACTTGGACCTCAGTGGACTATGGATGACCTGGATTTATTTGATCAACCATTTGCACTGAAAACCCCTTCACCACCCCTATCTCCTCTTCCTGAAATTCCACTTATAATGTCTTCCACTGAGGTAGAGAATGAGTTTAATCAGCAATCATTTGTTGGCACTTCTAGCTTACAACCTTTGTCTTCTAATGACATGCTTTTGTTGTCGGATCCATCCCTTCTCTTGCCAGGAGAGCCCGCTAATTCATCTGTTGATCACACTTCCGCTCTTGAAGAAGAAGACCCTAAAGAAGAAGATCCAGAAGAGAATCCTGAAGTGAATGTAGATGGTTAAGGAGAAATTAGGTTAGCTAACTAAGATAGTAGGTGGAACTACCAGCCTGTACATATGAAACTAATCTGTGTGTAAAAGTCCTCGATGAGGCAACTTTCTTGTAAATTATAAACTGTTTTGTTATCTTTGATGTGATAAATAGTGATGCCTCTATCTTTTGTTGATGATGATATCTTGTTGATGTTGCATGTTAAAATCCCTTTCTTTTGTTGATATTTTATTTACTGTTGTGAAAATAATAAATTTCTTTTGAAGCAAAATGCCTCCTCGAAGAAGAAACCAGAACATGGAAGAAAGAGCAAGTCAAATCACTCCCCAAAACCTTCCTGAACAAAACCTTTATGATCGTGAACCCTCTCCCCCGAACAGAAAAATAGCCGAACTTTTTCTTCGTTAGAACCCACCTAACTTCACAGGTGCTGGTAGTCCCGCCGAAGCAGAAGAATGGGTAAGAACTGTGGAGAGGATTTTTAAGTTCTTGGAATGTAGCGATCAGGAATGCTTGCTATGTATAAACTTCCTCATGAAAGGACCCATGAGACTTACGGTGGGAGGACAGAAAACTCTCACCCGGAACAAATGGCGAACTTTACTTGGGAACAATTCAAGGAAGAACTGTATGCTAAGTTCATTCCTCGAAGTTATAGGAAGCAGAAAGAGATTGAATTCATGAATTTGAAACAAGGAAATAGAAGTGTGGCTGAGTACGACCGAGAATTCTGTACATTATCTCGGTATGCACCATACAAAGTGGAAACTGATGAAAAGATGGCAGAGATGTTTCGTTCGGGATTACGACCTGAAATCCGGATTATTTTAGCCGCTCAACCACCCATGTCTTACGCAGAGACTCTTAACCGCGCGTTAGACATGGAAATGGAGATACAAACTGAGAAGAATGCTACCGAGCTTAATACTAGTGTACCACAAGGAACCACACCATCAAGATCCTCCCAAATGGAACAAAGATATAAAGGAAAAAGAAAGTAGGAGACGCGAGGAAATCCAAACAAAAGGCCGTTTCAGAGGCAGGGACCCACAGCGTCGAGATCATTCCGACCGCCGACCACTGGACAACCATTCTTTTCTCCGAATCAGATAAGACCACCTATGTGTCCTCAATGCAACCGTACACATTTCGGTTTATGTAGAAGTGGGAGCAACACTTGCTTTTCGTGTGGACAGTATGGTCACTTTGCTTCGCTTGTCCATCTGCATGAGAATGTGACCGGAGAGAGGAGAAAGAGGAAAATCTTCTCGACCTGTTCAGAATGTGAAAGCAATGACAGGATATCCACAACCACCTCGCTATCAACTTCCTCCACCACCAGTGATTGCAACCGCAGAGACTTCAGCTCAGCAGGCGTCATCTCAATCTCTACAAGTTCAACCTCAACATCAGCAGGCGTATGCTTTGAAACAGAAGCAACCAGAAAAGAGTATGGGAAACCTAACAGGTATGGCCCAGTTAAAAGGTGTACCTGTTATAGTTTTGTTTGATACGGGAGCATCGCATTCTTTCATTTCTACCGCATGTGTAGATAATCTTGAACTTCCCGTAGAATCATCTGAAGTAGGTTTCAAAGTGCTTACTCCAATAGGTGGGGGCGATGAGTTGATAAAGTATGTCCTAACTTAGAAATCGAGTTAGGATCACTTGATTAAAGTCGAATCATTACGCCTATTATGCATGTGGGACGTAGATATTATCTTGGGTATGGATTGGTTAACAAAGAATTTTACAAGGATTCGTTCGAACAATGAGAAATCGATTTCAACCACCGTGAAAGGAACCCATGTGTTTTATGGGATCGATGAGAGAAGAAGAAGGTGCTCGTGATATCGCCTTTGCGAGCGTAAAGGTTGATAAATAACGAAAATCGTGCCTATCTTGTATGCCTAAGCAAGGAAAATAAGAAGGATAGGAAGATTAATGAGGTGCCAATTGTTCGAGAATATCTAGATGTATTTCCAGAAAAGTTACCCGGTGTACCGCCGGATCGACAATTGGATTTTGCGATCGATCTCGAGCCAGGATCTGCGCCAATTTCCAAAGCACCGTATCGGATGGCTCCTAAAGAATTACAAGAATTGAAAGTCCAATTACAAGAACTTTTGGACTTAGGATTCATTCGACCAAGCGCATCACCTTGGGGAGCGCCAGTATTATTTGTCAAAAAGAAGGATGGCACCTTAAGGATGTGCATTGACTACCGGGAGTTAAACAAGGTGACGTTAAAGAATAAATATCCTCTTCCTAGAATTGATGATTTATTCGACCAATTGAAAGGAGCTAGGGTATTTTTGAAGATTGATCTGAGATCGGGTTATCATCAAGTGAAAATCAAACCCGAGGACATACCTAAAATCGTTTTAGACCCGATACGGACACTACGAATTTGTAGTGATGCCGTTTGACTAACCAATGCTCCATTTGTGTTCATGGACCTCATGAACCGTGTATTCCACTTAATATCTTGATAAATTTGTATTAGTGTTTATCGATGATATTCGATCTATTCGAAGGGTGAACAAGAACACGAAACGATTTGAGAACCGTGTTGGAAAAACTAAGGATGCAACGATTATATGCAAGTTTAGCAAATGCGACTTTCGCTAAAAAGTCAATTTCACGGGACATATAGTTTCGGTGAAGGAATTAAAGTGGATCCCGCCAGGTCCAAGCGGACAGAGTGGAAATCACCTCGACTCCGAATGAGATTCGTAGTTTTCTAGGCTTAGCCGGATATTATAGAAGATTCATCAAGGATTTTCCAAAATCGCTAAGCCAATGACGCAATTGTCAAGAAGGGTAAAATTTCAATGGACCCGGAATGCGAAGACAGCTTCCAAGAACTCAAAGAAAGATTGACCAACGCCCTATCCTAACTATACCGATCGGAGAAAGATTATACCATATACACGGATGCATCGAGAAATGGAATAGGATGCGTTTAATGCAAGAAGGAAAGGTCGTCGACACGCTTCAAGACAGTTGAAGATTCATGAACACAACTATCCCACTCACGATCCGAACTCGCATGCGGTGGTTCATGCTTTAAAAATCTGGAGACATTATTTATACGGTCAAGATGCGAGATTTTCACGGATCACAAAAGTTTGAAGTATTTCTTTGAACAAAAAGATTTGAATATGCGGCAACGAAGATGGCTCGAGCTGGTCAAAGACTACGATTGTGAGATTAAGTATCATCTAGGAAAAGCCAGCGTCGTCATGAGACGCCTTAGTAGGAAAATTCGGAGAGATTAGGAACTCTTTAACGGACCAAGGAGAATTATTAAAAGAGTTCGAGAGAATGAAGTTGGAAACCGTGTTACCTCCTTAGAACATTCAAGGAATTGTAGTGTCGTTAGTGGTACTTCCGATTTGAGAGCTCGTATTATTCAAGCAAGCAAAGAAAGATAAACAACTCAAATTGCGTGCAAAGATTCGAATGGAAATTTTCCGAGAATATCATGAAGTGGGGATAATGCGATTATGTTTGGTAATCGCATATACGTACCTAATGATACCGAATTGAAAGATGAAATTTTGAATGAAACTCATAAGGTTCCATACGCGGCACATCCCGGAAGTACGAAGATGTACCAGGATCTTAAACAAAAGTTCGTGTGGACAGGGATGAAACAAGACATTGCCTCCTACGTTGAACGGTGTTTAGCGTGCCAACAAGTAAAAGCTTTGCATCAAAGACCATACGAAAAGTTACAACCTCTTGAAGTGCCTGAATGGAAATGGGATCACATCGCTATGGATTTTGTAATTGGATTACCCAAGTCTAGATGAGGGAATACGGCCATATGAGTAATCATTGATCGATTAACCAAGAGCGCTCATTTCATTCCAACTTCGATAACGTATGGAGCTGAAAAGTTGGCACAGATTTATGTTCGGGAAATTGTTCGTCTACATGGAGTGCCGGTCTCAATCACCTCGGATCGTGATGCCAAATTCACCTCTCGGTTCTGGACTACTTTTCAAAAGAATTGGGTACTCGATTAAATTTTATTACCGCTTTCATCCCGGACATATGGTGGGACCGAGAGAACAATTCAGACCTTAGAGGATATGCTCGAACCGTGGTACTTGATCGGGAGACCAATGGGAACAAGTTCTACCATTGATCGAATTTGCTTACAACAATGCTTATCAAGCTACAATCGGCATGACTCCCTATGAAGCACTTTATGGCAAGAAATGCGATCACCTCCGTATTGGGATGAAGTGGGAGAACGAAAGATTCTTGGCCCAAGCGATCGAAGAAATGGTCCAAATTGTACGATGATAAGCAGAGAATGAAAGAAGCTCAAGATGCAGACAAAAATCCTATGCCGATAATCGCCGATGTAATCGAGGTTTGAAATAGGGACAAAGTTTTTCTCAAAGTCTCCCCAACCAAAGGAATCCATCGTTTTGGAATAAAAGGGAAACTTAAACCAAGATTTCTCGGACCTTATGAAATTTTGGAACGGATAGGGCCTGTAGCTTATAAGTTAGCGTTACCTCCAAACTTCGCTAACGTACATGACGTTTTCCACGTATCTCAGCCCAGAAAGTATGTGTATGACCCACAACACATTCTTCATCATGATGAAATAGTTCCCGATGCTGACTTAAGCTATAAAGAAGAACCTGAATGCATTCTGGACCGAAAAGAACAAAAGTTAAGGAATAAAATTATTCCTTTGGTGAAAGTTCAATGGAAACATCATGGTCCAGAAGAAGTGACATGGGAACTGGAGGATCGAATGAGAGAGAAGTACTCGAGCGTGTTTGATAGGTACAAAATTTCGAGGACCTAAATTTCTTTAAGGAGGAATGTAGTAACCGAAAATTTTATAGTAATTAATAAAGTTTGATTAAATATTATTAAAGGCTTAAAAGCTATTTAAGCCTTAAGAATTGTAAAATTTAATATAGTGAAATATTAATCGGTATGAACCGATTAATTTAAAATTTGATTATATGGAATCGAAAAATGTAGAGAATTATTGAAAATGAGTTTATTTGTGATAAAATGTGAATTTTGTGATTATTAATGAATGTTTGTATGAAAAATGCTATAAATTAGAAATTATGCTATGAATTGCATTAAATATTTTTACATGTTATTTTTCTTATAAAATGAGATAAAATATTATTTAAGATATTAAAGTCTTGAATAAATTTTTATTAATAACTAATGATTAAAGAATTTATTTATGTAATTTTCAAAAATTTAAGTATTATAGTAATGAAATGAATTTTATTAAATAAAGTGATTTAATTTATGCTATATGGATCTAAATTAAATTATGAATATAAGTTGTATTAGATTTTATAAATTACTAGAGAAATAATCCTATTAATTAAATTATACTAAGGTATGAAATTAGCAAATTTGGGAGTGTAATTATAATATTTTTGAAAAGAGTGCTTAATTGTCTTGAAATTTTGAAATAATGCAAATTAAATTGAAATGTAACATCTAGAACTTTAACACATGAATTATATCACCTTCAACCTCATTTTGCTCCTAATTTTCGGCACACACACATGATCACACACACAAATTTTAATTTCAACTTTTAATCCATAACTAAGTGGGAAATTAGTGGATTTTCACCCAAGTAAGGTAATGACTTGAATTAGCTTAAGTTTTATGATTTAAATTGATATACATGGTGTTCCCTTATCTTATAATTTTCGAAAATTATGGGATGTTGAGTATGGTTGATTAGTTCCAATCTTGTTATGTTTATTAATTTAATTATGTTTGATGTGTACAAATATCATGCTTTATGGATTTAATTTGCTTAAATTCATGAATATTAAAAATTCAAGAATCTAACCTAAACCCTAAATTTTTGATATGATTTATATGTTATGATTTAGTTGAATTAAGTTTGAATATATGTTTAGGGATGATCATAAACACTATATGAATGAAGAAATTAAAAATTAAATCATGTTTGCAAATTATGTGAAATTTTCGAAAATATGGTGTGATAGGAACTTAATGATTTTGATTTTATTTGATTAATTTGACTTGATATTTATGCTTAGGGATAAAAATAATGTATAAAATGAATTTATAGGAATTTAATTTAATCATACGCATTATGTCCACATTTTCGAAAATGAAGGGACTTCATGAACTTTGATTTCTTGATTTTATTTGATGGATTTGAGTTTATATTTGAGATCTATGATAAAATAATGTCTAAGTAGAATTTATGGGAATTTTTGAACATAGGTATCAAAAGTTATCAAAATTAAGGTTTAAAACTAAAGTTATGATTTTATGTGGAAATTGTTAAGCAAGACTTGAATGAATGATGAAATAATGATCAATGATGTTAATTAAGTACAATTATATGATATTTGATGTTTAATGGGTTGTAGATACTCGAAATATTGAAATGTACATATATATCTAGTTAAATCGCCTTAGGCGATTAACATTGAATTAGATGATATTGGTCTTGTATAAAGTTCTTAAGTGTATGTTTGATGATATATTGATGACATTGGGAGTTTGGGATGATATTGGTATAGTTGGTGTATTTGGGCTATACATATTCTGAGATGTTACTCACCGAAATTTCGGTAGAATTTGATATGAATAAGATGTTTTAGATTTTAATTGATTACTAATAGTAAATAAATAAGAAAGATTACTAAAGTCAATAATAATCTTATGTTACAAGGATCAGCAGAGAAACGGGAGGTAAAGAACGAGGAAACAAACTTATTGGATTAGACGTCACGAGGTGGGTAATGCTTTTCAAACTTATGTTAAGTAAAATAATCTCTGTTATGCTTGAACTTGTTTATTTCGACATTACTTTCAATCACCACATGATAAGTATGTTGAAAATGAATGTTTTACCACATTGTGGGTATGACGGCAATTACCTATCTGCGGTAGGAAATGTTAATTCTTGCGTGCGTGTAGATGGTCGTGAGCTTGCACATGTAGGCTGGCCATGGTACTCGGGAGGAGGCCTACTTCCCTTTACCGAATGACGTAGATAGGGTATGACCGTAGTTGTGATCCTTCGGGACCAACTCGGGTATGTGATGCCGGTATGTTTAAAATAAATTGTGGTGATATGTTATGTGGATAAATGTTTCTTACGAACAAATAAACTGTTGATTTCTAAAAATCATTTGAAGGAAAAGTTTACTTGGACAAGGTTATAAGTTTTGAATATTATGATAGCATTTACCCACTGAGTACTTCTAGTACTCACACCCGATAAGTGTTTTATGCTGCAGGTTGAGCATGGAAGAGGTGTGGCTTGGAACTGAGCAGAATAGCTATTTTGTTTTTCGTACTGTGAACTATTGTGGTTGAGTGTCATGTCTTCACACATGACATTCATTAGTCTTCCGCTGATACCTTGAAAACGTGAATCTATACTTTTGTTAAGCCTTGTAAATATTTCAAAAATCTCTATGCATGTATTTTGAAGTTGTGTTCTCGTTTGTGGATATGGCCGTTGTTGGAAATTTTCTGAGTGCAGGTTGGCTTACTCCATTTTCAAATGTAATGCTGTCCGTTTATTCTAAAAACCAATTCTCTTAATCACTCATTTTGGAAAGACTATCGTTATTTAAACCAGTCACGGCTTGATTATTTAGTTAAATAAGTAATTAAATATTCGGGTCGTGACACTATAATAGTGTAATACCCCGGATGTTTAAAACCCATTTTCAAATTATTAGAGGAATTTATTTACGATGAATCCAAAAATAAAAATAAAAGTCGAGAACTTCCGACTTTGAGTGAATAGAAAAATTTTATTAATTTTTCCATATAAGGGATCATAATATCAAACAATTATGTTTTTAAATAACTAAGGATTATTAACTAGATAATTATTACACTAATAAAGGAAAAAATATCTTCTCTTAATTATGTTCACATTATTTTCGAAAATTGGAGAAAGAAAAAGGGAAAAAGAAAAGAAAAACGATATGTACATATGGTTAAATTATAACCAAGTGTGGGATCACATTATTATTAGATTAGAAGAGATATTTATTTTTGTTTGTTTGTGGAAGATATTTATTTAAAAGATAAGATAAGATAATGATGTTTAATTAAAATAAGATAAGGTATTTAATGATGTTTGACCAAGAGATGATATTTATCTCTTTTAATGCTTTAATAAAGTAATTACATCACAAGTAGATAAAATTTTGTCTCTTCTATTGAAATTTTCGAACAAGATGGAATTATTGCTAGAAATTTTCCAAGTAATTTATTTTATATTAAATTCAACTCGCACAAATTTTAATACTAGATAAATATCATGGAATCAAGACCAATCTCATCTCCTAATTACCATGTGATTTTCGAAAAAAGAGGGGAATGGAAAAGTAGAAGGAAAATTGGTATTTAATTTCTAGTTTTGTAATTTTCGAATAAAAAGGGAATTTTGCTAGATTTGTCAAAGAAATTTATTTTATAAAACAAGAGCATTTTTCCTTCTCTTAAATATTTTAGTTATTAAAGAAATGGAGTTTGGACAATTAATTTCTATTTTTCTACAAATGGTTCGAAAATTTCATTTAGAAACATAGAATTGTTTTTATTCATTTTTTTCATGATTTATTTCATCATCTTTGACCTATATTATATCATATTGTTATTAAATGGAAAAAAATAAGATATGTAGCATATTTTTCTTCATAGTGGACGAAAATAGTGATATAGTGTGAAAGAGAGAAATTTTTCATCCTTTATGATAGTGATGTATAATTATTATGCTAATGAGATATTATTAATGTAGAGATAAGGTGAATTATTATAAAGTAAAGTGATGAGTATTATTATGGGGTGAGGTCCGAAAATTATGGTCATAAGTGTGAAAGGAAGAAAAATGAAATTATGTTGAAAGTGATAGTTATTGTTTTGAAAGTGATAGGTATTTAATTCATGTATAAGATAGATGATCTTTTAATAAAGTGATAAGGTATATTTGTTTGGTAGTAAGGGTGTAGTATTTTAGGAGATAATGAAGTGTAAATTGTTGACTTTTAATTAGATATTTTTGCTAAGGTATGATTAATGTCTTATATCATCAAATAAATAAAGATCATTTCCTTCTCATTTTCATGGTGACCGAAAAATGGAGAGAAAAAAAAGGAAAGAGAGTTCTTCAAATTTTGTCTTCAATCTTAAGTTAGAAAATCGATTTCTTTGCCGATCGACTCCGATTAAAAGGTTAGAAATTATACAATCTTCTTATATATACAAAAATATTAGAAAATCATCCATGAAAAATGAAGTTATATGCTTATATTATTTCATGTGAAATTTGAGAAATTTTGTTAAATGTTTAAGTTGTTAATTAAACATGTTTATATGATAATTGTAAGCATGTAGTATGAATTTGGTACAAAGTTGAACAGGTTAGAATTTTCTTATTATAGTTGAGATATATGAGATTTATATGTTGATGATCATGAATTTTGATTGTTGTTTTGAGCATGAATTGATAATAGTGAGTATTGTTTAAGTATGTAGGAATTAATTCATAATTTTTGAAAAATATTGGAAATTATTTCATAGAATTTTCGAAAACTATAGAGCATGGATTATTGAGTTATAAGTTGTGTATGATAGATATTAAGGCATATTGTTGACGTATGATAATAATAATGTATGGTGTGAATTAATTAGAATTTTTGAAAATTGTTTAAATAATTTTTCAAAAATTTCGAAAAGCATAAAGTGTAGGGTTTTGATGTCAAAAATTTCTATGACTAATGATATTAGATATTATTTATCCTATGTTAATATATTGTGTTATGTGAATTTATAGGAATTTATGGAAAAGTTTTGAAAATATTTCCAAAAGTGCCGAAAATATTAAAAGTGAGAAGTTTAGAGTTTCAAATTTATTCTATCAAATGTGATCACTTATTTAGTCCCAAAATATGTTTAATATATGCTATGAAATTATGGGATTTTTAAATGAAGTATAATATTCTTACGTTGAAACTTTTTAAGTGACGTAAGATTTTGAAATATAAAGTGTTATGATTAAATTATTTTCATGTATATAATTGGGCATGATTGATTGTTAAAGTAAAATTATGAGATGGGAATGTAATTACTAATCAAGTGGAATTAGAACATATTATGTAAGTTAATTGTTTTAAAGATGAATTTTGAAAAATACATTAGTTTGAAGTTTGAAATGACTTGATTAAAGTATGAAATGCATGAAGTATGTTAGTACGTGAGTAGAGTTATGTTATCTCCCTAGCTAAATGTGAGTTCTCTGATAGAATGAATAAACGTGTAAGGTGGAAAATGAAGCGAGGAAATATTGCTAATAAACTAGAATTGTTGAAATTTCAAATTGAGAATATGTGTTAATGCGCGACGAAATTTAGTTATGAAATGAGGGTTCGTAATTTACACGAAATGATGTGGACTGAAGAAAAGAATGTAAGGATGGAGTATAATCTCTCTTCGAGGCGACACGAATCTAATCAACGTAATATAGTTGTTAAGTGTGATAAAAGAATCATTTAATGTTAAAAAGGTTGATGTTAGTAAGTCCGTTGTTTCGGATCGATGATTTTCAGAAAAACGCTGTGATGTACTAAATTCCGTTTCTTACGTTAATAAGGTGAGGCTCAGAAGTGAAAGGAGACGACAAGTGATCACTAGTGACATAAGAACAATAAGTTCTTAAGGTGGGCATTCTTCTCTAAGCAAAATATGGGCTCTCTTGGAAAATTGAATTTTACGATAATATTTACTGTTATTACATTACTGCTTTTCTTATACTACAAATGTTTAAATACGATATTGTCTGCCAAAATATTTTATGTTTTGTATATATCCATTCGGGTTGGCCGGGCCAACAGGAGATTACGAATTCGGATCCTACTGGTGAGATACTAGTTAGGATTGTGTACACTTAGCCTCTGAACCATTCGCGATCGATCGTGCATCCGGGTGAAGGGAGGCCTCCTCAAGGCGTTCCATTGCCGACTTGGAATATACATTGTAAGAAAAAGGCGGCGATCGACTTTGAGAAAATGATGAAATGTTTAGTAAGCAAGCGCATTTCAAATAAAACCCCTTGTGTCTTCTTTGCGATGGTGACAAGACAATATTTCGTAAATGAAATGTAAAATGTTTTCGGCATATGTCCATCGAGTACTTTGTACTCACCGCATGTTTGTTTTAAATGTGCGAGTTGAGTGAGTGATGGAATAGGCGGAGTTGAGCGGAATCCTTTAGTCAACTTAGTATGGAACATCTTTTAGTTCACCTTGAGAATATATCTTCATATGCATGTCTCACACGTTTATTCCCCTGCAAACTCTTGAAACTCGTTTAAATTCTATAACTATGTTAAGTCCTTGAATGTCTTGTTGGAAACTTTATAAAAGCCACTGTTTTGTCAGAATCTTCGAAACAATCCTTTATGTAAATTATTGCCTTCTATCCTTAATTTCGTCTATGCGTCTACAACATCTATGCTTCCTCACATGTGAAATGAGTTGAAAATTTCCTTCTTTTAATATTTACTTAATCTAATCCCAAGTTGCGGTCCAATAAGGAAATCCTTGGGATTAGCCGAATCGGTTGTGACAAATAAACACCGTTTAATTGTGGTATTTTATTGATAGGATTTTAGTGATCAATGCTATATGAATTTCAATAATAAAACTAATACCCATAATGAGTTTATGACAAATATAAATAAATAAATTTTAAAATATTTGAATTTAAAAATAATTAATCGTGATTACTCAATCTATTGCTATCCCTAACCCGCATCGGTGCACATTTGCTCTAATCTAACAAAATAGAATCCCAATCAAATACTGAAATACAAATTATACACATATCAAATTAATTTCCACCAAATCAACACATCAAGAAATAAATAATTCCATCAGTCTCAATAACTTTATCCCCATAGCTTTAGTTACGAAGAAATCCGTATCATATCAGAATCTAACATGCTTTGACTTGCTCGTGATTTTCTTTGCCACCATTAGTAAGTAAATCGATAAGAGGGTTCATTTTTTATACGTTCCTCTTACAACACATGCAAATTATTAATAATTATAAATTTCGTGATATACAATTGAAATTACAAAGCATAATAAAAGTTTCTAGAGTGTTTATAGTAGGAGAATTTAGAAATATGCCCTCATAAACTAGAAATTTTCACTTCTGAGCTAGAAATAGAGAAAATTATAATTTATGACCAGCCCTTTGGCCTAAGTTATAAAATTATGCTGATCTTTAAAATATCGTAGAAATATCATACATGATCGTTGAGAAATTTTCATGTAACTTGATTTCTTTATAGATACAAGGGTTTCGTAAAAGTATGAAGTTTCTAATATTTGGATAATTAACCCACAAAAATGCAGGGCCGTACCTATGCCTTACGGGGCCCTAAGCAAGAATTTGAAAATAGACCCCTTTAATGCAAGAAAAATAATATGAAAAATAACATATTATATCAAAAGAAGACTCAAAATAGACAAAGAATTCATATATTTACAAAATGAAATACGTCTTGCGCTTTTAAAGGCAACGATCTATCGTTCACATCGACCGCCAATATAATATATATATATATAATAAAAATGGGCCCCATAATTTTGGGGCAAGAAATAAGATAGTGAGCTTGGCCTTAGTTACGGCCCTGCAAAATGTGCAAATATCATCTTCTAGATGGCAATGAGCAAAACTTTCTTGTTTCTATTTCTCATCCACTGAAAAATAAAATCATGTGAGTAATTTATTCGACTCGAGCTCGATTAATCAAGAAACATGCAAAATACGTTAACATCGCTACTCACCATCACAAGCTAGTTGCTCAACCGCACCGAGACCCAGCAACTAGAAATTTGCATGCATAAGCTAGATAAGTTTCTAATATTTGGAAATATAGAATTCAAAGTTTCTCGTCTCAGCTTAACTAAGACTAGGATTACTTGGTGCTCATGTAATAATCGAATGTATATATCAAAGTATTAGTTGAAGGAAACCAATCCAATAGTTGATCAAGAAATAAACATGCATTGAGGATCTTTCATCTTCCAAACATTCAAATAATGGGTTGTGCTTAATTGCACCTTGTTCTAATTGTTCGCACAAAGGCGCAACATATCGTTACGATTAATCCGAGGATAGGTCACTATTATTGTTCAATAGTGATGGTCACTGGGGTCGAGTGGTTTGTAGGCGAGGAGAGAATACATCGATTAAGATAAATTAAATATTTTCTTTAACAAGATCGACTTTTACTGATCAATAAATGTCGGTTAACTGAAGTCAGTTGAGTACTGATATCAAATTGCTGATTAGTTCAAGTTCAGAGAGTCTTGTACTGAGTGTATCAGTTAGTAATCATTCTGACTGTTGAAGCAGCTAGTTAGTTGGACTGATAACTAATATGTTTGCGGAATGTGGTGGTTATGTTTTGCCTTTACTAAAAACTGATGCTGGTGTAAAACACTTAGTTAAATATTGATTAGTCAGTTTTAGTTTTCTCATAAGTATCAAACTGATACAGATAGAGGATTTCAAAACATTATGTTGTGCTGTTTGTTGATGATGTTCAGTTTAATAAAATATAATTTAAAAAAAATACTGAAAGTAAATAACACTTAGTTTTAACATGTTTCGAAGAAATTAATTCCTATGTCCATGGATTGTTAACATAGTCAATTCACTAATTGAGATTAAGTCTTGTTTCCGGGTACAAGAGAAAACCTAAGTACTGAAGTTTACCTTATCAGTAACATATCTAACTTGTCGTTCTTCATACGCATGCTGGTGCTAGGAAACCACTTACTGCTTATAAGTGCATTCGACTTAACCTCTTGCTTATAGGTGTAAGATGACTATGCTTTCAGCAACTAACACTTTGTTATTTATTTGTTCGACTTCTATTTAAACATTGAAGACTTTGGGTAGAGGGTTTTTCTAACTAAAATTGAACCATCACAGGTCGGCAACTATATTATAAGATATAATTGAGGCTTTTCTAGGCTTAGGATATTACAAGATAACACTTTGGTACTTCCTTTTTCGAAATCGCTAGATGATTGTTCTTGAGAAATAAGCTCTTGGTGCTTTTGAATATTTGAATGCTCAGTATTTCGGTAACCTTCAAATGTTGGATTCTGCGCGTATTTATAGAATGGACGATTAATAGTATCATTATAAAAAGCACCAATCACATCCATTCCATTTGTTGTTTAAAATATGTCTGTTTGAATCCTCGTATGTTATTTTTCGTGTCTGCAACATCATACATCTGAGCTCTCAACTTTGAGAAGTAGCTCTGACTTATCGGGATTATTTGCAAATTCGCTCTGACAGGTTGAAAGTAAAAAATTCAAGGTTTAAATATCTCTGTGTTTTACTAGTTGAATTGATTTCGTGTTTCTTCAGTAAGTTGACTTAAGGTTCCACCGGTTGAAAATTTCTATCTTAACTATGTGTTTTGATTGAATCCCAAAACCTAATAATGATTGTCCTACTAATGTAACATAATGCTACTTGCATGTCAGGGAGTTATCATTTTTTTTGTTACATGTCTCAACAGAAGAACTACCAGTTTGGACATGCCCAAGATTAATGGAGTTCAAGCAGTACTGAAGCCAGTCGTACTGATAAGAGTATCAATACCAATGCAACTGAAGAGAAGCACTGTTAAAGATCGCATAATGAAGACTAAAGACTGAAGTCAGGTGGACTGAGACTGAAGAGTGATGTACAACAATACTGGTGAATAGAGCTACTGGAGAGTGAAGTCAAAGACTGAAGACTGGGCGTTGTTGAAAATAAAGAAGTCGAAAAAATGACTAGGTGTCATACGAGCAGCTGATGGAAGTCAAAGCTGCTGATGGAAGTCAAAGCTGCTGATAAGAAGTCAAAGCTATTGATGACAAGTCAAAGCTGACTGATAAGAAGTCAAAGCTGACTATATCTACGACAAGGACAAAATCGATCATTGCTAAAAGACGGAGAGCGCACTCAGTGACTCAATCAAGTCAACGTACTGAAAAACCATAGAGTCAACTCAACTGAAGAAACATGAAGTTATTTAATGCTTGAGTGTTTGACTCGTTATACGTCGTAGCGTATCAGAGAAAATTCTAACATGCGGATCCACTTTTCAAAATTATAGAGCTACACGATTGTGCGATGATGTAGATCTTGACAATGACCTATGATGAGTCAAACTGAAAGAATTCAAGCGACAAATAGAATGGATATGATTGGTGCTCTCTAACTACAAGATTCATCACTCCTCTATAAATATGCGCAGAATCCAACATTTGAAGGTTATCAAACGCTACGCATTAAAATATTCTAAAGCATCTAGAGCTTAAATTTCAAGAACTTTTACCCAACGAATTCAAAGAATGGAGTTTTCAAGTGTTATAAAAACCTTCGATCTCAAATATATATATCAACTCGAGGTTTCAGATACGCTTCCTTAAGTTCGAGGATACTATCTTATATATCTTAAGCCTAAATATATTGAGTTTGTTGTTTGTGACAACTCAACTTTTAGTTGGAAAAACCATCTACTCAAAATCTCTCAGTTTAAGTAGAAGTTGGCAAGTCGGCAGCGAAGTATTAGTTGTTGAAAGCTTGGTTGTCTTGCACCTGTAAACAAGAAGTCAGATCTACTACACCCATAAGCAGTCAGATGTTTCCTAGCACCAGTAAGCGGAGGAGGAACGCCAAGTTCGTCATGATACAAAAAAGATTAAAATCTGTATCTAGGTTTATATCTTGTATCCATAAACAAGACCAAATCCTAGTTAAGTAGATTTAGTGAGCAATCAGTCTTTGGATACAGTAGTTGATCTCTCATAACCATGCAAAAATTAAGTGTTATTTATATTATGTTCTTTACTTCAATATCTTATTTATTTTGTATATTATTGAACTGATCATCACCAGCACACGTAGCACAACATTGTTTTAAAACCCTCTATCAATATCAGTTTGTTACTGAAGAGATAAATTGAATTCTGACTAAATTAATATTTGACTAAGTAGTTTTCACTAGTTTGAGTTTTCGCAAATGCAAAACATAACCACCACTTTCTCAGCCATAAGTTATAAGTCCAACTAAGCCGATGACATCGTAGTAAGTAGATTTGCTAACTAATATTACTCGAATAAGACTTCCTAACTTGAACGGTTAGTAATCTTGGATCAATCTTGAATCGACATTAGTTAACCGACATCTATTGATAAAATAGAAGGTCCTATCTTTAGAAAAGAAAAGTATTAATCTACATTAACTAGTGTATCTCTCCCCTGTATAAAGATAAGTATTAATCTACATTAACTAGTGTATCTCTCCCCTCGAATACATCAATACATATCCCAAGGAGCATCACTTACTGATAGTAAAATTGGAGCTTGGATGAGGATTTTTCGTTGTAAGATGAAAGGTTATAAAGGGGAAGAAAGACGTGGATGGCTCTACTCCACCTAATTTTCATCTTACTTAATTAGTTTGATTTTGATTACGGATCAAAATATCTTTTTTCTATTTGTCCTGAAGGCTTCTTCAAATAAGTAAAATTTCAGCCCAATACTATAGACCAAACCCAGGTTGCTCTTAAAAGCTCTATTAATTGGTTAGCCCAATTGCATCATAGGGCCTAAACTAATTAATAGGAAAATTTCTTATTCGAGCTCGCCGTATTATAACTAGTGAAAATTAATATCTAAGTATAGTAATAAATTCATTTAGTCACATAATTGCATTTAATATGATATACCAAGCATAAAATTCAATTAAATTGATTTTCACATTCATTAAAAGAAAAATATATCCATAACAGGCGCAAATTGACTTAAACTTCTAAGTATGAAGATCACTCTAATTATCATCGATTGGGGTATTACAGTCTCTCACCCTTCCCTCAAAGAAAGAAAAGAAGAAGCAAACAAAGTGAATACCTTTCTCGCTCCAACGAGTTCGATGGCATAGACACAACAATTTAAAAACAAAATTCATCTTTCATTCATTGAGGTTGTTCTTTAATAAATTCCTATTTTGTGGCAATAGTTACACACAAATGCAACTGATATTTATATATATAATTAATAATCTATATATACATATGTATTTATGTCGAAAAATCAATTGTCTATTATGTTGGTTTGTTTTGCTGTGTAGAAATAAGAACATTATTGGATATTTATAGTAAATAAATACAAATGAGAAATATTATTATTTTTTATTTATTAAATGTAAAATTACTGGTAATTTTTTTTAATCCAGTGTGATCCACCACTACCCCTCCCCTAGGTCTATCTCTGGGTATCCTGGAATTAGTTGTTTTTCTTCAAGAAAATAAATGTAATGTAAAATTACTAAAATTGATTCTATACTTAAAAAATTGACTGCATAATGTGTCGTGACTTTATTTTAAAAGAAATGTATTTATTATTTTGTTTTTAATGTTTAGTATATCTAATGTAATGTCGTAGACGTGCAAACATAAAACAAGAAAAGATGACACTGCATGTGGTTTCACTGTCGTCTGTGGTTTGCAGACTATTGACAGATGCAGTGGGGTTCATACAAGTCTTGTAGCTGAATATGCGGTTCACGTACCAAAAAAAAAAAAAAAAGATGACACCTAAAATGTTGATATGCATAGGAGACAAAAAATTTAAGCCAAAGTTGGCACGAAGCAAATGTCTCACATTTAATATATCCATATAGATATGTGGAGAAAGGTTCACCATTTCAAATCGGACAGAAATTTATGTGATAGGGGGCGTATTTATGATATTGTCTATTACAACTGTATAAATTAATTTAATATATATTTAGATAAATTGCTGATATAGAGTGATATCATATGTTTTTTATTAATTTAATCGACTGGATACGCATCCCTGCATATCCATAATAAAACGCATACGCGGTACTCAAGAAGAACTAGGGGTGTCTAAACGATTTTTGGTTTTCAGTTAGAACCGTCACAACAACAAAAATTAGATATAGGGGCATTTATTTAGAAGCTCTTGTTACTAATTGCCTCCAAAATATATTTTGGGGCAATTAATCATATATGTAAATTTAGGGGCACAAAAGAAATTTACTCACACCCAAAACTCTTAATTTGGGGCAAAATAATTCTACACCTCATTTTTTCATTCATTCACTCATTTTCTCTCTCTCCACGGAACATCCAATTGAACATTCACATATTCGCTCATTCCCAGCAACATCGTCGTTGCCTGCGCTGCCTTCCACCTATAGCAGCCATCGCTCGTCTCCGGAGCAAACGCAAAATAGTCATCGATAATAGAAGAACTGGCGGTGCGTGCTAATTGTCCAAAGGATTCTGAAAGTATTTTCTGTTTTGTAAATTTTGTATTCATGTTCATAATATTTGACTTAGATTGTTTAAAAAAAATTGGTGATGTCTTTGTTTATTATTCTTCCTCTGATTTAGGCTATTATGATTTCCTCTTTTGGTACATTTTTCTCTCATTTTTTTACCTTTACTCTCAATTATTGACAATTGTTCTGGAATGGTGCAGTGAAAGGGGATTTTGGCAGTCTTTTTGTGCATTCTCTATCGTCGATCAAATAGGTATTTGAGTGTTTACTATCCTTCTCTTCTTTTCCCTTTTTGTCTGTTTTGTGAATTTGACAATAAAAAATCTAGCCTCCAAATGTTAAGATTGGGATTACATTCTACTAGATTTTGTATGGTTGAAGCTTTCTTTTATTGCCTGCACTTAATCTTGTGGCATGAGCACTAACATACATTGGGATTGCATTCGACATTCTTGTGGGTTTGAAGAAGATGTGGATAGTCTGTTAGTGAAAACGAGAAGCATATTTGTTTTGGTTGGTAGGAGAGAATATTTATTAATGAGATTTTTGTGCAGGTCTGATTCTGAATGTGGTAGATAATGTAATAATCATTCTCACACTAGGAGGGGACATGTGTAAATGGAGGTTTCAATGTTTGAGATGCATGTGTTTAGTTATGTGCTTTTCTGCATATCTCTTCTCTGCTACTATCCATATCACATGTCCATGTATCCATTATAATATTATTCAACTATTCGCACCTCTTCTCCTCCTCCTACTACAATACAATCTAATCTCAGCAATCTACCTTCCTCCACAGGAATCCTATGATTACTGATGCTATCTGCTCTCTACCATTTATCTACCTTCCTCCATGTATCCATTATAATACCATTCAACTATTCGGCACTATCTTATTCCTTTCTAACTCTTGGTGAATATTTTGATTGTAATTGCTATGTTTTCTTGGATAACCCCTTCAATCTTATAGTTAGATGAAGCTCAAGTGTAAGCTCATCCCTTATGTGATGAAGTAGGTCCTGTAAAATCCTCTAGAGAACGAGTGCATGCTTAATTTTTTAATCCTTCAATAATGTTATCCTCGTGATTTACGAGGTAAGTAATCACTGCCACGCCGCACGCACACTTTCCTTGTAATTGATTAATACTACATTGTCATTTGTTGAAATATATGTGGCCCAATTTCCTTTTGAGGTTCTATTCCAAATGAATGAACATTTGCTTGTTTGTCGTCCAATTCTCATCTTGACACTAGCTATTGAAGTTTTTGGGAATATTTTTCTTGTTAGAATAGTTTCCTTTGTAGGGAGGAGTCATCCAATATCTGATGCTCCAAATGTGAGGTGACTGCTCTATTATGGGATTTGATGCTTTGGATTATAGTGATAAAATCTTCCTTTTGCAAAATTGTTTGTATCTATACTGTGTCAAGATAATCCTGTTTCAAGATTCAGTTTGTTTGCATTTGAATATAGATGTTCGAGTTATCGATTTTCTTATGTTGAATTAAAGAAGTCTTATTTGCCTAGAGCTATTAGATTGCCTACTTTTTATAAGTCTACAAGTATATATCCTCTTGTAGTATATCATATATGTTGCATAACGTTTTTTACATTCCCATCTTTGTCGACTAAAAACTTAGTGAAGTTCCATTTTATTTGAGAGCCAAACCAACCGCCTTTGCTTGCTTTAAGGAACTTATAAATAGGTGCTGCATTTGGCCCATTCACTCTCACCTGAAAGTATAATAGAGCATCAAACAGTTTAATACAACAAAACTAGGGAACGACATTACATTAGCCACAAGCAGCTTCAACTTTCTTAAACAAACCATTTCAGCTAAAATGTCATCACAAAGCATATATAAAATAACGAACCAGGAATTCTTTTGTCAGAATCGACATAAGAATCCTTCTTTGTCCTCCTCCTTTAGAAATCGAACAAAAGGTGTTACTTCTCCAATAGTAAGAAAAATGGTTGACTTTGCAACCTTGAAAGTCCATTGCCCAGAAAAGAAAAGTAAATGAAATTTTAGCATTAATTTATGCATCCACACTAAATGTTAGTGAGTTGTAGAGGAATTAATATGAGCACAATTTGCTTTGCTTCCTTCAGGGTCAAATTGAGGTAGCTTTGCTTCCTTTCGTAAAAGCAACATTCTGTATATTTTCTTAATTTCAGAAAAATAATTGAAAAGAAAATAATTGAAAAAATAGAGAACCAGAGACCCCAAAAGGAAAAACAAAAGGAACAAAGGTTATTCTCACCTCAGATGAAAACATAGCAACTTTAATTTTAGGGAACAAGAAAAAATCAACAACAAAGAGCAACTTGAACATGAATATGACAGCTACATTTTCTAGACTCACTTAAAGAACTGAAAGAGATGGTGCATGCTTGCAGTATGATAAAATATGTATTGAAACATGGCAAAACCAGCACACATGCGCAGTAAATAGAGACATAAAATGCAGACAACAATTTGGAAATAAGATTTATGTCAGAAACTCAGACTTAGATAGCTTGCAATATGTTGCTCCAATAACACTTACTTGAATTAGAACTGCATATGCCTAATCCTACTACTCTGCATTCATACTTCACTCACCAATCCTCATCACAACCTAAGCCCAACCGCACACACTATATATGTGTATAACCTTTTCATCAAAATGTATGATGTCGCACTTTATTTCTAGTAACATTTCATTTTTAGTTAACTTATACTGAACATGTCATATGAGTTAATTGCATAATGTTTTTGAAGGTTTAATATATTATTTTGTACTTGTTTATTTAATACTTGTATTTTTTGTGTTAGTATAACATTTTCTTTATCTAATATGCAGATTGTTTTGAATGAGAATGAGAATTGATACAAGAATTTGATGGAGCAAGAGCATTTAATCTCAAAGGACCTTTCATATTTTAGATGATGTGGTTTTTTAATTTGTATTACGTAGAAACAGTTTTATGATTCCATTTATTTTTTCTAGCAAATATGGACATGAGTGAGAGGACATGAGCTTTATGCATGATTGTCATTTAGATTGTTTAGTATTAAAAAGTTGACGAAGTTGTAGATTTTAAATAAATTTATGTTTAATATGTAGCAATGTGTTTTGGGACACAAGATTTCTAATTCTACACATGAAAGTGTTTCTAGTTTTATGTGAAGGCTCATAATTAATTTGTGGACATATATGAAAGTTTATTGCTACACATTATATGCCTCAAATTGAATTTAAGGGTACATGCAAGTGCCCCAAGAAATTAATCAAGACAAAGGAATTTTGATGCTACACATTTTATGTCCGGATATTTATATAAAAGACACAAATAAGTGTCTCGACATTACATTTCAAGGCATATGTAAATGCCTTGAAATACAATATCGAAACATTTATTTGTGTATTTTTTATAAATATCGGGACATAAAATATGCCTCAAGAAATATTGGGACACAAACTAAATCTGTTAAGGGGCATTTATATATGCCTTAAGAAATTAATCTTGGGACATATGAAAATGATTGGAAAGCTATTGGTTTAGAGACACTTAAAATGTGCCCCTAACACTATTGGGACACGATACTTGGCTACACATGTGATAAATGCCCCCAAAATCATAAGTGCCCCAAAATGGTATATATTGAGGCATTTTTCGATGTCTCAAAAACTATTTTTTGTTGTAGTGCGTAACCGAACCGAAACCGACAAATTCGGTTATCGGTTTGGTTTCGGTTTCAGAGTTGAAAAAAATTCGGTTATTGGTTAACCGATAACCAAACGGTTCGGAACCGAAAATCGTTTTTTATTTTTAATTATTATTTCAATTACTAATGAATTAATTAAAAATTCTGAAAATCAATTTTTAATGATTACTTTATTGATTATTTTAAATATTTGTTAAATATTTTATATATTTTTAATAAGTTTCAGTTTTAAATTATTAATTTATTTATTTTAATTATTATTTTATTTATTTTAATTATTATTTTATTTATTTTTATTATTTATTAATTTTAATTCAGTTTTTCGGTTAACAGAAAATCGAACCGCCGGAACCGATCGGTTTTCGATTAACCGAAAATTTAAAACAGTTCGGTTTCGGTTTCACTTTTTCGGAGAAATTTGGTTCGGTTAACAGAAAATTCGGTTCGGTTAACCGAAATCGAACCGTTTAACAGCCCTACTCATATCACCCAGTAAAATTACGTTTGTAATTATGTGTGTAAAAAAAATAAGATTAGCTAGACATCACACAATAAAATTAAGGAAAAATTACACTTTATATTATAAAATTTGGCCATTTTACAAAAATTTCGAGCACTTATAATAATTACAATAAAATACCTGAATTACCTGAAAACTAATTAAAGTATTGCCAACTATAAATATTACAATAAAAGGAAAATTGTAATTAAATAATGAACTATGACTTATTTTGCAACTGAAACTCAACGGTGAGTTTAGTATTTGGCAATGTGCGTTTCGGTCATTTGATTTTTTATTTTTGCCAATTCCTTTAGGAGAAAGGCCGATCCACAGTTGGGAATATTTTGGGAATATGCCATGTCATTTTCAGTTAATTGTAATAAAAATTCCATGCTAGACTGCTGGGACAATATTCATGGCTGAAAAATGAGAAACACGTTATTTTTGTTAGTTTTCAATAGTTCGATATCTTAGTTTAACTACTAATAATTTAAAGTGTTGGTATTTTGGGATCAAGTAGGTTTTGATTAGATCTCAAAATCTTGAAAAGATATATGAATGTGTATATCTCCCTGATGACAAGCACTCGATGTTGAGTTGTGGGACAGCTTCTTTCAAGAAGTTGTGCTCAACCCGATGCACTTTGTTTGAAGAGGAACTAAAGTTGAAGACGCCCACCAAAATTCAACTCGATGAAAAATCGCTTGACTTGTTAGAGGAAAACAACCTCAAAGACGAGGAATGAGTCAACGAAGTCATAGTAATCGACTAAGTGCTTAAAGCTACAACAACTGAAAAGCACCGGACAAAAGTCGATGGTAGAGATTTGTCATCCAAGACTAACTGCGTCGATAGGATTCGTAAACTTGATTGCTAGAGAAACCGGGGATCAAATAGCTTAAGTCTTACCTAGGCAGACATGAAGTTCAAAGAACTTGAAAACTCATGAAAGCTCATCCGCACTCAAAGTCGCCGCAACCTTATTACGAAACAAATTACACAAGATGAAGTCGGTAGTCGATGCAAGCCAGAAGACGAGTTCGACGTGATCCAATGAAGACCAATGACAAAAGTTAAAGAAGAAGAGTCGACACGTTGATGATTGTCAAATGATATGATCTTACTCACAAATAGACAAAATATAAGATGACAAGTCTCAGAATGACCTGGCTGATCGACGCAACGGTGACCCACCGACCAACACGAGTCTTTTAGTAAGTTTGTCTCTCACCACACCCCGTGAAAACTTTCAGAGTGTATGAGTGCGGACAAAGCACACTCACTACAAAAAAGCGAATAGCGACGGAAAATTCGCCGCTAATCATGTCGGATCCGTCGTTAGTTCGATTAGCGACGGAATAAAGCGGTCGCCGGAAACCCGGTTGGCAATCTTTAACGACGGATATACGTCCGTCGCTAATAATTAGCGATGGATTAGCGACGAAGTTTCAGCCGCTAATCGACAACCTCCGAACGGTCGTTCGATATACAACCGTCGTTAATACGACTTAAGTCGTCGTTAATATCGACGGATTAATGACGAACGGTGTCGTAGTTAAAAAATCGTCAGAACTGTCGTTATATAGCGCATTTTACACATCCGTCGTTAAAATTATGATTTTTTTATTTCACGTAACCAATCCGTCGTTAAAACGCTCCATCCGTCGCTAAATCAGAACCGTCAAACGCCGCCAATTGGCCGCTAAATGTACAAACCGATAGAGATTCAATTTTTATTTTAGACGGTCGCTTACAACAAACAACAAACTGTTTTCAAACAAACACAATCCAAACAAACCAATTCTAAATGATAAACATTATCATTCTAAATCAAAGCACACAATTAAAACAAAATAATTTCACATCATAATATCAAACAAACCAAATAATTTAAATCATACGATAAGTTTACAAACAAAATGTTTTATTTCTTCATAAATTCATAATACAACCCAAATATGACGATGGTGGAAACGGAGCCGATATCACGAAGCGGGGGAAACGGAGTGGCCATGAAGCGCCCGAGGCTCTCACGAGCGCAATCGAGCTCGAATCGTGTTGAACGTCATCTCGCGCCTCACCAACTTGCAATCCGCTCGATTGCTCAAGGCCACCTGTAATCGACCTCAGATGCCGCGTTGTTGCCGCCGCCGCCTATCAATCTGCTCAGATTGCGCGCCGCCGCAACCGCCTCGTATGCTCACCGCTGTCGCCGCCGCCTATCAACTGCCTCGTGATTGCTCGCGCCGCCTGCAACCGCCTCCATCTCCAATAGTGTTGATGATAAGCTATCGTAGAGTCAACCGCTCGGATGAACTCCTTTCAGGCAGCTTTGCAATCAAAATAAGGATAAATGAAAATTGACATTATTTTACTATAAAATCAAGAATGGGTCTAGTCCGCACGAGACATCCGATACGAAAAGTCCATCCTTGTTTCGTTTTTCTCTAGATTCTTGACTACACTCTTGGGCGAGAATAGCTATTTTGTTTTTCGTAATGAACTATTGTGGTTGAGTGTCATGTCTTCACATGACATTCTAGTCTTCGATACCTTGAAACGTGAATCTATACTTTTGTTAAGCTAAATATTTCAAAATCTCTATGCATGTATTTTGAAGTTGTGTTCTCGTTTGTGGATATGGCCGTTGTTGGAAATTTTACGAGTGCGGTTGCTTACTCCTTTTCAAATGTTATCTTTGTCGTTTATTCTAAAACCAATTCTCTTAATCACTCATTTTGGAAAGACTATCGTTATTTAAACGATCGGCTTGATTATTTAGTTAAATAAGTAATTAAATAGTCGAATTAGTGATGAATGATATCGAGCATTTGTTCACTTTGGTCTGTAAATTTTTCTTTCTTTGAGCCAACCTTTCTTAAAAAATTTGACTCATTGGTAAAGGCTCGGTGTTCATCCGTCTCTTGACTGACCGAGTAGGTAAGATGAGAATGTTGTGCATATGTGAACAAAATGTGATTATGTTGAATTTTTTATGTAGTAAGTATGAATATAAATGATATATGATGTGTTATTCTAATTAGTATAGAAATGATATCGATTATAGGATGCGAGGATAAAATCCACGTTCGAAAGAATGGGTATAGACCGCGAGGCTTAGGAGATATCAATAAGTTTTATGCGTTGCGAATGAGACGAGCAGGGCATGCGTTCTTCCTTCATCATTTCAAAGTTATGTGGCGATCGGTTTTGAAGTGTGGAACAACCGAGCTTGACGAGTACTTCAATTGGTGAGCCTCACGATTGGAGGGATGGGCATCCGAGATAGCTCTTGATTATGTGCATCACGATATGGGTGTAGAATTCTTGTAATCTTAAGAAGTTTATAAAATTATTAAAGACCAATATAGGGCGGGGAAAATCCTCCTCATTCCTACCGTCCCTTTGATTATTTATCCTACTGATTCAACAAATCTTAGGCGATATCCTTGATCCAAAAGTAAAAATTAAACCTATAACTCATGAGCTTGTTAGAGCAGTCCTAAATATGAATATTGTGATAATGATAATACTACTCTGTTTCCACTTGGACCTCGTGGACTATGGATGACGGATTTATTTGATCAACCATTTGCGAAAACCCTTCACCACTATCTCCTCTTCACGAAATTCCATTATAATGTCTTCCAGAGGTAGAGAATGAGTTTAATCGGCAATCATTTGTTGGCACTTCTAGCTTACACCTTTGTCTTCTAATGACATGCTTTTGTTGTCGGATCCATCCTTCTCTTGCCGAGAGCCGCTAATTCATCATTGATCACTTCGCTCTTGAAGAAGAGACCAAAGAAGAAGATCGAGAGAATCACGAAGTGAATGTAGATGGTTAAGGAGAAATTAGGTTAGCTAACTAAGATAGTAGGTGGAACTACCGGCACTACATATGAAACTAATACGTGTGTAAAGTCCTCGATGAGCAACTTTCTTGTAAATTATAAACTGTTTTTATCTTTGATGTGATAAATAGTGATGCCTCTATCTTTTGTTGATGATGATATCTTGTTGATGTTGCATGTTAAAATCCCTTTCTTTTGTTGATATTTTATTCTTGTTGTGAAAATAATAAATTTCTTTTGAAGCAAAATGCCTCCATAGAAGAAACCGAACATGGAAGAAAAGCAAGTCAAATCACTCCCAAAACCTTCTGAACAAAACCTTTATGATCGTGAACCCTCTCTCGAGCAGGAAAAATAGCGAACTTTTCTTCGTTAGAACCCTTACTTCACAGTCTTGGTAGTCCTGAGCGAAGAATGGGTAGAAGCGTGGAGGATTTTTAAGTTCTTGGAATGTAGCGATCGGGAATGCTTGCTATGTATAAACTTCCTCATGAAAGGACCCATGAGACTTACGGTGGGAGACGAAAACTCTCCTCCGGAACAAATGGCGAACTTTACTTGGAACAATTCGAGGCGTATGCTAAGTTCATTCCTCGAAGTTATAGGAAGCGAAGAGATTGAATTCATGAATTTGAAACAAGGAAATAGAAGTGTGGTGATCGAAATTGCATACATTATCTCGGTATGCACCATACAAAGTGGGCCGATGAAAAGATGGCGAGAGATGTTTCGTTCGGATTACGACCGAAATCCGGATTATTTTAGCGCTCAACCACCCATGTCTTCGGAGACTCTTAACTGCGTTAGACATGGAAATGGAATACTAGCGAGAAAGAATGCTCGAGCTTAATACTAGTGTACCACAGGAACCACATCAAGATCCTCCCAAATGGAACAAAGATATAAAGGAAAAGAAAGTAGAGGAGGAAATCACAAAAGCCGTTTGAGGCGAGGACGTTCGAGATCATTCGCCAGACCAGCGGACATTCTTTTCTCGAATCGATAAGACCACCTATGTGTCCTCAATGCAACCGTACACATTTCGGTTTATGTAGAAGTGGGAACAACACTTGTTTGTGGCATGGTCACTTTTTACCTTGTCACTGAACGAGAATGTGACGGGAGAGAGGAGGAAAATCTTCTCGACATTCGGAATGTGAAAGCAATGACGGATATCCACAACCACCTGCTATCAACCCTCACCACGGTGATTGCAACGCAGAGACTTATTCGTGAGCATCTCTCAATCTCTACAAGTTCAACCTCAACATCGGTGGCGTATGCTTTGAAGCGAAGCAACGAGAAAGAGTATGGGAAACTAACGGTATGGCCCGTTAAAGGTGTACTGTTATAGTTTTGTTTGATCGGGAGCATCGCGTTCTTTCATTTCTACCGCATGTGTAGATAATCTTGAACTTCCGTAGAATCATCAAGTAGGTTTCAAAGTGCTTACTCAATGGGTGGGGCGAGTGGTTGATAAAGTATGTCTAACTTAGAAATCGAGTTAGGATCACTTGATTAAAAGCGAATCATTACGCTATGCAGTGGGACGTAGATATTATCTTGGGTATGGATTGGTTAACAAAGAATTTTACAGCATTCGTTGAGCGAGAAATCGCATTTCAACCACGGAAAGGAACCCGTGTGTTTTATGGGATCGATGAGAGAAGAAGAGAGGTGCTGTGATATCGACTGCGGCGAGAAAGGTTGATAAAATGGAAAATCATGCCTATCTTGTATGCTAAGCAAGGAAAACAAGAAGGATAGGAAGATTAATGAGGTGCCAATTGTTAGAATATCTAGATGTATTTCGAAAAGTTACCGGTGTACCGCGGATCGACAATTGGATTTTGCGATCGATCTCGAGCGAGGATCTGCGCATTTCAAAGCACCGTGTCGGATGGCTCTAAAAATTACAAAATTGAAAGTCCAATTACAAGAACTTTTGGACTTAGGATTCATTCGACCAGCGCATCCCTTGAGGCGCCGATTGTTGTCGAAAAGGATGGCACCTTAAGGATGTGCATTGACTACGGGAGTTGAACAAGGTGGCGTTAAAGAATAAATATCCTCTTCCTAGAATTGATGATTTATTCGACCAATTGAAAGAGCTAGGGTATTTTGAAGATTGATCGAGATCGGGTTATCATCAAGTGAAAATCAAACAGGACATACCTAAAATCGTTTTAGGACCCGATACGGACACTACGAATTTGTAGTGATGCGTTTGGACTAACCAATGCTCGGTGTGTTCATGGACCTCATGAACCGTGTATTCCACGAATATCTTGATAAATTTGTATTAGTGTTTATCGATGATATTACGATCTATTCAAGGGTGAACAAGAACACGAAGCATTTGAGAACCGTGTTGGAAAAACTAAGGATCAAGCGATTATATGCGAGTTTAGCAAATCGACTTACGGCTAAAAGTCGATTTCACGGGACATATAGTTTCGGTGAAGGAATTAAAGTGGATCGCCAGGTCAAGCATGCAGTGGAAATCACCTCGACTCAGAATGAGATTCGTAGTTTTCTAGCAGCGGATATTATAGAAGATTCATCGAAGGATTTTCCAAAATCGCTAAGCGATAGCCAAATTCTTGAAGAAAGGGTAAAATTTCAATGGACCGGGAATGCGACAGATTTCAGAACTCGAAAAAGATTGACCACTATCCTAACTATCACGATCGGAGAAGATTATACCATATACGGATGCATTGAAATGGAATAGGATGCGTTTTAATGCGAAGGAAGGTCGTCGCATCGCTTCAAGGAGTTGAAGATTCACGAACACAACTATCCCTCCGATCTGGACTCGCGTGGTTCGCTTTAAAATCGGAGACATTATTTATCAGGGTCGAGATCACGAGATTTTCACGGATCACAAAAGTTTGAAGTATTTCTTTGAACAAAAGATTTGAATATCGGCGAAGATGGCTCGAGCTGGTCAAGACTACGATTGTGAGATTAAGTATCATCTAGGAAAAGCCAGCGTCGTCATGAGGCTCTTGTAGGAAAATTCGGGAGAGATTAGGAACTCTTTTAACGGACCAGGAGAATTATTAAAGAGTTCGAGAGAATGAAGTTGGAAACCGTGTTACCTCCTTAGAACATTCAAGGAATTGTAGTGTAGTTAGTGGTACTTGGGTTGAGAGCTCGTATTATTGAGCGAAGAAAGATAAACAACTCGAAATGCGTGCAAAGATTCGAATGGAAATTTTCGAGAATATCATGAAGCTGGGGATAATGCGATTATGTTTGGTAATCGCATATCGTACCTAATGATCCGAATTGAAAGATGAAATTTTGAATGAAACTCATAAGGTTCCATCTGCGCACTCCGGAATGCGAAGATGTACGGGATCTTAAACAAAAGTTCGTGTGGGGGGATGAAACAAGACATTGCCTCCTCGTTTAACGGTGTTTAGCGTGCCAACAAGTAAAAGCTTTGCATCAAGACCATACGAAAGTTACAACCTCTTGAAGTGCACGAATGGAAATGGGATCACATCGCTATGGATTTTGTAATTGGATTACCCAAGTCTAGAGCGAGGAATACGGCCTATGAGTAATCATTGATCGATTAACCAGCTCATTTCATTCCAACCGATACGTATGGGTGAAAAGTTGCAGATTTATGTTGGAAATTGTTCGTCTACATGGGTGTTGGTTGTACTCGGATCGTGATGCCAATTACTCTCGGTTACTCTACTTTTAAATTCTATCGATTTGAATACTTGATTGCATATATCATGTCCCACATATGTAGAGTAACAATTCGATTAGAGGATAGCTCACGTGGTATGATCGGGAGACCAATGGGAACAAGTTCTACCATTGATCGAATTTGCTTACAACAACTATCAAGCTACAATCGGCATGACTCCACATGAAGCACTTTATGGCAGAAATGCAGATCACCTCTGATGGGATGAAGGGAGAAGCAAGATTCGGCCGCGATCGAAGAAATGGTCCAAATTGTACGATGATAAGAAGAGTGAAAGAAGCTCAAGACAGACAAAAATCCTATGCCGATAATCGCGAGCGAATCGAGGTTTGAAATAGGACAAAGTTTTCTCAAAGTCTCCAACCAAAGGAATCCATCGTTTGGAATAAAAGGAAACTTAAACCAAGATTTCTGACCTTATGAAATTTTGGAACGGATAGGCTGTAGCTTATAAGTTAGCTTACTAAACTTAAGCATAACGACGCTTTCCACGTATCTCACCGTAAAGTATGTGTAGACCCACAACACATTCTTCATCATGATGAAATAGTTCCCATCGACTTAAGCTATAAAGAAGAACTCAATGCATTCGGACCAAAAGAACAAAGTTAAGGAATAAAATTATTCCTTTGGGAAAGTTCAATGGAAACATCATGGTCCGTAAGAGTGATCTGGGAACCTGAGGATCGAATGAGAGTAGTACTATGTTCGATAGGTACAAAATTTAGACTAAATTTCTTTTAGGAGGAATGTATAACCGAAAATTTTATAGTAATTAATAAAGTTTGATTAAATATTATTAAGGCTTAAAAGCTATTTAAGCTTTTAAGAATTGAATAAAATTTAATATGTGAAATATTAATCGGTATGAATGGATTAATTTAAAATTGATTATATGGAATCGAAAAATGTAGAGAATTATTGAAAATGAGTTTATTTGTGATAAAATGTGAATTTATGTGTATAAATGCTAAATAGAAATTGCTTTATTAATTTTAGATTATAAAATGAAATAATCTTAATAATTTAAGATTAAATTAATGAATTCAGATATTATGAAGAATGATTATATTATTAGCTATAGGATCTAAATTAAATTATAATATAAGTGTTGTTAACTAGAGTAATCCTATTAATAAATTAAGGTATGAATACAAATTAGTGATTATATATTTGAAAAATACTTAATTAAATTTGAAATAATACAAAAAACTAGAATTTCACATGAATTATAGCTCATTTCACACTGATCACATCAAATTAATTTCAACTTTTAATCCATAACTAAGTGGGAAATTAGTGGATTTTCACTCCAAGTAAGGTAATGACTTGAATTAGCTTAAGTTTTATGATTTAAATTGATATACATGGTGTTCCTTATCTTATAATTTTCGAAAATTATGGGATGTTGAGTATGTTGATTAGTTCCAATCTTGTTATGTTTATTAATTTAATTATGTTTGATGTGTACAAATATCATGCTTTATGGATTTAATTTGCTTAAATTCATGAATATTAAAAATTCAAGAATCTAACCTAAACCTAAATTTTTGATATGATTTATATGTTATGATTTAGTTGAATTAAGTTTGAATATATGTTTAGGGATGATCATAAACACTTATATGAATGAAGAAATTAAAAATTAAATCATGTTTGCAAATTATGTGAAATTTTCAAAATATGGTGTGATAGGAACTTAATGATTTTGATTTTATTTGATTAATTTGACTTGATATTTATGCTAGGGATAAAAATAATGTATAAAATGAATTTATAGAATTTAATTTAATCATATGCATTATGTCCACATTTTCGAAAATGAAGGGACTTCATGAACTTTGATTTCTTGATTTTATTTGATGGATTTGAGTTTATATTTGAGATCTATGATAAAATAATGTCTAAGTAGAATTTATGGAATTTTGAACATAGGTATCAAAAGTTATCAAAATTAAGGTTTAAAACTAAAGTTATGATTTTATGTGGAAATTGTTAAGCAAGACTTGAATGAATGATGAAATAATGATCAATGATGTTAATTAAGTACAATTATATGATATTTGATGTTTAATGGGTTGTAGATACTCAAATATTGAAATGTACATATATATCTAGTTAAATCGCCTTAGGCGATTAACATTAATTAGATGATATTGGTCTTGTATAAAGTTCTTAAGTGTATGTTTGATGATATATTGATGACATTGGGGAGTTTGGGATGATATTGGTATAGTTGGTGTATTTGGCTATACATATTACGGATGTTACTCTCTAAAATTTCGGTAGGAATTTGATATGAATAAGATGTTTTAGATTTTAATTGATTACTAATAGTAAATAAATAAGAAAGATTACTAAAGTCAATAATAATCTTATGTTACAAGGATCAAGCGAGAAACGGGAGGTAAAACGAGGAAACAAACTTATTGGATTAGAGCGTCAGAGGTGGTAATGCTTTTCAAACTTATGTTAAGTAAAATAATCTATGTATGCTTGAACTTGTTTATTTCGACATTACTTTCAATCACCACATGATAAGTATGTTGAAAATGAATGTTTTCCACATTGTGGGTATGAGGACATTACCTATCTGCGGTAGGAAATGTTAATTACTTGCGCGAGGTAGATGGTGTGAGCTTGCACATGTAGGTGGCCGTGGTACTGGGGAGGCCTACCCTTACCGAATACGAGATAGGGTATGACGTAGTTGTGATCCTCGGGACCAACTCGGTATGTGATGCGGTATGTTTAAAATAAATTGTGGTGATATGTTATGTGGATAAATGTTTCGAACAAATAAACTGCTGATTTCTAAAATCATTCAAGGAAAAGTTTACTTGGACGAGGTTATAAGTTTGAATATTATGATAGCATTTACCCATAGTACTTCTAGTACTCACACCGATAAGTGTTTTATCTGCAGTGTGAGCATGGAAGAGGTGTCTGGCCAGCGAATAGCTATTTTGTTTTTTCAAGTCGTGAACTATTGGTTGAGTGTCATGTCTTCACATGACATTCATTAGTCTTCCCGATACCTTGAAAACGTGAATCTATACTTTTGTTAGCCTTGTAAATATTTCAAAATCTCTATGCATGTATTTTGAAGTTGTGTTCTCGTTGTGGATATGCGTTGTTGGAAATTTTCTCGAGGCAGTCTTACTCCATTTTCAAATGTAATCTGCGTTATTCTAAAACCAATTCTCTTAATCACTCATTTGAAAGACTATCGTTATTTAAACCAATCACGCTTGATTATTTAGTTAAATAAGTAATTAAATATTCGGTCTGACACTATAATAGTGTAATACCCGGATGTTTAAAACCCATTTTCAAATTATTAGAGGAATTTATTTACGATGAATCCAAAAATAAAAATAAAGTCGAGAACTTCCGACTTTGAGTGAATAGAAAATTTTATTAATTTTTCCATATAAGGATCATAATATCAAACAATTATGTTTTAAATAACTAAGGATTATTAACTAGATAATTATTACACTAATAAAGGAAAAATATCTTCTCTTAATTATGTCACATTATTTTCGAAAATTGGAGAGAAAAGGAAAAGAAAAGAAAAACGATATGTACATATGGTTAAATTATAACCAAGTGTGGGATCACATTATTATTAGATTAGAAGAGATATTTATTTTGTTTGTTTGTGGAAGATATTTATTTAAAAGATAAGATAAGATAATGATGTTTAATTAAAATAAGATAAGGTATTTAATGATGTTTGACCAAGAGATGATATTTATCTCTTTAATGCTTTAATAAAGTAATTACATCACAAGTAGATAAAATTTTGTCTCTTCTATTGAAATTTTCGAACAAGATGGAATTATTGCTAGAAATTTTCCAAGTAATTTATTTTATATTAAATTCAACTCGACAAATTTTAATACTAGATAAATATCATGGAATCAAGACCAATCTCATCTCCTAATTACCATGTGATTTTCAAAAGAGGAATGGAAAAGTAGAAGGAAAATTGGTATTTAATTTCTAGTTTTGTAATTTTCGAATAAAAAGGAATTTTGCTAGATTTGTCAAAGAAATTTATTTTATAAAACAAGAGCATTTTTCCTTCTCTTAAATATTTTAGTTATTAAAGAAATGGAGTTTGGACAATTAATTTCTATTTTTCTACAAATGGTTCAAAATTTCATTTAGAAACATAGAATTGTTTTTATTCATTTTTTCATGATTTATTTCATCATCTTTGACCTATATTATATCATATTGTTATTAAATGAAAAATAAGATATGTAGCATATTTTTCTTCATAGTGGATAAAATAGTATATAGTGTAAAGAGAGAAATTTTTCATCCTTTATGATAGTGATGTATAATTATTATGCTAATGAGATATTATTAATGTAGAGATAAGGTGAATTATTATAAAGTAAAGTGATGAGTATTATTATGGGTGAGGTCCAAAATTATGGTCATAAGTGTGAAAGGAAGAAAATGAAATTATGTTGAAAGTGATAGTTATTTTTTAAAGTGATAGGATTTAATTCATGTATAAGATAGATGATCTTTAATAAAGTGATAAGGATATTTGTTTGTAGTAAGGCGTAGTATTTTAGGAGATAATGAAGTGTAAATTGTTGACTTTTAATTAGATATTTTTAAGGTATGATTAATGTCTTATATCATCAAATAAATAAAGATCATCTTCTATTTTCATGGTGACAAAAATGGAGAGAAAAAAAGAGAGTTCCAAATTTTGTCTTCAATCTTAAGTTAGAAAATCGATTTCTTCACGATCGACCGATTAAAAGGTTAGAAATTATACAATCTTCTTATATATACAAAATATTAGAAAATCATCCATGAAATGAAGTTATATGCTTATATTATTTCATGAAATTTGAGAAATTTTGTTAAATGTTTGTTGTTAATTAAACATGTTTATATGATAATTAAAGATGTAGTATGAATTTGGTACAAAGTTGAACAAGTTAGAATTTTCTTATTATAGTTGAGATATATGAGATTTATATGTTGATGATCATGAATTTTGATTGTTGTTTTGAGCATGAATTGATAATAGTGAGTATTGTTTAAGTATGTAGGAATTAATTCATAATTTTTGAAAAATATTGGAATTATTTCATAGAATTTTCGAAAACTATAGAGCATGGATTATTGAGTTATAAGTTGTGTATGATAGATATTAAGGCATATTGTTGACGTATGATAATAATGTATGGTGTGAATTAATTAGAATTTTGAAAATTGTTTAAATAATTTTCAAAAATTTCAAAAGCATAAAGTGTAGGTTTTGATGTCAAAATTTCTATGACTAATGATATTAGATATTATTTATCCTATGTTAATATATTGTGTTATGTGAATTTATAGGAATTTATGGAAAGTTTTGAAAATATTTCCAAAAGTGCCGAAAATATTAAAAGTGAGAAGTTTAGAGTTTCAAATTTATTCTATCAAATGTGATCACTTATTTAGTCCCAAAAATATGTTTAATATATGCTATGAAATTATGGGATTTTTAAATGAAGTATAATATTCTTACGTTGAAACTTTTTTTAAGTGACGAAGATTTTGAAATATAAAGTGTTATGATTAAATTATTTTCATGTATATAATTGGGCATGATTGATTGTTAAAGTAAAATTATGAGATGGGAATGTAATTACTAATCAAGTGGAATTAGAACATATTATGTAAGTTAATTGTTTTAAAGATGAATTTTGAAAAATACATTAGTTTGAAGTTTGAAATGACTTGATTAAAGTATGAAATGCATGAAGTATGTTAGTACGGAGTAGAGTTATGTTATCTCCTAGCTAAATGTGAGTTCTCCGATAGAATGAATAACGTAAGGTGGAAAATGAAGGAAATATTGCTAATAAACTAGAATTGTTGAAATTTCAAATTGAGAATATGTTTGTGTACAAATTTAGTTATGAAACTGAGGGTTCGTAATTTACACGAAATGATGATGGAAGAAAAGAATGTAAGGATGGAGTATAATCTCTTCGAGGCTAATGACGAATCTAATCAACGAATATAGTTGTTAGTGTGATAAAAGAATCATTTAATGTTAAAAGGTCGATGTTAGTAAGTCCGTTGTTTCGGATCGATGATTTTCGAAAACGCCTGTGATGTACTAAATTCGCTTTCTTACGTTAATAAGGCGAGGCTCAAGTGAAAGGAGACGACAAGTGATCACTAGTGACATAAGAACAATAAGTTCTTGGTGGGCATTCTTCTAAGCAAAATACTGGGCTCTCGAAAATTGAATTTTACGATAATATTTTGTTATTACATTACACCTTTCTTATACTACAAATGTTTAAATACGATATTGTCTGCACAAAATATTTTATGTTTTTATATATCCATTCGGGTTGGCAAGTAGAAGATTACGACGGATCCCTCGTGAGATACTAGTTAGATTGTGTACACTTAGCCTCCAACCATTCGCGATCATGTGCATCCGGGGAGGCCTCCTCTCCTCCATTGCCGACTGGAATATACATTGTAAGAAAAAGACGGCAATCGACTTTGAGAAAATGATGAATGTTTAGTAAGCACGACATTTCAAATAAAACCCTTGTGTCTTCTCGCGATGGTGACAGACATATTTCGTAAATGAAATGTAAAATGTTTTCGATATGTCCATCGAGTACTTTGTACTCACCCCGCATGTTTGTTTTAAATGTCGGTTGAGTGAGTGATGGAATAGAGCGGAGTTGAGCGGAATCTTTAGTCAACTTAGTATGGAACATCTTTTAGTTCACCTGAGAATATATCTTCATATGCATGTCTCACACGCTTATTCCCCCAAACTCTGAAACTCGCTTAAATTCTATAACTATGTTAAGTCCTTGAATGTCTTGTTGGAAACTTTATAAAAGCCACTTTTGTCGAATCTTCAAACAATCCTTTTGTAAATTATCGCCTTCTATCCTTAATTTCGTCTGCTCAACATCTATGCTTCCTCACATGTGAAATGAGTTGAAAATTTCCTTCTTTAATATTTACTTAATCTAATCCCAAGTTAGCTCCAATAAGGAAATCCTTCGGGATTAGCCGAACGAGCGACAAATAAACACCTTTAATTGTGGTATTTTATTGATAGATTTTAGTGATCAATGCTATATGAATTTCAATAATAAAACTAATACCCATAATGAGTTTATGACAAATATAAATAAATAAATTTTAAAATATTTGAATTTAAAAAATAATTAATCAGCAGTTACTCAATCTATTGCTATCCCTAACCCGCATCGGTGCACATTTGCTCTAATCTAACAAAAATAGAATCCCAATCAAATACGAAATACAAATTATACACATATCAAATTAATTTCCACCAAATCAACACATCAAGAAATAAATAATTCCATCAGTCTCAATAACTTTATCCCCATAGCTTTAGTTACGAAGAAACCGTATCATATCAGAATCTAACATGCTTTGACTTGCTCGTGATTTTCTTTGCCACCATTAGTAAGTAAATCGATAAGAGGGTTCATTTTTTATACGTCCTCTTACAACACATGCAAATTATTAATAATTATAAATTTCGTGATATACAATTGAAATTACAAAGCATAATAAAAGTTTCTAGAGTGTTTATAGTAGGAGAATTTAGAAATATGCCCTCATAAACTAGAAATTTTCACTTGAGCTAGAAATAGAGAAATTATAATTTATGACCAGCCCTTTGCCTAAGTTATAAAATTATGCTGATCTTTAAAATATCGTAGAAATATCATACATGATCGTTGAGAAATTTTCATGTAACTTGATTTCTTTATAGATACAAGGGTTTCGTAAAAGTATGAAGTTTCTAATATTTGGATAATTAACCCACAAAATGCAGGTTAGTACCTGCTTACGGCCAAGAGAATTTGAAAATAGACCTTTAACTGCAAGAAAATAATATGAAAAATATTATATCAAAGACTCAAAATAGACAAAGAATTCATATATTTACAAAATGAAATCGTCTGCGTTTAGAGAAAACGATCATCTATCATCGACCGTATAATATATATATATATATAATAAAAAAATGGCCCCATAATTTGGCCTTGATCAGCTAGTGAGCTTGGCTTAGTTACGGCCCGCAAAATGTGCAAATATCATCTTCTAGATGGCAATGAGCAAAACTTTCTTGTTTCTATTTCTCATCCACTGAAAAATAAAATCATGTGAGTAATTTATTGACTCGAGCTCGATTAATCAAGAAACATGCAAAATCGTTAACATCGCCTACTCACCATCACAAGCTAGTTGCTCAACCGCACCGAGACCCAGCAACTAGAAATTTGCATGCATAAGCTAGATAAGTTTCTAATATTTGGAAATATAGAATTCAAAGTTTCTCGTCTCAGCTTAACTAAGACTAGGATTACTTGGTGCTCATGTAATAATCGAATGTATATATCAAAGTATTAGTTGAAGGAAACCAATCCAATAGTTGATCAAGAAATAAACATGCATTGAGGATCTTTCATCTTCCAAACATTCAAATAATGGGTTGTGCTTAATTGCACCTTGTTCTAATTGTTCGCACAAAGTCGCAACATATCGTTACGATTAATCCAGGATAGGTCACTATTATTGTTCAATAGTGATGGTCACTGGGTCGAGTGGTTTGTAGGCGAGGAGAGAATACATCGCTTAAGATAAATTAAATATTTTCTTTTAAGATCGACTTTCGATCAATAAATGTTCTAATCAAGTCGTTGAGTAACGATATCAAATTGTCTGATTAGTTCAAGTTCGAGAGTCTCATCGAGTGTATCGCTAGTAATCATTCGACTGCAAGCCTAGTTAGTTGACCGATAAACTAATATGTTTGGAATGGGTGGTTATGTTTGCCTTTACTAAAACCGCGATCGGTGTAAAACACTTAGTTAAATATTGATTAGTCGCTTTAGTTTTCTATAGTATCAACGATCGATAGAGGATTTCAAAACATTATGTGTCTTGTCTTATGATGTTCGTTTAATAAAATATAATTTAAAAAAATTCGAAAGTAAATAACACTTAGTTTTAACATGTTTCAAGAAATTAATTCCTATGTCCACTGGATTGTTAACATAGTCAATTCACTAATTGAGATTAAGTCTTGTTTCCGCACAAGAGAAACTAAATCAAGTTTACCTTATCAGAACATATCTAACTTGTCGTCTTCATACGCATGCGGTGCTAGGAAACCACTCTGCTTATAAGTGCATTCGACTTAACCTCTTGCTTATAGTGTAAGATGACTATGCTTTCAAAACTAACACTTTGTTATTTATTTGTTCGACTTCTATTTAAACATTGAAGACTTTGGGATGAGGGTTTTTCTAACTAAAATTGAACCATCACATCGGCAACTATATTATAAGATATAATTGAGGCTTTTCAGCTTAGGATATTACAAGATAACACTTTGGTACTTCTTTCGAAATCGCTAGATGATTGTTCTGAGAAATAAGCTCTTGTGCTTTTGAATATTTGAATGCTCGTATTTGTAACCTTCAAATGTGGATTCACGTATTTATAGAATGGACGATTAATAGTATCATTATAAAAGCACCAATCACATCCATTCCATTTGTTGTTTAAAATATTGTTTTGAATCCTGATGTTATTTTTCGTTCGCAACATCATACATCCGAGCTCTCAACTTTGAGTAGCTCGACTTATCGGGATTATTTGCAAATTCGCCTCGACAGTTGAAAGTAAAAATTCAAGGTTTAAATATCTCCGTGTTTTACTAGTTGAATTGATTTCGTGTTCTTCAAGAAGTCGACTTAAGGTTCCACCGGTTGAAAATTTCTATCTTAACTATGTGTTTTGATCGAATCCCAAAACCTAATAATGATTGTCCTACTAATGTAACATAACGCTACTTGCATGTCGTGAGTTATCATTTTTTTTTTACATGTCTCAACGAAGAACTACCTGGACATGCCCAAGATAATGGAGTTGCATCTTAAGCCCAGATCGATAAGAATGTAATACCAATGCATAAGAGAAGCAACTAAAGATCGGATAATGAAGACTAAAGATCAAGTCGTGGATCGAGACAAGAGTGATGTACAACAATCTGGTGAATAGAGCTACGGAGAGTGAAGTCAAAGATCAAGATCGCGGCGTTGTTGAAAATAAAGAAGTCGAAAAATGACTAGGTGTCATACGAGCAGTGATGGAAGTCAAAGTGGAAGTCAAAGCGCGATAAGAGTCAAGCTATGATGACAAGTCAAAGTCATCGATAAGAAGTCAAATCGACTATATCTACGACAAGGACAAAATTCATCATTCTAAAAGACGAAGCGACTAGTGACTCAATCAAGTCAACGCATCGAAAACCATAGAGTCAACTCAATCAAGAAACATGAAGTTATTTAATGCTGAGTGTTACTCTTACTGTCGTAGCGTATCGAGAAAATTCTAACATGCCGATCCACTTTTCAAAATTATAGAGCTACGTGTAGCGATGATGTAGATCTGACAATGACCTATGATGAGTCAAACTGAAAGAATTCAAGCGACAAATAGAATGGATATGATTGGTGCTCTCTAACTCAAGATTCATCCTCCTCTATAAATATGCGAGATCCAACATTTGAAGGTTACAACGCTACGCATTAAAATATTCTAAAGCATCTAGAGCTTAAATTTCAAGAACTTTTACCCAACGAATTCAAAGAATGGAGTTTTCAAGTGTTATAAAAACCTTCGATCTCAAATATATATATATCAACTCAAGGTTTCAGATCGCTTCCTTAAGTTCGAGGATACTATCTTATATATCTTAAGCCTAAATATATTGAGTTTGTTGTTGTGACAACTCAACTTTTAGTTGGAAAACCATCTACTCAAAATCTCTCGCTTAAGTAGAAGTTGCAAGTCGGCTAAGTATTAGTTGTTGAAAGCTTGGTTCTTGCACGTAAACAAGAAGTCGATCTACTACACCCATAAGCAATGATGTTTCCTAGACAAGAGCGAGGAGCAGAAGTTCGTCATGATACAAAAAGATTAAAATCAGTTCAGGTTTATATCTTGTCCATAAACAAGACCAAATCCTAGTTAAGTAGATTTAGTGAGCAATCGCTTTGATACGTGAGTTGATCTCTCATAACCATGCAAAATTAAGTGTTATTTATATTATGTTCTTTACTTCATATCTTATTTATTTTGTATATTATTGAACGATCATCACCAAGACACGTGAGACAACATTGTTTTAAAACCCTCTATCAATATCGGTTTATTCAAGAGATAAATGAATTCGACTAAATTAATATTTGACTAAGTAGTTTTCACTAGTTTGAGTTTGCAAATGCAAAACATAACCAACTTCTACGCAAGTAAGTTATAAGTCCAACTAAGCCGATGACATCAGTGGAAGTAGATTTGCTAACTAATATTACTCAATAAGACTTCCTAACTTGCTTAGTAGACTTGGCTCAATACTGAACGCATTAGTTAACCGACATCTATTGATAAAATAGAAGGTCCTATCTTTAGAAAAGAAAAGTATTAATCTACATTAACTAGTGTATCTCTCCTGTATAAAGATAAGTATTAATCTACATTAACTAGTGTATCTCTCCTCGAATACATCAATACATATCCCAAGGAGCATCACTTACTGATAGTAAAATTGGAGCTTGATGAGGATTTTCGTTGTAAGATGAAAGGTTATAAAGGGAAGAAAGACGTGGATGGCTCTACTCCACCTAATTTTCATCTTACTTAATTAGTTTGATTTTGATTACGGATCAAAATATCTTTTTCTATTTGTCCTGAAGGCTTCTTCAAATAAGTAAAATTTCAGCCCAATACTATAGACCAAACCCAGGTTGTTTAAAAGCTCTATTAATTGGTTAGCCCAATTGCATCATAGGGCCTAAACTAATTAATAGGAAAATTTCTTATTCGAGCTCGCCGTATTATAACTAGTGAAAATTAATATCTAAGTATAGTAATAAATTCATTTAGTCACATAATTGCATTTAATATGATATACCAAGCATAAAATTCAATTAAATTGATTTTCACATTCATTAAAAGAAAAATATATCCATAACAGGCGCAAATTGACTTAAACTTCTAAGTATGAAGATCACTCTAATTATCATCGGTCGTATTCGTCTCCCTTCCCTCAAAGAAAGAAAAGAAGAAAACAAGTGAATACCTCTCCTCCAACGAGTTCGATGGCATAGACACAACAATTTAAAAACAAAATTCATCTTTCATTCATTGAGGTTGTTCTTTAATAAATTCCTATTTTTGTGGCAATAGTTACACACAAATGCAACTGATATTTATATATATAATTAATAATCTATATATACATATGTATTTATGTCGAAAAATCAATTGTCTATTATGTTGGTTTGTTTTGCTGTGTAGAAATAAGAACATTATTGGATATTTATAGTAAATAAATACAAATGAGAAATATTATTATTTTATTTATTAAATGTAAAATTACTGGTAATTTTTTAATCCAGTGTGATCCACCACTACCCTCCCTAGGTCTATCTCTGGGTATCCTGGAATTAGTTGTTTTTCTTCAAGAAAATAAATGTAATGTAAAATTACTAAAATTGATTCTATACTTAAAAATTGACTGCATAATGTGTCGTGACTTTATTTTAAAAGAAATGTATTTATTATTTTGTTTTTAATGTTTAGTATATCTAATGTAATGTCGAGACGTGCAAACATAAAACAAGAAAAGATGACACTGTGGTTTCGTCTCAATGTTTTGCAGTATGCAGAGCAGTGGGGTTACCCTCGCAAGTGCGTCGGTCACGTACAAAAAAAAAAAAAGATGACACCTAAAATGTTGATATGCATAGGAGACAAAAATTTAAGCCAAAGTTGGCACGAAGCAAATGTCTCACATTTAATATATCCATATAGATATGTGGAGAAAGGTTCACCATTTCAAATCGGACAGAAATTTATGTGATAGGGGCGTATTTATGATATTGTCTATTACAACTGTATAAATTAATTTAATATATATTTAGATAAATTGCTGATATAGAGTGATATCATATGTTTTTATTAATTTAATCGACTGGATACGCATCCCTGATATCCATAATAAACGCATACATCTGTATCTCGAAGACAGGTGTCTAAACGATTTTGCTTTCGCATAAACAACAACAAAAATTAGATATAGGGCATTTATTTAGAAGTTTGTTACTAATTGCCTCCAAAATATATTTTGGGCAATTAATCATATATGTAAATTTAGGGGCACAAAAGAAATTTACTCACACCCAAAACTCTTAATTTGGGGCAAAATAATTCTACACCTCATTTTTTCATTCATTCACTCATTTTCTCTCTCTCACGGAACATCCAATTGAACATTCACATATTCGCTCATTCCCAGCAACATCGTCGTTGCCTGCGCTGCCTTCCACCTATAGCAGCCATCGCTCGTCTCCGGAGCAAACGCAAAATAGTCATCGATAATAGAAGAACTGGCGGTGCGTGCTAATTGTCCAAAGGATTCTGAAAGTATTTTCTGTTTTGTAAATTTTGTATTCATGTTCATAATATTTGACTTAGATTGTTTAAAAAAATTGGTGATGTCTTTGTTTATTATTCTTCCTCTGATTTAGGCTATTATGATTTCTTTTGGTACATTTTCTCTCATTTTTTACCTTTACTCTCAATTATTGACAATTGTTCTGGAATGGTGCAGTGAGGGATTTTGGCAGTCTTTTGTGCATTCTCTATCGTCGATCAAATAGGTATTTGAGTGTTTACTATCCTTCTTTTTTCCCTTTTGTCTGTTTTGTGAATTTGACAATAAAAATCTAGCCTCCAAATGTTAAGATTGGGATTACATTCTACTAGATTTTGTATGGTTGAAGCTTTTTATTGCCTGCACTTAATCTTGTGGCATGAGCACTAACATACATTGGGATTGCATTCGACATTCTTGTGGGTTTTGAAGAAGATGTGGATAGTCTGTTAGTGAAAACGAGAAGCATATTTGTTTTGGTTGGTAGAGAGAATATTTATTAATGAGATTTTTGTGCAGGTCTGATTCTGAATGTGGTAGATAATGTAATAATCATTCTCACACTAGGAGGGACATGTGTAAATGGAGGTTTCAATGTTTGAGATGCATGTGTTTAGTTATGTGCTTTTCTGCATATCTCTTCTCGCTACTATCCATATCACATGTCCATGTATCCATTATAATATTATTCAACTATTCGGCACCTCTTCTCCTCCTCCTACTACAATACAATCTAATCTCAGCAATCTACCTTCCTCCACAGGAATCCTATGATTACTGATGCTATCTGCTCTCTACCATTTATCTACCTTCCTCCATGTATCCATTATAATACCATTCAACTATTCGCACTATCTTATTCCTTTCTAACTCTTGGTGAATATTTTGATTGTAATTGCTATGTTTTCTTGGATAACCCTTCAATCTTATAGTTAGATGAAGCTCATGTAAGCTCATCCCTTATGTGATGAAGTAGGTCCTGTAAAACCTCTAGAGAACGAGTGCATGCTTAATTTTTAATCCTTCAATAATGTTATCCTCGTGATTTACGAGGGTAAGTAACTTCGCGCATCACACACTTTCCTTGTAATTGATTAATACTACATTGTCATTTGTTGAAATATATGTGGCCCAATTTCCTTTTGAGGTTCTATTCCAAATGAATGAACATTTGCTTGTTTGTCGTCCAATTCTCATCTTGACACTAGCTATTGAAGTTTTTGGGAATATTTTTCTTGTTAGAATAGTTTCTTGTAGGAGGAGTCATCCAATATCTGATGCTCCAAATGTGAGGTGACTGCTCTATTATGGGATTTGATGCTTTGGATTATAGTGATAAAATCTTCCTTTGCAAAATTGTTTGTATCTATACTGTGTCAAGATAATCCTGTTTCAAGATTCAGTTTGTTTGCATTTGAATATAGATGTTCGAGTTATCGATTTTCTTATGTTGAATTAAAGAAGTCTTATTTGCCTAGAGCTATTAGATTGCCTACTTTTTATAAGTCTACAAGTATATATCCTCTTGTAGTATATCATATTGTTGCATAACGTTTTTTACATTCCCATCTTTGTCGACTAAAAACTTAGTGAAGTTCCATTTTATTTGAGAGCCAAACCAACCGCCTTTGCTTGCTTTAAGGAACTTATAAATAGGTGCTGCATTTGGCCCATTCACTCTCACCTGAAAGTATAATAGAGCATCAAACAGTTTAATACAACAAAACTAGGGAACGACATTACATTAGCCACAAGCAGCTTCAACTTTCTTAAACAAACCATTTCAGCTAAAATGTCATCACAAAGCAATATAAAATAACGAACCAGGAATTCTTTTGTCAGAATCGACATAAGAACCTTCTTTGTCCTCCTCCTTTAGAAATCGAACAAAAGGTGTTACTTCTCCAATAGTAAGAAAAATGGTTGACTTTGCAACCTTGAAAGTCCATTGCCCAGAAAAGAAAAGTAAATGAAATTTTAGCATTAATTTATGCATCCACACTAAATGTTAGTGAGTTGTAGAGGAATTAATATGAGCACAATTTGCTTTGCTTCCTTCAGGGTCAAATTGAGGTAGCTTTGCTTCCTTTCGTAAAAGCAACATTCTGTATATTTTCTTAATTTCAGAAAAATAATTGAAAAGAAAATAATTGAAAAAATAGAAACCAGAGACCCCAAAAGGAAAAACAAAAGGAACAAAGGTTATTCTCACCTCAGATGAAAACATAGCAACTTTAATTTTAGGGGAACAAGAAAAAATCAACAACAAAGAGCAACTTGAACATGAATATGACAGCTACATTTTCTAGACTCACTTAAAGAACTGAAAGAGATGGTGCATGCTTGCATATGATAAAATATGTATTGAAACATGGCAAAACCAGCACACATGCGCAGTAAATAGAGACATAAAATGCAGACAACAATTTGGAAATAAGATTTATGTCAGAAACTCAGACTTAGATAGCTTGCAATATGTTGCTCCAATAACACTTACTTGAATTAGAACTGCATATGCCTAATCCTACTACTCTGCATTCATACTTCACTCACCAATCTCATCACAACCTAAGCCCAACCGCACACACTATATATGTGTATAACCTTTTCATCAAAATGTATGATGTCGCACTTTATTTCTAGTAACATTTCATTTTTAGTTAACTTATACTGAACATGTCATATGAGTTAATTGCATAATGTTTTGAAGGTTTAATATATTATTTTGTACTTGTTTATTTAATACTTGTATTTTTGTGTTAGTATAACATTTTCTTTATCTAATATGCAGATTGTTTTGAATGAGAATGAGAATTGATACAAGAATTTGATGGAGCAAGAGCATTTAATCTCAAAGGACCTTTCATATTTTAGATGATGTGGTTTTTAATTTGTATTACGTAGAAAGCAGTTTTATGATTCCATTTATTTTTTCTAGCAAATATGGACATGAGTGAGAGGACATGAGCTTTATGCATGATTGTCATTTAGATTGTTTAGTATTAAAAGTTGGAAGTTGTAGATTTTAAATAAATTTATGTTTAATATAGCAATGTGTTTTGGGACACAAGATTTCTAATTCTACACATGAAAGTGTTTCTAGTTTTATGTGAAGGCTCATAATTAATTTGTGGACATATATGAAAGTTTATTGCTACATTATATGCCTCAAATTGAATTTAAGGGTACATGCAAGTGCCCCAAGAAATTAATCAAGACAAAGGAATTTTGATGCTACACATTTTATGTCCGATATTTATATAAAGACACAATAAGTGTCTCGACTTACATTTCAAGGCATATGTAAATGCCTTGAAATACAATATCGAAACATTTATTTGTGTATTTTTATAAATATCGACATAAAATATGCCTCAAGAAATATTGGACACAAACTAAATCATAGGGCATTTATATATGCCTTAAGAAATTAATCTTGGGACATATGAAAATGATTGAAAGCTATTGGTTTAGAGACACTTAAATGTGCCCTAACACTATTGGGACACGATACTTGGTACACATGTGATAAATGCCCCAAAATCATAAGTGCCCCAAAATGGTATATATTGAGGCATTTTTCGATGTCTCAAAACTATTTTTGTGAGTCGATAACCGAACCAAATCAAATTCGTTTGGTTGGTTTATTGCGAGTTGAAAAAATTCGGTTATTGGTTAACCGATAACCAAACGTTCGAACGAAAATCGCTTTTTATATTTTAATTATTATTTCAATTACTAATGAATTAATTAAAATTCAAAATCAATTTTAATGATTACTTTATTGATTATTTTAAATATTTGTTAAATATTTTATATATTTTTAATAAGTTTCAGTTTTAAATTATTAATTTATTTATTTTAATTATTATTTTATTTATTTTAATTATTATTTTATTTATTTTTATTATTTATTAATTTTAATTCGCTTTTTTAGTAAAATCGAACCGGAACCGATCGGTTTTCGATTAACCGAAAATTTAAAACAGCTTCGGTTCGTTTCACTTTTTCGAGAAATTTGGTTCTAACGAAAATTCGTTCGGATTAAGAAATCGAACCGTTAATGAAAAGGTTGAATTTTGTTTGGTGATCGACCGTCACGAAACCTCGAGGCGTTGTGAAGAGTGTCTTATGACGATTTCATAGACACTAAGTATGCGAGGTTTTCGACCAGCCCATGAAGGTTTGGCACTCAGGAAGTTATCGAAAACCGGACTTTTCATTGGTCTTTTAAAAGCATATCTTGTTTATAGTCATTGTGTCAGGTATTTTATTTCGTGTCCATGGGTACCAAGTTTGCTAAATTTGAGTCCGTTTGCAAAGTTGCATCGCTTTTGCGTTTTCGAAAAAGGGCGCTTGCAAGCGACTACTGCACCCAAATTTTCCTATAAATAGGAGGCTAGGGCCTTCATTTTCAACGTTCATTTCCTTCGCCTCTCGTGTTTACGGAAGAGCCGAGCAGCTCAGTGCTGCTGCGGCAGCTGGAGGAGTGGGGATCGGCCGGGGAGGCTCGTGGCGGGCGCCATTGCTTGGCTGCGCCGCCCACCACCGCCGATCAACCACCCCCGCAGCCCGTTTTCTTTTTTGTCCTTTTCTTGTTTTGATTCCACCTTTTAGTAGATCGTATAGCATAGAACTCGGGAATCTAAAGGGCGGAGGACGGGATAACGGCGGGCCGACAATTTGGCCGGCACCACCGCCGAATCGCCGCCCATGGCCGTGGCTGTTGGCCGCCGTTTGGTGGCCGACGGACCACCTTTAGCTCTGGTCCTTTAGGTTTTGAGTTCGGGCTATGATTCTACTAAAGTACCGATCCGTTTTACATTTTTCGCGTTTACGCATGTCGGGATATTTTCCGTTGCTTGAGTTTTCTAAAGGAAGTACATGCCGGGTTATCCATTTTCAACGTCGTTTGTCATTCCATGTTAAATCGTTATGCATATTGCTTATGTTTCCATTTTCATGCATTGATTTTGGATGGTTTATCCTAGATCGAGGATGAGCATCGATTTTGAAGCTTCTTGTTGCTAAGATTTGAGTCGACTTGCATGCATGCATATTTTGAAAGTACCCTATTATTGGTCTTGATGCCACGAATATATTTCCTTACGCATCGAGTTGATTTGAAAACCGGAGAGTGCGAATGTGGGTTGAAAGTCGAAAACCCTAATTTTGCTACGATCGTCGTTTGGATCACGTTGTTGCTTTGCTTTGTGGAAGTGACCCCAAAAGTTGTTCCGTCTTGTTACGGTACCTACCGGTCGATCGGTGAAGTCATCGGATCCGTAGATATCTCTCGGTTGGCGTTTTAAATACATTCGGGTTGGGTTATATATGCTTATTTTGAGTTATTTACTCGATATTTCAAAATAAAACATGTACGCCGTAAAATGTTTTTGTGAAATTATTCTTGTTCTCGATCGAATATGGTTCTATCATGGTTGTGCACGGATCTCTATTCGGTGGGTTGATCACCATCTTGAGTATTGATCATAAGGATAGACCCGAACACGTGGTTATGGTTACGAAGGGGATGACCCGGAAGTCCACACGAAAAAGGTAATGAGGTGGTTATGGTTACGATGGGGATTTGACCCACAAGTCCACACCGAGTTAGCCATTTGGATACGTTCGGGCGTGGGCCGTGGATATGTTCGGGCGAATGAATGTCATTTGATGGGTGGCGGGATACGTTCGAGCCGTGGTTCATGGTTCTATGATGGGAGTACTTGATAATAACGGATCGGTATCGAAAAATGAAAAATCTATTTTGCTTACTTAGAAGTGGTTCGTTTTAAAACCTTCTAAGGTAAGTGCTCGAACACGACCTCATGATTTTTGATTTATGATAAAACCCGGTGAGTGCTAGTACTCACCCCAAACTCTTTTTCAAATCTTTTCACAGATGGAGGAGGGCCGGACGGGCGGCGAGGGGTGGAGCTGCGGGTTCTTCATGCTATGCTTCAGCGATGTTGTGTTATATCGTACTCGATAATTATGTATTCTTGTCCCTTATTTGCTTTCCGATTGGGAACAAGATTTGTTATGTTATTCTCACGTGAGTCTCGTCGAGCATGTTATGTGGTTGACGGTCTAGTTGATGAGGATGTAATGCTATTTTGCCTTCTTGCATTACTTATAATAAACCAAGATCATGTTTTAAAGTTATGATATCGATATTATTACATTGGTGGATTGTTTGTGCACCCTCCCTTCGGATATGTCCTAGTTATAGAGGAGATCTTGCCCGATTTCATGGTCACATCTTCTTATCATGTATGTTATATGTATCCCCTTCTTCTTCCGCTTCTAACCCCACCCCTAATCACGCCCCGCATCCGTGCCTTCCCTCGGAATTGGGCGTGACATGATATGTTATGAGGATAAATGTTTCTTACGAACAAATAAGCTGTTGATTTCTAAAATCATTTGAAAGAAAAGTTTACTTGAACAAGGTTATAAGTTTTGAATATTATGATAGCATTTACCCACCGAGTACTTCTAGTACTCTCACCCGATAAGTGTTTTATCTTTGCGGGTTGAGCATGGAAGAGGTGTGGCTTGGGCCAGCGAGAATAGCTATTTTGTTTTTCGTCTTGTGAACTATTGTGGTTGAGTGTCATGTCTTCACATGACATTCATTAGTCTTCGTGATACCTTGAAAGCGTGAATCTATACTTTTGTTAAGCCTTGTAAATATTTCAAAATCTCTATGCATGTATTTTGAAGTTGTGTTCTCGTTTGTGGATATGGCCGTTGTTGGAAATTTTACGAGTGCGGGTTGGCTTACTCCATTTCAAATGTTATCTTTGTCAGTTTATTCTAAAACCAATTCTCTTAATCACTCATTTTGGAAAGACTATAGTTATTTAAACCGATCACGGCTTGATTATTTAGTTAAATAAGTAATTAAATAGTCGAATTAGTGATAGAGTGGTATCGAGCATTTGTTCACTTTGGTCTGTAAATTTTTCTTTCTTTGAGCCAACCTTTCTTAAAAAATTTGACTCATTGGTAAAGGCTCGGTGTTCGCATCCATCTCTTGACTCGACCGGGTAAGGTAAGATGAGAATGTTGTGCATATGTGAACAAAATGTGATTATGTTGAATTTTTTATGTAGTAAGTATGAATATAAATGATATATGATGTGTTATTCTAATTAGTATAGAAATGATATCGATTATAGGATGCCAGGATAAAATCCACGTTCGAAAGAATACTGGGTATAGACCGCTGAGCTTAGGAGATATCAATAAGTTTTATGCGTTGAATGAGACGAGCAGGCATGCAGTTCTTCCTTCATCATTTCAAAGTTATGTGGCGATCGGTTTTGAAGTGTGGAACAACCGAGCTTGACGGGTACTTCAATTGGTGCAAGCTTTGCCTCACGATTGGAGGGATGGGCATCCGAGATAGCTCTTGATTATGTGCATCACGATATGGAGTGTAGAATTCTTGGTAATCTTAAGAAGTTTATAAAATTATTAAAGACCAATATAGGGCGGGGAAAATCCTCCACTCATTCCCATACCGTCCCTTTGATTATTTTATCCCTACTGATTCAACAAATCTTAGGCGATATCCTTGATCCAAAAGTAAAAAATTAAACCTATAACTCATGAGCTTGTTAGAGCAGTCCTAAATATGAATATTGTGATAATGATAATACTACTCTGTTTCCACTTGGACCTCAGTGGACTATGGATGACCTGGATTTATTTGATCAACCATTTGCACTGAAAACCCCTTCACCACCCCTATCTCCTCTTCCTGAAATTCCACTTATAATGTCTTCCACTGAGGTAGAGAATGAGTTTAATCAGCAATCATTTGTTGGCACTTCTAGCTTACAACCTTTGTCTTCTAATGACATGCTTTTGTTGTCGGATCCATCCCTTCTCTTGCCAGGAGAGCCCGCTAATTCATCTGTTGATCACACTTCGCTCTTGAAGAAGACCACCGAAGAAGAAGATCCGAGAAGAGAATCACGAAGTGAATGTAGATGGTTAAGGAGAAATTAGGTTAGCTAACTAAGATAGTAGGTGGAACTACCAGCCTGTACATATGAAACTAATCTGTGTGTAAAAGTCCTCGATGAGGCAACTTTCTTGTAAATTATAAACTGTTTTGTTATCTTTGATGTGATAAATAGTGATGCCTCTATCTTTTGTTGATGATGATATCTTGTTGATGTTGCATGTTAAAATCCCTTTCTTTTGTTGATATTTTATTTACTGTTGTGAAAATAATAAATTTCTTTTGAAGCAAAATGCCTCCTCGAAGAAGAAACCAGAACATGGAAGAAAGAGCAAGTCAAATCACTCCCCAAAACCTTCCTGAACAAAACCTTTATGATCGTGAACCCTCTCTCCCGAACAGAAAAATAGCCGAACTTTTTCTTCGTTAGAACCCACCTAACTTCACAGTCTTTGGTAGTCCATGACGAGAAGAATGGGTAGAAGCGTGGAGAGGATTTTTAAGTTCTTGGAATGTAGCGATCGGGAATGCTTGCTATGTATAAACTTCCTCATGAAAGGACCCATGAGACTTACGGTGGGAGGCGAGACGAAAACTCTCACTCCGGAACAAATGGCGAACTTTACTGGGAACAATTCGAGGAAGAACGTATGCTAAGTTCATTCCTCGAAGTTATAGGAAGCGAAAGAGATTGAATTCATGAATTTGAAACAAGGAAATAGAAGTGTGGTGAAATGCGACCGAAAATTGCAGACATTATCTCGATATGCACCATACAAAGTGGAAGCGATGAAAAGATGGCGAGATGTTTCGTTCGATTACGACCTGAAATCCGGATTATTTTAGCCGCTCAACCACCCATGTCTTCGAGAGACTCTTAACATGCGTTAGACATGGAAATGGAGATCTAACCGAGAAGAATGCTACCGAGCTTAATACTAGTGTACCACAAGGAACCACACCATCAAGATCCTCCCAAATGGAACAAAGATATAAAGGAAAAGAAAGTAGGAGGCGAGGAAATCCAAACAAAAGGCCGTTTGAGGCGAGGGACCCACGTGTCGAGATCATTCCGACCGCCGACCATTTGGACAACCATTCTTTTCTCCGAATCGATAAGACCACCTATGTGTCCTCAATGCAACCGTACACATTTCGGTTTATGTAGAAGTGGGAGCAACACTTGTTTTTCGTGTGGACAGTATGGTCACTTTGCTTCTGCTTGTCCATACAGACAGAATGTGACCGGGAGAGGAGAAAGAGGAAAATCTTCTCGACCTGTTCAGAATGTGAAAGCAATGACAGGATATCCACAACCACCTCGCTATCAACTTCCTCCACCACCAGTGATTGCAACCGCAGAGACTTCAGCTCAGCAGGCATCATCTCAATCTCTACAAGTTCAACCTCAACATCAGTAGGCGTATGCTTTGAAACAGAAGCAACCAGAAAAGAGTATGGGAAACCTAACAGGTATGGCCCAGTTAAAAGGTGTACCTGTTATAGTTTTGTTTGATACGGGAGCATCGCATTCTTTCATTTCTACCGCATGTGTAGATAATCTTGAACTTCCGTAGAATCATCTGAAGTAGGTTTCAAAGTGCTTACTCCAATAGGTGGGCGACAATGGTTGATAAAGTATGTCCTAACTTAGAAATCGAGTTAGGATCACTTGATTAAAAGTCGAATCATTACGCCTTATTATGCATGTGGGACGTAGATATTATCTTGGGTATGGATTGGTTAACAAAGAATTTTGCAGCGATTCGTTGTGAGAAATCGCATTTCAACCACCGGAAAGGAACCCATGTGTTTTATGGGATCGATGAGAGAAGAAGAAGGGTGCACTGATATCGACTGCGGCGAGAAAGGTTGATAAATACTAACGAAAATCATGCCTATCTTGTATGCTAAGCAAGGAAAACAAGAAGGATAGGAAGATTAATGAGGTGCCAATTGTTCGAGAATATCTAGATGTATTTCGGAAAAGTTACCGGTGTACCGCGGATCGACAATTGGTTTTGCGATCGATCTCGAGCAGGATCTGCGCCATTTCAAAGCACCGTGTCGGATGGCTCTAAAAAATTACAAAATTGAAAGTCCAATTACAAGAACTTTTGGACTTAGGATTCATTCGACCAAGCGCATCACCTTGGGGGCGCGCCGGTATTGTTGTCAAAGAAGGATGGCACCTTAAGGATGTGCATTGACTACAGGGAGTTGAACAAGGTGGCGTTAAAGAATAAATATCCTCTTCCTAGAATTGATGATTTATTCGACCAATTGAAAGAGCTAGGGTATTTTGAAGATTGATCGAGATCGGGTTATCATCAAGTGAAAATCAAACCGAGGACATACCTAAAATCGCTTTTAGGACCCGATACGGACACTACGAATTTGTAGTGATGCCGTTTGGACTAACCAATGCTCCAGCTGTGTTCATGGACCTCATGAACCGTGTATTCCACGAATATCTTGATAAATTTGTATTAGTGTTTATCGATGATATTACGATCTATTCGAAGGGTGAACAAGAACACGAAGCGCATTTGAGAACCGTGTTGGAAAAACTAAGGATGCAGCGATTATATGCGAGTTTAGCAAATCGACTTACGGCTAAAAAAGTCGATTTCACAGGGACATATAGTTTCGGTGAAGGAATTAAAGTGGATCACCTTGAGGTCAAGCGATGCAGAGTGGAAATCACCTCGACTCAGAATGAGATTCGTAGTTTTCTAAGCTTAGCGGATATTATAGAAGATTCATCAAGGATTTTCCAAAATCGCTAAGCGATGGCGAATTCTTGAAGAAAGGGTAAAATTTCAATGGACCCGGAATGCGAAGACGGTTTCAAGAACTCGAAAGAAAGATTGACCAGCGCTCCTATCCTAACTATACGATCGGGAGAAAGATTATACCATATACACGGATGCATTGAGAAATGGAATAGGATGCGTTTTAATGCAAGAAGGAAAGGTCGTCGCATACGCTTCAAGACAGTTGAAGATTCACGAACACAACTATCCCACTCACGATCTGGACTCGCAGCGGTGGTTCATGCTTTAAAAATCTGGAGACATTATTTATACGGGTCGAGATCACGAGATTTTCACGGATCACAAAGTTTGAAGTATTTCTTTGAACAAAAGATTTGAATATCGACAACGAAGATGGCTCGAGCTGGTCAAAGACTACGATTGTGAGATTAAGTATCATCTAGGAAAAGCCAACGTCGTCGCAGACGCTCTTAGTAGGAAAATTCAGGAGAGATTAGGAACTCTTTTAACGGACCAAGGAGAATTATTAAAAGAGTTCGAGAGAATGAAGTTGGAAACCGTGTTACCTCCTTAGAACATTCAAGGAATTGTAGTGTCGTTAGTGGTACTTCCGGATTTGAGAGCTCGTATTATTGAAGCGCAAAGAAAAGATAAACAACTCGAAATTCTGCGTGCAAAGATTCGAATGGGAAATTTTCCAGAATATCATGAAGCTGGGGATAATGCGATTATGTTTGGTAATCGCATATCGTACTAATGATACCGAATTGAAAGATGAAATTTTGAATGAAACTCATAAGGTTCCATCGCGGCACATCCGGAATGCGAAGATGTACGGGATCTTAAACAAAAGTTCGTGTGGGCGGGGATGAAACAAGACATTGCCTCCTCGTTTAACGGTGTTTAGCGTGCCAACAAGTAAAAGCTTTGCATCAAAGACCATACGAAAAGTTACAACCTCTTGAAGTGCCTGAATGGAAATGGGATCACATCGCTATGGATTTTGTAATTGGATTACCCAAGTCTAGACGAGGGAATACGGCCATATGAGTAATCATTGATCGATTAACCAAGAGCGCTCATTTCATTCCAACTTCGATAGCGTATGGAGCTGAAAAGTTGTACACGGATTTATGTTCGGAAATTGTTCGTCTACATGGAGTGTTGGATTTGTATCTTGAAAGCGGTTTGGTTGAGCTTGTATCAATGTTTCCTGTTACCACTATTACAATCTCTATCGATTTGAATACTTGATTGCATATATCTATTACAATCTCTATCGTGTCCCTTATCTCATATATAAGTTAGATCATACGATTGTGTAGAAGATCACGAAGTCATATGATTGGTCGAAACAATGAGATATAAAAGTTTCACACCGAGGGCGACTTAAGGGCGAGTTGTCGGTTTAGGCTGCGATATAGATAAGTGACTTGACTTAGTTGCTTGTCTATCTTTGATGCGTCTCGGCGTATTGAAGGATCACGATGAGATGAGTTCTTCTTTCGACCGTCGTGAAGAACCAAGATCTCGGTGACTTACGATGATCTAAACCTCGATAAGGTATTAGGTGAGTATGAGTTCTTGACCATCACTTTGACTTGTTATGAGTGAGGTTATATGTTCTAACCAATTCTCGCATCTTGGGTGGTGGCGATCTTGTATGTCACGCTAGTTATCATGTCGAGTCACCGTATCCGTTTAGGATGATGGCGTCCCTTAAGGAGCTCAAAGGTTTATTGTACTAAACCTGCGGGTTGAGTTAGCTCAAGTACAATAATAAGGTTGAGTGGTACTACTTAAGGAAATAAAGTTGTTAATCGTTTTAAGTTGTCGATTGCTATAAATGATTAATGGACGTTCGATATCTTAAATCTGAGGATTAAGTAATGTCTAAGTGCAAGCCCGACTCAACCGGTAATAAAGGGTAAGTCGACATTCTTTCTCTAGTGGCATGATCGAATGTTTATAAATTAATTTATGTTCGGGCTGAACATAAGATAATTAATTTATTTGAGGCCCATCTTTATTCCTTGCATTTGATCCTGGGGTGGCCCGTCGGGCCCGTAGCAGAGGAAAATCGGCGCCCATGATGCTCGATTGGCAAGATTTTATTCTCTTTATCCACATGGATATAATTATATTTATGGTATATGCATAGATCCTTTCCATATAAGATTATGGTAATAATCTTGAGAGTATGGAAATAATCTGAGAGTATGGAAATAATCTAAGAGTATGGTAATATTCCATATAGGATTATGGTAATATTCCATATAGGATTATGGTAATATTCCATATAGGATTAAGGTAGTGCATTATAAATATAAGGTATGAGATAAAGTCTAAGATATGCACATAACAATACTAGAATTTTCGGCCCTCTAGTGTTAAGAGAATTTTGAAAGTTGTGGTAGAGAGCATTGGGTGATTTTCGAAGCATTCTCCATAGATCGTCCTCACTCGGCGTTGGAGATTGGGCAATCGGGATACGATCCGGAAGGTCAAAGCACGAGTCCGATCCGTTCGATCCGTTCATCTCGTTCCATCGACCTCTTGGATCGAAAGGTAAACACGTGAAAACCCCAGCGTGTTGCGATTTAATTATATAGGCGCATCTAGGTTTATAATCAATGTATGGTGAATTAAACACCCAAGATGGATCCTCGGGCGAGGGTTAACATAGGTTTTCCTACAATTGGTATCGAGCACAGGATCGAATCTTGGCTCTGTTGGATTAATTCGCGTTTGATTATTACGTGCGTTTTATAATTGTGGATCATCGTTCATCGTGGCTCGTTTATTGTTTTGTTGGTTTTGTTTTACACCACGAGAAAATCCGTGGTTAGATTAGATTTTATTATGTAAATCTTATGCGTAAAAGAAGAACGAAGACGAAAGAGCGAAGAAGCAAACGACGGAAAACGGTGGCTCGGCGGTCCACGGGCGGTATCTCGCGAGCAAGCTTCGCGGTCGCAAAAGCGATCGCGAGGCGCGGGCGACGGGCGTGCGTTCGCGCCACGAGACCCTGGCGCCACGCGGCGAGCGAGCGATCGCGAGGGCGGCAGCGGCAGCGGCGGCGAGCTAGCGGGCGGCAGGCGCGTTGCGCGCGCGACCGGCGCTTGGCGGCGAACTTCGCGATCGCGAGTTTCGGCGGCGGGCGGCGACGTCTCGGCGACGTTCGGCGCTCGGGAAATCGCGCGCAGCGTGCTCGATGGGTCGCGGTCGCCTTAGCGACCGCGAGCAGCCGCGAGAAAGCAGCGGCGGCGCGCGGCGGGTAGGGCGGCGCGAAGCTTTGCCCTGGCGCGCCCGGCCTCTTTGGGCCGACCACGGCGGACCCGTTTTCAGATTTTCCGGCCCGTGCGTGCACGCGAGGCCCAGTTGTTGAATCCGGTCCGTGCCCGTGCACGCGAGGCCGTTCAGTTTAAATTTTGTACTTTGTAAATCTATGTAATAGATTAGATTTAAATGTCTGGGTTTCACGATTGGGCGCGATGAGCGTTTTATTTTATTTTTATCGTTCATATGCATGTCGTGGATGTTTAAATTATGCGATAGCATGCTATGTATGTTTATATTACGTTGACAAACCTTTAAGTGTTTTACGTAATTGGATGCGCATAGTAAGCATGCTAGGTTTATCGCGTTTATCAAGCATATTTTAGAATTACTGCGAGCATGTTTTACATGTTGAGTTCTATAGAAAAGCATGCTAGGATTACGTGATCTGCATGTACAAACCTTTTGAATAAAAAGACTAAGCAAGCAACCCGACAAATTAATTTTCAAATTAAAATGTCGAGACCTCCACTTTTGATCTCTAAACAAAGTGAGGCCTTGCTGTGAGTGGCGTCCACAGCGTGGCTTGCTTGCCTTGTTTATCATAAGTTTGTTAGATGAGATTTCTAAATAAAACATTTTAAATCTATTGAGAAGTGGGAGTTTCATGTATGGCGTCCACACGCGTGGCTTGCATTTGCGATTTTCATAAGTTCTCTAGAGATAGATATAAAATGAGATAACAAAAGAATTTGAATTGGGCGGTATGGTCCGGTGAGTATACCAATTCTAAAATTCATCTTCTGTTGTTAAAATTGTGGTCATTGCTTAGACATCACCTCAAGTACAACTTCCATGAAGTCCCTTCTTGTGATAGTGATGTGGTCAGTAAGGTCGAATCATTAATTTCATTTGTCATAAGGATAAGTTGACATGGATTGAAATTAAGCGACTAAAGGTATATTTTAGTGCAGTGGGGGTTCATGTAGGCGATCACACGCGTGGCTTGCATGTGGAATTCCTTGGGCGATTGGAGGTTTCAATTAATATTGTTTTATCAAAGGTTACAATATTATTATTACGAATTATTTGCGATCGTATGCTTATGTGTTTTACATTATCGTTTGAGATATGTCTCTTACGCCGATTATCAATATGCTCGCACAAAATCCGTTATCGGTCCAAATTTTATCGAGTGGAAGCGAAACATGGAATATGTTCTTATCATTTGAAGAACACATGTTTGTTCTCACTACTCCTAAACCCGATGCCCTTCTTCGACGTCGACTAATGAGCGGCGAGAACAAGCGAGACTTTGGAATAAGTCAAACAATATGGCTAAATGCTATATGATGACTACGATGTCCAAAGGCTTGCATACCGACATCGATCGATGGCGAGCCTTGACGATATTTGGTCGAGTCTCGAGAGTAAGTTTGGGCGATCGGATCGGACGATCGCTTCCACACAATGAGAGAAATCTTGGCGTGTAAGATGGAAGAAGGAAGTTCGGTCCATGAACATGTCTCCCATGACTCGTCTCATGGATAGTCTTGATCGGTTGGGAGGAGGTATTGACCAGTGACGAGGTCGATATCATCCTCAATACCTTTGCCCAAGTCTTTTGAGAACTTTCGTGAATGCGATCATGAGCAAGACCGAGTTTACACTTAGTCGGTTGCTCGATGATCTCGTTCTTTGCGGAAGGAGTTATGGGAAAAGGAGCACATGCTCTTGCTAGCACATCTAAGGGCCCAAAATTTTCGTTGCAAAATGGAAATAGAAAAGGGTGCCAAAGGTGGTAAAGCGAGGAAATAGTGGGAGTAATGGGAGCAAGAACATGGTTGCCACGGAGGCTTGAAGAAGCGAAGGAGAAGGCAAGTGCTTGGTGCGGCAAGGCAGGCGTTGGAAGGCCAAGTGCCCTATGCTCGAGGCTCAGGTATGCCATTTGCTTTAATGTGGAAACATGTTTAGCGACTTGTTCTACCCATTCTTGGGTAGTAGATCTGGCATAGCGATCATGTTTGTTACACCTTGCGAGGGTTCCTGCGGACAAGGGAGGCTGTTTGATGGCGAGATAACGATCTCCATGGGCAACGCGCGAAAGTCGAAGTCGTTGCGGTTGGAGATGTTTCTTTATGTTTTGGGACAACAGCTTTAGTTTTGAAAGGCGTTTTGTATGTGCGGATTTTCGGTGGAACCTTGTTTCTGTTTGAGTTATTTACACATGGATATTCATTATTTTTGATAGTGGTGTTTCTATCATAAGAAATGACGAAGTTATCGTGTAGGCACTTTATATAATTAAGCTTTATACTATTTACGCAAAACATAATACCTATAACTATGTTGCATCTTCATCAAACCCTAAAAGAGAAAGTTTTCTTCATGAGATGACTCTACTTTTCTCGGCATCTTAGATTAGGTCACATCAATCTAAATAGGATCCAAAGCGGCTAAGAATGGGCGTTGGGTGATCTCACGGTTACTCCGTTCTCGGTCTGCGAATCTGTATAGAAGGTAAGATGTCGACCGACCATTCAAAGCGAAGGGTTATAGAGCGAAAGAAATGTTGGAGTTAGTCCATTCGACTGTGGACCTATGTCCACACAAGCTCGTGGAGAATGCAGTATTTTGTCACTTTCATTGGCGATTACTCAAGTGCGGATACATATACCGCTTCACCGCAAGTCAGAATGCTTTGAGAAATTCAAAGAGTTTAAGGCGGAAGTGGAGCGAAGCTAGGTAAGAGTATCAAGTCATCATGGTCGATCGCGGTGGCGAATACCTCGATGTGAGTTTATGGACTATCTAGTGAAATGTGGGATTACATCCCAGCGCATTTCACCGGGCACACCACGGCAAAATGGTGTGTCGAGGCGAAGAAATAGGACTCTTTTGGAAATGGTTAGATCGATGATGAGTTATCTTTGCATTGCCTATTTCGTTACGGGATATGCCTTAGAGGCGGCGGCATACTTGCTAAATCTAGTACCGTCCAAGTCGATCGAAAAGACCCCTTTCGAGTTGTGGTTTGGTATGAGCCGGTTTAAGCCACATAAGGATATGGGCGATCCGACACGTGTCTTTGAACAAGAAGGCGACAAGTTGGAGGCTAGATCGGCGCAAGGCTGTTTATTGGCTATCTAGAGGGCGAAGGTGGTTTATTCTATAGTCTAAGGATCGGAAGGTCATTATTAGCACTAATGCTCGATTCTTAGAAGAGGACTACATGAAAATCATAAGTCCAAAGTTGAAATCATTCTTGAAGAATTAGAAGATGATCGTATTCCACCACCGATTAGGCGAAAGTGCGAGATGTCGAGTCTAGTGGGAGGATCGACACGGATACTTGAAATTGAAGTGGGTCGAGTTCCTTTGGAGATACCGACCGTCAAGTGGTACCTACACAGCAAGTTGTGCAAGTTAGAGAACCACAAGTATCTGCACCCACCGTTGCCATTGTGCTGTAGAACCTCGTCGGAGTGGGAGGGTTGTTCGTCGACCCGAGCGATTTATGTTCGTGGGTGAATCTTGGTTTGGTCCCAGGAGACGAACATGCAATAATCGACCCATGGACATACAAGGAGGCGATACAAGATATTGATGCAAGATCATGGCACACCGCTATGGACTTAGAAATGGAGTCCATGCGGCTATGGATGTATATGAAAGACACCTCTACCGGATGGCGAGGAAGCCGTAGGTAGTAAGTGGATATCTGAGAGGAAGAGATTCCGATGGAGGGTTTCGCTTTTAAAGCCGTGCTTGTGGCGAAAGGGTACACTCGGTTGAGGGCATCGATTTCGATGAGACCTTTTCACTGTAGCAATGCTCAAGTCCATCGAATTCTTCTAGCCATAGCAGCCCACTTGAACCTAGAGGTTTGGCAAATGGATGTTAAAACCGCTTTTCTAAGCGGTTACCTTGAGGAAGGTAGAGACATCTATATGCGACAACACAAGGTTATGTGGTAAGGGTGAAGAGCATCTAGTATGGAGCTTAAGAGTCCATTTATGGACTTAAGCGAACCTCGATCATGGAACTTACGCTTTGGCGAGGTGGTAAAGTCCCATGGATTTACCCAGTTGCCTAGCGAGAGTTGTGTGTATCGGTTAGATGTCAACGGTGATGTGGTATTTCTTGCACTTTATGTAGATGACATCCTTCTAGTTGGCAACAACCCAGGTCATTATCGACGTAAAGAGTTGGCTATCCGATCGGTTTCAAATGAAAGACTTAGGAGATGCGCGTACATTCTTGGGATCAAGGTTTACCGAGATCGCAAGAAGAAAATATTGAGCTTATCTCGGGCGTCTTACATTGATCTTGTGATTACTCGTTTTAGTATGCGGACCGCCAAGAAAGGATTGCTACCTTCGGACATGGCGTTCCTTTATCTAAAACGCAGATCACCTATATTTGCAAAGGAGATAGAGGAAATGAGACAAGTTCATACGCTTCCGCCGTGGGAAGTCTCATGTACGCAATGCTATGCACGAGGCCGATATACGCTATGCGGTGGCATAGTAGCTAGATATCGATCTAACCACGACAAGCTCATTGGATTGCGATAAGCATATACTCAAGTACACGAAAAGGACTCGAGATTATAGGCTGGTTTACCATGCGAGATAGTCTAATGCCTTTGGGTTATCTGCACTCGGTTTCCAAGTGACCGTGATGAGAAAAAGTCGACCTCGGGCTATGTGTTTACCTTGGGAGGTGGAGCCGTATCTGGCGGAGTGCAAAGCGGCGATGCATTGCGGACTCTACCATGGAAGCCGAATATGTAGCCGCCGGAGGCTTCTAAGGAGGTCAGTATGGTTCAAGAACTACCTCACGGATCTAGGTGTGGTACTGGTTTGCCCAAGAGTATCATAGTTCTTGTGATAACTTTCGGTGCGATGGCAAACTCGAAGGAACCACGGACCCACAAGGCGACTAAACACATAGAGAGAAAGTACCATGTCATACGAGAAATCGTTAGACGAGGTGACGTGCTGATTGAAAAGATTGATCGACGGAAAATCTAGCGATCCATTCACGAAGAGCTGCCGCAAAAAGTCTACGATGGACACGTTAGAGGACTTGGATTGCGCTTGATGGCACCCACTTAGAAAGGAAACTTTTGTATAAGTGGGAGAAGCAAAGTGATGGTTGTTTGTAATAGCTAGTAGAAAGACACATTGTATACTAAAAGTTTGCTTTAGTATAAGTGGGAGATTGTTGGATTTGTATCTTGAAAGCGGTTTGGTTGAGCTTGTATACAATGTTTCACATTACCACTATTACAATCTCTATCGATTTGAATACTTGATTGCATATATCGTGTCCCTTATCTCATATATAAGTTAGATCATACGATGTGTAGAAGATCACGAAGTCCGTATGATTGGTCGAGCAATGAGATATAAAAAGTTTCACACCGTGAGGCGACTTAAGGGCGAGTTGTCGGTTTAGGCTGCAGATATAGATAAGAAGTGACTTGACTTAGTTGCTTGTCTATCTTTGATGCGTCTCGGCGTATTGAAGGATCACGATGAGATGAGTTCTTCTTTCGACCGTCGTGAAGAACCAAGATCTCGGTGACTTACGATGATCTAAACCTCGATAAGGTATTAGGTGAGTATGAGTTCTTGACCATCACTTTGACTTGTTATGAGTGAGGGTTATATGTTCTAACCCAAGATTCTCCGCATCTTGGGTGGTGGCGATCTTGTATGTCACGCTAGTTATCTCATGTCAGTCACCGTATCCGTTTAGGATGATGGCGTCCTTAAGGAGCTCAAAAGGTTTATTGTACTAAACCCTGCGAGGTTGAGTTAGCTCAAGTACAATAATAAGGTTGAGTGGTACTACTTAAGGAAATAAAGTTATTAATCGTTTTAAGTCGTCGATTGCTATAAATGATTAATGGACGTTCGATATCTTAAATCTGAGGATTCAGTAATGTCTAAGTGCAAGCCCGACTCAACTTGGTAATAAAGGGGTAAGTCAACATTCTTTCTCTAGTGGCATGATCGAATGTTTATAAATTAATTTATGTTCTGGGCTGAACATAAGATAATTAATTTATTTGAGGCCCATCTTTATTCCTTGCATTTGATCCCTGGGCTGGCCCATCCAGGCCCGTAGCAAGAGGAAAATCGGCGCCCATGATGCTCAATTGGCAAGATTTTATTCTCTTTATCCACATGGATATAATTATATTTATGGTATATGCATAGATCCTTTCCATATAAGATTATGGTAATAATCTTGAGAGTATGGAAATAATCCTAAGAGTATGGAAATAATCCTAAGAGTATGGTAATATTCCATATAGGATTATGGTAATATTCCATATAGGATTATGGTAATATTCCATATAGGATTAAGGTAGTGCATTATAAATATAAGGTATGAGATAAAGTCTAAGATATGCACACATAACAATACTAGAATTTTCGGCCCTCTCTAGTGTTAAGAGAGAATTTTCGAAAGTTGTGAGTAGAGAGCATTGGGTGATTTTCCGAAGCATTCTCCATAGATCGTCCTCACTCGACGTTGGAGATTGGGCAATCGGGATACAGTCCAGAAGGTCAAAGCACGAGTCCGATCCGTTCGATCCGTTCATCTCGTTCCATCGACCTCTTCAGATCCAAAGGTAAACACGTGAAAACCCCAACGTGTTGCGATTTAATTATATAGACGCATGCTAGGTTTATAATCAATGTATGGTGAATTAAACACCCAAGATGGATCCTCGGGGCGAGGGTTAACATAGGTTTTCCCTACATGGAGTGCCGGTCTCAATCACCTCGGATCGTGATGCCAAATTCACCTCTCGGTTCTGGACTACTTTTCAAAAAGAATTGGGTACTCGATTAAATTTTAGTACCGCTTTTCATCCCCATACATATGGTCAGACCGAGAGAACAATTCAGACCTTAGAGGATATGCTCAGAACCGTGGTACTTGATCGAGGAGACCAATGGGAACAAGTTCTACCATTGATCGAATTTGCTTACAACAACAGTTATCAAGCTACAATCGGCATGACTCCCTATGAAGCACTTTATGGAAAGAAATGCAGATCACCTCTGTATTGGGATGAAGTGGGAGAATGAAAGATTCTTGGCCCGGAAGCGATCGAAGAAATGGTCCAAATTGTACGACAGATAAGACAGAGAATGAAAGAAGCTCAAGACAGACAAAAATCCTATGCTGATAATCGCCGTACAGAATTGAGGTTTGAAATAGGGGACAAAGTTTTTCTCAAAGTCTCCCCAACCAAAGGAATCCATCGTTTTGGAATAAAAGGGAAACTTAAACCAAGATTTCTCGGACCTTATGAAATTTTGGAACGGATAGGGCCTGTAGCTTATAAGTTAGCGTTACCTCCAAACTTCGCTAACGTACATGACGTTTTCCACGTATCTCAGCTCAGAAAGTATGTGTATGACCCACAACACATTCTTCATCATGATGAAATAGTTCCCGATGCTGACTTAAGCTATAAAGAAGAACCTGAATGCATTCTGGACCGAAAAGAACAAAAGTTAAGGAATAAAATTATTCCTTTGGTGAAAGTTCAATGGAAACATCATGGTCCAGAAGAAGTGACATGGGAACTGGAGGATCGAATGAGAGAGAAGTACCCTGACGTGTTTGATAAGGTACAAAAATTTGGGACGAAATTTCTTTAAGGGGGAGGGAATGTAGTAACCCGAAAATTTTATAGTAATTAATAAAGTTTGATTAAATATTATTAAAGGCTTAAAAGCTATTTAAGCCTTAAGAATTCGTAAAATTTAATATAGTGAAATATTAATCGGTATGAATCCGATTAATTTAAAATTTGATTATATGGAATCGAAAAATGTAGAGAATTATTGAAAATGAGTTTATTTGTGATAAAATGTGAATTTTGTGATTATTAATGAATGTTTGTATGAAAAATGCTATAAATTAGAAATTATGCTATGAATTGCATTAAATATTTTTACATGTTATTTTTCTTATAAAATGAGATAAAATATTATTTAAGATATTAAAGTCTTGAATAAATTTTTTTATTAATAACTAATGATTAAAGAATTTATTTATGTAATTTTCAAAAATTTAAGAAGTATTATAGTAATGAAATGAATTTTATTAAATAAAGTGATTTAATTTATGCTATATGGATCTAAATTAAATTATGAATATAAGTTGTATTAGATTTTATAAATTACTAGAGAAATAATCCTATTAATTAAATTATACTAAGGTATGAAATTAGCAAATTTGGGAGTGTAATTATAATATTTTTGAAAAGAGTGCTTAATTGTCTTGAAATTTTGAAATAATGCAAATTAAATTGAAATGTAACATCTAGAACTTTAACACATGAATTATATCACCTTCAACCTCATTTTGCTCCTAATTTTCGACACACACATGATCACACACACAAATTTTAATTTCAACTTTAATCCATAACTAAGTGGGAAATTAGTGGATTTTCACCCAAGTAAGGTAATGACTTGAATTAGCTTAAGTTTTATGATTTAAATTGATATACATGGTGTTCCCTTATCTTATAATTTTCAAAATTATGGGATGTTGAGTATGGTTGATTAGTTCCAATCTTGTTATGTTTATTAATTTAATTATGTTTGATGTGTACAAATATCATGCTTTATGGATTTAATTTGCTTAAATTCATGAATATTAAAATTCAAGAATCTAACCTAAACCCTAAATTTTTGATATGATTTATATGTTATGATTTAGTTGAATTAAGTTTGAATATATGTTTAGGGATGATCATAAACACTATATGAATGAAGAAATTAAAAATTAAATCATGTTTGCAAATTATGTGAAATTTTCGAAAATATGGTGTGATAGGAACTTAATGATTTTGATTTTATTTGATTAATTTGACTTGATATTTATGCTTAGGGATAAAAATAATGTAAAAAATGAATTTATAGGAATTTAATTTAATCATATGCATTATGTCCACATTTTCGAAAATGAATGGGACTTCATGAACTTTGATTTCTTGATTTTATTTGATGGATTTGAGTTGATATTTGAGATCTATGATAAAAATAATGTCTAAGTAGAATTTATGGGAATTTTTGAACATAGGTATCAAAAGTTATCAAAATTAAGGTTTAAAACTAAAGTTATGATTTTATGTGGAAATTGTTAAGCAAGACTTGAATGAATGATGAAATAATGATCAATGATGTTAATTAAGTACAATTATATGATATTTGATGTTTAATGGGTTGTAGATACTCGAAATATTGAAATGTACATATATATCTAGTTAAATCGCCTTAAAGCGATTAACATCAATTAGATGATATTGGTCTTGTATAAAGTTCTTAAGTGTATGTTTGATGATATATTGATGACATTGGGGAGTTTGGGATGATATTGGTATAGTTGGTGTATTTGGGCTATACATATTACAGATGTTACTCTGCCGAAATTTCGGTAGAATTTGATATGAATAAGATGTTTTAGATTTTAATTGATTACTAATAGTAAATAAATAAGAAAGATTACTAAAGTCAATAATAATCTTATGTTACAAGGATCAAGCAGAGGAAACCGGGAGGTAAAGAACGAGGAAACAAACTTATTGGATTAGACGTCACGAGGTGGGTAATGCTTTTCAAACTTATGTTAAGTAAAATAATCTCTGTTATGCTTGAACTTGTTTATTTCGACATTACTTTCAATCACCACATGATAAGTATGTTGAAAATGAATGTTTTACCACATTGTGGGTATGACGGCAATTACCTATCTGCGGTAGGAAATGTTAATTATCGTGCATGTAGATGGTCGTGAGCTTGCACATGTAGGTGGCCATGGTAATTGGAGGAGGCCTACTTCCTTTACCGAACGACGTAGATAGGTATGACCGTAGTTGTGATCCTTCGGGACCAACTCGGGTATGTGATGCCGTATGTTTAAAATAAATTTTGGTGATATGTTATGTGGATAAATGTTTCTTACGAACAAATAAACTGTTGATTTCTAAAATCATTTGAAGGAAAAGTTTACTTGGACAAGGTTATAAGTTTTGAATATTATGATAGCATTTACCCATCGAGTACTTCTAGTACTCACACCGATAAGTGTTTTATCTTTGCAGTTGAGCATGGAAGAGGTGTGGCTTGGGCCGAGCGTAATAGCTATTTTGTTTTTCGCATCTTGTGAACTATTGTGGTTGAGTGTCATGTCTTCACACACGACATTCATTAGTCTTCCACGATACCTTGAAAACGTGAATCTATACTTTTGTTAAGCCTTGTAAATATTTCAAAATCTCTATGCATGTATTTTGAAGTTGTGTTCTCGTTTGTGGATATGGCCGTTGTTGGAAATTTTCTGAGTGCAGGTTGGCTTACTCCATTTTCAAATGTTATGTCAGTCTGCTTATTCTAAAAACCAATTCTCTTAATCACTCATTTTGGAAAGACTATCGTTATTTAAACCAGTCACGGCTTGATTATTTAGTTAAATAAGTAATTAAATATTCGGTCGTGACACTATAATAGTGTAATACCGGATGTTTAAAACCCATTTTCAAATTATTAGAGGAATTTATTTACTATGAATCCAAAATAAAAATAAAAGTCGAGAACTTCCGACTTTGAGTGAATAGAAAATTTTATTAATTTTTCCATATAAGGGATCATAATATCAAACAATTATGTTTTTAAATAACTAAGGATTATTAACTAGATAAGTATTACACTAATAAAGGAAAAAATATCTTCTCTTAATTATGTTCACATTATTTTCGAAAATTGGAGAAAGAAAAGGAAAAAGAAAAGAAAACGATATGTACATATGGTTAAATTATAACCAAGTGTGGGATCACATTATTATTAGATTAGAAGAGATATTTATTTTGTTTGTTTGTGGAAGATATTTATTTAAAAGATAAGATAAGATAATGATGTTTAATTAAAATAAGATAAGGTATTTAATGATGTTTGACCAAGAGATGATATTTATCTCTTTTAATGCTTTAATAAAGTAATTACATCACAAGTAGATAAAATTTTTGTCTCTTCTATTGAAATTTTCGAACAAGATGGAATTATTGCTAGAAATTTTCCAAGTAATTTATTTTATATTAAATTCAACTGCACAAATTTTAATACTAGATAAATATCATGGAATCAAGACCAATCTCATCTCCTAATTACCATGTGATTTTCGAAAAAAAAGAGGGGAATGGAAAAGTAGAAGGAAAATTGGTATTTAATTTCTAGTTTTGTAATTTTCGAATAAAAAAGGGAATTTTGCTAGATTTGTCAAAGAAATTTATTTTATAAAACAAGAGCATTTTTCCTTCTCTTAAATATTTTAGTTATTAAAGAAATGGAGTTTGGACAATTAATTTCTATTTTTCTACAAATGGTTCGAAAATTTCATTTAGAAACATAGAATTGTTTTTATTCATTTTTTCATGATTTATTTCATCATCTTTGACCTATATTATATCATATTGTTATTAAATGAAAAAATAAGATATGTAGCATATTTTTCTTCATAGTGACTAAAATAGTGATATAGTGTGAAAGAGAGAAATTTTTCATCCTTTATGATAGTGATGTATAATTATTATGCTAATGAGATATTATTAATGTAGAGATAAGGTGAATTATTATAAAGTAAAGTGATGAGTATTATTATGGGGTGAGGTCCGAAAATTATGGTCATAAGTGTGAAAGGAAGAAAAATGAAATTATGTTGAAAGTGATAGTTATTGTTTTGAAAGTGATAGGTATTTAATTCATGTATAAGATAGATGATCTTTTAATAAAGTGATAAGGTATATTTGTTTGGTAGTAAGGGTGTAGTATTTTAGGAGATAATGAAGTGTAAATTGTTGACTTTTAATTAGATATTTTTGCTAAGGTATGATTAATGTCTTATATCATCAAATAAATAAAGATCACTTCCTTCTCATTTTCATGGTGACCGAAAAATGGAGAGAAAAAAAAAGGAAAGAGAGTTCTTCAAATTTTGTCTTCAATCTTAAGTTAGAAAATCGATTTCTTCGCCGATCGACTCCGATTAAAAGGTTAGAAATTATACAATCTTCTTATATATACAAAATATTAGAAAATCATCCATGAAAAATGAAGTTATATGCTTATATTATTTCATGTGAAATTTGAGAAATTTTGTTAAATGTTTAAGTTGTTAATTAAACATGTTTATATGATAATTGTAAGCATGTAGTATGAATTTGGTACAAAGTTGAACAAAGTTAGAATTTTCTTATTATAGTTGAGATATATGAGATTTATATGTTGATGATCATGAATTTTGATTGTTGTTTTGAGCATGAATTGATAATAGTGAGTATTGTTTAAGTATGTAGGAATTAATTCATAATTTTGAAAAATATTGGAAATTATTTCATAGAATTTTCAAAACTATAGAGCATGGATTATTGAGTTATAAGTTGTGTATGATAGATATTAAGGCATATTGTTGACGATGATAATAATAATGTATGGTGTGAATTAATTAGAATTTTTAAAATTGTTTAAATAATTTTTCAAAAATTTCAAAAGCATAAAGTGTAGGGTTTTGATGTCAAAAATTTCTATGACTAATGATATTAGATATTATTTATCCTATGTTAATATATTGTGTTATGTGAATTTATAGGAATTTATGGAAAGTTTTGAAAATATTTCCAAGAGTGCCGAAAATATTAAAAGTGAGAAGTTTAGAGTTTCAAATTTATTCTATCAAATGTGATCACTTATTTAGTCCCAAAAATATGTTTAATATATGCTATGAAATTATGGGATTTTTTAAAATGAAGTATAATATTCTTACGTTGAAACTTTTTTTAAGTGACGTAAGATTTTGAAATATAAAGTGTTATGATTAAATTATTTTCATGTATATAATTGGGCATGATTGATTGTTAAAGTAAAATTATGAGATGGGAATGTAATTACTAATCAAGTGGAATTAGAACATATTATGTAAGTTAATTGTTTTAAAGATGAATTTTGAAAAATACATTAGTTTGAAGTTTGAAATGACTTGATTAAAGTATGAAATGCATGAAGTATGTTAGTACGTGAGTAGAGTTATGTTATCTCCTAGCTAAATGTGAGTTCTCGATAGAATGAATAAACGTGTAAGGTGGAAAATGAGCGAGGAAATATTGCTAATAAACTAGAATTGTTGAAATTTCAAATTGAGAATATGTGTTAATGCGCCGATTTAAATTTAGTTATGAAATGAGGGTTCGTAATTTACACGAAATGATGTGGATCAAGAAAAGAATGTAAGGATGGAGTATAATCTCTCGAGGCGACACGAATCTAATCAACGAATATAGTTGTTAAGTGTGATAAAAGAATCATTTAATGTTAAAAGGTTGATGTTAGTAAGTCCGTTGTTTCGGATCGATGATTTTCGAAAACGCTGTGATGTACTAAATTCGCTTTCTTACGTTAATAAGGTGAGGCTCGAAGTGAAAGGAGACGACAAGTGATCACTAGTGACATAAGAACAATAAGTTCTTAAGGTGGGCATTCTTCTCTAAGCAAAATACGGGCTCTCTTGAAAATTGAATTTTACGATAATATTTATCGTTATTACATTATCGCTTTTATACTACAAATGTTTAAATACGATATTGTGCGCCAAAATATTTTATGTTTTGTATATATCCATTCGGGTTGGCCGGGCCAACAGGAGATTACGAATCGGATCCCACCGTGAGATACTAGTTAGGATTGTGTACACTTAGCCTCTGAACCATTCGCAGTCAGTCGTGCATCCGGGTGAAGGGAGGCCTCCCTCCCGGGGCGTTCCATTGCCGACTTGGAATATACATTGTAAGAAAAAGACTGGCCAGTCGACTTTGAGAAAATGATGAAATGTTTAGTAAGCACAAGGCATTTCAAATAAAACCCTTGTGTCTTGCTGCGATGGTGACAGTACAATATTTCGTAAATGAAATGTAAAATGTTTTCGGCATATGTCCACTGAGTACTTTGTACTCAGCCCTGCATGTTTGTTTTTAAATGTGCAGGTTGAGCTGGTGATGGAATAGAGCGGAGTTGAGCGGAATCCTTTAGTCAACTTAGTATGGAACATCTTTTAGTTCACCTTGAGAATATATCTTCATATGCATGTCTCACACGTTTATTCCCCTGCAAACTCTTGAAACTCGTTTAAATTCTATAACTATGTTAAGTCCTTGAATGTCTTGTTGGAAACTTTATAAAAGCCACTTTGTTTTGTCGTAATCTTCAAACAATCCTTTATGTAAATTATTGCCTTCTATCCTTAATTTCGTCTATGCGTCTACAACATCTATGCTTCCTCACATGTGAAATGAGTTGAAAATTTCCTTCTTTTAATATTTACTTAATCTAATCCCAAGTTGCGGTCCAATAAGGAAATCCTTCGGGATTAGCCGAACCGGGCTGTGACAAATAAACACCATTTAATTGTGGTATTTTATTGATAGGATTTTAGTGATCAATGCTATATGAAATTCAATAATAAAACTAATACCCATAATGAGTTTATGACAAATATAAATAAATAAATTTTAAAATATTTGAATTTAAAAAATAATTAATCAGCAGTTACTCAATCTATTGCTATCCCTAACCCGCATCGGTGCACATTTGCTCTAATCTAACAAAAATAGAATCCCAATCAAATACGAAATACAAATTATACACATATCAAATTAATTTCCACCAAATCAACACATCAAGAAATAAATAATTCCATCAGTCTCAATAACTTTATCCCCATAGCTTTAGTTACGAAGAAATCCGTATCATATCAGAATCTAACATGCTTTGACTTGCTCGTGATTTTTCTTTGCCACCATTAGTAAGTAAATCGATAAGAGGGTTCATTTTTTTATACGTTCCTCTTACAACACATGCAAATTATTAATAATTATAAATTTCGTGATATACAATTGAAATTACAAAGCATAATAAAAGTTTCTAGAGTGTTTATAGTAGGAGAATTTAGAAATATGCCCTCATAAACTAGAAATTTTCACTTCTGAGCTAGAAATAGAGAAAATTATAATTTATGACCAGCCCTTTGGCCTAAGTTATAAAATTATGCTGATCTTTAAAATATCGTAGAAATATCATACATGATCGTTGAGAAATTTTCATGTAACTTGATTTCTTTATAGATACAAGGGTTTCGTAAAAGTATGAAGTTTCTAATATTTGGATAATTAACCCACAAAATGCAGGTGGTCAGTATTTATGCCTTACGGGCCCTAAGCAAGAATTTGAAAATAGCCCTTTAATGCAAGAAAATAATATGAAAAATAACATATTATATCGAAAGAAGTACTCAAAATAGACAAAGAATTCATATATTTACAAAATGAAATACGCCTTGCAGCTTTTAGATGAAACGATCTATCGTCCACATCGACCGCCAATATAATATATATATATATATATAAAAAAATGGGCCCCATAATTTTGGGGCCCTAAGCAATGGCATAGTGAGCTTGGTCTTAGTTACGGCCCTGCAAAAATGTGCAAATATCATCTTCTAGATGGCAATGAGCAAAACTTTCTTGTTTCTATTTCTCATCCACTGAAAAAATAAAATCATGTGAGTAATTTATTCGACTCGAGCTCGATTAATCAAGAAACATGCAAAATACGTTAACATCGTCTACTCACCATCACAAGCTAGTTGCTCAACCGCACCGAGACCCAGCAACTAGAAATTTGCATGCACAAGCTAGATAAGTTTCTAATATTTGGAAATATAGAATTCAAAGTTTCTCGTCTCAGCTTAACTAAGACTAGGATTACTTGGTGCTCATGTAATAATCGAATGTATATATCAAAGTATTAGTTGAAGGGAAACCAATCCAATAGTTGATCAAGAAATAAACATGCATTGAGGATCTTTCATCTTCCAAACATTCAAATAATGGGTTGTGCTTAATTGCACCTTGTTCTAATTGTTCGCACAAAGCTGCAACATATCGTTACGATTAATCCAAGGGATAGGTCACTATTATTGTTCAATAGTGATGGTCACTTGGGGTCGTAGTGGTTTGTAGGCGAGGAGAGAATACATCAGTTAAGATAAATTAAATATTTTCTTTTAACAAGATTGGACTTTTTACTGATCAATAAATGTCGGTTAACTGAAGTCAGTTGAGTACTGATATCAAATTGCTGATTAGTTCAAGTTCAGAGAGTCTTGTCTCGAGTGTATCGCTTAGTAATCATTCGATTGCTGAAGCGCCTAGTTAGTTGGATCGATAACTAATATGTTTGCGAATGTGGTGGTTATGTTTTGCCTTTACTAAAACGATCTTTGTAAAACACTTAGTTAAATATTGATTAGTCAGTTTTAGTTTTCTCATAAGTATCAAACTGATACAGATAGAGGATTTCAAAACATTATGTTGTGCTGTTTGTGCTGATGATGTTCAGTTTAATAAAATATAATTTAAAAAAAATACTGAAAGTAAATAACACTTAGTTTTAACATGTTTCGAAGAAATTAATTCCTATGTCCATGGATTGTTAACATAGTCAATTCACTAATTGAGATTAAGTCTTGTTTCCGGCTACAAAAGAAAACCTAAGCTTCAAGTTTACCTTATCAAGAACATATCTAACTTGTCGCTCTTCATACGCATGTTGGTGCTAGGAAACCACTTATCGCTTATAAGTGCATTCGACTTAACCTCTTGCTTATAGGTGTAAGATGACTATGCTTTCAAAGAACTAACACTTTGTTATTTATTTGTTCGACTTCTATTTAAACATTGAAGACTTTGGGTAGAGGGTTTTTCTAACTAAAATTGAACCATCACGTGTCGGCAACTATATTATAAGATATAATTGAGGCTTTTCAGCTTAGGATATTACAAGATAACACTTTGGTACTTCCTTTTTCGAAATCGCTAGATGATTGTTCTTGAGAAATAAGCTCTTGGTGCTTTTGAATATTTGAATGCTCGGTATTTCGGTAACCTTCAAATGTTGGATTCTGCGCGTATTTATAGAATGGACGATTAATAGTATCATTATAAAAAGCACCAATCACATCCATTCCATTTGTTGTTTAAAATATGTTTGTTTGAATCCTCGTATGTTATTTTTCGTGTCTGCAACATCATACATCTGAGCTCTCAACTTTGAGAAGTAGCTCTGACTTATCGGGATTATTTGCAAATTCGCTCTGACAGGTTGAAAGTAAAAAATTCAAGGTTTAAATATCTCTGTGTTTTACTAGTTGAATTGATTTCGTGTTTCTTCAGTAAGTCGACTTAAGGTTCCACCGGTTGAAAATTTCTATCTTAACTATGTGTTTTGATCAATCCCAAAACCTAATAATGATTGTCCTACTAATGTAACATAATGCTACTTGCATGTCGTGAGTTATCATTTTTTGTTACATGTCTCAACGGAAGAACTACCGCTTGGACATGCCCAAGATTAATGGAGTTCAAGCAAGATCGCCAACAGATCGATAAGAGTATCAATACCAATGCAATCAAGAAGCAATCATAAAGATCGATAATGAAGATTAAAGATCAAGTCGTGGATCGAGATCAAGAGTGATGTACAACAATACCGTGAATAGAGCTACTTGGAGAGTGAAGTCAAAGATCAAGATCGGGCGTTGTTGAAAATAAAGAAGTCGAAAAATGACTAGGTGTCATACGAGCAGCTGATGGAAGTCAAAGCTGCTGATGGAAGTCAAAGCTGCTGATAAGAAGTCAAAGCTATTGATGACAAGTCAAAGCTGCTGATAAGAAGTCAAAGCTGACTATATCTACGACAAGGACAAAATTCAGTCTGTTGCTAAAAGACGGAGCAGACTCGAGTGACTCAATCTGAAGTCAACGTACTGAAAAACCATAGAGTCAACTCAACTGAAGAAACATGAAGTTATTTAATGCTTGAGTGTTTGACTCGTTACATGTCGTAGCGTATCTGTAGAAAATTCTAACATGCCAGATCCACTTTTCAAAATTATAGAGCTACAGTGTACGATGATGTAGATCTTGACAGCGACCTATGATGAGTCAAACTGAAAGAATTCAAGCGACAAATAGAATGGATATGATTGGTGCTCTCTCTAACTACAGTATTCATCACTCCCTCTATAAATATGCGCAGAATCCAACATTTGAAGGTTACTGAAACGCTACGCATTAAAATATTCTAAAGCATCTAGAGCTTAAATTTCAAGAACTTTTACCCAACGAATTCAAAGAATGGAGTTTTCAAGTGTTATAAAAAAACCTTCTGATCTCAAATATATATATATCAACTCAAGGTTTCAGTATACGCTTCCTTAAGTTCGAGGATACTATCTTATATATCTTAAGCCTAAATATATTGAGTTTGTCGTTGGTGACAACTCAACTTTTAGTTGGAAAAACCATCTACTCAAAATCTCTCAGTTTAAGTAGAAGTTGGCAAGTCGGCAGCGAAGTATTAGTTGTTGAAAGCTTGGTTGTCTTGCACCTGTAAACAAGAAGTCGATCTACTACACCCATAAGCAATGATGTTTCCTAGCACCAAGAAGTTTTAGGAGGAACGCCAAGTTCGTCATGATACAAAAAGATTAAAATCAGATTCAGGTTTATATCTTGTATCCATAAACAAGACCAAATCCTAGTTAAGTAGATTTAGTGAGCAATCGCCTTTGGATACGAGTTGATCTCATAACCATGCAAAATTAAGTGTTATTTATATTATGTTCTTTACTTCAATATCTTATTTATTTTGTATATTATTGAACTGATCATCACCAGCACACGTAGCACAACATTGTTTTAAAACCCTCTATCAATATCAGTTTGTTACTGAAGAGATAAATTGAATTCTGACTAAATTAATATTTGACTAAGTAGTTTTCACTAGTTTGAGTTTTCGGCAAATGCAAAAACATAACCACCACTTTCTGCAAGCACATAAGTTATAAGTCCAACTAAGCCGATGACATCAGTAGTAAGTAGATTTGCTAACTAATATTACTCTGAATAAGACTTCCCTAACTTGAACTGGTTAGTAGTACTGGCATCAATACTGAACTGACATTAGTTAACCGACATCTATTGATAAAATAGAAGGTCCTATCTTTAGAAAAGAAAAGTATTAATCTACATTAACTAGTGTATCTCTCCCCTGTATAAAGATAAGTATTAATCTACATTAACTAGTGTATCTCTCCCTCGAATACATCAATACATATCCCAAGGAGCATCACTTACTGATAGTAAAATTGGAGCTTGATGAGGATTTTAGTTGTAAGATGAAAGGTTATAAAGGGAAGAAAGACGTGGATGGCTCTACTCCACCTAATTTTCATCTTACTTAATTAGTTTGATTTTGATTACGGATCAAAATATCTTTTTCTATTTGTCCTGAAGGCTTCTTCAAATAAGTAAAATTTCAGCCCAATACTATAGACCAAACCCAGGTTGCTCTTAAAAGCTCTATTAATTGGTTAGCCCAATTGCATCATAGGGCCTAAACTAATTAATAGGAAAATTTCTTATTCGAGCTCGCCGTATTATAACTAGTGAAAAATTAATATCTAAGTATAGTAATAAATTCATTTAGTCACATAATTGCATTTAATATGATATACCAAGCATAAAATTCAATTAAATTGATTTTTCACATTCATTAAAAGAAAAATATATCCATAACAGGCGCAAATTGACTTAAACTTCTAAGTATGAAGATCACTCTAATTATCATCGGTCGGGGTATTACAGTCTCTCACCCTTCCCTCAAAGAAAGAAAAAGAAGAAGCAAACAAAGTGAATACCTTTCTCGCCTCCAACGAGTTCGATGGCATTGACACAACAATTTAAAAAACAAAATTCATCTTTCATTCATTGAGGTTGTTCTTTAATAAATTCCTATTTTTGTGGCAATAGTTACACACAAATGCAACTGATATTTATATATATAATTAATAATCTATATATACATATGTATTTATGTCGAAAAAATCAATTGTCTATTATGTTGGTTTGTTTTGCTGTGTAGAAATAAGAACATTATTGGATATTTATAGTAAATAAATACAAATGAGAAATATTATTATTTTTATTTATTAAATGTAAAATTACTGGTAATTTTTTAATCCAGTGTGATCCACCACTACCCCTCCCTAGGTCTATCTCTGGGTATCCTGAATTAGTTGTTTTTCTTCAAGAAAATAAATGTAATGTAAAATTACTAAAATTGATTCTATACTTAAAAATTGACTGCATAATGTGTCGTGACTTTATTTTAAAAGAAATGTATTTATTATTTTGTTTTTAATGTTTAGTATATCTAATGTAATGTCGAGACGTGCAAACATAAAACAAGAAAAGATGACACTGTGTGGTTTCACTGCCCCTGCAAGGTTTGCGGTATGCTATCAGACAGTGACCGTTTATTACTCCAAATCAAGACCTAAGGTATACCATGGCTCCCCACGATACCAAAAAAAAAAAAAAGATGACACCTAAAATGTTGATATGCATAGGAGACAAAAATTTAAGCCAAAGTTGGCACGAAGCAAATGTCTCACATTTAATATATCCATATAGATATGTGGAGAAAGGTTCACCATTTCAAATCGGACAGAAATTTATGTGATAGGGGCGTATTTATGATATTGTCTATTACAACTGTATAAATTAATTTAATATATATTTAGATAAATTGCTGATATAGAGTGATATCATATGTTTTTATTAATTTAATCGACTGGATACGCATCCTGCATATCCATAATAAACGCATACGCTGTGACTCAAGTTAAATCTGAGGGGTGTCTAAACGATTTTGGTTTCGCTTAGAACCGTCACAACAACAAAAATTAGATATAGGGGCATTTATTTAGAAGCTCTTGTTACTAATTGCCTCCAAAATATATTTTGGGGCAATTAATCATATATGTAAATTTAGGGGCACAAAAGAAATTTACTCACACCCAAAACTCTTAATTTGGGGCAAAATAATTCTACACCTCATTTTTTCTTTCATTCACTCATTTTCTCTCTCTCCACGGAACATCCAATTGAACATTCACATATTCGCTCATTCCCAGCAACATCGTCGTTGCCTGCGCTGCCTTCCACCTATAGCAGCCATCGCTCGTCTCCGGAGCAAACGCAAAATAGTCATCGATAATAGAAGAACTGGCGGTGCGTGCTAATTGTCCAAAGGATTCTGAAAGTATTTTCTGTTTTGTAAATTTTGTATTCATGTTCATAATATTTGACTTAGATTGTTTAAAAAAAATTGGTGATGTCTTTGTCTATTATTCTTCCTCTGATTTAGGCTATTATGATTTCCTCTTTTGGTACATTTTTCTCTCATTTTTTTACCTTTACTCTCAATTATTGACAATTGTTCTGGAATGGTGCAGTGAAAGGGGATTTTGGCAGTCTTTTGTGCATTCTCTATCGTCGATCAAATAGGTATTTGAGTGTTTACTATCCTTCTCTTCTTTTCCTTTTGTCTGTTTTGTGAATTTGACAATAAAAATCTAGCCTCCAAATGTTAAGATTGGGATTACATTCTACTAGATTTTGTATGGTTGAAGCTTTCTTTTATTGCCTGCACTTAATCTTGTGGCATGAGCACTAACATACATTGGGATTGCATTCGACATTCTTGTGGGTTTTGAAGAAGATGTGGATAGTCTGTTAGTGAAAACGAGAAGCATATTTGTTTTGGTTGGTAGGGAGAGAATATTTATTAATGAGATTTTTGTGCAGGTCTGATTCTGAATGTGGTAGATAATGTAATAATCATTCTCACACTAGGAGGGGACATGTGTAAATGGAGGTTTCAATGTTTGAGATGCATGTGTTTAGTTATGTGCTTTTTCTGCATATCTCTTCTCTGCTACTATCCATATCACATGTCCATGTATCCATTATAATATTATTCAACTATTCGGCACCTCTTCTCCTCCTCCTACTACAATACAATCTAATCTCAGCAATCTACCTTCCTCCACAGGGAATCCTATGATTACTGATGCTATCTGCTCTCTACCATTTATCTACCTTCCTCCATGTATCCATTATAATACCATTCAACTATTCGGCACTATCTTATTCCTTTCTAACTCTTGGTGAATATTTTGATTGTAATTGCTATGTTTTCTTGGATAACCCCTTCAATCTTATAGTTAGATGAAGCTCAAGTGTAAGCTCATCCCTTATGTGATGAAGTAGGTCCTGTAAAATCCTCTAGAGAACGAGTGCATGCTTAATTTTTTAATCCTTCAATAATGTTATCCTCGTGATTTACGAGGGTAAGTAACTACACACGCACGCGCACGCACACTTTCCTTGTAATTGATTAATACTACATTGTCATTTGTTGAAATATATGTGGCCCAATTTCCTTTTGAGGTTCTATTCCAAATGAATGAACATTTGCTTGTTTGTCGTCCAATTCTCATCTTGACACTAGCTATTGAAGTTTTTGGGAATATTTTTCTTGTTAGAATAGTTTCCTTTGTAGGGAGGAGTCATCCAATATCTGATGCTCCAAATGTGAGGTGACTGCTCTATTATGGGATTTGATGCTTTGGATTATAGTGATAAAATCTTCCTTTGCAAAATTGTTTGTATCTATACTGTGTCAAGATAATCCTGTTTCAAGATTCAGTTTGTTTGCATTTGAATATAGATGTTCGAGTTATCGATTTTCTTATGTTGAATTAAAGAAGTCTTATTTGCCTAGAGCTATTAGATTGCCTACTTTTATAAGTCTACAAGTATATATCCTCTTGTAGTATATCATATATGTTGCATAACGTTTTTACATTCCCATCTTTGTCGACTAAAAACTTAGTGAAGTTCCATTTTATTTGAGAGCCAAACCAACCGCCTTTGCTTGCTTTAAGGAACTTATAAATAGGTGCTGCATTTGGCCCATTCACTCTCACCTGAAAGTATAATAGAGCATCAAACAGTTTAATACAACAAAACTAGGGAACGACATTACATTAGCCACAAGCAGCTTCAACTTTCTTAAACAAACCATTTCAGCTAAAATGTCATCACAAAGCAATATAAAAATAACGAACCAGGAATTCTTTTTGTCAGAATCGACATAAGAATCCCTTCTTTGTCCTCCTCCTTTAGAAATCGAACAAAAGGTGTTACTTCTCCAATAGTAAGAAAAATGGTTGACTTTTGCAACCTTGAAAGTCCATTGCCCAGAAAAGAAAAGTAAATGAAATTTTAGCATTAATTTATGCATCCACACTAAATGTTAGTGAGTTGTAGAGGAATTAATATGAGCACAATTTGCTTTGCTTCCTTCAGGGTCAAATTGAGGTAGCTTTGCTTCCCTTTCGTAAAAGCAACATTCTGTATATTTTCTTAATTTCAGAAAAATAATTGAAAAGAAAATAATTGAAAAAAATAGAGAACCAGAGACCCCAAAAGGAAAAACAAAAGGAACAAAAGGTTATTCTCACCTCAGATGAAAACATAGCAACTTTAATTTTAGGGGAACAAGAAAAAAAATCAACAACAAAGAGCAACTTGAACATGAATATGACAGCTACATTTTCTAGACTCACTTAAAGAACTGAAAGAGATGGTGCATGCTTGCAGTATGATAAAATATGTATTGAAACATGGCAAAACCAGCACACATGCGCAGTAAATAGAGACATAAAAATGCAGAAAACAATTTGGAAATAAGATTTATGTCAGAAACTCAGACTTAGATAGCTTGCAATATGTTGCTCCAATAACACTTACTTGAATTAGAACTGCATATGCCTAATCCTACTACTCTGCATTCATACTTCACTCACCAATCCTCATCACAACCTAAGCCCAACCGCGCACACACTATATATGTGTATAACCTTTTCATCAAAATGTATGATGTCGCACTTTATTTCTAGTAACATTTCATTTTTAGTTAACTTATACTGAACATGTCATATGAGTTAATTGCATAATGTTTTTGAAGGTTTAATATATTATTTTGTACTTGTTTATTTAATACTTGTATTTTTTGTGTTAGTATAACATTTTCTTTATCTAATATGCAGATTGTTTTGAATGAGAATGAGAATTGATACAAGAATTTGATGGAGCAAGAGCATTTAATCTCAAAGGACCTTTCATATTTTAGATGATGTGGTTTTTAATTTGTATTACGAGAAACAGCTTTTATGATTCCATTTATTTTTTCTAGCAAATATGGACATGAGTGAGAGGACATGAGCTTTATGCATGATTGTCATTTAGATTGTTTAGTATTAAAAAGTTGACGAAGTTGTAGATTTTAAATAAATTTACGTTTAATCTGTAGCAATGTGTTTTGGGACACAAGATTTCTAATTCTACACATGAAAGTGTTTCTAGTTTTATGTGAAGGCTCATAATTAATTTGTGGACATATATGAAAGTTTATTGCTACACATTATATGCCTCAAATTGAATTTAAGGGTACATGCAAGTGCCCCAAGAAATTAATCTGAAGACAAAAGGAATTTTGATGCTACACATTTTATGTCCGGATATTTATATAAAAGACACAAATAAGTGTCTCGACATTACATTTCAAGGCATATGTAAATGCCTTGAAATACAATATCGAAACATTTATTTGTGTATTTTTATAAATATCGGGACATAAAATATGCCTCAAGAAATATTGGGACACAAACTAAATCATATGGGCATTTATATATGCCTTAAGAAATTAATCTTGGGACATATGAAAATGATTGAAAGCTATTGGTTTAGAGACACTTAAATGTGCCCCAACACTATTGGGACACGATACTTGGCTACACATGTGATAAATGCCCCAAAATCATAAGTGCCCCAAAATGGTATATATTGAGGCATTTTCGATGTCTCAAAACTATTTTTGTTGTAGTGCGAATCGAACCGAAACCGACAAATTCGGTTATCGGTTTGGTTTCGCTTTCAGAGTTGAAAAAATTCGGTTATTGGTTAACCGATAACCAAACGGTTCGAACCGAAAATCGTTTTTTATTTTTAATTATTATTTCAATTATTAATGAATTAATTAAAATTTAAAATCAATTTTAATGATTACTTTATTGATTATTTTAAATATTTGTTAAATATTTTATATATTTTTAATAAGTTTCAGTTTTAAATTATTAATTTATTTATTTTAATTATTATTTTATTTATTTTAATTATTATTTTATTTATTTTTATTATTTATTAATTTTAATTCGCTTTTCTATTATCAAAAATCGAACCACGGAACCGATCGGTTTCGATTAACCAAAATTTAAAACATTCGGTTTCGGTTTCACTTTTTCGGAGAAATTTGGTTCGATTAACGTAAAATTCGGTTCTTGTTAACCAAATCGAACTGCTTAACAAATTTCTACTCATATCACCCAAGAAATTACGTTTGTAATTATGTGTGTAAAAAATAAGATTAGCTAGACATCACACAATAAAATTAAGGAAAAATTACACTTTATATTATAAAATTTGGCCATTTTACAAAAATTTCGAGCACTTATAATAATTACAATAAAATACCTGAATTACCTGAAAACTAATTAAAGTATTGCCAACTATAAATATTACAATAAAAGGAAAATTGTAATTAAATAATGAACTATGACTTATTTTGCAACTGAAACTCAACGGTGAGTTTAGTATTTGGCAATGTGCGTTTCGGTCATTTGATTTTTTATTTTTGCCAATTCCTTTAGGAGAAAGGCCGATCCACAGTTGGGAATATTTTGGGAATATGCCATGTCATTTTCAGTTAATTGTAATAAAAATTCCATGCTAGACTGCTGGGACAATATTCATGGCTGAAAAATGAGAAACACGTTATTTTTGTTAGTTTTCAATAGTTCGATATCTTAGTTTAACTACTAATAATTTAAAGTGTTGGTATTTTGGGATCGAAGTAGGTTTTGATTAAATCTCAAAATCTTGAAAAGATATATGAATGTGTATATCTCCCCTGATGACAAGCACTCTGATGTTGAGTTTGTGGGACAGTTCTTTCAAGAAGTTGTGCTCAACCTGACAGACCCCTTGTTTGAAGAGGAACTAAAGTTGAAGACGTCCAGCCAAAATTCAACTCAGATGAAAAATCAGTTGACTTGTTAGAGGAAAACAACCTCAAAGACGAGGAATGAGTCAACGAAGTCATAGTAACTGACTAAGTGCTTAAAGCTACAACAACTGAAAAGCATCAGACAAAAGTCCATGGTAGAGATTTGTCATCTGAAGACTAACTGTCTGATAGGATTCGGTAAACTTGATTGCTAGAGAAACCGGGGATCAAATAGCGCTTAAGTCTTACCTAGGCAGATACATGAAGTTCAAAGAACTTGAAAACTCTGCGGAAAGCTCATCCGCACTCAAAGTCAGTCGCAACCTTATTACGAAACAAATTACCTGAAGATGAAGTCAGAAGTAGTCGATGCAAGCCAGCACGAGTTCAGACGTGGATCCAACAGAAGACCAATGACAAAAGTTAAAGAAGAAGAGTCAGATACGTTGATGATTGTCAAATGATATGATCTTACTCACAAAGCGACAAAATATAAGATGACAAGTCCTGTAATGACCTGGCTTTTGGATTGACGGCTGACCCCACTGACCAACACGAGTCTTTTAAGTGTGTTTTGTCCTCACTCACACACTCCCCGTGAAAACTTTCCAGGAGTGTATGAGTGCGGACAAAGCACACTCACTACAAAAAAACAGGCGAATAGCGACGGAAAATTCCGTCGCTAATCATGTCGGATTCGTCGTTAGTTTGGATTAGCGACGGAATAAAGGGGTCGCTGGAAACCTGGTTGGCAATCTTTTAACGACGGATATACGTCCGTCGCTAATAATTAGCGATGGATTAGCGACGGAAGTTTCAGTCGCTAATCGACAACCTCCGAACGGTCGTCTGATATACAATCCGTCGTTAATACGACTCTAAGTCGTCGTTAATATCGACGGATTAATGACGGAACGGTGTCGTAGTTAAAAAATCGTCAGAACTGTCGTTATATAGCGATTTTACACGATCCGTCGTTAAAATTATGATTTTTTTATTTCACGTAACCAATCCGTCGTTAAAACGCTCCATCCGTCGCTAAATCAGAACTGCGTCGTTGAAACGTCGCCATCCGTCGCTAAATGTACAAACCGATAGAGATTCAATTTTATTTTAGACGGTCGCTTACAACAAACAACAAACCTGTTTTCAAACAAACACAATCCAAACAAACCAATTCTAAATGATAAACATTATCATTCTAAATCAAAGCGACACAATTAAAACAAAATAATTTCACATCATAATATCAAACAAACCAAATAATTCTAAATCATACGATAAGTTTACAAACAAAATGTTTTGTTTCTTCATAAATTCATAATACAACCCAAATATGACGATGGTGGGGAAACGGAGTCGATATCACGAGGGGGGAAAACGGAGCTGCCATGAAGCGCCCGGGCCTCTCACGAGCGCGAATCGAGCTCGAATCGTGTTGAACGTCATCTCGCGCTCACCAACTTGCAATCTGGCTCAGATTGCTCGCGGCCACTTGTAATCGACCTCGTATGCCTCGCGTTGTTGCCGCCGCCGGCTATCAATCGCCTCAGATTGCTCGCGCCGCCTGCAATCGCCTCGTATGCTCTCGCTACCGTTGCTGCCGCCGCCTATCAATCTGCCTCAGATTGCTCGCGCCGCCTTGCAATCCGCCTCCATCTCCAATAGCTGTTGATGATAAGCTATCGTAGAGTCAATCGCCGGATGAACTCCTTCGTGCAGCCTTTTGCAATCAAAATAAGGATAAAATGAAATTTTGACATTATTTTACTATAAAATCAGAATGGGTCTAGTCTCGCACGACATCGATACGAAAGTCCATCCTTTTGTTTCTCATTTTTCTCTAGATTCTTGACTACACTCGTGTCAAAACTCAAAGCTCCTTCGTATTGAATGACAACACTCAAACCATCTTCCGTAATCAATTACATGCGAGTTGTCATGTTCCTTCAATTTTGCTAAGATAAGCATATAATGTGGATCATCCTCCTCATCGGAAATGAAATTGTAATGATAATCTTCATTATCAGTATCTTAGCTTTTCATTCGACTTCGTCCTCTTCGCTCATCACATATTCTCGCATATGACACGTGTATTGCTTGTCCATGCCGTGAACAAGCAAGATTCTTTCGATATTGCCCGATTCATCGCAGATAATGATTGTGATTATGAGCAAGATCAAACCCATCCTTACCGCTGAACAAGAAGTAAGGATGCTCGACCGCTTGAAAAAGAAGTGATGATGCTCTTAATGCTGCTCATAATCACAATCATTATCCCGCGATGAATCGATAATATAAAAGATGTCGCTGACGATAGCATGGACAAGGAGTACACGTGCCATCCGCCAAGAATATGTGATGAGCGTAAGAGGACTAAGTCGAATGAAAAGCTAAGATATAATAATGAAGACTATCATTACAATTTCTATTTCAAAGGAGGAGGAGGATGATCCTCATTATATGCTTATCTTAGCAAAATTGAAGGAATACGACAACTCGTATATAATTGAATACGAGGAAGATGGTTTGAGTGTTGTCATTCAATACGAAGGAGCTTTGAGTTCGCATACGAGTGTAGTCAAGAATCTAGAGAAAAACGAGGAAACAAAAGGATGGACCTTCAGACGATGCCTCGTGCAGACTAGACCCATTCTCGATTTTATAGTAAAATAATGTCAAAATTTTCATTTTATCCTTATTTTGATTGCTATTTGATTTTTCTACGCAACAATTAGAAATGAAAATGATCAAGATCAAGATCATGACATTTTTATGAAACACCACATATGCCTAATTATACACTTAATAACTCAAAACATCTTAATTCACGAAATGATGAATTTATCATCCCAAATCACATCCAAGCTAAACATATTCACACCAAGCTTATCAATTTCTCGCATTTTTATCAAACACCACATATGCGTACAGTTAACTCACGAAACGATGAATTTATCATCCCAATTCGCATCCAAGCTTATCAATTTCACAAGCCCAAATCACAAGACTAACATTCAATGCATCATTTTCACTATCTATTCGGTAAACTCAATTCAATTTTCACTATCAATTTTAACTATCAATTCAATGCATCATATACAATATTTTCACTATCAATTCAATACATCATATAACAATTTTCACTATCAATTCAATGCACCTTATACAATATTTTCAACAAAATCAACAAATATATAACAAAATAAAAAATTGAATATTTTGATCCCAACCCGACTGACGACGGTGGGGAGGCGGCGGCACACAAGCAAGGGCAGGCGGCGGCGGGCGGCGGGCGGCGGCGGCGACGGACGGCGGCGGCGGCACAGGGTGGGATGGGGCATGGTGGGGGGGCTAGGCGCGCGGCTGGGGTGGGGGGGAGACGGCGACGACGAGGAGGCGGCGATCGATCGGGCACGACGGGCACGGGTGGGGCAAGGGGGCTGGATGGGTGGGTCGCGAGGGTCGGGAGGGTCGCGAGGTCAGGTGGGTGTCGCGAGGCGGCGGCGGTGGGCGATGCAGCCGGCACGGCGGCGACACGGGTCAAAGGGTGGGGAGGAGGGAGGTTTTAGGTTCGATATGAAATGGGGAAGAAAGTCCGTCGATATTAAACTTTTAGCGGCGGATTAGCGACGGAAATATCCGTCGTTATATTTAAAACGGATTAACGATTTAAATAAAGGTCTTAACAACGGAATGACTTTAACGACGGACACATATCCGCCGTTAATTTACGCATGTAATATAAAAAATAAAACATTTTAATATAACGACGGACTACAATCCGTCGTTAAATTTACCGACTACTTTACGACGGAAATTCCGTCGCTAAAATTAACGACGGATGTTGTCCGTCGTTAAAATAAATAAATAAAAAAGTAAAAATAATCCGATTATTTAACGACGGATTAGCGACGGACTATGGTTAATCCAATAAAAAAATAACAAAAAAAATTAATTTTAACGACGAATAGTGTCCGTCGTTATAGATAACGACGGAATAGCGACGGGTATGCCGTCGTTACCAGTTCGCGCGAGAAATTCCCGCCATGTTACGTCGCTGATCCGTCGCAAAAAAAAATCCTTTTTATTCCGTCGCTAATCCGTCGCTGATTCACGACCCGTATTTTGGCCGTCGCTAATCCGTCGCTGATCGGCTGTATTTTTGTAGTGACTGAAAAGACTCATGTTGGTCTGTGGGGTCAACCGTCAATTCGAAAGCCAGGTCGTTATAGATAGTATCAGAGTCGAACCTCTCACAGTACAGTGTGGTTCGGTGACGAACCAAGCGGAAGCTGGAGAGCATGGGATGCCTGGGGCAGAATTATGGAGTGATTGTCGGTGCAGAGGCATGGACAAGGAGCTGCTCTGATTAAGACTTCAAAACGGAGGGGTATATGAATGAACCAAAACGCACCGGAATGAGAGAGATTTCGAGAATATACAGGTATGACACTACATATTCGAGGAAAGCTTAAAGGATTTGATATGTGCTACTCATAATAACAAGATGCATCTTCTTTTCGGGAGTCCATCTCATAAAAACTCTAAAGTTAAGCGAGCTTGGCTTGGAGCAATTCATGTTTGTCTATGGGGTCAGCCGTCAATCCGAAAGTCGGATCGTTACAAATCCAATGGATGTATTTGTTAGATTTGAATTTGAATATCAAGCAAGCTTTTTCCAACGGCTAGTTTGCCTTAATTCATTAATAAATACATAACTTCCTCAAGGAACAAAAAAAAAGAGTTTCAAAAGAGAATATTCTCTGTGGTAGTGAGAATCAAGAGCTAGCACTTATGTGCTCCTTGCTATAGGAGCTCTATCTGTTGGTCTTAAGATAGAAGACATAACTGACAACTTCATCTCTCGTTCCAACTCAAAGAGACTTAAACATAACTCAGTTTTTAAATATGTAAGGTTCTCACCACTTCATCTATGGTGATAGCACATAGGTTCCTTCTTTGTTTAGGTTCTTTTACTTTGTCAAATTTGTAATAGAACTTAGAATAAATGTGTCTATCATTAGATTTATTCTTCTTTGTCAGGAAACACTCGAGATAGTTGGAAATATAGTTCTAACTAGTCCAAGATGAGGATAGAAGTTATGATGAAACTGTGAGTATGAAACAAGATGTAGCTGCTGAAAGCAATGGCAACGAATTGCCCTAAACGTGAACTGAGTGAAAGCAAGAAGGAGATAGATCTTGGCCTAGTAACCTAGCGACAGATAATTCCAATTTTGTGGGATCTGAAGTCACATCACTTTAAAGTATAAAGCAAGGAATCCCTTTAAGGGCTAAGAGATTCACCTATTCATAAGGTCATATGGACATAGGAGGAGTTTCTCCAAATCACATGAAAATCTCTGTGTCATTTACTACTTTGATGTTAACTGTTTAGCTTAACTTTACTTTCATCATCTTACAATTATTTCATTCTCTCATTGCTTGGTTTAGTTTTAATCCGACACAGCTCCGAACAAATTTTTTGAGTGCACTAAGAGGGTGTTTGGCTAAGCTTATAAGTTCTTTAAAACAGCTTATAAGCTATTTAGGAGCTTATAAGCTGTTGCAAAACGTTTGGCAAAATAATTTCCTAAACAGCTTATAAATTGTGAAAATAAGTTCCAACAACTTATAAGCTCCCCTAAAAATAAGTTGATCAACCCTAACTTATTTTTTCATAAACTTATAAGCAACCATGAATTTACCAAAATAACCTTATTATAATTCGTTATTTCCTACACATATACTATCAACTTCACATCTCGTCAATTTTCTATCTCTAACTATGATTTTCTATCTCTAACTCACGATTTTTCTCTATCTTATAAGATCAATTATCCAAATATTTTAACAACTTATAAGCACTTGAGACATTACCTCTTATAAGTTGATCTTGAAACATCTTATAAGCCCTTGGAACTTATAAGCTCTCTAAAATAAGCTTAGCCAAACACCCTCTAAGTTCAACTTTTCATTCTATCATCTTCCACATACACACTGAGTCTGTCATATAAGTCAAACAATCTGATAATCTATATCAGTCAGTTGACTCATCAGATAACAAAGTCACTTTTTTATTAAAACTGTTGAAAACTTACAAAACATATATATTCTCCCCACCTCATGGTTGATTCCATGGTGAGGGGGGTGCAATGCACATCCCCCTCACTATTCATTGCTACAGTAAAATTATTATTTTAATGAATAGTGAGGGGGGTGTGCATTGCACCCCACTCACCATGGAATCAACCCTCATATACCTAACACTTTACTCTTGAAACCTAACACAATATAGTTTGTTAAATTTCTGTAGTTTAGGCATAAAACTATAATTTTATCTAAAACTATATAGATACGAAATTAATTTAAGCTCCTATGTAGAAAATCTATTAAGCATATGTAATAAATATAGAATAGGACAAATACCGACAACGGAGCACTAGCCTAGGAAATCAAAGAGTGACATAATTATATATGCAGACAACATCAAAAGAACTATACAATTTAATTATTCAATGTTGGTTAAGGTACAATGAACTTTGTAGACTCAGCCATCACTGCTGCTTCATATGCAAACAAATCGCTACACTTTAATGATTCCCGACCTCTTGCATGCAGGGTAATATTTTTGTTGTGGTTAGTGTTATATTATATATTATCTTTACCACGTGTATGAATTCAAATATAATTTAAAATAATAAAAACTTGGATGAACACAGTTTCACCACATGCTCACTCTTATTTTTGTTAAAATAATTATATATTAATCATAGTGAAGCAATGATAATTAAATTTTATTCATATATAATAAGTTTTATTAATTTTTAATTATAATTTATTAATTAAAAATAGAAATTTATTAATTCATAATTATGGTTTATTAATTTATAATTAGGGTTTATTAATTCAAATTTAGGATTTATTAATTCACAATATGGTTTGTTAATTCAAATTTAGGATTTTAATACATAATTATGGTTTATTAATTCAAAATTAGAATTTACTAGTCCTAAATTAGGTTTTAATAATTCCAATTAGATTTTATTAATTCAAAATTAGAGTTATAAATTTACAACTAGATTTTATTAATTCACAATTAGGATTCATTAACTCTAATTAGGGTTTATTAAATCTAATTAGATATTACTAATTTTGAATTATAATTTTTAATTATATTTTATTAATTTTAATAAAATTTATTAAATATTATTTAAAATTAATTAATTTAATAATATATTTAATTAACTAACTAAATAAATAAATAATTTTTATATTAATTAATTAATTAAAATTAGGGGTAATCCCCCATTTAAAATATACTGAAGAAGAGTATAGTTGCATGTCCCAAATGTGACAAAGAGAGAGAAGACGCGATAATATTGAGATAAGTTATTACATTTTTATGTATCATGTCAGTGAAATAACACCGCCATTTGTAAATTTGAATCTGTATCACTTGCCCACTTAGTCCCAGTCTTGTTCTGATCCATGCTGTTTATTAAAGAAATAGTTTTCAAACAAATTCATGAGATTTGATCGATTTTATAAATTTGACATTATTATAAAATATATATATATATATATATATATATATATATATATATATATATATAATCACCTTTGTTTTTGTATTAAATTTAATATTTTTAATCTTTGGACGAGATTTGTCCGATGAGTACAACTGAGATGTCGTCGAGTTAATGCTGATAAAAGTGGGGATGCTAAATTTACTACAAATCAAATTTTGGTGTTTGTTGAAATATTTTTTAAAATCATGCTGAATTGAATTTGTAAAATTGATTAAATTTATGATTTATTTTATAATTAAAATTTATTAAATTATCTTTTTGGGCTTGTTACTTTTGGAAATATTATTAATATAACTAAATATAATATAGTACACTTCACTAATGTTAATAAGACTATATTAATGTAAATATGTCACAATTACCTATGATCCTCTATTCTATCTTCGATGTCCCACTAATAATTTTTGTAACTATTGATATAATTAAGGGGCATAGAGTTGGAATATAGGATCCCATTCCATACACTCACTTAGCTTCATTTCCTATAATAATATAATTAAATCAGAAAATTCGTGACTTGATGATATGAAAACAAAAATACATGATGGCGTGCGTAAAAATATCATGCATGGATGAGAACAAGGCAAGAAAAAGTAAATTGAATGGAAACTTTGTCTTCTTCCACTCAGATATACATACATACCACCAAATATATTTCAACAAAGTCACCAAAAGACCTTCAACCGCACTACCTTTCATACATATATATATTTTGTCCAACTTCACCAACTCTCCTTCATCTGGATAATAACTGCACATTTTCGAAGAGAGAGAGAGAGAGACTAATTAGCCATGGCAGCAAGCGACCAAAGCAAAGAAGCCTGCTACTACCAAGAGTGGATGAACCTCCAAGAAGAGGAGCTCTCCGAGCTGAACCAGGCGGCGGCCGGCCGCGCCACCAACGCCGAGCTGAGCCGGCTCATCGACAAAATCATGAGCCACTTCGAAGACTACACGCGGCAGCGACAGCTCATGGCTCGCGCTGACGTGTCGCCCTACTTTGCCCCCACGTGGTGCACCTCGCTGGAGCGATCCGTGTTGTGGATCGGGGGCTGCCGCCCCTCCTCCTACATCCGCCTCATCTACGCCCTCTGCGGCCTCGAGATCGAGTCGCAACTCACCGAGTTCCTCCACGGCGTGGAACTCGGCAGTCTCGCTTTGCTCTCCGCGCGCCAGCTGGCCGCCGTGGACGAGCTTCAGCGGAAGACGATCCGCGAGGAGCGGAGCCTTTCGACGCGGCAGGCGAGCTTGCAGGAGGATCTGCTTGATAACCCGATCGCGTCAATCGTGATGGCGGCGGGCGGCGGCGGCGGAGGGAGTGCGGAGGCGGCGCTGGATAAGCACGGCCGCGCGATGGCGGAGGTGCTGGAGGAAGCGGATCGGCTGCGGCTGGGGACGGTGAGGGAGGTTGTGAGGATACTGACGCCTAGGCAGGCCGTGGATTTCCTGGCGGCGGGGAAGAAGCTCCGCCTCTGCATGCAGGAATGGGGGAAGAAGAGAGACCTCGATCACGGTAGGAATAACTAGGCGGTAATTTTTTAGGGATAATTGCAATTTTCCGGCGGCAGATTAGGGTTCCTCGCGGATAGTCTACTGCGTTATCGTCACACATTTCCTATTACATAATACTGATCATCACCACAAGTCAAGATAATTTTAAAAAGTTACTACAAATGCAAAATCTTATAATTTTCTTGAATTGTTATTAGGAAAATTTGGTAGGCTTTTAGATTTTCTTGACAAATGACTGTGGTTCGTAGATAGTAGATACGGTGGGGAATGTTGCACAATAATGTAATAGAGGAGGATCCGACTTGGTTCCTAACTGCTTGTTTTCTCTTGCTTTATTTGAGTATGTGTACAAATGTGATATATATGTGAATTAGTAAATAAATGTTTCTGGGTATTGCAACTTTTACTTCGTTTAATTTCTAGTATATTTTTATGTAATATCTCGTTTGGGTTTGGACTCACTAATATACAATATATATGATGTAAGCGGACTTGACCAAGAATTTTAGGCACAAGAATTCATATTGTTATAGCAAGTGTATTTCATTTTATTGTTATTTATATTCTACATATAATTCATGCATGCAAATATGTTTGGTCCAATCCAATGAGAGTTGAATATCACTACAAGAAAACACATCTATTGCGACCATTAAATATATGTGTCATAAAATTACCACTCTTACGTTCCTAATGTCGCAGACGTAAATACTGTGTTGTGGTTTTGTGATAGAGATGCAACAATCATTTCTATGTCTCAAAATTTCACCAATTTATTTGCGATCCATAGAGATGTCAATATAGCCAAAAATATATAAGTTGGCCCGAATAGACTCGATATGGTTAGGGTTGAAATTTTCTAACCAGAAAAAAATATCGAACCTGAATAGCTCGACAGAATAGCCCGATAATCCGAGTGGGTTAGCCTAAACCGGAATAGGCTAGCTTGAAAATCGAGTGGTTGCCAGATTAACTCAATTTTTTTCATTACATGGCTTTCAACCTTCATTAATGGCTCTTGAAAATTAGTATAGAAGGATTTTTTAAAAAAAAACATGTAGAATGTATTTTGGTTCAATATTCGAAAGTTATACTTATCATTTCACTTCTTTGTCTATTTACTCCAACGCTTAATATATATAAAATATATGTGATTATGAAGAAAAAATATAGATAATTTATTTTTTTCCCTTAAACTTTCTAGCCCCAAATGACAAGATAAGTTAGACCCGAACCGGAGAATTTAGGATTAGGGTTGAACATTTCTAACCCGAAAAAAATATCAACTCAAATAGGCCGAACCCAATAGCCCGACAACCCGAATGGATTAGTCCGAACCCGAGTGGATTGACTCGATTGATATCCCTAGTGATACCTCAATAACATGTCATAAATATACCACTTTATTTAGAAAAGTGTTGCAATCAATGCCATATATTTGCGTAAATTGTGCATCATCTATATATTATGTCATAGTTTAGTGACACAGATGCAATATTCATATTTATGTCTCAAAATTGTGACAATGTATTTGTGACACCTTTTTATATATCATAATTATACCACATATTTAAAATAATATTGCATCTCATGTCCTATATTTACATAAATTGTGCATCATCCAAATACTGAATCATAGTTCTGCGACAAATATGTGACACTCATTATTATGTATCAAAGTTGCGAAAATTTATTTTGCGACACTTCTATCAAATGTCGTAATTATACAACACATTTAAAATAGTGCTGCACAATATATAATGACATAAATTTTAGTCGTTTTATATTATGACATAAATTGGCAACATAAACTTTGTCACCGTGTTGAAACTGCATCATTTGCATTATATAACTATAACCATGGCTTATCTACTCTAATTGAAATGTATTAAGGGCAATAAAAATATTTAACAGCTAGCATTACAGTGAATTGGTAGAAATAAATAAATAAATAAAGAAAAATAACTTTTAAACTACTAACGATATTATGACCCAAGTAGAGAAATTTATGCAATATGTGAAGCATTTATTTTATGTAGAGAAGGATTTTATTAATAGCAATATTACCATGCATCATTTATTTATATTTGTTATAATTTATGCATGCGAAAAGTACAAAACTGCAAACGTCATAAAGAAATGTGCCGACTGAAGCATCCAGAATTCCAAACTCGTGGCAAAGCGCCAAACATGTCCCACTGTATCAAGTCTCGGAAAAAGTAAACTTAAACGAGACATTTTCTATTAAAAATCATGTATTTTTGTAGTCTAATAATTAGATTGGTATCGTCTATATTTCAGAATTTTTATAAATGACACCCTAAAAACAAAAGTGTGAGAGTTACTAAAAATCCACAGCTACAAACTTAATCGATAAGAAATGGAATTCAATTTTCGAGCTCCTTAACAGATATAGCTGAGTAAGGTCAGGAAATGATTTGATTTAAGAGTTACATTTTCATATCATGTGTGGAAAATACTCTATACGGTATTTACCGTATTAAATACCGAAATCAAAGAAATTTTGATATATTGTAATTGTTGATATGATATGATATATATTGTTCAAAAAGTACCGAATTTTAAATATAACAATATATACCGTAATATCGATATATATATATATATATATATTGGATATACCATAAAATTAAAAGTTAAATGAAAACATTGAAAAAGAAGTACAAAGAGCTTAACCACGCCAAACGTCAATCTCTCTCCCCATTCCCAAAACCTAAATCCTGGAGTTCATCACGCCACCCTCCCTCGTCGCCTCTTCATCGCCGTGAGCGACGTTGCCTCACCCACTGCCCTCCCTCGGCATCTATCCACCGCCGATGCGACGATACCTTTCTTGCTGCCCTCTCTCTCTCCCCTCGATTCATTTCAATCTCTATTTTGATTTCACTCTTCATTTTATCATCTTGAAAGTTGCATCTGATTTTGTCACGTTGAGTAAACGTACTATTTTCGTGCCAGAAAAGCCGACAATGACTACTTTCATTGTAAAGCTCAACTTTTTACTTGATTTAATTTGTTTTAAATAATTTACATTATATTTATGAATATTTATCATGTTTGATTTTGTATTGAATATGAGGGAGTCCGTAGTTATACCTTTAACTAGAAAACGAACTTCATAATTTATTTTAGAACCTTCAAATATTATTTTACAAAGATAAAAAAATAATAATAATATAGACTAAGTAATAAAATAAGTTTTGGACTTATATAATTGTCAAATTATATTATTTATCCTCAAATCATGGGCCTTGTAGAACATTAATTTGTTGAGATCTAATTTTATTTATATTTATCTAAGATTAAGATTTAATTAACAAGAGTTCAATTAGGATTAAGATTTAATTAGGGTTTTATTTATATTATATATATGTACACACAACACACACACACGACTCACACACACAATTCACACACACGACTCACACACACATTTCACACAAAAACACACACAACACTCTCACATACACAACAGATCACATAATTCTAAATATGTTCTTTCTAGATCACAACATGTAAAACATGCTCGTAGAATTCTAAATCATGCTTCAAAACGTGATAAATCTAGCACGCTTACTAAAATGCAATTATAATCACGTAAACATATTTACCATGTTTCCACGTAATTAAACATATACAACATGCTACTGCATAATTTAAACACCCACGACATGCTTAAAACAATAATAAATAAAATAAAATTCATTCATTAAGGTCCTTTGTGGATCTTGTACATCCATGTCTAATTTATTATAAAAATTTGCAAAATACAGATTTTCGTTGTCTTTAAAATGGGCCTCGCATGCTCGGACATGGTCTGGACTCGTCAAAATTGAATTTGAGTAAGAACAATAATCTAGATCAGAAAATAAATCTTGATTGAAAAATGGGTGGAGTCAGAAAAATAGATTTGGGTTGAACCAGATCCGGGTAAGGAAAACGGGTCGGGTTGAACTTGATGTGCGTGGGCACTTATGCACTGGGCCTGAGCCGTTGTGCACACCGGGTCGGGTTGAACTTGATATGTGTGGGCACCTATGCACTGGGCCTGAGTCTTTGTGCACACCGAGTGCCACTGATGTCGTCTTTCATCATGCTTGTGCGGTCGCGAGCTAGAGGGCTGTGCTCGAGCGCTCATTATGTGTCTCGTCCCGTGGCCCATCCGAGTGCTACTGAGCAACGCACAGAGTTCGTGTGCACCATCTCTTATTTTTCTCTGCTTGCGAGTGCCCGATGTCAGATCTGCTTGCGTATGTCCCACGTCGGGTGCCTTCTCTAGGCGTGGCTGCTGCTCTTGTCCGTGTGCAGACGTGTCGCGTGCTAGGTCATGCGGTGCCTTGCATGTGCTTACATGTCGTCTGCTTGTCTCCTATCGCACGCTCGTACGCACCTCGCTCCGTACATCGGGACTTCGTCGTATCGTCGTCTCATTCTTCATGTTCTTTATCTTCACTTTTCATTTTTACAGATATAATTTATTGAAAAATACATTCTAATCTATCCACGGATTTTCTCGTGGTGAAAAATAATTCCAACGAAAAATAATACTCCCTCCGTCCCACTTAAAACGTCCCCTTTCTTTTGGACACGGTTATTTAGGAGAAAGGTATAAAGTAGTTAAAGTATTAAAAAGTGGGTAGGGTCCACACTTTTTGAAGGGTTAATTATTTCCTAAAATTGAATGAGACATTTGTAATGGGACAACCCAAAAAGGAAAGTAGGACATTTTAAATGGGACAGAGGGAGTAAATAATAGAGCCACGATGAACAACGAAAAACATATAATTATAACACATGTGAATTAATCCAACAAAACCAAGATACTGACCCCAGGCTTTGATACTAGCTATAGGGAAATATAATTTTCCATGCTCCTGAGGATTTATCTTAGATATTTAATTCACCATATATTGATTATATTCCTAGCATGTTCCTATATAATTAATTGCAACACATAAGGGTTTCTTGTGTTTACCTGTAAATTTCTGACAAATCTGATCAAGAATTGACTCAAACTTTGTTTTCTGAATAGTGTCCAAAATGACTATTCTCCAATAATGAGTGAGAATATGTAGGGAAATATTATTTTACCCTCTTTTCGATGATCTATCTTGGATGTTTAATTTACCAAACAGTGATTATATTCCTAATATGCTCCTATATAATTAATTGTAACTAGTAGGAGTTTACTCCTGTTTACCTGCAAATTTCTGGAATATGAGATCAATGGCATACTACAACTTTGATCTTCTATACTGTATCCCGGATGCCTATTCCGCAATACTGAGTGAGAGCAATCAATGGAGAATACTGTAAAATTTCTCCTCCTACGCTGTCTAGCGATTTTCGAAAATCCCACACTAGAATCCTATTTAGATATGATCCTTGCTTATCTAATAAATACAATAATTATCTTCAATCCATGAAAATAAATCATATTTAGAATAATTATCTCTTGATATCTAGTAATATCAGATAATATCTATCTAGATAATGGAGATGTATTAAAATAATATATAAATCAGAACAGAGTCTCAGTAGGACTCTATAGGGGGAACAAATATATGGTAGCTCTAAGCCTTAATGGGCCAGCCTAGGGATCAAATGTAAGGAATAAAGATGGGCCTAAAATGAATTAATTATCTTATGTTCAGCTCAGAACATAAATTAATTCCTAAACATTTATTCATTCCACTAGAGAATTAATGCTGACTTATCTCTTTATTACCGAAGTTGAGTCGGGCTTGCACTTAGACTTACGAATCCTCGAATTTAAGACATCACACATCCATTAATTATTTATAGCACTCTGACTGCTTAAAATAATTAATATTTTTAATTCCTTAAGTAGTACCACTCAACCTTATTTTTGTACTTGAGCTAACTCAACATGCAGGGTTTAGTGTAATAAATCTTTTGAGCTCCTTAAGGGGACGTCATCATCCTAAATGGATAAAGTGACTCGATACAGGTAACTAGCATGACATACAAGCAGCGCCATCACCCAAGATACGGAGAATCTTGAGTTATCTTATGTAACCATAACCCATAAAAAGTCAAAATGATGCTCAGTAATTCATACTCACCTAAACCCTTATTGAGGTTTAGATCAACGTAAAGTCACCAAGATCTAGGTTCTTCACGACGGTCAAATAGAATAACTCATCTAATTGTGATCCATCAATACGTCAACACGTACCAGCATAGACAAGCAACCAAGTCAAGTAACTTCTTATCTATAGTGCAACCTATACCAACAACTCGAGTTGTGATCCTTTTTATATCTCAACTAGCTTGACCAATCATATAGACTTCTGTGATATTCTACTCACTGTATGATATAATTTTTGTATGAGATAATGGGATAACATATGCAATCAAGTAAGCAATTCAGATTGGAGATTGTACCAGTGGTAATAGAAAACATTGTATACAAGCTCAACCATTCTGCTTTCAGTATACAAATCCAATAGAATAATCTATGAAGAACACTAAATTTTCTCTTTCCCTATGTTGTTTTCAAAAACCTTTAGTAGTGGAGATTCTACTGGCTTTCTCCTACCCTGTATTTATAATGTTTTATTTAGAATCCTAATTTTATCAGGATTCTAGAACATCTAATATATACAATAATTATCTTCTACAATGAAGATAATACCCTTCGGGAGTGTTTACTTTTCATGATTAAATTGGATAAATAAAATTAATCAAATATAATTAAGTGTTTACTTTTAAGGATTAACATTTGAGAATATCCCAAAGCCCGAGATTATTTTAATCTTTTTAATTGTTCTCCATTAATTTTAATCCAACCAATATAGGTATGATTGAAATAATCATCCAAATAAAAGGAGAATTATTTATCCCAATTTTAATCATCTATTAATCATTTGTAGTAAACAAATGATTGATAGATAAAAATTATCTTATCTCACATTTAATCCATCAAATAATCAATCATTCAAAATGCTAATCATGAAAAGTAAACACTCACTTCTAGAATAATTATCTTCTTGATATCTTTAGATATCAAATAAAGCTTTCTAGACTATGAGATGTATTAAATTAATAATACAATTAACAAAGCCCAATCCTAGTGGCATTGTACATAGGGGGCGAAAATTCCATGGAAAGAAGGTCTTGGTGGGCCAACCTAGGGATCAGATATAATGAATAAAGATGGATCTAAAATGAATATATTATTTTATGTTCAACCTACAGCATATATTAATTTATAAACATTTATTCATTCAACTTGAGAATAAATGTTGACTTACCCCTTTATTGCCGAAGTTGAATTGGGCTTATATTTAGACTTACGAATTTTCGTATTTAAGATATCACACGTCCATTAATTATTAATAACATTCTTTCTATTTAAAATAATTAATCTTTTATTAATTCATTAAGTAGTACCAGTCAACTTTATTATCGTACACCTAAGCTAACTCAACATGAGAGGTTAGTACAATAAATCTTTTGAGCACCTTATGGAACGTCATCATCCTTAATAGATATGGTTACTCGATACAGATAACCAGCATAACCTATAAGCATAGCTACCACCCAACATGTGGAGAATATTGTGTTATTCCATATAACACTCACCCATAACAAGTCAAAGTGATGATCAGAAACTCATACTCATTTGAAATCTTATCGAGGTTTAGATCAATGTAAAATCATCGAGAACTAGGTTCACGATGATCAGATATAAGAACTCATCTCACTGTGATCCATCAATACGAGAAATCGTAAGATGATGAGCATTTTTATAGAGAAAATTAGTAGTGCGGACAACCTAGTTGACCCATTAACGAAGAGCATGCAACAAATACTCTACGATAAGCATGTTCGAGGACTTGGATTATGCAAGATAAACCTCAATTTGTATATTGAAAGCAGAATAGTTGAGCTTGTATACAATGTTCCCTGTTACCACTATTACAATCTCCCATCTGAATTATTTACTTGATTGCATAGTTATCCAATTATCTCATACAAAAGTTATATCATACAGTGTTTAGAAGATCTGTCACAGCCCGACTACTTAATCAAGTTATTAGGCCATGACTTGAGTTAATTAAGAACTTTTGATAATAAATAACATCAAATTTAACCAATAATTCATCTCAACAACAATGGTAGACTTCAACTTTTATCATAAAGGAATCGAACATTTTTGGGTCAAAAAGGTAGAAAGGAAGTTGACAAAAGATAAGTTTAGGTCCTCAATCCACATTGAAGACTCAAATGAAGAAGTATAACATCTGAGGACAATTGATCACAAATGAATAACCAATGTCAAAAGTGTACATTTTCAAACAAACTTTCACAACATTAAAACTTATTGACGTTCAAATCATGGTTTAACAATGTTCCAGACATTATAAACCATATTATCAGAATCCTGTTGAATCTAACAAAACTTGGTTAAATAAAACTATTCTGAACTTTTAAGTAAATCCTTGTTCATAAGGGCATTTCAATGAATCCATATTCTCATAAGCAAGTCGGCAACGTAACAACGATGCCGAGATCATAACAATAAAACAATGACCGTAATCCAAATTAGGTCAATCAATTCGGCATGACAAAACATATCAGCAAGTGAAGGCCAAGGTTCGGCAACGAGAAGTGTGGCTGAGAATTATGTATGATGACATAAAACTCTGGGCAAATAAACATGATAACCTCAATTAAACAACATTGACAATTTAATATTATCATCATAAGTCGGGACATTTAGAGAAGCTCCTTTGCACAAAGATTCGATTCCAAAGATCCTCTCAAGCTCAACCTCGCACGCTTAGAAATACATGCGGTGTGAGTACAAAATGCACTCGGTGGGTATACACCGAAAACATAAAACATCGCCTTTAGGGCTATATAATTGACTTGCCATAACGTTAGCAATGCATGGGTTTTAGTGAAATAACCCGCATGCATCATAATAAACATAAACATTTACTTACCGCTTTCATTTTATAGCCTTAAAACCAATGCATATGCATGATCTTTGTCTGCAGACAACTTTCTTTTCCCATATCCACGGATTACGCCTATGTGTCGGTAAGTAGGCCTCCTTCTCAAACACGCTATGACCAAGGTCCATATCATACCCGTGTTGATGGACCCGGCGGTACCATGCCACGGTCATACCCGACGTCGGTAACATTCTTTCATTCTTTCTTTCATCATTTCTTTCTTTTCTTCCTTTCATTTCCGTGGATAGGTAAATGCATCGTGCTCATGCTTATGCTCAAAACCGGCAAGTCATTTAACTTTGAAACTTTGCATATAAATGCATTTTATATCATTTTGAAAATATGCAATAGCATAAGCATATCATATCATTTGAAAGTATGTAAAAGCATAATCATATCATATTATCTTAGAAAATAGTTTACCCACCTGGAGACAGTCCTTCGACGACTGTACTTTTGTCTTTCATATATTTCTTCTTCTCATGTGGCCCTTCAATCGACAATAAGCGGCATAAAAGCCTATCTAGCATCAATCAAGAAAATAACTTATCTTAGTCGTCGATACGACTATATTTCTCAAATTCAAAACGTTATGGTCTATAAACACTGGGTCATCAGATCCTCTAACATCTTAAACATATAACAAGACACCATGAAGTCTCATATGTATAAATGAGCATAGAAAACTTGACAACAAGCTTAAACCATCTCATCTTAGCCAAAATCCTAACGTCCCTCATGCATAGCCTATGTCCGCCGTCAAATTTTCGCAAGACGTCGTCTAACTTAGACGAACCTCTATACATGCTCAACTATCATTAGATATCATCAATCCATCATCAAAACACAAAGACCAAAGCTTTAGCATTGAAAACAATTTTTCGTCGGCAAACTAAAATTTTTCAACTTTTGAATACGTCGGCCGAAAAATCCGAATAAATCATTTTAAGCTTTATTCATATCATAGAATCCAAATATGAAGTCAAAATGATCAAATAAAATCAAAATTCAACATTATGAGAGCTTAGGTTTCACCAAATGGGATTTTGCATAAGTTCGATTTCAAACGTTTTTCTCGTACAAAACATGTTTATATCAACTCCTCAACACATATATGAAATAATATTAAGCATTAAACATCATATATTCAAGATCAAGACCTTCCATATTTTCGAAAATTTCACAAAATTTCCCAGGATACACATATGCTCAAAATTTCAACGTTAAACAACTTGTCGGCGATAGTTCGAACATAGAACCAAGAATTATTCAAACAACAACATATCCCCTTCAAAATCTCAATATGACCGAAAATTACACATGATCATAAGTTCATGATTTTCAAAATTTCAAACCATAGATGTGTTCTAAAGATTGAGATATACCTTAATTCGAAGACGGATTGAAAATCCAACGGTTGGATCTTCAAAAATTGAGCTTGAAATTTTTCACCTTGGAGTGTGTGTGAGTGTGTGTTTCGAAAATTTGAGGAAGAATAATGATGATGAATAGTGATAAGTTAGCTTATAACATAATCCACTAATTTCTAATTTATTTTTCATTTTCTTTAATAAATGTGATTATTCATCAATTTCTAGAGAATTCTCAAGAATTCTCAAAATTTCTACCATTTTTCTTTTCTTTAATACATGATGAATAATCATGTTATGGAAAATTACAAAATGTACACTTTTTATAAATAATACCATCGTTATAAATGCATACTATTAATCCATATCGTTCGATTTCAAACTCAATTTCTAATAAAATGTTCTCTACTTAAAATCCTCTTTATAACTCAAATAACATATTATAATCATCAAACTTTGATTATAAAAACATTCTTGGCTTCAAAAACCATTTTAAACATTCAGCCGACGATTAAGGTTTAATCGGCAAACATATGAAACAAAGAACAAAACTTTGAAATCAAAACTTCGTTGAGCATGTATCTATCATCTCAAAACTCTCGAAATCTAGGTCTTCTTATTCTAAACAATACCTAAGAATCTTATCTTAGGTTCCATCTCGAATCGATCTCGAAAAATCTCAAATTTATTTTTATCGACGCAAGCTTAATATAAAACCTTTAACTTAAACAACTCTTTCTTAAGGATGCAATGCCTTCTTATAAGCTCTTAATTAGATCTAATCTCTACACAGATCATATGTAAATGCGGATATTACATTCTCACCCCTTAAAAAATTTCATCCGAAATTTAGAATTGTGGTACGAAAACTTCTTTCTCATCGATTTTCTAGCTCCGTGTCGCTTCTTCTAAATCATGATACTTTCTTCGGACTTTAACTGAAGGAATTTATTTATTCCTTAGTTGTCGTTCTTTTCGATCTAAGATGCATTTCTGGTTTTTCTTCATAACATAGTTCTTGTTCAGGAACAACGTTCTATTGATGTACAATGTGTTTTGATTAACACATATCTTCTTAATCATGACATACAAAAACATCGTAAATATTGTCGGAACTTGAAGGCATCATTAATCTGTAGGCAGCGTGGCCCAATCCTTTCTTGAATCTCGTACGGTCGATATATCTTGGTTGAGCTTTCCTTTGATTCTAAAGCGATATATTCCTTTGGAAGAATATACTTTCATGAATATTTTATCTCCAATCTCAAAGCTTAGCTCTGTTCATCTGGTATCTTTATAGAACTTCTAACGATCTTGAGCTTCTTGGATTCTTTTCTTGAATTGTCGTACGATTACGACCCTTTCCTCAATCGCTTCATCCAACTACTTTTCTTTCTCCAATCGCGCCTTAGAAGAGCGACGATCTCGCTTTACGCTATAGAGGCTTCATAGGCGTCATATCGATCGTTGCTTGGTAGTTGTCGTTATACGCAATTTAAATCTTTACTCATCTCTTGTTAAAACTCGCCCGTAAACGTTTTACGCTATAGAGGCTTCATAGGCGTCATATCGATCGTTGCTTGGTAGTTGTCGTTATACGCAATTTAAATCTTTTACTCATCTCTTGTTAAAACTCGCCCGAAACCGGATGTACGTATATTCGAACTAACTTATCGCCCATACATGATAGAGATCTCAAAGAAAGGACTTTCTCGAGGAAATTCCCATCGAAATTTGCACCTCATAATCAAACGATATACATATAAAACACTTTCGATTAAAACACTCCAAAACTTGGGAACTCAATTTATAGCGCAAACCCATCTTCAAAGATTAGCCGGGTATCAATTTCATGGAAAGATGAAGGATTCATGCAAAAGGGCACAATTGGTTTAAAAGAGATAAGGCATGATAAAGCTTAAGAAAATTTTACACTTTCTTGTTCCTCCTCTTTAAGATAAGGATTTCTTTTTCTGGGTGGCACACTGCATTACAAACAAATGCCAAAATGTAGCATGTTTCATTTACTAAAACGGGAAAAATTTTCTTATTCAACAAACAGACTTACGTCTCAAGGATCTTCACAATTGTTTATCACAAAGTTATGATATGAAATAACACAGTTGGATAGCAAAATGATCATATATGTCAAGGGAAGAAAGCAGGGAAATATTGCAATCTGGGGGTTTTCAGGCATATAGATAATTTAGCATTTCAGGAAAAGCTTATCTGGTACGATTTCTCAAGCACATTATCGCATCATAACAATATCCATATGTTCACGATAGGCTATTATTGTCATCATTCTTTTCTTACGTCTTTACGATTCTGTCCTCACTGTCATCAACGGCTTTATAGGAGTTTGGCATCTCTACAATCTTTCTCAATCTCAAGAGATAGTAGATCAATAGCACAATCGGGAAATGAATACAAAAGAATGACTCGAGGATAAAGGATATCGTAATCGCCATAAAAGACATTTGATCGATATCTGTGGTCAGATATGTTGTGCCAATAACTGGCAAAACTTAGGTTTAGACATAAAAGATCTTAAGACATTTGGAGTCTCGATAAACTAGCTTGAGTCTCTTCTCAAATCTCAAAAACATAAGAAAATTGAATAGATTGAATCGATGTAGAAATCTCAAAAGATATGAAAGATTGACCATACTAATCTAGGTCAATAGAAAACATCTCGGTGTTGCGATAAAATGATCAAACTGTATAGAATAGAAATCATACTCGTGCATAACTAATCGAATATCCGAAATGAAAACTTTATTTTAGAGCATGGGTGCTAGCATCATACTCGTAGATGGTAGGATCATCATTAATGGGTTCAACATTTTCGGTCATTAGGTGTAATCGAAAAGTTACAAACCGATAGGATATGGCCCAACTACTGTGCCCAAGCATCGTGCCCAATACAGTAAAGTCGACGCCAAGCTCGGCCCGACAAGATCGCCCAAGAAGACACCTAAAACCAATGGGAACGCAGAAGGCTCGGCCATATCTAAATGAATCCTAGTTCGAGAAGGGATAGAATTAAGATCCTATCCTAGATCTCGAATCCTATTTAGAGAAGACCTCGGATTTAAGATCTAGGTCTAAATAATTGTGTATAAATAGAGGCTAGATTAGACGAAATAGATCATTCACACTCTTTGTAATCGCTTCTTACACATTCAATACACGAATACTCTCTCTCTCCCCGTGGACGAGATCTTATTCATAGATCAAACCACGAAATCTTGGTGTTCTTGCGATTTATTTCCATTACGAAATTAAGATCGATCATCGGGCGCCGTCCGTGGGAAACGAAATTTTGTGTTTTCGATCAACCACCGCTTATGTGAAATAATCATGACCGTGTACACCGTGGCCATGCATCCAGGACCGTCACGGCAACAACAACGCCGACGGCGAAGGAACGCCGAGCTCACTCGGGAAGAGCCCAATCGAGAAGAAACCCCAAGGACATGTCCAAAGTCTCGACGAGCACGGACACCCCGCCCGCAGGAGGCAGTTACCATAGCGAAGGAAATCGCAGAATAATCCGTGGGAACATCCGGCTCAAGTAAACCTCGACGACGCCGCAAGGGGTTTCTCGAAAAAATAAGGAGAGCTTTCTCCGCACTCAAGGTGACACGTGGTCGGCCACGCCCCAAGAACGGAACGCAAGCCTCATCTAGGTACGAAGCATCACAACGAGAGGTCGGGGTCCAAACCGACCGCGCAAGGAACGAGCAACGCGGAGAGGACGTCGTGACCGCCGCGAAGCCGACCTCGATCGCCGTAATGAATCCATCCAATAACTCCGCCCGCCTCCAAGGGACGAGCAGCGCAGAAAAGGCATCGTGGCCGCCGTGAAGTCGGTCCGAGTCACCTAAACGAAGTTCGATCGTCGAACTCCGCCCCAATCTCCGAGGACGGCTTCGATGGATACGGAAAATAGTCACCCGCTCTCAAATAGGATACTCAACACTTCTCCCTGATAAATACCGGTACCAAGCATCACCCCTATGACGGGTCGAGGGATCCACGTAACTTCCTCTCGCAGCTCCAATACAACATGATCAACCAACATCTCACCGCTTCATATGTGTAAACTCTTCCCGAGTTACTCGTCGACAACGCCCGCAGTGGTTCGACGCCTACCCACGGAAGCATCGGCCCTATCGCGACCGATGGCGCCTTCCATCGGGGTTCTTCCGTATGAGTCAAAACGTCGCCGCACACCTCCTCACCATAAGGCAAAGCCGTAACGAGTCCATCGCTGACTTCATGACGAGGTTTAACAAGGAGTGTTTGAAGGTCAAGACGTGAACGACCGTTAGTCATCTCGGCCTTCCAAACGGCATCTTGCCGGGCCTTATACCGAGAGATCGCTGGCACGAATCCCGCATCGCGACAGTAGTCAGTGGCGATAGCCAACCGGTTCGCCAAAGCGGACGAGGCCGACAAGAGAAAGCGCCGGGCGCATGCGCAGACCTCGGAAAAAGGAAGAAGAGATGAAGGAAGGAAGATCGAACCAAGGCCGACGCGCCTGAAAGATTACATCGCCCGATAAGGTCCAGCTCGGTCCGCGTGACGCCTCGAGCGACCTCAATACACCCCGCTGACGGCCGAGGCGTAAATCTCACGCACTCCATATGAACCTGCTCGAGAAGCCTCGACCGATGACAGAGGAAAGAGGCGCCAACTGTGGATAAATCACCGCCATTCCATGAAGACTATGGGCACGACATCAAGAGTGCAAAGAACTCATGGGAGAGATAGAAATGTTGGTTCAAGATGGACCCTCAAGAAGTATTAAACACGTGGTCGCCAAGCCGACCGAGAGAGGAGAAGAGAAAGCAAAGGAAGAGGGAATCATGCGCCCACAAAAAAAGCAAGCGCGACATCGATGAGGAAGGAGATGACGAGTCCCAATATGACGGGTGATCTCCACTATTACGGGCTCCCTCGTGGAGTCACGAAGTCTTCCTCAAGGCCAAGCCCAAGTCCTAGAACCGCGAGCCTAACAACAAGAGGTTCGAGAAGGACGAGGCGATCACCTTCTCCGAGGATGACCCCGCACCGCAATAGTACCCCACCAAGATGCACCGTAATCCATGCAAGGGTCGCAAATAAGTTGGTGAAACGCGGTACATCGACAACAAGGCGGTAAGCATCCTTTTCAAGGAATGTTTTGACAAGCTAGAATAGAAGAAGACGCCGCACAAGCGCCGCGCCACTTCAAGCTTCGCCCAAGAAGAGACGCGCCCGGAAGGGATAATAGAGCTACCCGTCACGGTGGGAAGTCACCAACAAGCTCCACCAAGGTGGTGCAATTCTTCAGAGGAAGGCCCACCGCCATATAACATCATACTAGGCGAGATTGGCTGAACGTCAGTAAGGCGGTATGCTCAACGTACCACCTCACAATGAAGATACCCACCGCGGGGGAACAACCGTGATCCGAGGTGATCAAAAGCAAGCCAAGGAATGTATGCAGTTGCTTTACGAGGCAGGGACCTCGGTCCAAAGACCCACAGCATAGCAACTAAAGGAACCCGAGGAGTTGGAGTCAAGAAGTACACCCCGATAACCAAAGCGGAAGAGGTCGATTGCATTGTGAGGATGAGCCCTTAAAGGTCGCCAAAGTTGGTCTCACCAAGGCACCAAATAAAAACCAAATCATCCAACTCCTACGGAATTCGAGATGTGTTTGCTTGGTCTCCCCGACATGACCGAGTCTCACCAAGTATCATCACCACCGCTCAACATCGACCCGAACATGAAACCGCCTCGATGTAAAAGAATTTTTGCAATTTAACGGAACCAAGTCATTCACGACGAGGTGAACCAAATGTTAAAAGCTCGCATATCGCTCGAGGTCAAATATCCGACCGGATAGCCAACCCGTAATGGTGAAGAAAGGAGGAGGGGATGGCGAATGTGTATCGACTACACCGACCTCAACAAACATTGCCCAAAGGATTGCTATCCCTTCCCAACATCGACAAGAAGGTCGACGACCGGTCGGATACGAAGTCTTCGCTGGACTTATACAGCGGTATCACCAAGTCCCGATGGACGATGAAGACGCGCCAAGATAGCCTTCATTACCGACTTCGAGTCTTTACAGATAAAAAGATGCCATTCGCCTCAAGAATGCGGTGAGCCACCTATCAAAGATGGTGGACAAAATATTTAAGCCATACATAGGTCGAATGTGGAGGTATACGAGACGACATCGTCGTCAAAAGCAAGGAGGAAGCCGATGCGTGTCCGACCTCCGGATCGCCCTCGGCCTTCTCCGAAAGATCAACCCAAATCGAACCCCGTAAGTGCACGCTTGCGCTCGTCCGAAAATTCTTAGGTGCTGGGTTTCACAAGAAGGGTTAAAAGCCAACCCGCCCAAGGTCCAAACCATTTTGAAATGAACATGCCAAAGACCATCCATGACGACACAAGTCGACAGTGCATAGTCAAGATCGAGCCGCTTTCTTTCAAAAGTCATGGATAAACAACTACCCTTCTTCAAGATACTCAAAAGGCCCCAAATTCTCATGGATGATGTACACAAGTCCGCTTTGAAGATCTCAAGAGCTATCTCGCCAAACTCCCACTTTATCCGTCCCGAAGAGGAGAGGTCCTTTTCTCTACCTCGCCGCCGGACGAATCCATAAGTGCGCCTTGCACGAGAGGAAGGACGCCACCCCAAAGTATTTCATCACCGAGCACTAAAAGGCCCTAAACGAGGTATCGCCCTTGAGAAGCTTGCCTTAGCATTGGTAAACGCCGCAGGAGACTACGCCCATACTTCCATGCACATCCCATACAAGTCCTCACCGACTACCCACTTCGGCAAGTATTGACGAAGCCCGAAGCCTCAGGGAGAATCGCGAAATGGGCAATCGAACTAGGCGAGCACGATATATCTTTCTGCCCCCGCCAGGCCATCAAAGGTCAAGCCCTAGCGGATTTCCTGGCCGAGGCTAACTTCGTCGAAAAACCGAAGCCCACTGAGTCCGTATCAGACGATGCCCAAGCCGAACCAATGGATGAAATACCAAAGGAGTGCTGGCAACTCTACGTTGACGGGGCTTCGGGGAAAACGGGTAGCGGAGCAGGAATCTTACTCCTAGGCCCGGACGGCCAAGAGATCACCTACTCACTTCGGTTCACATTCAAAAATACGAACAACGAAGTAGAGTATGAAGCCTTGATCGCAGGACTTCGCCTAGCTCAAAATCTCCAAATACGAGTCGTGCAAGTTCACAGCGATTCTCAGGTCGTAGTAAGCCAAATGTTGGGGAAATACGAAGCAAAAAGCAACAGGATGAAGAAATACCTTGAAAAAGCAAAAAGCCTACAACGGATTTTCTCATACTTTCAGATAGTTCGCATCCCAAGGGAGCAAAACAATGAGCCGACATCTTATAAAATTGGCCTCGCCAAACGAGCCCGCCAAGAGAAGAAGTCCAAAGCAGAAGCATAGACGATGCCGATGACGGAGCCGAGGTCAACGTAGTCTCGGATGAAGAACCCAATTGGATGACTCCCATTCGAGAGTACCTGGAGAATGGCGAACTGCCCCAAGACAAGCTGGAAGCTAGGAGGATCCTGAACAAATCTATGCGATATACAATTGAGCAGGGGGTCCTATACAGAAAGTCATATCTCCAGCCTCTCTTAAGGTGCTTGGGTCCGAACCGAGCTGATTACGCTCATGAGAAGTGCACGGGGATCATGCGAAGTCACATCGACCCCGAGCCTTGTCGAAAAAGTCATGAGACGGGGATACTATCGCCAATGATGTTCCAGACTCAATTGACCTTGTGAAAAGGTGTCCAAGTGTCAACTCCACGGAACGCATCGAGGATACCGCAAACCGACCTCACCTCAACATGAGCCCTCGCCGCTTATGCAATGGGGATCGACATCGAGGCCCCTTTGCAAAGCACCGTGACAGCCCAATTCCTAATTGTTGCGATTGACTACTTCACGAAGTGGGTGGAAGCCGAGCCTTCGCAAAATCACAAGCAAAACGCCTCAACTTCGCCTCGAAGAACATAGTGTGTCGCCGATCCTCACATCCTCCTTTCTGACAACCAACACAATTCACCGATAAGACATTCGAGAGTGGTGTCAAGAGCTTCGATCCAACAAAATTCACCCGGTGGCCCATCCTCAAGCAAATGGTCGGATCAAGTCACCAACAGACCATCGTGAAGGGATCAAGACTGCCTCGACCGAGCTAAGGGCCTTGGGTGGAAAATTTACCACGTGTCTTATGGTCATATCGAACAACACCCGTGACCTCGAACGGAGAAACGCCTACGCTTTGGTGTATGGAACCGCAAGATCCCGCAGAATTGAGTACCGAGTCCTCGCACTATCGACTTCTCCGTCAAGCAATGAGGAAAATCTACGAGCTGATCCGACCTACTCAAGAAAAAGAGACCTCGCCACATCAAGGAAGCTCAGACAAGCAATGTAGCTCAGTATTACAACCAGCGTGTTAAAACCCGACAATTCCAAGTAGGTGACCTCAGATCCGAATAATGAAGTCAAGAAAGCCGCAGCTCGGCAAGTCGGAAGCCACATGGGAAGGACCTTACCGGTCGACGAAGTCCTCGGCAAAGGGCCTATAAGCTCGCCTAATTGTCCGTGAGCAATTACCCAACGATGGCACATCATTCATCCAAGAGATATTATGCATAAGTGTCAAAGGTCGAGTCTTGTTCGGTCGTGTTTTTAGGGTCCTGTTTAATCGAGTCAGAGTCTTACTTTGTTATGTCATCTTTTATCAATAAAATTCTATTTTTTGTGCATGTTTTATTTGTCACTAGTGCATAATTAATCTTCGATATTATTCTATACCCCACGGAGGACAAATTCCCTCGACGGAGGTCGACACCTTCGCTTAATACGAGGATAAATTTAAACGCTGTAAAGGGACCACCCTCCCGATAACCTCGCAAAAACAGAACCATTCCTACATACGAGATCGACACCTTCGCTTATTTCAAGACGGTTCTATGTAGACGAAGTAAGGGACCACCCTCCCGATGACCTCGCAAAAACAGAACCATTCCTACATACGAGATCGACACCTTCGCTTATTTCAAGACGGTTCTCTATGTAGACGGCAAGGGACCACCCTCCCGATGACCTCGGCAAAAACAGAATCATTCCTACATACGAGATCGACACCTTCGCTTATTTCAAGACGGTTCTCTATGTAGACGAAGTAAGTGACCACCCTCCCGATGACCTCGCAAAAACAGAACCATTCCTACATACGAGATCGACACCTTCAAGACGGTTCTCTATGTAGACGAATAAGGGACCACCCTCCCGACGACCTCGCAAAAATCATTAATTCAAGACTAACTCTACAAGGACTAACTACCCTTCTACGAGAACCGATTCCTTCAAGACTTCATATATTACTTTAGTTCAAAATAAAGTCAATACAAAGCAAGTACATCTTTCTTATTTTAATAAGTTATGCAGATTACATATTACGGCGGCGGAGGAGACCGGAAAACCGAGCCAATCCCTAGAAAATCGCGATTCAACAAATCATCTATACTAATCCCGCCTCACCTCGCCCCCGATCTACACTATGGGCTCGCTAGATCGACCTCGCCACTCGATGACGCTGGCTTCGCCCCTTGAGGATCCACGTTGTTCAAGGGCAATAGCACGCCTCGAGCTATCCACGCGGATCGCCATAATTCGTTCATTTATTCTAGATCGAGAAGCTCCGCGTAAGAAGAGGCCTCGCATCCCGTCAAGCATTTCGCCGAGCTGTGGTTGTCGAGCGATGACGGTCTTGTATATACCTCCGAGCCTTTTAATTCACCGCATCGCTCCGTGAATCGCCGTGAGGTCCGACCATATTCACGCCGGTACTCGCACAACGGGCAAGAACCTCGACAACCTTGGCTTCAACTTCCGAGATAGTCATCCCACCATTTCGATGGATGGCCTCCTCGACTCAAAGATGCTCCTCACCTATTAATTTAGCCTTCTCCTGGCGACCTCGAACGACTCCTCCAATGCAAAAGACGAGCCCGAGCTCGCCACGCTCTCCCGGCAGCTCTATGTTTAATAACAGACTACCGCACATGGCCCAATTGTCCCTTTATACGGAGGAGTTCGACCTCTTTAATTCCAGAGCCAGCGACAAGTCTTCAATTCGATTCAACCAAGGAGAAGATCAAGCATTTCAAAGCACAACCGAATAAAAAGATAAGTGTTTTCATATAAACATGTGATTCTATTAAATGCCCTTAGGCGTAAACCAAAGGTACATTTACATTAAAAAAAAAAAAAAAAAGGATCAACTCGACCTCCAGATGCCTCGGCCTGCCCACCACAACCGCCCGAGCATGGAAAGCCTCGGCCTCCTCCGCCTAACTCGCCAAGTCCGGCCGCCTCCTCAGAACCGCCGGCCTCGCCGCCTTAGAACCCCAACCGCAGATCCCCACCCCTTTGTAAGATTGGCCATTAGAGCGCCGGTCGGGATCTCGGTCCACGGGCAAGCGCGAATGATCTGCGGTCACAGTAATCAAGATGAAGTCAAGGCCGCGCAGACGGAAGCTCCTTCAGCCGCGGACAAGGACATCGAAATAGGCCCGCCTCAGACATCATCCTCTATCTCCTCATACCCATACTGATTTATCCACCTGGTAGTCCTCGGCGACTTCTTCGATTGATCCGAGACGGCGCGCTTATTGAGGACCTCGGCCGCATCACCCACCATCCCGAGAAGCCCCTGAGAGGAATAGCCTCCAAGAACGCCCAAAGCATCTCGCCTCGCGACCTCGCTACCTCGGCCTCCCGATGCCGAGCCTCCTCCAACTCGCCTTCATTAAGGCGACTCGCCTCGCCGTGGCTTCACCGCCCTAGCCCTTGCCGCCCATCGCCGCCCGCCGACCGACCGCCGCCGCCTTCAACACCGCCAGATCCGCCGCCTGCTTGACGAGGTCCCGATCTTTGCCTCGGCTCGCTAATCTCTTGACGAGGAGAGTCTTCTCTCCTCCATTCCTCGAGCATACCGGGCCACCCGTCAAACCGGCTAACGGCCCTTTCAAGAAGTCCGTTATGAAACCGACATCCGGGCCATCCCGCGACATCTTGGCCACCTCGGCCGACACGATCTCGAATTTCCTATACGTAATCCCAACAAATCGTAAGAATACATTATTTATATTACTTCACAAGGAAGAAGGATAGGTGCGCCACCTCGGAAAGGCAGGGAGCTCACGAGAGCCAACGACGACGCATTCGTGGTCGGCAAAATCATGCCTCGGGATAGCACGCTTAACCTCTTAAAGCACCTAAGAGGTCATGGCTCAGAGACTTCAAGCCTCCTCGCCACTTCGGCATAGCCTCGACATCCTTCAAAATCGAGGAGGAGAGTTCGACCTCCTTCAAAGAGAGGAGGAGCTCGACACCGCGCCGAATCCTTCCTCTTCTTCCTCTTATCCCCGATCAAGTTCACCGCAAATAAATATAAGAGGTCGCATGTACACACAAATAATCATGCAACAAAGGACGTAAGAGAAGGAGGGCCTCACCTTCACCGACTCCACCTCGGTGGCGGGATCATAAGGGCTAAGCCCGCAGCCGCGAGCTCGGCCTCGGAAAGGCCTCATCCATGAGACCTACTCGCCCAAAGGCCTCCTCCGTGCCACCGCCAATCTCGCCAACCACCACATCGGCGATCTTTCTCCGATCGCCATATAAACTCAGAGATCCATCGAATCGACAAAAGAAAACTTCTTCCGCCAGCTCGAGATCTTCGACTTTATCTTGCTTTGAATTACGACGGGTGATAAATAATACCACCCCAACCACCCTTCGCTTGAAAAAACGAGAACAAGCCCCAAAGTGAAAGGAAAATTATGCCGATAGCATAGACACCTAGGCCCACCAAATGCCGAAAAGAATTTGGTGTAAGTTGAAGCAGTGATATACCAACATCCGTTGAAGTTCGACATATACACGAGGATATGGAATACGAAGACCAGCCGAGGTCGCCTTCGAGAGCAAGGACAAACCCTTCCGGAGGAGAACAAGCCATGCTCCTGACGGGGCAACATAAATTATATCGTAAATACGGTATTGAGAGACAATCTCCTTTATATCGGAGGTTGTTAAAATGGAAGAAAAGAAGACACTTTACCAAAATCCCGAAGTGGGAATATAATACCGCCGGCGAATCCGACGGCAAGCACGCATACGATACGAAGCTCGTAAGATTTAGAAGAAGAGAAGCCATAACTTACTATTGGTTTTTCAAGATGATGGTGATGAACCCGAGACAACAATGGCGATGGTTATACGCTTTTCGAAGTTTTGAAGTCCGAAATTTTGAAATAGCAAAAGTGATACGAGAAATGGCGATCAAGGAAGATATTCCCTATTATACGCTTTATCGAATCCAACCGCCGCATTAAATGTGCATTAAATGCGTATCCCGTGTCCCGACTCAACGACGGCGAGAAAAATCCTGTTCGCATCGGCTAACGCCCGTCAGTGACACCAGACAAAGACCTCGCATAACGCCTCGACGTAAGAAGTCGCAAGAGACCTCGGTTTAACGCCTCGACAAGTGAAGTCACCAGAGACCTCGGATTAACGCCGACAGTGAAGTCGCAAGGAGACCTCGCATAATACCCCGACAGTGAAGTCACCAGAGACCTCGGCTTAACGCCCGCCAGCAAAGTCACCAGAGACCTGATTAACGCCTCGTGTGGAAGCCAAACAAAACTTCGACTTATAGCCTCGCAAGAGATAGTACCAAGATACACAAGCTCGGCAGATGCCTCTCGCGAACGCAAAGATATGACTTCTAAACATCGACACATACCAAGTCGATCGATCACGCCCGCCTCGGCATAAACAACACAAAACCATTACGACCTCGCTTCGCCTTTTTGGGGGGGTTGTGATAGGATATGGCCCAACTACTGTGCCCAATACAGTAAAGTCGACGCAAGCTCGGCCCGACAAGATCGCCCAAGAAGACACCTAAAACCAAGGGGAACGCAGGCTCGGCCATATCTAAATGAATCCTAGTTCGAGAAGGGATAGAATTAAGATCCTATCCTAGATCTCGAATCCTATTTAGAGAAGACCTCGGATTTAAGATCTAGGTCTAAATAATTGTGTATAAATAGAGGCTAGATTAGACGAAATAGATCATTCACACTCTTTGTAATCGCTTCTTACACATTCAATACACGAAAACTCTCTCTCTCCCCGTGGACGTAGATCTTATTCATAGATCGAACCACGTATATCCTTGGTGTTCTTGCGCATTTATTTTCCTTACGAAATTAAGATCGATCACAAACCAACTAAAGTTGATGAATGGTTGATAAAATCGGCCATAGAGGAAAATGAGCCAAAAAGGATTTCAAGTAAACATAACACTGAAAATTGATGGTAGCTAGGAATTTGGGAAAATCAGCGTACTCAGAAGCACTAAATCAGGCTCAATATGATCAATGGTAACAACAATAGTAAAACTTGCCATTCCTCCGGCAATAAACGAAATCCACGGGAGTATTCCATTTAGTTTCGATGCACCGTGCTCAAATGCCTCTTTCCAAAAGCGATGGAATTGAGCAAGAAATTGCTCAAGATAAGTCGTCATCTTATGTACATAGATAGAAGCGCTATCCGATCTTCTTTGTCATGCGATAAACGAAATGACGACAAACGTGATAACGCAAACGAGATGACGATAAACAAGATGACAACTAATGAGTCATACTCTTCCAAGCTGTTCGGAAGGTCCTCGCCATCCTAGATAAAAAGAACGCCCGAACGCTTGCAGAAAACATATTCATGTTGCTCTGTCGTCCATTCTCAGGATTTCTTTCAACTTTAGCTCATAAGCAATAGCTTATTTCAAGCATATATTCACATATAACAATTCATTCAATGAAGCATATACTCAATCATCAACTATGATAATCATAATCATCATTATCATAAGCAAAAGCTCATACCTGGTGAGCTAGAGATGATGGAATCGGAATGCTGTAATTCTCTTAAGAACAACTGACTCTTTATCTCATTTCTCAAATCAAAATCAAACAACTGATTCTGTAAACTCAAATTCTTAAGATAGAGTCGAACAAATGACTCCATAAACTTAAATTCTCAAATAGAGTCAGCTCAAAAGAATTCACATGCTCAAAGGGCACAAACTGCACAAGACTTACAAGGATTCATGTATTTAGGACTCGAGACAGCACACAAGCTGCACAAGGATTCACAAGGATTTACATGTTCAGAATTAAAAACTATACTCATCTGTGCAAAAGTTCACAAGGATTTACAAGCTCAGACTTCAAAACTGTGCACAAATTGCACCAATTGACATAGACTCACAGGTTAAGAATTAAAACCTGGCTCTGATACCATTCTGTCACAGCCCGACTACTTAATCAAGTAATTAGGCAATGACTTGAGTTAATTAAGAACTTTTGATAATCAATAACATCAAATTTAACCAATAATTCATCTCAACAACAATGGTAGACTTCAACTTTTATCATAAAGAAATCGAACATTTTTGGGTCAAAAAGGTAGAAAGGAAGTTGACAAAAGATAAGTTTAGGTCCTCAATCCACATTGAAGACTCAAATGAAGAAGTATAACATCTGAGGACAATTGATCACAAATGAATAACCAATGTCAAAAGTGTACATTTTCAAACAAACTTTCACAACATTAAAAACTTATCGACGCTCAAATCATGGTTTAACAATGTTCCGACATTATAAACCATATTATCAGAATCCTATCGAATCTAACAAAACTTGGTTAAATAAAACTATTCTGAACTTTTAAGTAAATCCTTGTTCATAAGGGCATTTCAATGAATCCATATTCTCATAAGCAAGTCGGCAACGTAACAACGATGCCGAGATCATAACTATAAAACAATGACCGTAATCCAAATTAGGTCAATCAATTCGGCATGACAAAACATATCAGCAAGTGAAGGCCAAGGTTCGGCAACGAGAAGTGTGGTGAGAATTATGTATGGTGACATAAAACTCGGGCAAATAAACATGATAACCTCAATTAAACAATATCGACAATTTAATATTATCATCATAAGTCGACATTTAGAGAAGCTCCTTTGCACAAAGATTCGATTCCAAAGATCCTCTCAAGCTCAACCTCGCACGCTTAGAAATATATGCAGGCGTGAGTACAAAATGCACTCGGTGGGTATACCGAAAACATAAAACATCGCCTTAGGGCTATATAATCGACTTGCCATAACGTTAGCAATGCATGGGGTTTTAGTGAAATAACCCGCATGCATCATAATAAACATAAACATTTACTTACCCGCTTTCATTTTATAGCCTTAAAACCAATGCATATGCATGATCTTTGTCTGAGACAACTTTCTTTTCCCATATCCACGGATTCGCCTATGTGTCGGTAAGAGGCCTCCTTCTCAAACACGCTATGACCCGAAGGTCCATATCATACCCGTGTTGATGGACCCGAAGGGTACCATGCCACGGTCATACCCGACGTCGGTAACATTCTTTCATTCTTTCTTTGATCATTTCTTTCTTTTCTTCCTTTCATTTCCGTGGATAGGTAAATGCATCGTGCTCATGCTTATGCTCAAAACCGGCAAGTCATTTAACTTTGAAACTTTGCATATAAATGCATTTTATATCATTTTGAAAATATGCAATAGCATAAGCATATCATATCATTTGAAAGTATGTAAAAGCATAATCATATCATATTATCTTAGAAAATAGTTTACCCACCTGGAGACAGTCCTTCGACGACTGTACTTTTGTCTTTCATATATTTCTTCTTCTCATGTGGCCCTTCAATCGACAATAAGCGGCATAAAAGCCTATCTAGCATCAATTAAGAAAATAACTTATCTTAGTCGTCGATACGACTATATTTCTCAAATTCAAAACGTTATGGTCTATAAACACTTGGGTCATTGCATCCTCTAACATCTTAAACATATAACAAGACACCAAGAAGTCTCATATGTCTAAATGAGCATAGAAAACTTGACAACAAGCTTAAACCATCTCATCTTAGCCAAAATCCCAACGTCCCCTTAAGGCATAGCCTATGTCCGACGCGTCGAAATTTTTACATGCAAGACGTCGTCTAACTTAGACGAACATCTATACATGCTCAACTATCATTAGATATCATCAATCCATCATCAAAACACAAAGACCAAAGCTTTAGCATTGAAAACAATTTTTCGTCGGCAAACTAAAATTTTTCAACTTTTGAATACGTCGGCCGAAAAATCCGAATAAATCATTTTAAGCTTTATTCATATCATAGAATCCAAATATGAAGTCAAAATGATCAAATAAAATCAAAAATTCAACATTATGAGAGCTTAGGGTTTCGACCAAAATGGGATTTTTGCATAAGTTCGATTTCAAACGTTTTTCTCGTACAAAACATGTTTATATCAACTCCTCAACACATATATGAAATAATATTAAGCATTAAACATCATATATTCAAGATCAAGACCTTCCATATTTTCGAAAATTTCACAAAATTTCCCAGGATAAACATATGCTCAAAATTTCAACGTTAAACAACTTGTCGTGATAATTCGAACATAGAACCAAGAATTATTCAAACAACAACATATCCCTTCAAAATCTCAATATGACCGAAAATACACATGATCATAAGTTCATGATTTTCAAAATTTCAAACCATAGATGTGTTCTAAAGATTGAGATATACCTTAATTGAAGACGGATGAAAATCCAACGGTTGGATCTTCAAAATCGAGCTTGAAATTTTTCACCTTAGAGTGTGTGTGAGTGTGTGTTTCAAAATTTGAGGAAGAATAATGATGATGAATAGTGATAAGTTAGCTTATAACATAATCCACTAATTTCTAATTTATTTTCATTTTCTTTAATAAATGTGATTATTCATCAATTTCTAGAGAATTCTCAAGAATTTCAAAATTTCTACCATTTTTCTTTTCTTTAATACATGATGAATAATCATGTTATGGAAAATTACAAAAATGTACACTTCTTTATAAATAATACCAATGTTATAAATGCATACTATTAATCCATATCGTTCCGATTTCAAAACTCAATTTCTAATAAAATGTTCTCTACTTAAAATCCTCTTTTATAACTCAAATAACATATTATAATCATCAAACTTTGATTATAAAAACATTCTTGGCTTCAAAAACCATTTTAAACATTCAGCCGACGATTAAGGTTTAATCGGCAAACATATGAAACAAAGAACAAAACTTTGAAATCAAAACTTCGTTGAGCATGTATCTATCATCTCAAAACTCTCGAAATCTAGGTCTTCTTATTCTAAACAATACCTAAGAATCTTATCTTAGGTTCCATCTCGAATCGATCTCGAATAAATCTCAAATTTATTTTATCGACGCTGCTTAATATAAAACCTTTTAACTTAAACAACTCTTTCTTAAGGATGCAATGCCCTTCTTATAAGCTCTTAATTAGGATCTAATCTCTGCTACAGGACTGTTACAGAAATGCGGGATATTACAAGATCGCAGAAGTCTCCATGATAGGTTAAGCTAGTCGAGATATAAATAGTATCACAGCTGAGACAACTTGAGGACGAGTTGTTGGTATAGGATGCAGTGTAGAAAAGAAGTGACTTGACTTAGTTGCTTGTCTATGTTGGTACGTCTTGACGTATTGATGGATTACAGTGAGATGAGTTCTTCTATTTGACCTTCGTGAAGAACCTAGAGCTCGGTGTCTTTACATTTATCTAAACCTCGATAAGGTTTTAGGTGATTATGAGTTACTGACCATCACTTTGATTTGTTATGGGTGAGGATGAGATACCAAGATTCTCTGTATCTTGGGTAGTGGCAGTGCTTGTATATCATGCTAGTTACCTGTATCGAGTCACCGTATCCGTTTAGGATTATGGCGTCTCTTTAAGGAGCTTAAAAGATTTATCATACTAAACCTAGCAGGTTGAGTTAGCTCAAGTACAATAATAATGTTGAATGGTACTACTTAAGGAATTAAAGAGATTAATTATTTTAAGTAGTCAGAGTGCTACAAATAATGGACGTACGATATCTTAAATACGAGGATTCGTAAGTCTAAGTGCATCCCCGACTCAACTTTGGTAATAAACGGGTAAGTCAACATATGTTCTCTAGTGGAATGAATAAATGTTTATGAATTAATTTATGTTCTGGGCTAAACATGAGATAATTAATTCATTTTAGGCCCATCTTTACTCCTTGCATTTGATCTCTGGGCTGGCCCATCAAGGCCTGTTACTGCCATATTTCATCCTCCCCTCTATGTAGTCCTAGTGAGACTCTGTTATGATTTATGTATTATTTTAATACATCTCCAATATCTAAATAGATATTATATGATATTATTAGATATCAAGAGATAATTATTCTCGATATGATTTATTTTCAGGGATTGAAGATAATTATTGTATTTATTAGATATGCAAGAATCCAATCTAAATATGATTCTAAGAATGTATTATAATTACAAGGTGAGAAAAATCATATTATCTTATTATTGTTGTGATTTTCAAAAATCACATAGAAGCATATAGGAGGGAAAATTTTACAGTATTCTCCATAGGTTGCTCTCACTCAATATTGAAGAATAGGCATCCGGGATACAATCCAGAAGATCAAAGTTGGAGTCCGTAATTGATCAGATATCCTAGAAATTCGCTGGTAAATACAAGTAAATACCTATTATATAGGAGCATACTATGAATGTAATCAATGTATGGGGAATTAAACATCCAAGATAGATCCTCGAGAGTAGGGTAAAATAAGATTTTGTACAGTTGGTATCATAGCCTAGGATCAGTATCTTGGCTTTGTTGGATTAATTCACGTTTGATTATTACGTGTGCTATAACTAATTGCAGATCCCTCGTTCATCGTGGCTCAGTTATTTGTTTTTTCGCTAGAATCATTTTTCACCAAGAGAAAATCCGTGGTTAGATTATAATTTATTTTTTATAAACTATATGTATAAAAACGAAGAACGAAGACAAAGAATACGAAGAATGAGATGATACGATGGAAACCCGTCGCACGATGCGATGCGACGGGGGCACGATGGCAGCAGTCGAGCGTATGGCCAAGCTCGTAGGGACGCCATCCATACGGGCAGAACAGGTGCTCGACAGCAGCAGCACCGCGTGGCCCATCACATGGGTGCCCGTCATGCACAATGTGAGGGCAGACCCGACGTGCAGGACGTGCACGAGCACACAGGTACGAGCAGCAAGGTGGGCGTACAGGACTGGGTGACCAGGCAATGGCATACGCATCCGAGTTACGCGCACAGTGCGTATGCCTCGGTGGGTACTCGACAGCACGCACGCGGACAGGTAACGAAGCGTAGCAACAGCGCGCACGCATGGGGATGCCCGATGGGCTCGGTCTGGCCCAACGATGGGCGCGCATTGTGTGCAGATGCACTCTAATACCCCGTTTTTTTCAAATCAATCTGAGAAGAATTTTTAAGTTTATAATTTAAGTCGATTCGCACCCGAAGAAAAGAAACAAAAATGTTTTTAATTCCAACAAAGAATTTATCAAAGTTTCAAGCAAAATTAAATTTATGTGCATCACATATTAATTTGAAAGAAAATATGCGATTATATTATAATATATATATATATATATATATATATATATATATATATATATATATATAAAAATATATGAATATATGTATGTATGAGAATTTATTCTATTTGGTCTGACCCTAGTTTGCTTTGTTGGGACAAAATCATGATTCCAAGCTCAAATGTGTACAAGTAGTTTTGATGCCAGATTGATTAACTATCGAAGCCGAATTATTAAAATTGAGATATTTTGCTAATTTTTGGAATTTAAAAAAATATGGTTATCATTCTTTCATATTGCCTACTCCTGTTAATTAATAGAAGAAAAATAGGGACTTCTTCTCCTATAAAAGGGGCCTCACCTCACGAGCTCCTTCGGCCCAAAACCACTTCTTCAATCAGTAATACCTTCTCTATATCCTATTCCCAATTCTTACCTCAAAACCAACTCTTAAATTCATGATACCTTGTTCCTCAGATTGTATTTCAAGTTCTCCAGCAAGCCACCTTTTCTGCAGAATTATTTCATAACAAAATCCTCCACAAGATTTCATCCCTAACACAATTACAACATTGCCCGCTATCACATAACCAAAATCTTACAGTAAAATAATTAAATTCATAGACTAAGAATGGTAAGAACTCAAAATATAAGCTTCATGTAATCATTTATTTATTTGTTAGCAACTCTCAAGCAAATTATTTATCTTTCTTCCATTCGGCAGAGAACCATCACATATACATATATACTATGTTTTACAGAAATCCATTATCTTGCAGAAATATACAAGAATGAGAAATTTTACAATTCATGAATGAAAATAAAAAGTATACATGTATGGCATAAATTGCTTTACCTCTTGCTACCTGATACTACAATGAAATCAATATGAATATGTATATATGCTCCCTGTTGTGTTGTTGATTTTGTTAGGTTGAGCCAAGAAGAGGTTAGGCGACGTTAGCTATGTGTATTGGTGTGGTACGTGTTGAGTTGAGTAAGGGAGTAACTGAGGGAGATCACGGCGATGGCGGCAATTGCTGTCGACCGTTGGCCGAAGGCAGAAGTGAGATGAGGTAGAGTGTGGCGGTAGGCGGCTGTGCGATGGTGGCAAAATTTGTTGCTGATCATACCGCTAAGGAAAATGGGAAGAAAGGGAGACGAGACGGTGGCGGCGGGGTGATGTCGTTGTTGCTATTGGTTTTCGGTATAGAGAGGGAAGAAGTTAGGGTGCTCTAGGAGGCTATCGACGGCGGTGGGGTTTTCAGATCTGGAGAGGGGCCGACGGCAGTGCCGCTGCATGTGTGGTGGTAGCCCGCCGCTGTTCGCAACAAGGGAAAGAGAGAGGCAGGCGATGGGAAGGGGCTGGTGGTCGTCAAAATCCGATGATGGCTTGAGAAAAAGAAGAGGAAAGAGTTTTAGGGACGAGGGCAAGAGAAGATGGATATGGGTCGAGCGAGGAGGGATGGAGAGAAAGACGAGAAGGAGGGAGGACTGGACACCGACGCAGGGTCGCCATAGTCGGCACAACGATGGTGATGAGAGAAAGAAAAAAAGTTGGGGAAAAAGGTCTCTGGATTTATTTCCTTAGTGAGAGAGATAAAATGGGGTCTTGTGGGTTAGTTTGGCAGAGATAGAGAGACGTGAGAAGAATAGGGGTTTGAGACGGCCGGCTACCAGCGAGGTGACGACGGCGTCGTGAAGAAAAAAGAGAAGGGAGATAAAGGTTTCTATGAGCTGTAGAACGAGAGAGAGAGAACCGAAGATGGAGGTGGGGGATTGAGAGAGAGAGTTTATTTATTTCTTTATCTAAGTTTGGGCTTTTAATTTTGGGCCTTGTCTTTATTTGGTTTAATTCTTGCAAATGGATGTTGGGTCAAATTTATGGATTTCTTAAACTAATTAACGGGCCGTGATTTTGGGATTGATAAATGAAATGAGTTTTATCTTAAACTCTTATTAAGATATTTAACTGATCTTAATTTATGTTTAATCCAAATTAACATGATATTTAAATTGTGTTAGTAAATGTCACAACTTGAATATTTTTATCAAGTTATTTCTTGATTATGAGTTCATTAATTTGCGCAATAGTAATTAATTTTTTTAGAATAACATAATTAATTTAATTATGCTTGTTAATATATTTCAGAAAGATATCAATGTAGAATGACATTTTATGTATGGAAAGTTCACATGTGATTTTAAATTTTTTTGAGTTTATGAATAATCAATTGCTCGACATATAATTTCATCGACATATGAAAATATTGTTGTGTGCATATTTTTGAGTTTAAACTACTTGATTATATGTTTAAAGCATTTCAAATTGTTTATTTGAAATAAGTTAAAGTTTTATATACTTTTGCAATAAAAGTATTTTTGATAATTTGATTTTCAAAATCAAATTAAGTTTCAAAGTAAAAGTCAAGTGAGGGTATTGTTGGTGCCCTTAGCCGAAAAATTGGATTTCAAGATAATTTTAGAATTTTGAAAACTCGGGTACTACGAATTTAGTTAGGAAAATGATAACATATTATGAAAGTGGTTAAGATTTTTATTAGGGTTGTTATTTAAGTCAGAAACTTATCTTTTAGGCCCTACAGAGGATGATACTTAGGTTCCTAATGAAACCAGTTCAGTTGTTCGGATTTTCTACAATAAAGGTGGGCTTTATTTTCGAAATATATTTTGAGCTAGTATGCTCTGTTTTTCAAGGTAAAGGAAATTATTCATGTTTAAAATGTTATGTTTATTATTGGACAAATGTTTGTACCATTGTTGGCTATGCCAACCAGGAACAATCGGATGTTGTGCTATGTACTAGCCAAGGTTGTGTATACCAGGGCCACTGATAGGAGAACCCTATCTCTGACAAGCAGAACATGTCGTCTCGGGAAATTTCTCAACGATAAATAGATGTGGATAAGCACCAATAGTTGAACCAGGAAAATGGAGATCTCAAAGTATTTTTAGTATACATAGAATGAGTTTTCATTTTAAAACTTTCTATGTTATACTGTTCAAGCATGAATAATTATTTTTCAGAAGTGTTTTAAAAATTGTATAGCCTACTGAGTACATTAGTACTCAGCCCAAATGTTTTCAAAATGTTTTTCAGGTTGACGGTTGGTGGTGACGCGTGAGGCTGCGGTTGTAGTTGTCTTCGAAATAACATCATGATTTGTTTCCGCTGCTATATTTCCACTTGGTGAAAATTATAATATAATTATATTAATGTTTCCTGGTTCATTTAAAATGAACTATTATTGCCTTCGTCTTCTTGATGGTTGTTTTTTTTCATCTATAATGTGCTTAGTATGTAAATTATTCCTAGTCGCATACCCTCGAACTTGATCATGTTAGGGAGAATATAACTATTATTTGATCATACTAGTTAATTTTCCATTATGACATATCTTTTTACTAAGGGGGTGCTGCCCGACTTTAAGGGCACATCACCAATTTATTCAAGAAAGCACAATAGTCCCGTCACTTAGCCCGTTTATTCTTCTCCCAAGAAACTGGGGTGTGACATGCACGACGCTTAGTAGATCCACTGGGCGATGGTGTATGTCGATAGACGACGGGGCACGGGGTGTGGGCTGGGCGCACGCACCGTGCGACCTTAGCACACGCACACCATAGTGCACAACAACGCTTAGCGAGGGATAGTAGGTAGTGCTGGGCAATGCTGGGTTGTGCCCTAGCACGTGGCCCAGCCCACTCGAGCCGACCCGACTCGTTTCTGACCCAGACCCTTGACCCGACCCGATTCTAATTTTTCCAACCCAACCCGATCCAAATCACTGTTCCGACCCAGTTTTGATTTTAAGGCCCAAATCTAGTTTTGACGAGTCTGGTCTGTGGTTGTGCATGCGAGGCCTGTTTCAAAGAAAAATTGAAGATCTGTACTTTGTAAATTTATGTAATAAATTAGACAGGGATGTACCGATCCACGAATGAGACGCGATGAACGAATTTTATTTTATTTTATTTTTTATCGTTCATAGCATGTCGTGGATGTTCAAATTATGCAGTAACATGCAATATATGTTTAATTATGTAGATAAACATGGATATATATTTTTGTGATTAACTGCGTTTAACAATCATGCTAGGTTTATCGTGTTTTAAAGCATGATTTAGATTCTGCGAGCATGTTTTATATGTTGAGTTCTAGAAAGAGCATGTTAGAACTACGTGATCTATATAGAAAAACCTATTAAAATGAAAAGACTAAGCAAGAAACCAAACGTTGTAATTCTTAAATTAAAAATATCAAGACCTCCACTTTTATATCTCTAAATAAAATGATACGCACTGTGAGTAAACGTCCACACGCGTGGCTTGCTTGAACTATTTATCATAAGTTTGTTAGATGAGATTTCTAAATAAACAATTTTAATCTATTGAGAAGTGGGAGTTTTACGGGTAAACGTCCACATGCGTGGCTTGCATATGTAATTTTCATAAGTTCTCTAAAGATAGATGTAAAATAAGATGACAAACGAAATTGAATTGAAAGCCGTATGGTCCGAGTGAGTATGCTAATTCTAAGAATTTGATTTCTGCTGTCAAAATTGTGGTCAATGCTTAGGCACACCTCAAGTATAACTTCCCGCGAAATCCCATCTTGTGATAATGATGTTTTCTAGTTAAGGTCTAATTATTAATTTCATTTATCATAAGGATAAGTTGACATGGATTGAAATTAAACGACTAAAAGGTTTATTTTAGTTTGGTCGAAGGGTTCATGTGTAGACGTCCACGACGTGGCTTGCATGTAGGATTCTTTGGGCAATTGGAGGTTTCAACCAATATTATTTTATCAAAAGGTTACAATATTGTTGTTATGAATTATGTGCGATCGTCTGCTTATGTGTTTACATTACTTTTCAGATATGTCTCTTACTACGATTATCAATATGCTCGCACAAAACCCCTTATCTAGTCTGAACTATATCGAGTAGAAACGAAACATGGAGTATGTTCTTATCGTTGAAAAACATATGTTCGTGCTCACTACTCCCAAACCCGCTACCCATACTAACGTATCAACTGATGAACAACGAGAGTCAAGTAGACTTCGGCATAAGTCAAACAATATGGCTAAATGCTATATGATGACTACAATGTCAAAGGCTTGCAACCGCAAAGATCGCTGATGGTAGACGGATCGAGATCCGTCAAGTCTCGAGAGTAAGTTCGAGCAATCAAATTGAACAGTCCGCTTCAAGACATTGAGATGGATCTTAGCGTATAGGGTACAAGAAGGAAGTTCGGTCCATGAACATGACTCATCTTATGGATAGTCTTGATCAATTGGGAGGAGGTATCGACGGTGAAGCCAAGATTGATATCATCCACATTCTATTGCCTAAGTCTTTTAAGAACTTTTATGTGACTGTGATCATGAGCAAGACAGAGTATAAACTCAGTCAGTTGCTCAATGATCTCATAGCAGCGGAAGATGTCATGGGCAAATGAGCACATGCCTTTGCTAGCACATTTAAGGGCTCCAATGTTCCATCGAAAGATAGAAGGAGAAAGAGGGATGCCAATGGTGGAAGAGGCAAGGGAAACAGTGGGAGCAGTTGGAGTAAGGACATGAATGCCACCGGCGGTGTGAGAAAGCCAAATGAGATGGGAAAGTGCTTCAAATATGGTAAGACTGGACATTGGAAAGCTAAGTGCCCTATGCTCAAGGCTCAAGGTACGTCATTGGCTCTAGAAACGGAAACATGTTTAGCGACTTGTTCTACTCATTCTTGGAAGTAGATACGGGTGTGACTGGTTATGTTTGTTACACCTTGCAGGGGTTTCTACGGACAAGGCAGCTGAGTGAGGGCGAGATAACGATCTATATGTACAACACGGCGAAAGTCGAGACCATTGTAGTTGGAGATGTTACTTTATGCTTTGATAGGAAAATTTTAGTTTTAAGAGATATTCTTTATGTGTCGGAGTTTCGGCGGAACATTATTTTCGTTTCTAAACTATTTACTCATGGATAATCTGTTGTTTTGATAGTGGTGTTTCTATCATGAGAAATGACGAGTTTATATGTGGTGGCACATTATATAATTCCCTTTCTACTATTTCTGCTAAGCATAATACATATAATTATGTTACATCTACTACATCCAATCATAAGTGGAGGAATTTTTCTTCGTAAGAGGACTATATATATCTTTAGCATCTTAGATTAGGTCACATCAATCTAAATAGGATCCAAAGACTGGCTAAGAATAGAGCGTTGGGCGAATTCACGGTTACTCCATTCCCAACTTGCGAATCCTGTATAGATGGAAAGATGTCGACCTAACCCTTCAAAGCGAAAGGGTATAGAGCCAAAGGGGTGTTAGAAGTAGTCCATTCTGACCTGTGTGGAACGATTTCTACACAAGCTTGTGGAGTGATGTAGCATAGGGATATAATTCACAACTTCACAAACTTCAGGAAGAAAGAATTCAAGAACTATATTCTTTTATTAATCAAAAAACAACTACTTAACAATTAATTAAGCGCTCTCTTAAATAGGGACACGAGAAAGACGAAAGAAGAATTCTATTATAACTAGGAAAGATAATAAAAGATCATACTTAATAAGGTAAGCCTCTTCAACTTTATCACATAAGTAATCGATCGGACTTATCAAGAAATAGCAATGCAATCTCATCGGCATCATTGTCCCCGAGTTGAATAGGATTCGCCCTCGAAGCAGAACCAATCTCATCGTCAGATGAAGAATCAGCTATGAAAGGGACCAAGTGTTTGACAGTGAAAACATTCGATGTACGCAGGTGACTCAGTACCCTAAGACGATAGGCATTAGGATTAATCTTCTCCACAATTTCCATAGGTCCAATTTTACAAGAAGCCAACATGTGATATTCATGAGCAGGGAAAGGATCCTTTGTGAGAACAACCCAAACAAAATCGCCGACCTCAAATTCCACATGTTGTCGTCGTTTATCAGCATGGGCCTTGTATTTTGCATTAAGAGGACTGAAGGCGTGCCTTAGCTGCTGTATGAACCTGTTGAATATCAGCAATCAGCTCTGCAGCACGTTTATCTTGAGGGGAAGAAACAGGTAAAGTCACAAGGTCCAAAGGTCCCGAGGCAACACTGTATAAACCACCTCGAAAGGAGAAAGACCTGTGCTGTGATTCCGAGCCAAATTGTGGGTGAATTCAGCCTGACTTAACTTTGCATCCCATTGCGAACATTTGTTCCCACAAGACAATGGAGAAGGTTCCCCAACGAACGATTGGCAACCTCCATTTGGCCATCAGTTTGGGGATGATAAGCACTACCAAAATGCAGTTCAGTGTGAGCCATTCCCTACAAACTGTGCCAAAAGTTACTCAAAAAGCGAGTATCGCGATCATAAACAATAGAAGAAGGTAAACTATGTAAACGATACACATCCCGTAAAAATTTAGGCAACATGCACCGCATTTGTCATGCGCTTGCAGGGAATAAAGTGAACCATTTTCTAGAATCTATCTACAACCATGAAAATAGAGTCAAAACCCCATTGAGTATGAGGTAATCCAAGGATAAAATCCATAGAAATCGCATGCCACGACCGACTAGGAACAGGCAATGGTCGATATAGATCGGAATTGGAGTTAGTTCACAAGCAAACAAATTCGACAACGAGCCACAAAACGAGTAACATATCTACATAAGGAAGGCCAAAAGAAACGGCGACTGATGCTTAATCGTCCAATCATGCCCAGCATGGCCGACTCCATGAATTTCTACGACTAGACTCAAACGCAGGCTACATGCTAGCACATACAAACAGACCCCACAAAATAGAAAACCATCTATTAAGACAAACGGAAAACTCGAAGTCATGGTGACTTGATGAAAGAGTTTACCAAAATCAGCATTGTTAGCATATAAATCATGAAAAATGTCAAATCTTGGGACCATGATGTGCATATCCGTTAATAAGAAAGAATGACAGCTTAGAGCATCTGTAATTTTATTTGTTCTTCCCGCTTTGTGTTTAACAACGAATGAAAACTGTTGAAGGAAGGTAAACCATGTAGCATGACGAGTAGACAAAGAACTCGTGAATTCAAATGCTTAAGAGATTCATGATCGGTGAATAAGACTCTTGAGGAAATAAATAATATCGCCAATATTTCACTACTTGAACCACAACATAGAACTCAACATCGTATGTGCTGTAACAAAGTCTCGGGCCCGATAATTTTTCTCTGAATAACGCCACGGGATGACCTAGTTGACTGAGAACAGCCCCAATACCCATGCGAGAAGCATCACAAAGTAACTCAAAAGGGATCGAAAAGTTGGGGAGTAGCAGTAAAGGTGTTGATGTGAGTTTGTCCTTGATGCAATTAAATGCTTTTGAGGCCTCATCAGTCCATGTAAATGTTTTACCCCATATGTAACCGGTGAATGACGCCATGATAGAACTAAAGTAAGAAATAAAACGTCTGTAAAAATAGGCAAGGCCATGGAAACTGTGGGCTTCCGTGAGGGACGTAGGGATCAGCTAGTTACGAATATCATCGATTTTAGTATTATCAACGGCTAAACCCTTGTTAGATATATGATAACCTAAGAAAAGGATTTCTTTTTGCGCAAACACACACTTTGAAGGGGTGGCAAAAAATACTTCTTGGTGTAGAATAAGAAGAACTGATCGAAGTGTCCAAGGTGGTCTTCAAAAGAACGACTACAGATAAGAATATCATCGAAATAAATGACGACACAAACACCAATTAGGGACCTAAGTGTTTGGTTCATAACCCGCATGAATGTACTAGGTGTGTTAGATAACCCAAATGGCATAACGAGCCACTCAAACAATCCTTCACATATCTTGAAAGTTGTTTTCCATTCGTCACCTGGGGGTATACGAATCTGGTGGTAACCATTATGCAAATCAAGCTTACTAAAAACGGAGGCACCACTAAGTTGGTCCAATAAGTCAACCAAACGAGGGATGGGAAAGTGATAACGAACCATAATTTTATTGATCGCACGACTATCAACACACATGCGCCATTCCCTAGTTTTTTCTGGAGTAAGAAGTGCGGGATTGAGGCTTTGACGCACATGTGATCGCTCACTTTTCTAACATAAAAACGTGCAAGTATAAGGTAAGCAGAGTATCGTATCCACGTGGATTGTAACACCTAAAACACGTAAGCTAACTCAACAATAATCCATCATTATCCAAGCACGATTTGGTTTGTATATGTTTAGGGCTTGGATATTAAACCAAGCAAAAGGTGACAACTAGAAAATAAACTAAAGCAATAAAACTCAAAGAGATAACTATTAAGAAAGACTAACCTAGGGATGCATTAATCCTACCCACAACGATGTTTATCCCGCTTATTATTAACCAATTTTAATCCGCATAAGATGGAAGATCACACATATAACCAACAACTTGATTCGACAATTGTGGCGATTGATTACTAATTTTCCTATTATCATACGCCTCTAGAGGAAAATAAGCAACCCAAAAGGATCACAAAGAATATGCTTCCTACGAATGTTCCTATCTCGCCACGACTCAAGCGCTTATCCGTATCATGCATTCAAGATCGATAGACAATTAAAACGGTTAGGTAATTAACAGGCAACTATGATATGCATCAAGATTGATCAGAAATCAACACATATAAATAAGCACCAAGAATCATGAATCAATGCCTGGAAGGTAAATAACAATAGCAGGAATCACAACATATAGGATAGAATCATGCAAACCCTAGGATTAGAACATAAATTTAGCTAGACATAATTAACGGAATAAAATACGAATTAACCATAAAAACAAGATTTAAATAGATAAAACCCGTAGGGTGGCGTCTGAAGAACAATCATTGGGTTCAAATCCCAACCTCAGCGGAAAACGGGAAAAATATGTAAATCGTTCGGACGAAAACGTTCCAAATCGATAACAATGCACAGAACAAGCGTAGAACTATAAAAAACTAATGCTAGAATCAATCTAAATCAAAGCTAGAATGAAAATATATGAAAAATAGTGAAAAACTGAAGAAAGAGGTCCAAAATCGAACTGTGGAAAGTTGGGGGCGCGAGGGGGCGATGCCCTATTTATAGAATTAGGGTTGAAACCCTAATTTTGTCTTCTGCCGCCACGCCTCATGGCCGGGCTCGCGGTCGCGAGCTCGGTCGTGAGGGAACATCCTCGCTTGGCTGCACTTCAGGTTCTCGGCTTGGTACGAGCTCGCGGCTTACCTCGTGACCTGGCGCGCGGTCGCTAGGTATGGTCGCGAGAAATCGGGTAGTAGCTCTTTTCACACGTTGGGAAGCTCTCGGGCACGTCTCGCGGTCGTTGCTCGCGGCTGCGTCTCATGGGATTTCCTCGCGGCCGACCTAGCGGTCGCTAGGCCGATCGCGAGGCTTCATTTTTGCACAGATCTTGCGCTCGTGCTCGGGCTAACAGCTGCGAGGGCGGTTGCTAGGCCCTGTTTTCAGCCTTCTTTCGCTCGTGCTTCGTTCCATGCTTCGATTTTCAACTTATAAGCCTACAAAACACCAAAAAGGAACCCAAGAGTAGTATCTTCCAAAAATATGTAAAAGCATTGAGATCCAAGACATAAATGCACTTTATTGATCTAAAATCATCTTTAAATATCAACAATAAACGTGTAAAATGCCCGTTTATCAAACCCCCCAAACTTAAAGCATTGTTTGTCTTCAAATAAAAACAAAACCAAATAGAAAGAGAGAAACAATAAAAGATCAACGAGCGTCAGCAAAGGTGATTAACACAATCAAGCCTCAGAAATATCTCAAAGCTCAAAATCATTAGCGCACATGACGACATTAGTCAACTCAACAATGTACAACCATTGAAAGCAAAAATCTCATTCAATTCCACCCTCACAACGGCATGTGCGTAATATATAGAGTACACTCAACTCATAAAGAAATAAAGGGCATGTATACACTCAATAATCAATGCAATGTAAAAATCTCACCATAGGCTTGCCATTTCTCTAATATCTCCACCACATCAAATGCGTTCAAATTAGGATAAAAAAGGACTGTTCATAGGTTGTAATGTAGGCTCATTGGTTAAGGTAGGATAATATATGGCTAAGTGACTCAAATATACCTCCAAGTACCTCCATTTATACATTCAACTCATATGGACTTTGTCCATTTCCCTTTTTCTTTCCAACATACTAACTCAATCATTTATGCAACTCATGGTACCATATACCATGATAATTGACTTCCTTTATGCTCATATTTTTCACAAAATTTTTCTTTTCTCGGCTTTGTAATAGAGCTTATTGTAGGGAAAACTAGGTTTAGCCCTCGCCCCGAGGATCTATCTTGGATATTTAATTCACCATACATTGATTATATTCCTAGCATGCGTCTATTTAATTAATTGCGACACGTAGGGTTTTCTGTTTACCTTTGGATCCGCTTGGTCGAATGGAATGAACGGATCGAGACTCGTGCTTTGACCTTCTGGACTGTATCCCGGTTACCCAATCTCCAACGCCGAGTGAGGACGATTTATGGAGAATGCTTCGGAAAAAAACGCTAATGCTCTCAAGATAATTTTCGAAAATCCTCACTAAAGCTCTAGTGATTTTTGAGAATTATGAGGATGGATAATTAAGGATTAGCCTCAATCTATCTCTTACCTTATATTTATAATGCATTACCATAATCCCATTAGGAAAGGATCCATGCATATCCATAAATATAATAATATCCTTGGGGATGAAGAGAATCAAATCCTTTCCTTATACACATAGGAGGCGCCGATTTTCCTTAGCTAAAGGGCTGGATGGGCCACCAGGATCAAATGCAAGGAATAAAGATGGGCCTCAAATAAATTAATTATCTTATGTTCACCCGAACATAAATTAATTTATAAACATTTATTCATGCCACTAGAGAATAAATGTTGACTTACCCTTTATTGCCGAAGGTGAGTCGGACTTGCACTTAGACATTACTGAATCCCTTATTTAAGATATCGAACGTCCATTAATTATTTATAGCATTATGATCGCTTAAAATAATTAATAGCTTTAATTCCTTAAGTAGTACCACTCAACCTTATTATTGTACTTGAGCTAACTCAACCCGCAGGGTTTAGTACAATAAACCTTTGAGCTCCTTAAGGGGCGCCATCATCCTAAACGGATACGGTGACTGATCTGAGATAACTAGCATGACATACAAGCACCGCCACCACCCAAGATGCGGAGAATATTGGGTTAGAACATATAACCTCACCCATAACAAGTCAAAGTGATGGTCAAGAACTCATACTCACCTAATACCTTATCGAGGTTTAGATCATCGTAAGTCACCGAGATCTGGGTTCTTCACTACGGTCGATAGAAGAACTCATCTCACCGTGATCCTTCAATACGTCAAAGACGCATCAAAGATAGACAAGTAACTAAGTCAAGTCACTTTTATCTATATCGCAGCCTATACCGACAACTCGTCCTCAAGTTATCTCGGATGTGAAACTTTTATATCTCATTAAGCTTGACCAATCATACACTTACGTGATCTTCTACACAATCGTATGATCTAACTTATATATGAGATAAGGGGACACATATTTATGCAATCAAGTATTCAAATCGATAGGAGATTGTAATAGTGGTAACAGAAACATTGTATACAAGCTCAACCAAACCGCTTTCGATATACAAATCAACAATCTCCCACTTATACTAAAGCAAACTTTTAGTATACAATGTGTCTCTACTAGCTATTACAAACAAAACCATCACTTTGCTTCTCCCACTTATACAAAAGTTTACTTTCTAAGTGGGTGCCATCAAGCGCAATCCGAGTCCTCTAACGTGTCCGTCGTAGACTTTTGCGCGCAGCTCTTCGTGAATGGATCCGCCAGGTTTTCCATCGATCAATCTTTTCAATCAAGACGTCCCTCGCCTAACGATTTCTCGTATGACATGGTACTTTCTCTCTATGTGTTTGGTCGCTTTGGGTCCGTGGTTCCTTCGAGTTTGCCACATCGCACCGAGTTATCACAAGAAACTATGATACTCTTGGGCAAACCAGTACCACATCTAGATCCATGAGGTAGTTCTTGAACCATACAGCCTCCTTAGAAGCCTCCGGCGGCTACATATTCGCTTCCATGGTAGAGTCCGCAATGCATCGCCGCTTTGCACTCCGCCAGATACGGCTCCACCTCCCAAGGTAAACACATAGCCCGAGGTAGACCTTTTCTCATCACGGTCACTTGAAACCGAGTCAGATAACCCAAAGGCATTAGACTATCTCGCATGGTAAACCAACCTATAATCTCGAGTCCTTTTCGTGTACTTGAGTATATGCTTTATCGCATTCCAATGAGCTTGTCCAGGTTAGATCGATATCAGCTACTATGCCAACCGCATAGCGTATATCGGCCTCGTGCATAGCATTAAGCGTACATGAGACTTCCTACGACGGAAGCGTAAGGAACTTGTCTCATTTCTCTATCTCCTTTGGTCATATAGGTGATTGCGTCTTAGATAAAGGAACGCCATGTCTGAAAGGTAGCAATCCTTTCTTGGCGGTCTGCATACTAAAACGATTAATCACAATATCAATGTAAGACGCCTGAGATAAGCTCAACATTTTCTTCTTGCGATCTCGGTAAACCTTGATCCCAAGAATGTACGCTGCATCTCCTAAGTCTTTCATTTGAAACTGATCGGATAACCAACTCTTTATGTCTGATAACAGCTTCACGTTGTTGCCAACTAGAAGAATGTCATCTACATAAAGTGCAAGAAATACCACATCACCGTTAATATCTAACCGATACACACACTCTCGCTAGGCAACTGGGTAAATCCATAGACTTTACCACCTCGTCAAAGCGTAAGTTCCATGATCGGGAGGTTCGCTTAAGTCCATAAATGGACTTTAAGCTTCCATACTAGATGCTCTTCACCCTTTACCACATAACCTTCGGTTGTCGCAAATAGATGTCTCTACCTTCCTCAAGGTAACCGCTTAGAAAAGCGGTTTTAACATCCATTTGCCAAACCTCTAGTTCAAGTGGGCTGCTATGGCCGTAAGAATTCGATGGACTTGAGCATTGCTACAGCGAAAAGGTCTCATCGAAATCGATGCCCTCAATCTGAGTGTACCCTTTCGCCACAAGCCCGGCTTTAAAAGTCGAAACCTCTCCATCGGATCTCTTCCTTTTGATATCCACTTACTACTTACGGCTTCCTCGCCATCCGGTAGAGTGTCTTCATATACATCCATAGCCGTTATGGACTCCATTTCTAAGTCCATAGCGGTGTGCCATGATCTTGCATCAATGTCTTGTAGACGCCTCCTCAGTATGTCCATGGGTCGATTATTGCCTGCTCGCTTCACGACTAAACCAAGATTCTTCCACGAACATAAATCGCCGGGTCGACGAACAACCTCCCACTACGACGAGGTTCTCTGTACTATGGCAACGGTGGGTAAACTTGTGGTTCTCTATATTGCACAACATGCCGGGTAGGTACCACTTGTGCGGTCGGTATCTCCAAAGGAACTCACCCACTTCAATTTCTTGAAGTATCCGTGTCGATCCTCCCACTAGACTCGACATCTCGCACCTTCGCCTAATCGGTGGTGGAATACGATCATCTTCTAATTCTTGAAGAATGATTTCAACTTTGGATTTATGATTTTCATGTAGTCCTCTTCTAAGAATCGAGCATTAGTGCTAATAATGACCTTCCGATCATTAGACTATAGAATAAACCACCTTCGCTCCTCTAGGATAGCCAATAAACAGCCTTGCGTCTTGATCTAGCCTCCAACTTATCGCCTTCTTGTTCAAAGACGCAGTCGGATCGCCCCATATCCTTATGTGGTTTAAACCGGCTTGCGCCAAACCACAACTCGAAGGGGTCTTTTCGATCGACTTGATGGTACTAGATTCAGCAAGTATGCCGCGTTTCTAAGGCATACCCCGTAATCTAAATAGGAAATGTAGCATAACTCATCATAGATCTAACCATTTCCAAAAGAGTCCTATTTCTTCGCCTCGACACACCATTTTGTCAGGTGTGCCCGGTGAAGTCTTGCCGGGATGTAATCCCACACTTCACTAGATAGTCCATAAACTCGTTATCGAGGTATTCGCCACCGCGATCGCATCATGATGACTTGATACTCTTACCTAGCTTCGCTCCACTTCCGCCTTAAACTCTTTGAATTTCTCAAAGCATTCGGACTTGCGAAGCGGTATACGATCCGCACTCGAGTAATCGTCAATGAAAGTGACAAAATACTCGTATTTCCACGAGCTTGTGTGGACATCGGTCCACACAGTCGAATGGACTAACTCCAACATTTCTTTGCTCTATAACCCTTCGCTTTGGTCCGGTCGACATCTTACCTTCTATATAGATTCGCAGACCGGGAACGGAGTAACCGTGAGATTACCTAACGCCCATTCTTAGCCGCCTTTGATCCTATTTAGATTGATGTGACCTAATCTAAGATGTCGAGAAAAGTGGTGTCATCTTGCAAGAAAACTTTCTCTTTTTAGGGTTTGTAGAAGATGCAACATAGTTATAGGTATTATGTTTTGCAGAAATAGTATAAAGCGAATTATATAAAGTGCCAACACAGATAACTTCGTCATTTCTTATGATAGAAACACCACTATAAAAATAACGAGAATATCCATGAGAAAATAATTTCGAAACAGAAACAAGGTTCCGCCGAAAATCCGGCACATATAAAACGTCTTTCAAAACTAAAACTATTGTTCCAAAACACAAAGAAACATCTCCAACTGCAACAGCCTCGACTTTCACCGCGTTGCCCATGGAGATCGTTATCTCGCCATTAGCTAGCTCCCTTGTCCGCAGGAACCCCTGCAAGGTGTAACAAACATGATCAGTCGCACCCATATCTACTACCCAAGAATGGGTAGAACAAGTAGCTAAACATGTTTCCGTTACTAAAGCAAACGGCGTACCTTGAGCCTTGAGCATAGGGCACTTATGTCGATTTGTATCTTGAAAGCGCTTTGGTTGAGCTTGATACAATGTTTCGTTACCACTATTACAATCTCAGATCCGAATCAATACTTGATTGCATATATCTCGTCCCCTTATCTCATATATGTTAGATCATACAATGTGTAGAAGATCACGTAAGTCTCGTATGATTGGTCAAGCTTGATGAGATATAAAAGTTTCACAAACCGAGATAACTTGAGGACGAGTTGTCGGTATAGTGCGGTATAGATAAGAAGTGACTTGACTTGGTTACTTGTCTATGCCGGTACGCCTCGACGTATCAAGGATCACAATGGACATGTGTTCTTCTATCGACCGTCGTGAAGAACCAAGATCTCGGTGACTTACGATGATCTAAACCTCGATAAGGTATTAGGTGAGTATGAGTTCTCACCATCACTTTGACTTGTTATGGGTGAGGTTATATGTTCTAACCCAAGATTCTCCGCATCTTGGGTGGTGGCGTGGTTTGTATGTCACGCTAGTTATCTCAGACGAGTCACCGATCCGCAAGGATGATGACGCCCCTTAAGGAGCTCAAAAGGTTTATTGTACTAAACCCCGCAGTTGAGTTAGCTCAAGTACAATAATAAGGTTGAGTGGTACTACTTAAGAATTGAAGATATTAATTATTTTAAGCAATGATTGCTATAAATAATTAATGGACGCTCGATATCTTAAATACGGGATTCGTAATGTCTAAGTGCAAGCCCGACTCAACTTCGGTAATAAAGGGTAAGTCAAGATTCTTTCTCTAGTGGCATGATCGAATGTTTATAAATTAATTTATGTTCGGGTGAATATAAGATAATTAATTTATTTGAGGCCCATCTTTATTCCTTGCATTTGATCCTCGGGCGGCCCATCCGTGCCCATAGCAAGAGGAAAATCGCGCCCATGATGCTCCATTGGCAAGATTTTATTCTCTTTATCCCACAAGGATATAATTATATTTATGGTATATGCATAGATCCTTTGATATAAGATTATGGTAATAATCCCGAGAGTATGGTAATAATCCTAGAGTATGGTAATTTTCCATATAGGATTATAGTAATTTCCATATAGGATTATGGTAATTTCCATATGGGATTAAGGTAGTGCATTATAAATATAACGTATGAGATAAAGTCTAGGTTAATGCTCATAAATTAACATCATATTTTCGTCCAACCCTAGAGCTTTCAAGAGGGTTTTCGAAAATTGTGCCAAGAGGGAGTTGGGTGATTTTCCGAAGCAATATTCTCCATAGATCGCCCTCACCGACGCTGGAGATTGGGCAATCGGATACAGTCCCGTAAGGTCAAAGCACGAGTCTCGATCCGCCGATCCGCTCGATCCGCTCATCCCGATCCACCTCGATGCATCCAAAGGTAAACACGAGAAAACCCTACGTGTTGCAATTAATTAAATAGACGCATGCTAGATTATAATCAATGTATGGTGAATTAAATATCAAAGATAGATCCTCGGGCGAGGGCTTAACATATGTCATCCCTACACTGGTATCGAGCCCGATCGTGATTCGCTCTGCTGGATTAATTCACGCTTGATTATTACGCGCGTTAATTAATTGTGGATCCGCTGTTCATCGTGGCTCGCTTTGTTTTTGTTGGTTTTGTTTTCACCACGAAAAATCCGTGGTTAGATTAGATTTATTATTCAGTAAATCTTATCCGTAAAGAAGAACGAAGACGAAAGCACGAAGACGACACGGCGGAAAACAGACGCGGTGTCCCCTCGGACGGTTTCTAGCGATCGAGCCTCGCGGTCACGCCGATCGCGAGGGGCGGGCGGGCGGGCGGCGCGGCGGTAGGGCTCGACCGACGCGGCAAAGAAATTTCGGCAGCCAGACGCATCGCGCGGGTAGCGCGGCGGCAACGGCGAAGCGGGCGGCGCGCTTATCGCGCTGAAACCTCAACAGCGCTCGTCCGCTCGGCGGGCTCGACGCGAATCGCACGCGAAAACCTCGTGCAGCGCGGCAGACACGGGCGACACGGCGCGATTTCGGCGGTCCTCGCGAGCGCTCACGCGATCGCGAGGTGGCACGCGAGGCAGCGCGCGATGGCGCTCGGCAGCGCCAGGCAACAGCACGCGCATTATGCGCGGCGCTCGGCGGATCTGTGCGACGAGTGGTGCGAGTTTCACGCATGGGAAACCTCAACGCCCGAATTTCTCGGCACCTCGGTAGCACGTTTCTTGGTAGATCGCTGGGCGCCTAGCGCACGAGTCGCACATAGGGTTTCTCAGCAGATGCCGACACCTTCGCGCAGATGACTCGGCAGCTGCTCGGCGAGGCGTGAAGGCGTGCGGCGTCTTCTCGGCAGCTCCCGCACGACGAGGGCGAAACCGAGGCGGCGACGAGAGAAGCGGCGGCGGCGGTGGCTGGCGCGCGCATGGGTCGTGCCTCAGCGCTGCCCAAAGATATCTTGGTCGACCACCCAAACCCGCCCGCACCGATTTTCGTGCCCGCACCGCTTTTCCACCGATTCGAGATTTTAGTTCTGCCCGCCCGCTCCACCGATCCGCCCAAATCTCGCTGACGAATCCGTCCGTGCCCGCACGCCAGGCCTGTCAAGTTTAATTGCACTTTGCAATTCTATGTAATAGATTAGGCAAGAAAGTGCAGTTCCACGAGTGGGCCACGATGAACGCTTTTATTTTATTTTTATCGCTCATCGCATGTCGTGGATGTTTATATTATGCAAGAGTATGCTATGTATGTTTAAATTACGCCGACAAACCATTATGTGTTTTTCGAATTGACGCGATAGTAAGCATGTTAGGTTTATCACGCTTATCAAGCATATTTTAGAATTCTGCGAGCATGTTTTACATGTCGAGTTCTATAGAAAAGCATGCTAGGATTACGTGATCCGCATGGACAAACCTTTTGAATAAAAAGACTAAGCAAGTAACCCGACATATTAATTTTAATTAAAATGTCAAGACCTCCACTTTTGATCTCTAAACAAAGTGAGACGACCGTGAGTAAACGCCCACACGCGCTTGCTTGCTTGCACCGCTTATCATAAGTTTGTTAGATGAGATTTCTAAATAAAACATTTTAAATCTATCGGAAGTGGGAGTTTCATGTAAACGCCCACACGCGCGGCTTGCATGTGCGATTTTCATAAGTTCTCTGAGATAGATATAAAATGAGATAACAAAAGAATTTGAATTGAAGCGGTATGGTCCGAGTGAGTATGCCAATTCTAAGAATTCATTCTCTCATTGTTAAAATTGTGGTTAATGCTTAGACATCACCGAGTACAACTTCCCGCCAAGTCCCTTCTTGCGATAGTGATGTGGTCTAGTAAGGTCCAATCGCTAATTTCATTCATCATAAGGATAAGTCGACATGGATTGAAATTAAACGACTAAAAGGTATATTTTAGTCCGGTCGAGGGTTCATGTAAACGCCCACACGCGCGGCTTGTATGTGGAATTCTCGGCGATTGGAGGTTTCAATCAATATTGTTTTATCAAAAGGTTACAATATTATTGTTACTAATTATGTGCGATCGATGCTTATGTGTTTATATTATCTTTTCGTATATGTCTCTTACACCGATTATCAATATGCTCTCACAAAACCCTTATCCGTCCAAATTTTATCGAGTGGAAACGAAACATTGAGAATGTTCTCACCGCCAAGATAATTTATTTGTACTCACTACACCCCGTCCCAAGCCTCTAGACGATTTATCTCATCAATGAGGAGCGCAAGGAGCACGAGAAATGGGACAAATCAAACAGAATGGCAAAGTGCCTTCTTTTGTCACCATGTGCGAGTCCCTGCAGCTCCAAAGATCAAGAGATGGAAGATGCAATTCGATATGACTAAATCTTATGAAATCGTATGATGAGTCGAACAGTAATCGCTTGTCATAATTTGACAAAATCGATAATGTCAAGTTCAATGAAGGAAAGTGATTCGCATGACCATGTAGAGCAAATGATCAATCTCTTCTGAGAGCTCGAGTTTGTTGGAGGATATATTGACGACGAGTCGAATCGATATGATCCTCAACACTTTGCCCAAGTTTTGATGACTTCCATTATAGAACGCCCTTTATGATAAGAGTTATACTCTAGATTCATTGCAAGAGGATCTAGTAACCAAGAACGAAAATGGGTAAAGGCATACGCCTTTAGCACGCACCTCAAAGAAAACCACCGCTTTATCGAAAGATGAAAAGAGAAAGTGGAATTCAAGGATGCTAAGGCTAAAGAAAAGAGTGGGAGTAATACAAAGGCTCTACCAATGGCTTGAAAAGCCAAAGGAGAAGGCAAGTGCTTCAAGTGCGAGAGGCCGGGCATTGAAGGCTAAGTGCCCCAAGCTCAAGCTCAAGGTACGCCATTTGCTTTAGTAATGTAAACATGTTTAGCGACTTGTTCTACCCATTCTCGGGTAGTAGATACGTGCGAATGATCATGTTTGTTACACCTGCAGGGTTCCCGCGACAAGGAGCTAGCTAATGGCGAGATAACGATCTCCATGGGCAACGCGCGAAAGTCGAGGCCGCTGCAGTTGGAGATGTTAATTTATGTTTAGAGAAAACAGCTTTAGTTTTAAAAGACGCTTTATATGTGCCGGATTTTCATGAACCTTGTTTCTGCTTTCAAATTATTTTCTCATGGATATTCTGTTATTTTTGATAGTGGTGTATCTATCATAAGAAATGACGAAGTTATCTGTGTTGGCACATAATATAATTCGCTTTATACTATTTCTGCCAAACATAATACCTATAACTATGTCAGCATCTTCATCAAACCCTAAAAGAGAAAGTTTTCTTCGCAAGATGACGCCACTTTTCTCTGGCATCTTAGATTAGGTCACATCAATCTAAATAGGATCCAAAGACTGGCTAAGAATGGAGCGTTGGGTAATCTAACAGTTACTCCATTCCCGCCTGCGAATCATGTATGAAGGTAAGATGTCGACCGCACCTTCAAAGCGAAGGGTTATAGAGCCAAAGAAATGTTGAGTTAGTCCATTTCGACTGCGTGGACCAATGTCCACACAAGTTCGTGGAGGGTACGAGTATTTTGTCACTTTCATCGACGACACTCAAGGTACGGATACGATACCGCTTCACCGCAAGTCCGAATGCTTTGAGAAATTCAAAGAGTTTAAGGCGGAAATGGAGACGGCTAGTAAAGTATCAAGTCATCAAGCTCGATCGCGTGGCGAATACCTCAAGAACGAGTTTATGGACTATCTAGTGAAGTGTGGATTACATCCCAACAAGACTTCATCGGGCACACCACAAAGAAATGGTGTGTCGAGCCAAGAAATAGAACTCTTTTGGAAATGGTTAGATCAATGACGAGTTATGCAACATTGCTTATTTCGCTCGGGGTATGCCTTAGAAACAATGCATACTTGCTAAATCTAGTACCATCCAAGTCACCGAAAAGACCCTTTCGAGTTGTGGTTTGGGCGCAAGCCCGCTTTAAGCCACATAAGGATATGGTGCGATCCAAGACACGTGGCCGAACAAGAAGGTCGACAAGTTGGAGGCTAGATCCGACGCAATGTCGTTTATCGCTATCCTAGAGGAACGAAGGTGGTTTATTCTATAGTCCCAAGGATCGGGAAGGTCATTATTAGCACTAATGCACGATTCTTAGAAAAGGACTACATGAAAAATCATAAATCCAAAGTTGAAATCATTCTTCAAGAATTAGAAGATGATTGTATTCCACCACCGACAGGCCAAAGGTACGAGATGTCGAGTCTAGTGGGAGGATCGACACCGATACTTCAAGAAATTGAAGTGGTCGAGTTCCACCGAGATACCGACCGCACAAGCGGCACTCACCCAAAGAAGTTGTGCAAGATAGAGAACCACAAGTTAATGCACCCACCGTTGTCATTGTTTCTATAGCACTCGTCAGTAGTGGAAGGGTTGTTCATCAACCCGAGCGATTTATGTTCGTGGGAGAATCTTCTGATATAGTCCCGTAAAACGAATGTGCGATAATCGACCCATGGACGCACGTAGAGGCGTTATAAGACAATGATACAAGATCATGGAACTTACGTTGACGAGGTGGTAAAGTCCTATGGATTTACCCAGCTGCTCAGCTTAAAGTTGTGTGTATCATTTAGATGTCAACGGTGATGTGGTATTTCACGCACTTTACGAGATGACATTCTTCTATTCGGCAACAATGTGAAGTTGTTATCGACGAAAGAGTTGGTTATCCGATCGTTTCAAATGAAAGACTAAGGAGATACAACAGACATTCTTGGGATCAAGGTTTACCGAGATCGCAAGAGGAAAATGTTGAGCTTATCTCGTGCATCTCGCATCGACACGTGACTACTGCTTTAGTATGCACCGCCTAGAAAGGATTGCTACCTTTCGCATATGGCGCCCTTTATTCAAGGAGCACCACTTTGACCGCAAATGAGATAGAGGAATGAGACAAGTTCCCTAAGTTTCCGCCTTTAGAAGTCTCATGTATGCAATGCTATGCACGAGGCTCGATATCTCGCCAGGCAAGAGTATAGTAGCCGACATCGCCTAACCTCGACAAGCTCATCGATCGCAAGAAGTATATACTCAAGGCACCGAAAAGGACCCGAGATTATAGCTAGTTTACCATGCGATAGTCTAATGCCTTTGGGTTATTCAGACTGGATTTCCAAGTCGACCATGATAAGAATAAGTCTACCTCGCACTATGTGTTTACCTTGTGAGGTGGAGTCAGATCCTCAAGGAGTGCAAAGCAATGATGCATTGCGGACTCTACCATGGAAGCCGAACATGTAGCCGCTCAAGGCTACTAAGGAGGCGGTATGGTTCAAGAACTACCTCAAGGATCTAGATGTGGTACCGGTTTGCCCAAGAGTATCATAGTTTCATCGTGATAACTCGTGCAGCATGGCAAACTCGAAGGAACCACGGACCCACAAGGCGACCAAACACATAGAGAGAAAGTACCATATCATACGAGAAATCGTTAGACGAGGGACGGCTTGATTGCAAAGATTGATACGACGGATAACCTAGCGGATCCATTCACTAAAGCCTCGCCAAGAATAAGTCTACGTCGGGACGCGTTAGAGGCTCAATTGCGCTAGATGGCACCCACTTAGAAAGGAAACTTTGTATAAGTGGGAGAAGCAAAGTGATGGTTGTTTGTAATAGCTAGTAGAGACACATTGTATACTAAAAGTTTGCTTTAGTATAAGTGGGAGATTGTTGGATTTGTATACCGAAAGCGCTTTGGTTGAGCTTGATACAATGTTTCTCGTTACCACTATTACAATCTCCTATCCGAATTGAATACTTGATTGCATATATCTCTGTCCTCTTATCTCATATATGTTAGATCATACAAGGTGTGTGAAGATCACGTAAGTCAGTATGATTGGTCAAGCTGATGAGATATAAAAGTTTCACAAATTGAGACAACTTGAGGACGAGTTATCGACATAGTCGCGTATAGATAAGAAGTGACTTGACTTGGTTACTTGTCTATGCCGGTACGCCTCGACGTATCAAAGGATCACAAGGAGATGTGTTCTTCTATCCGACCGTCGTGAAGAACCAAGATCTCGGTGACTTACGATGATCTAAACTTCGATAAGGTATTAGGTGAGTATGAGTTGTCGACCATCACTTTGACTTGTTATGGGTGAGGTTATATTTTCTAACCCAATATTCTCCGCGATCTTGGGTGGTGGCGTGTTTGATGTCATGCTAGTTATCTCAGACGAGTCACCGTATCCGCTAGGATGATGACGCCCCTTAAGAGCTCAAAGGTTTATTGTACTAAACCCCGCAGTCGAGTTAGCTCAAGTACAATAATAAGGTCGAGTGGTACTACTTAAGGAATTAAAGATATTAATTATTTTAAGCAATGATTGCTATAAATAATTAATGGACGCTCGATATCTTAAATACGGGATTCGTAATGTCTAAGTGCAAGCCCGACTCAACTTCGGTAATAAAGGGTAAGTCAAGATTCTTTCTCTAGTGGCATGATCGAATGTTTATAAATTAATTTATGTTCAATCAACATAAGATAATTAATTTATTTGAGGCCCATCTTTATTCCTTGCATTTGATCCTCGGCGGCCCATCCAGTTCGTAGTAGAGAGGAAAATCGGCCCCATGATGCTCCATTGGCAAGATTTTATTCTCTTTATCCCACAAGGATATAATTATATTTATGGTATATGCATAGATCCTTTCCATATAAGATTATGGTAATAATCCCGAGAGTATGGTAATAATCCTGTGAGTATGGTAATTTTCCATATAGATTATAGTAATTTCCATAGGATTATGGTAATTTCCATACGGGATTAAGGTAGTGCATTATAAATATAAGGTATGAGATAAAGTCTAGGTTAATGCTCATAAATTAACATCATATTTTCGTCCCAACCCTAGAGCTTTCAAGAGGTTTTCAAAATTGTGCCAAGAGGAGTTGGGTGATTTTTCAAGCATTCTCCATAGATCGTCCTCACTCGACGCTGGAGATTGGGCAATCGGGATACAGTCCGTAAGGTCAAAGCACGAGTCTCGATCCGCCGATCCGCTCGATCCGCTCATCCCGATCCACCTCGACGGATCCAAAGGTAAACACGAGAAAACCCCTACGTGTTGTAATTAATTAAATAGACGCATGCTAGGATTATAATCAATGTATGGTGAATTAAATATCCAAGATAGATCCTCGGGGCGAGGGCTTAACATATGTCATCCCTACAACTTAGCCTTCCAATGCCCAGTCTTACCGCACTCGAAGCATTTGCCCTTCTCCTTCGCTTCTTCAAGCCTCCGGTGGTAGCCATGTTCTTGCTCCCATTACTCCCACTTCTTCCTCGCCTCTACCACCTTTGGTGCCCTTTTCTTTTCCATTTTGCAACGGAAAATTTGGGCCCTTACATGTGCTAGCAAGAGCATGTGCTCCTTTTCCCATAACCTTCCGCAGCCTACGAGATCATTAAGCAACTAACTAAGTGTATACTCGGTCTTGCTCATGATCGCATTCACGCCGAAAGTTCTCAAAAGACTTGGGCAAAGTGTATTGAGGATGATATCGACCTTGGCTTCGTCGTCAATACCTCCTCCCAACCGATCAAGACTATCCATGAGACGAGTCATGGGAGACATGTTCATGGACCGAACTTCCTTCTTCCATCTTACACGCCAAGATTTCTCTCATTGTGTGGAAGCGATAATCCGATCCGATCGCCCAAACTTACTCTCGAGACTTGACCAAATATCGTCGCGTCTACCATCGATCGATGTCAGCAACAGCAATGCAAGCCTTGGACATAGTAGTCATCATATAGATTTAGCCATATTGTTCGACTTATTCCAAAGTCCGCTGACTCTCATTGCTCATCGATCGATCGTCGATAAGGGCATCGGGTTTAGGAGTAGTGAGAACAAACATGTGTTCTTCAATGATAAGAACATATTCCAAATTTCTTTTCCACTCGATAAAATTTGGACCGGATAACGGATTTTGTGCGAGCATATTGATAATCGGTATAAGAGACATATCTCAAACGATAATGTAAACACATAAGCATACGATCGCACATAATTCAGAATAATAATATTGTAACCTTTGATAAAACAATATTAATTGAAACCTCCAATCGCCCAAGGAATCCCACATGCAAGCCACGCGCGTGTGGGCGCTTCCACATGAACCCTCGACCGATTAAAATATACCTTTTAGTCGCTTAATTTCAATCCATGTCAACTTAACCTTATGACAAATGAAATTAACGATTGACCTTACTAGACCACATCACTATCGCAAGAAGGGACTTCATGGAAGTTGTACTCGAGGTGATGTCTAAGCAATGACCACATTTTTAACAAAGAGAAATGAATTTTTAGAATCGGCATACTCACTCGACCATACCGCTTTCAATTCAAATTCTTTGTTATCTCATTTTATATCTATCTCTAGAGAACTTATGAAAATCGCACATGCAAGCCACGCGTGTGGACGCTTACACATGAAACTCCCACTTCTCAATAGATTTAAAAGTCTTATTTAGAAATCTCATCTAACAAACTTATGATAAACAAAGCAAAGCAAGCCACGCGTGATCGCCATCACTCACGCATGATCACTTTGTTTAGAGATCAAAAGTGGAGGTCTTGACATTTTAATTTGAAAATTAATTTGTCGGGTTGCTTGCTTAGTCTTTTTGTTCAAAAGGTTTGTCCATGCAGATCACGTAATCCTAGCATGCTTGTCTATAGAACTCAACATGTAAAACATGCTCGCAGTAATTCTAAAATATGCTTGAAAACGCGATTAAACCTAGCATGCTTACTATGCGCACTTAAATACGTGAAACACTTAAAGGTTTGACAACGTAATTTAAACATACATAGCATGCTATCGCATAATTTAAACATCCACGACATGCAATGAACGATAAAATAAAATAAACGCTCATCGTGGCCCACTGTGGAACCCGCACTTTCGCCTAATCTATTACATAGAATTGCAAAGCATGTAATTAAACTTGAAACGGCCTCGCGTGCCGGCACGGACCGGATTCGCCAAAACTAGATTCGGGCGGAATAATGGAACGGGCCGAACCGGTCGAAAAATCGGATCCGGGCCAAAACGGGTCGGGGCGAACCCGGTCGGGTCGACCTAAAAACGGGCCGGTCGAACAGATGGGTCAGCAAGGCTAGGCACAGCCCATGCGCTGCGCCAAGGCCGCCGCCTCCCACCTCACAGCACTCGCTCGCCGAGAAATCGCAAGCAGCTTTGAGGTTTCCGCCAGCACCACGGCCGAGAGCTGCACCGCATCACCGAGCGCTGCCGGGCATCCTCGCAAAAATCACGCCCCTGCTGCCGGCCCGCCGCCCACGCCCGCACACTTTGAGGTTCCCGCCGCGCATCTCGCGCCGAGGTCGCCGAGCCCGCCGAGGCCTCGCGCGATTCGCGCCTCGCCGCCACAAGACGCGCGCCGAGACCTCGCTGAGGTTTCCTACACCTCGCCGCCACGACGCGCCGAGGCCTTGCGCAAGGTTCGCGCGCCCGCACGCCTGGATGTCGAGCTGCGACCCCGCGCCGCCGCCTGATGCCGGGCGCCAACCGCCGAGACTCGCCCGGCGCCGCCAAAGGCTGCCGCGCGTCCGGCCGAGGCTCGCAGCCACGCCTTTCCTCGTCCGCCGATGTCACCGAGAAGCGCGCGATGGTGTCGAGCACACAGCTCGGCGCCGTGCGTCCGGTTTCTCCGATGAGTCTTCGCCGCCTCGCTCTTCATGCTTTCGTCTCGTTCTTCTTTACGTATAAGATTTACGTAAAATAAATCTAATCTAACCATGGATTTTCTCGTGGTGAAAACAAAACCCAACAAAACAAAACGAGCCACGATGAACGATGATCCAACAATTAATTAAGCGCGTAATAATCAAACGTGAATTAATCCAACAGAGCCAAGATATCGATCCTGTGCTCGATACCAATTTTAGGGAAAACTAGGTTTAGCCCTCGCCCCGAGGATCTATCTTGGATATTTAATTCACCATACATTGATTATATTCCTAGCATGCGCTATTTAATTAATTGCGACGGTAGGGTTTTCGTGTTTATCTTTGATCCGCTTGGTCGAACGGAATGAACGGATCGAGACTCGTGCTTTGACCTTCGGATCAGATCCCTGCTACCCAATCTCCAACGCCGAGTGAGGACGATCTATGGAGAATGCTTCGGAAAAAAACGCCAATGCTCTCAAGATAATTTTCGAAAATCCTCACTAAAGCTCTAGTGATTTTTGAGAATTATGAGGATGGATAATTAAGGATTAGCCTTGAATCTATCTCTTACCTTATATTTATAATGCATTACCATAATCCCATTAGGAAAGGATCCATGCATATCCATAAATATAATAATATCCTTGTGGGATGAAGAGAATCAAATCCTTTCCTTATACACATAGGAGGCGCCGATTTTCCTTAGCTAAAGGGCCTGGATGGGCCAGCCCAGGGATCAAATGCAAGGAATAAAGATGGGCCTCAAATAAATTAATTATCTTATGTTCACCTAGAACATAAATTAATTTATAAACATTTATTCATGCCACTAGAGAATAAATGCCGACTTACCCTTTATTGCCGGGGTGAGTCGGCTTGCACTTAGACATTACGAATCCCGTATTTAAGATATCGAACGTCCATTAATTATTTATAGATTATGACCGCTAAAATAATTAATAGCTTTAATTCCTCAAGTAGTACCACTCAACCTTATTATTGTACTTGAGCTAACTCAACCTGCAGGGTTTAGTACAATAAACCTTTGAGCTCTTAAGGGACGCCATCATCCTAAACGGATACGGTGACTGACACGATAACTAGTACGACATACAAGCACCGCCACCACCCAAGATGCGGAGAATATTAGGTTAGAACATATAACCCTCACCCATAACAAGTCAAAGTGATGGTCAGTAACTCATACTCACCTAATACCTTATCGAGGTTTAGATCATCGTAAGTCACCGAGATCTAGGTTCTTCACTACGGTCAGATAGAAGAACTCATCTCACTGTGATCCCTCAATACGTCAAAGACGTACCAGCATAGACAAGTAACTAAGTCAAGTCACTTCTTATCTATACTGCAGCCTATACCGACAAATCGTCCTCAAGTTGTCTCAGCTGTGAAACTTTTTATATCTCATTAAGCTTGACCAATCATACAGACTTCTGTGATCTTCTACACACTGTATGATCTAACTTATATATGAGATAAGGGGACACATATATATGCAATCAAGTATTCAAATCGGATAGGAGATTGTAATAGTGGTAACAGGAAACATTGTATACAAGCTCAACCAAAACTGCTTTCAGTATACAAATCCAACACTTATAGGGTCTATTCTTTTTTTCACACGGGTACCATCCTTTATCTTTTATCCCAACTTAGAATATCAAAACAAAATTTTCCTCCCATTTGATTCCCATATCCATCCTCACCTCCTATCATCCGGTTAATCGAAAGAATAAAGTCTAATAAAGGCTCAAAGAAGGCGATAAACGGTATATATCATCGACTAGTGTTTGGGTAAATATGTGGTTTAGCAAAGACGGCCTTTATCCTTTCCATATTCAAAACACATATCAAGCCTCGACACGTAAAAAATGGCAAGTTCTAGAAGATAATAACATGCACGATATCACACAATTAAAAGAAACCAAATAAGATATTTATACAAAGAAGCTCAAGTCTCACGGTTTTAAGCAAATGGTGAAAACAACAAGCTAAGCAATCTCAAGTCATTCATGCTTCGCTTCCTAACACATCATGTGCACTATCAACAACATTTTTCGAAAATTTCTATCATCATTGGCAACATGTATTAACACATTTCACTTAACTCGTTGATCGATGACACAACAAAACAAAGACACGACAAAAGCCCCAAAGCATAACAACTTTACAAGAAAACATAAAAACATAAACAAGACTCTCAACCAACCAAACTCGTCCACTCCCCCCAAACTTATTGTAAACAGGTGGAAATGGAGGCAATAAGGTTTGCAGAAAAGAGTAGTTGGTCGACAGACCTTACCTCGTGTGCCGTGCTACTCCGACGGCGGATAGAATCCTCGCCACTGATCCCACCTCTGCATCATCTCCATCATTTATCTTTGGTGCTCTTGATGTGCTTGGTGTTGGGCTAGGAAGGCTTGTTGTTGCTCGAATTGGGCCTGCTGCTGGGCCAAAATGGATGTCAGGCACCCGTCAATGTGGTCAAGTCGACCATCTATACGATCCATGCGCTCATATAATCCGGGGTCGCCTTGAATGGGTGGCGGGTGCAATATGCCGCCTATCTCGGGTGCCACATCTGGCTCGACTTGCTCCTCCTGCTCGGCTTCCTCCTCATGCCGCTCTCTCTCGATCTCGCCTTGTGTATTTAGGCGCCGAACCCATGAATAGTGAAGACCGGAGCGCAAGTTCCAATTATCCTCCGCTGCACCAAATCTACTTAAACTGGTGAGATCCATGTTGGGCAGGCGAAGTATAGACTGACCGTGCTTGTCATATAGCAGCCAGAGGTAACGGCTCGGGTGTCTCTTCAAGAACGTCTGGACATATAGACAGGGCTTGTCCAGGAAAATATCTTGAGAGATAGGACTCTCACGTATCGTCACCCCAAAAAAATCGGCAATGGAGTAACGAATTCCCCTATGCATATCCTTGCATTCCCCGAAACCTCGGCTTGCATCTGGAAGTGCTGTGCAAGGAACATGCCGGCATGCATCTTATGTCGAGTCGAAGCTCCAATTAAGAGACTCATGTCCTGTGAAAGGACTGTGCCGGCATTGTTACGGCCATGGATGGTGAAGGTGATCAGGCGGTGAAAGTAGCGCACCGAGGGGTTCCTTATGGAACTTGCCTTGGCTCTGGAGGCGTCATAAGATGGGTTCTGCTCGAGAGTGGTGTCCAAGAATAACGGCCACACATTCTATGGCGTGGTGTCTAAATCTCTGATGTATTGACCCTCGGGATCACCATTGATGATACCATTCAGTTCATCCACTGAGAGTTGACGGGGCTCATTGTCCATCTGGAAAGTGATATAGTCCAGCGACCCTTGTGTCTTGTGTACTCGGACGGTTGACAGGAATTCCAGAGTGAGGATCCTGTATGTCAGGTAGTTGGACGTGATAACAGAATACAGACCGGCCCTCTCAGCTAGCCATGTGACATCGTTAGCTATCCCCATGGCTTGGCATGTCTCTATGTATGCACATAAATAGTGAGTGCCTGTGCCATAGTTGCACCAATCTCCTCCACCGCTCCATTGACAAGGGAGTTGGCACTCGTACCCCAAAGGTGTCGGGGTCGAATGCATCGTGTGGCTTATCATGTGAAGAGGAGGCGACCTCCTTGCCCTTTCGCTTGTGGCCTGAAGCACGCGACATAATGTACCTAAAGGTAAGTCAACGTTAGCTCATGTACTTAATAAAAAGGAAAGTGAAAGAAAACGGCAACCCATAGCAATATATAGACCTCCCCCGAACTTAAACTTAGTAAAATTTTCTCCCCCTATACTAACATATGGTCTAACAAGGTGAAACAAGGGAGAGAAAACGCACACACATGCAAAAATGCATGAAAACAGAATTCTGGAGCTGTCTCGCGGCCAACCTCGCGATTGCGAGGTAGCAATTCGCGTCCGCAAGATGTTCGCGAGGCGCTATGCCAGGGCGCTACAGACGCCGCGCCGGGCTCATGATCGTGTGCCCGGTCATGAGTGCTTGTGACAGCAGTAAAACTAGGGCTTTTTTCGAAATTTTTCAACCCAATTCAACCCAATTCAACAATGTAGACAAATTAAACCAACAATATGCATCTAAGAACATCAATAGACCTAACATTGAAACAAACATGCTCAACCACCAAGTAAATTTAGCAATAGAAGCCCTAGTTCCTCAAATCTTTAATAACCCACAACAAGTATATATAATGGACAAAACTCTTCTAATTCATGCTCAAAAGCGTAAACCCATGAAGACTTAAGGAAATGTATCATACCTTGAGTGGATTTGACGTCAAAAACACAAGAAATTTGAGAAAAAGGGTGTTGGGTGCTTGAGAGGGGTTGTTTGCAGCAAAATGTGTGTGTGTGTGTGTGTGTGTGTGTGTGTGAAAAATGGGGGAAGGGGGGTTAAACATTGAAGATAAAACACATGGGTCGCGTCCGTTTCTGGGTCGGGTCACACCTCGCGACCGGGCTCGTGGTCGCGAGCTCGGTCGCTAAGCGTGAGAGGTTCAGCGCAGAAGGCTACTACCCGTTTTCTCGCGGCCACACCTCGCGGTCGCAAGGGTGGTCGCTAGGTAGGCTTCTTTTTTTTTTTAATTTTTTTTATATATAAAGCCATTAAACACCTTGGGACTTAACAAAACTAACGAGACACGACACAAACAAACAAAACAAAACAAAACGACAAAACAAAAGGCATGTAAAACTGTTGGATTACCTCCCACCGGTTAGAGTTATCGCCGCTAGCTCGACGCTACCTCTAATCATGGTTCGCTGAGCTTACACACCTGACTTTTCGGTCAAGTGTGACTTGAAGTAGGATCCGAGGTATTGGCGCTCACCTTGAAAATATTTCCGCTCGAGTCTAGCAATTCATAACTCCCATTGGCGTGAGCTCGGTAGACAGTGTACGGCCCCGACCATCTTGACCTAAGCTTTCCCGGGAAGAGACGGAGTTGAGCATTGTAAAGTAAAACCTCATTACCCGGAGCAAATCCTTTGGAACGAATGTGAAGGTCGTGGAATTTTCGAGCTCTTTCCTTGTATATCCGGGAATTTTCAAAAGCTTCATTCCTCCACTCATCAAGTTCCAACAATTATTCACTTCTCATCAAACCGCCTCTTTGAAATCCATGTTGATTCTCCTCGTAGCCCAATAAGCTCTGTGCTCCAATTTAACTGGTAAATGGCAAGATTTACCAAATACCATTTGATATGGAGATAGCCTGATGGGAGCTTTGTAAGCAGTCCGATAGGCCTAAAGAGCATCATCCAATTGCTTGGCCCAATCTTTCCTATTCACAACCGATTTCTCCAAAATTTGCTTTGTCTCTCGGTTGGCGAGTTCGGCTTGCCCATTCGCTTGCGGATAATATGGGGAGGTGACTCTATGCTTCACGTCATACTTAGCTAGGGCATTGCCTAGCCACTTATTATTGAAATATAATCCGCCATCGCTGATCAACGCTCTCGGCATTCCAAATCAAGTCAGAATATTCTTGTGGAGAAACTTGATCACTACCTTGGAGTCGTTCGTGGCAGTGGGGATCGCCTCTACCCATCGGGAAACATACTCCACAGCGAGTAAGATGTACGTGTAACCACAAGACATGGGGAACGGACCCATAAAGTCAATCCCCCATACGTCAAATAGTTCCACTTCCATGATGGTCTTCTGTGGCATCTCGTCTTTCTTTGTGACGTTTCCCATTCTTTGACAGCGGTCACAACTCTTGATAAACGATTGGCAATCCTTGAAGATCGAAGGCCAATAGAATCCACTTTGGCAAACCTTTGCCGCTGTCTTGGCCGCTGCAAAATGTCCCCCATTTAAAGAACTATGGCACTCGTGGATTATAATCTCCCATTCTCCTTGGGGAACACAGCGACGTATCAGACCATCGGCACATCGGCGGTAGAGATGGGGATCATCCCAATAATAAAACTTGACATCGTGGAGAAATTTCTTTTTCTGATGAGGACTGCACGATGGAGGTAAAACTCCAATCACCAAGTAATTTACAAAATCGGCATACCATGGTGTGTGATCAATGATGCTCAAGATGTGCTCATCTGGGAAGTTCTCCTTGATCCCAATATTCTTATCCTCTCCTTCGACTGGCTTCTCTAATCTCGATAAGTGGTCGGCAACCACATTCTCACAGCCATTTCTATCTTTGATCTCCATGTCGAACTCTTGAAGAAGGAGGATCCATCTCACCAATCTTGGCTTCGAGTCTTTCTTCGCGAACAGATGAGGGATGGCGGCATGATCAGTGTGGACAATGGTGTGGATGCCCACCAAATAAGGTCTAAACTTATCAAAAGCATAGACCAAAGCAAGTAATTCCTTCTCGGTAGTGGTGTAGTTCATTTGAGTTGAGTCGAGAGTCTTACTTGCATAATAGATGACTCGGAAAAGCTTGTCTCGTTTCTACCCCAACACAGCTCCCACTGCCCAATCACTAGCATCGTACATCAGCTCGAATGGTTGACTCCAATCTGGTGATACCAAAACTGGGGTCGATATCAGAGCTAGCTTCAATTTCTCAAACGCCCCCAAGCACTCACTCGTGAACACAAACTTTATATCTTTCTCGAGCAGTCCACACAGTGGCTTCGTGATTGTAGAGAAGTCCTTGATGAATCTTCTATAGAAGCCCACATGATCGAGAAAACTCCTCACGGATTTGACATTTGTGGGAGGAGGTAGTTTCTCAATTGCTACTATCTTTGCCCGATCCACTTCCAAACCTTTGGCCGAGACTTTGTGGCCAAGCACAACACACCTTCTTTTACCATGAAATGGCACTTCTCCCAATTGAGAACAAGATTCGTCTCCTCACATCTTTGTAGCACTTGTGACAGATTATGGAGACAATGGTCGAACGAAGAGCCAAACACGGAAAAGTCATCCATAAAAACTTCCATAATATTTTCAATCAACCCATGGAAGATGGACATCATGCATCTTTGGAAAGTGGCTGGAGCATTGCACAATCCAAACGACATTCTCCTATAGGCAAAAACTCCATAAGGGCATGTGAACGCCATCTTGTGTTGATCTTGAGGGGCGATGGCAATCTGATTGTACCCTGAATATCCATCTAGAAAACAACAGAACTCATACCCCGCCAGTCTATCCAACATCTGATCAATGAAGGGCAAGGGAAAATGGTCCTTCCTTGTGGCTGTGTTCAGAGCACGATAATCTATGCAAACTCGCCATCCCGTCACGAGTCTTGTCGCCACAAGCTCGTTCGTCTCATCTCTGATCACCGTGATACCCCATTTCTTGGATACCACTTGAGTCGGACTAACCCACTCGCTGTCTGATATAGCATAGATCATGCCTGCATCTAAAAGCTTCAACACTTCCTTACTCAAAACCTCTTGTATTACCGGATTCAGGCGGCGTTGAAGTTGCACCTTCGGCTTATACTCATCCTCCAACAGAATCCGGTGCATGCAAATTGAAGGACTGACCCCCTTGATATCAGAGATAGTCCACCCAATCGCAGACTTATATTATTTCAAAGACAACCATCGCCGCGACTCCTCATCTGTCAAAGCCGAAGATACTATCACTGGGCACGTCTCATCGTCGCCTAGAAAGGCATACTGAAGGTGATCCGACAGCTCCTTCAACTCCATCTTGGGTGTGGTCTCTTCCTTCTTTACCACAACATCCTCTCCTCCAATGGGCTTCCTCACGTCTAGATAAGGCACTGACTCCTCGGGGAGGGCCTTGACTTCATCGATGGACTCAAGATACTCTAAGATCTCATCACATGCCTCATCAAGGTCTACGGGTGAGAAAATCGAGTTCTGCATACAAAACTCCACCGGATCAGCTGATTGCAATTGAGTAGAAGGCATTTGCTCGATAACACGACATTTATCCATCGTCTTCTCTTCAGATTGCTTCATTGCATCATAAATAGAGATTTTTATCTCCTCATCGTTGACCCTGAAGGTGAGATCTCCATCTTGCACGTCTATCAGTGCTCTGTCGGTAGCTAGGAACGGTCTCCCAAGAATAAGAGGCGTATTCCCATCCTCTGGCATATCGATAACTATGAAATCTGCAGGGAAGATGAAGTCTCGAAATTTCATGAGCACGTCCTCCACTATCCTTTTCGGATAGGTCACTGATGTGTCTGCCATCTGAATAGCAATGGTGGTCGGCTTGGTCTTTCCAATCTCCAATCTATTAAAAATGGACAACGACATCAAATTGATGCTTGCCCCAAATCACACAGAACCTTGGAGAATGTCTGTCCTCCGATGACACATGCTATGGTGAAGCTGCCTGGATCCTTCTGCTTGAGCGGCAACTTCTTCTGCAATACAACACTGCACTCTTGAGAAAGATTTATCGTCTCGAACTTCCCAAGCTTCTTTTTATTGGCAACAACATCTTTCAAGAACTTCACGTATCCCGGCATGTCTCGGAGTGCATCAAGTAAAGGATTATTGATATGCACCTTTTGAAACATCTCCATAAAGCGGGTCAGCTTCCCATCGTACTTGGGCTTGGCCAATCGACTCGGAAATGAAATCGGAGGAGTGTAGGTCGGATATGCCTTTGCTGGAGTTACCTCGCAACCGCGGGTGCGGTCGCTAGCCGTCTAGGCTGCTTCTGCGCTCTTCTTCGCGGTCGGGCTCGCGGTCGCGAGCTCGGTCACTGGGTCTGCCTCCGAAGTCACTGCCTGATTTCTCGCGGTCGTTGTATTCTTCCTCGCGACCGCGGGGTCACTCGTAAGCTCCTCAGAAACGTTCTCTGTCTGATTCCTCGCGGTCGGGCTCGCAGTCGCGAGCTCGGTCACGAGGTGCTCCTTTTGTGCCCCGTTTTCGCCGTTCTTCCCCGTGTGGTTCTGATAAGCTCGTCCACTCCTCAATTGAATGGCATTACAGTGATTTTTAGGGTTCACCTCCGTATTACTCGGAAATTGGCCCGACTTGTGTTGCCCGTTCTACTGTGCGGCTATCTGACTTATTTGATTTTCCATCATCTTCATATGCTTCCCCATAGCCGTCACAGTGGACTCCAGATGATTTATCTTCTGCCCGGTATTGCTTATAAATGAATTTTGATTCGTCGCCAATTGTTGGTTGCTCACAACCAACTGTTGCATCATGTCCTCTAGACTCGGCTTCTTCGTCTCTTGAATCACTCCATTCTGAACTGAGAAACCTGGCGGAGGCAGTTGAAAATTGTTGGGGTTGGCATATGAAAAATTAGAATGACTTCTGTTATTCGGATTGTATGCCGGATTCCCCCCAGGGCGGTTCCTCTGATTTATGTAACTCACATCTTCCACCTCATTCATATCAGCCTCTGCAGCATTGACGTGAACAACTCCTTTTGCTTTCCTTTCCTTTCCTTTCCTTCTCGAACTGGTTTCTCAGAAGGGTGAACTGCTCCATCAGATTATCGTACTTAGCATCGCCTTCGACAGTAGCCGCCTTCACCACCGGTGTCCTCTCCATAAGCCATTGATAGCTATTCGCAGCCATCTCTTCTAGAATTCTGCTAGCTTCCTCCACTCGCCGATTTAGCAGGCATCCTTCCGCCGATGCATCAACAATACTTCTCATGTGAGGTGTCAGCCCACTATAGAACTGTGTAATCTGCTGCTCTCTAGAAAATCCATGTTGCGGGCACTTTCTCAACAAGCCCCTAAATCTCTCCCACGACTCGAACAATGACTCATCTCCTAACTGGGAGAAGTGGGAAATCTCGGCTATGATCTTCTGTGCTTTAGCCGGTGGAAAGTACTTCGAGAGAAACTTTTCGCAAAGATTCCCCCAACTGTTGATTCCAGTACGATCTAAACTCTTGAACCAGTCCTTTGCTTGATTTCGCAATGAAAATCCAAACATGCGCATCCGGATCGTATCTTGTGGCACCCCATTCTTCTTGATGGTGTCACAAATGTCGAGGAATATATCGAGATGGGCATTCGGATCCTCCGTCACTCCTCCTCCAAACTGTTCTCCTTGAACCATGCTGATTAGGGCCGGCTTCAACTCGAAGTTATTCGCATTCACCTCCGGGCCCCATCCGCCTCCTTGAAATTGCTCGGTAGGAGGTCGATACATGTAGTTTAGAGGTTTCACCTCCGGAGTAGGGACTAGAATTCCCATGTTTGCCATCTGACGTTGCATCTCCATAAATTCTGCCAGAAGACGTGCAGCTTATTCAGGAGGTACACCCCCGTTGGGAGGAACACCCCCGTTGTTTGGATTTGCTGCCATCTCTTGCCTTTTCTTCTCTCGTCTCTTTCTCCTTTGAGTAGTCTCGATCTCTGGATCTAACAATGGCTCAGGAAGTCCTCGGGACCTTGTGATCATAAACTACCTGGAGAGAAACAAAGAAATTAGATCTGGCAAGCAAAGAAAAATAAAATAAAAATACAACTTGAATTAATAATTCCGAATTGTCAAGTTATTCCTATATAATCTTATCAATCCCCGGTAACGGCACCAAAATTTGATCGCTCACTTTTCTAACACGAAAACGCGCAAGTATAAGGTAAGCAGAGTATCGTATCCACAGGGATTGTAATACGAAAACACAGAAGCTAACTCAACAATAATTCATCATTATCCAAGCATAGATTTGGTTTGTATATGTTTAGGGCTTCAGATATTAAATCAAAAGCAAAAGGTGACAACTAGAAAATAAACTAAAGCAAGAAAAACTCAAAGAGATAACTATTAAGAAAGACTAACCCTAGGGATGCATTAATCCTACCCACAACGTATGTTTATCCTGCTTATTATTAACCAATTTTAATCCAGACAAGATGGAAGATCACACATATAACCAACAACTTCAGTTACGACAATTGTGACAGTTGATTACTAATTTTCCTATTATCATACGCGTCTAGAGAAAAATAAGCAACTCAAAAGGATCACAAAGAATATGCTTCCTACGAATGTTCCTATCTCAGTTACGACTCAAGGCTTATCCGTATCATGCATTCAAGATCGATTGACAATTAAAACGGTTAAGTAATTAACTGGAAACTATGATATGCATCAAGATTGATCAGAAATCAACACATATAATTAAGCACCAAGAAACATGAATCAATGCCTGAAGGTAAATAACAATAGCAGGAATCACAACATATATAGGATAGAATCATGCAAACCCTAGGATTAGAACAGAAATTTAGCTAGACATAATTAACGGAATAAAATACGAATTAACCATAAAAGTAAGAATTAAATAGATAAAACCCGTAGGGTGGCGTCTGAAGAACAATCGTTGGGTTCAAATCCCAACCTCAGCGAAAAACGGGAAAAAGATGCAAATCGTTCGGACGAAAACGTTCCAAATCGATAACAATGCGCAGAACAAGCGTAGAACTATGAAAAACTAATGCTAGAATCAATCTAAATCAAAGCTAGAATGAAAATATATGAAGAATAGTGAAAAACTGAAGAAAGAGGTCCAAAATCGCGCTGGGGAAAGTTGGGGGCGCGAGGGGGAGATGCCCTATTTATAGAATTAGGGTGGAAACCCTAATTTTGTCTTCTGCCGCCACTCCTCGCGGCTAGGCTCGCGGTCGCGAGGGAACATCCTCGCTCGGCTGCTCTTCGGGTTCTCGGCTGGGTGCGCGCTCGCGGCTTACCTCGCGACCTGGCACACGGTCGCAAGGTATGGTCACGAGAAATCGGGCAATAGCTCTTTTCACACGTTGGGAAGCTCGTGGGCACGTTTCACGGTCGCTGCTCGTGGCCGCGTCGCATGGGATTTCCTCGCGGCCGACCTAGCGGTTGCTTGGCCGGTCGCGAGGCTTCATTTTCGCACAGATCTTGCGCTCGCGCTCGGGCTAGCGGCCGCGAGGGCGGTCACTAGGCCCTGTTTTCAGCCTTCTTTCGCTCGTGCTTCGTTCCATGCTTCTATTTTCAACTTATAAGCCTACAAAACACCAAAAAGGAACCCAAGAGCAGTATCTTCCAAAAATATGTAAATGCATTGAGATCCAAGACATAAACGCACTTTATTGATCTAAAATCATGTTTAAATATCAACAATAAACGTGTAAAATACGCGTTTATCAACATGACCGCGTCGAATGAGGTCTTCTACTTGATGATGTAATTCTTCATGCTTAGAGGTGCTCATGCGATAGTTAGGACGGTTGGGCAAAGAAGCACCCATAATGAAATCAATGTGATGTTGAATATCGCGTAAAGGAGGGAGGCCATCAGGAAGAGACTCCGAAAATACATCACAAAACTCTTTCAATAACGAGGAGATTGCTGGTGGGGATGAAGAAGGAGGAGGTATTTCATGGCCCAACAAAACATAAAGAAATGCGCCAATGTGGATTTCAGACGAGTAATAACTCGAAAAATTTAAAACTTTTATTAGTGATGATTAAATCACTTAATTGTGGTTCTTAGACCTTAATTATGTTAAAGGTAACCAACGAAACGAATTAGAATCGATTCGGAGATCGAAATCTAGAGAAATCAAACTAGTGACTAGTCCTACCGGATTAGGGTTTTCTGAATAACCTGAAGATAGAATGAAAGATCGAGAATGAATCTTGAAAAAGTATTTCATTTCTAGAATCCTCTCGCGAAAATATGTGAGAAGCCAAAGAATGAGAATTTTCGGGCATACTTGCCCGGTCAGTCTTAAAAGCACTATTTACGAGCCGGATCAACTTTCAGTCCGTGCTAATCATGATAATTAATGATAACAACTAAAATCATGAAGGAATATATTATTATGAATTTAGAAATTATAAGAATGAATTTTTGAAAGAAATTCCTGAAGAACTTAACCGAACGCCGGGAAAGATATACCGGAAAAACCCTAATCTGATCCGAACGATCCGAAACTCACACCAAAGGTCTAAATAAATAAAATATTATTTATAAGACTCAAATTAATTATGAAAGCTCAAGAGTTCAATAGAATTTTTGAATGAGCATAATTTAATCACCGAACGCTGTTTTTCCGCGATAACTCGGAATTAACTTATCGGACGACGTCCGAACTTCATCAAATTTTTATAAACATTGAAATAAGTCATTTAAAGGCTAGTTAATAAAATAAAACCTTAAGGTTTCGAGAAATCAATCGAAAGCGCGTTAAAACTTAAAGAGTCACTATTAACACGCAAAAACGGGTAATTTGACCAATCCACCTACCAACTACCAACAAGACCACCCCCAAATGGGTAATGACAGCCCTTAGGTCTGCCAATACAGTGAGGAACCATCCATTTGCAGCCCCATTTGCTTAGAACCAATTTCTCTCTCAATTTTTAAATTCTCTCTTCACTTTTCAAACCTTAAGCTCTAAATCCTCCTTTCCAAACCTCTTCCACATCCAAATAATCTTTCAAAGACCATAGGAAGGTATTATTCATCATCCTCTTCCATCCTAATGGAGTGGAATTTTTGTTTGAATTTTTTTAGTTTAAAAACCCTAGTTTGCTTCTCATTTTTTTTGTGACTTCGGAGTCATCAAATGATCTCAAGCCATGAATGAAAAATGCTTAGAATAATGTTCTAAGGCTACTGTAAAAATTTCATAATTTTTGGAGCATTTTTTTTCGATTTATGCTTTAATTCTTTTTATATGTGATAAAGCATGATTTGGTGAATATTATTTAATATTATTGCTTGCTAATGTATTAGAAGCATGTAGAATAAATATCATAATTTTCAGAATATTTTTGAATTTTTTTTGAAAAAGCCGTGGGGTTTGAAACATGTTTAGGCTTTTGATTTTATTTTTATTGTTGAAAATAGTTGAGATATGGTGTTTAATATATGATGGGAACATCATATAAAAATCTTGGAATTTTTAAAAAACATCTCCTATTTTATTTTATTTGGACCGATATATATATATATATATATATATATATATATATATATATATATATATATATATAGTATTGTTTGATTTTTGTTTGTGGAAAAAATTTTAAATATAGTGTTTAAGGTATGATATGAACATCATATATTAACCTTGAATTCATTCAAACACCTCTCCTATTTTTCTAAGAGGAACCGTGATATATATATATATATATATATATATATATATATATATATAGTGATTTATTTGATTTTTGTTGTTGAGAATAATTGGATGTGTGATATTATAGATATTGGTTGATGTTTAATGTTAATATTACATGGTGTTGCATTATATAACCATATGGTGAAGGATTGGAAATTATTGAATAGGTATATATATGTTTATGTGATTACCAAAATGATTGAGGGTGAAAAGCATGGGTTTAAAATTTTAATGCATGATATGAAGTGATATTTCATGTTTAGTATATGGTATAAGCATGATATAATTTTTGTGGAATTTATTGAACACCAAAACATATTAATTTGAGATTGCCGAAAGTTTTGGAGAATTTAAACTATGGTTAGAAATTTTATATGATGATATTGAGTTGATAATTAAATCCTATATTATGATAGGAGTATAACATGATTTTATTGAATTTATTGGATACATATGCTAATTGTTGCTAATTATCGAAAACATAACAAAATGGCTAAGTATGGGTTTAATTCTAATGTTAAATGATACTATGATAGTGAAATTAGAAGCTTAGAATGAAAGATTGTGATTATGGTGAATGAATGGAACACTTATGCACACATACACAATGATTGTGTATTATGTTAGAAATTAGGGTTTTCCAATGCTTTAGTATAGTTTATGTTGTGTATGGTATTGTTTGGTGTTGGATGTTTATGTTTATGTTGTACCGACAAACCAAAGCCCAAACGTAAACAACATAATACTATATGTACGAGAATCCAAAAGAAATCGACTAATTTCGATAACTTAAGAACGAACCAACGAGAATCGAAGTTTGACATAAATTAGGGTTTGCTACTATTAAAATGTTACTCAACCGTGAGTTCCTAAGTTAGAAAAACCAAAAGCCGAGCTACACCGTTGATACTCAATAACGACAACCCAATACGATATTAGTTGAGCATTAAAACAACTCGATAAGGAATAACGATTATACGGAATATGAAATCTCCGACGAGTTAAGATGAACAAACAATGTCGTAATGTGTAAGAAAAGATTCGAACATAAGATGTCGATCCTTATGTCTCAAAAGTCGAGTTAATATTCCCAAAGCACTTCATTTATTCTTAAGTACTTACTTACATGATAGCATGTATTCACTTGCATCATAAGTCAAGACTTCCTTTTATTCGTCGTGCTAATACGACAAGTCGTCAAGCATAACCTATTAGGACGTAACTACAATTGTTAAGTCTAGTTTGTGGCTTGAGAATCTCCTAATATACCAATCATTACTTGATTACCGACAATCTATAACGTAATAATGTTTAGAAGAACAATAAGGTTAAGAGTCGAAGATAGACTCAGAGTATGTGATTCATAAGTTGAAGTTCACCTATGAATGATGAAGTAATATAGTTTGGGAATTGAGAATGTAAGATAATAGAAATTATCTTAAAACAATCACATGAAATCATAAAGAGACCCTAATTGGGAGCTTTAAGTCGTAATTTATAAACGACCTTCGATCGATGGAAAAAATCTAAGAAAGGCTATTTTCTTATGAGGGGTTTGATCATACGCAGTTGGCTAGGAAGGACAAATTCACTTGCTCACTTAGACTTACAAGCTTCGAACTAGCAGGTGGGCTATCTTGAAACAAAAAGGATTTGCATATCTATCTCAAAGCATGATTTACAAAAGCTATATGAAATATTATTCCATGAAATGTTATTGATCGCCAAATATTTACGTTTGTTGTGATCCTATCGAGATTGATATATCGATGTGGTATGTGAATGAGTTGGTCCACCAACATTAAAAAAGGGTAACGATCGGATCCGACTTAGTTTAGGACTAACTCGGATTGTGTACACGTGTGACTGTGTGTTAAGGTTAGCTACCTCGACCGGTCACGGCGACTATGTTTAGGTGGCCAGCTCCATAGTGCGCGAATGAATGAATGAACAAATGAGTGATCAGATATGGAACAACATGGATAAAATAGTTCGGCCGAACACTTTTGGAAAACGATAAAATGTTTGATAGGCATGAGTCTTTTAACTAAAATCCTCATGCGCTATTGTGGGCAGTTAATAACTTTTGACAAAGAAAATGTTTTCGGCAATGAGTCCACTGAGTACTTTTGTACTTAGCCCTGCATTTCGTTTTTTATGTGTAGGTTGAGCAAGGATCGATGATGGGTGCGAGATGGTGCAGAGTAGCAGTTGTTTTTATGCTTAATTAGAAGGGATTCTAGACCCTTGGGCATGCATCGTCATATGCATGTCCACACGTTTATTGCTGCCTAACTCTGATAACTTTTGATGTTTTGATTATAATTGCCTTCATACCGTATTGAATTTGAGGTCGTACCTCGTACTTTGAATTGTGCCCTGACTGGGTTATATTTGAACCTTGCACCCTTTTTGACGAGTCCTTCTGTAACTCGAGTTGGTATTAAATAGCTTAATTTCTTGTTAGTTATGCGTTGTTGAGTAGTTAAATGATCTACTGCTTTGAATAATTATGTTTATATCCACTGCTTTATCATACCGGTGACGATCCATAGGATCCGTACTTCATTGGGAAGTCGGGTCGTCACAAAGTGGTATCAGAGCACTTGTTCGCTCTGAACTCTAGAAACCCTTTCCTTGAATCCTAAGTTGGAAGTTGAGTCTAGAAATTATTTATGTTTGACTGCTACTGCACTGCACTCCATCCTCGTCCTGCTCAACGAGGAAGAAGGTAACTATCTCAACTAAAAGTTGTTTTGAAATGATGGAAGTATATGAAATATGAATTGGAATTTCCATATTGCCTTGTTGGGAAGTTGAAAAATATTTTGGAAAGAGGAAATTTTTGAAATTGAAAAGTTGTTTCAATTGATTGGTCATTAGTTTGAAAGAAAGTTACAAGCTTTAGGAGCTTGGTAAATGAGTAAATGAGAATGCTTGATTATCGCACAATGTGTCGCGATTTGTGTTTACTGTTGTATGTGAAGCACGATAGAAGCATGATGTACATGAGTATCTTTCCCCATGAGAACATATACTCTTAAGACGCATGATCCCTTTGCGCCGAACTTAGAATGAGAACATAAGTATCCCCAATTGAACGAAATACTAAGGAAGAACGAGAACATAGAAATCTTAAGAATCATAATCCGAACGGATTTGATGATGAGAACGGGACGAGTCTACGATGACGAAGCGATTGCTTAACTAGAGGTTTGCATCGCTATGAGTCCCAACCTCTCGTGAAGGAATTCGAACACAGCGTGTTGCCTCTATCGTGGCATAAGTGAAAAGAATAAAAGTATAACGTTATGGAGGTATAAAAAGAAATAATGATTTGTAAGTGCATAATGAGAACAGATATGATATGATGTTATAACGTGAGTAGAAGTAACGAATCCAGACACGATAAGATGGGGTGATCACTTAGCCTTTACCCGAATGCTAGGCATCGAATGTTTGTTACATCTAAGGAACCATGCGCTCTCTTCCTAAAGACCAAACCATGAAAGTAGTTTCATAAGAACTTAGGAATATAAGATGGTTCGGACGGTTTTACGACTAGGCTCTTTTATCTTCTAGAGTCACACCGGAGGTGGTACGCTCCTACCGTTCCGACCAGATGTACCGAGTAAAAGACATCGGCGAGTTCCTTGCTCATTTTGTATGTCATTGGGCTACTGCACATGCCCGTGGTACGTCACATTATGATGGTGTGCTTCGATGATCGCAAGAGGCGCCATCCGACCGAGGATATGCTCGTGAGATATCGGCAGATTACATCTATCGTCCCCGAGAGAGCTTCGATCTTAAGGTGGACTTGCCCCTTTTCGTCAGTCCCCTGAGCTACATATTCATGATATACGGAGCTACACCCCGTGGACCATATCTCCCCGAGCGGGTGTACACCTAGCGTGATGAGATTCCCGAGTGGCTTCACCCGGAGGTGTCTTGTTTGGCATCTGATGGACCTGCATTCTTGCCTGGCTGTGGCAGGAACATATTCGAGGCTGGATCTTCCCGTCCTCGACAACTCACTTTTTCGGTCCTACCGCCAGTAGGATTCAAGCCCCGTCATTGCCTGCCCCGACCATTACCGCCAATCATTCCATGCCAGCATCCACCTCTACCTACCGACGTTTCCCTAGTTCAACCGCCACTAGCCCATACGGACCCATGTGTCACGATACTGTAGAGATTGACGATTCACGTGGCCTAACTGCATGCGCCGTGAGAGGAGCTTGTGCCGTCTTCTTTTTCTCTGCTTTCCACCAATACCTATGAGGAGATCATGGTGAGATCCACCGAAACTTAGCTACTATGGAAGAAGCTAGAGTCATTATAATCCGAGAGACCGTGACCCCCACATTCAATGCTTTGAGGTCGAAGATGAGTAGGACCCAGAAGGACACACTGCTCGATGATGAGATGAAGGATGTTGATAGTACCCATACTCCGGTTCGACTACGACATGTCGAGCCCTATTTACACCCTGGACGATTAGGGATCTAGTTATTAAGACTAGATAGTGTTTTGTTTATATACTTCTATATATCTTGTGATATGTGCGGAAGCGATGGGTCGTTCCGACATGAACCCTTATTTTGATAAACTCGATAACGTTTAGATTTTGTTACGCACCATGACTAAGTACGTGAAGAGACGCTGATATAAGCTTTTGGAATATCATACTTCGTACCTGGCTCTCTTTTGGTAAATCTCAAAAACACTGATGAAAGTTCTCGTAGAGGCATTTTTTTGATATGATGATAGCTCATGGAGAGCCATTGATTTTGATGTTGTGATAAGTGGTGTTCGAAGATGTGCTAGATGTATGACTAAGATTATATATACATACCTCTCTAATATATGTATGATCCTGATGGATGGTATAAGAAGATATTTGACTGTGTATATTTAAGAATGATAGAATGCTGTCGAGAAGGAGAAACCGCGAGGTAACACCTGAAGGAGAGGACACCCCCCTTACCACCACTACCGGCAAGAATGATTGAAGAGCTATTCCTCAGGCAAAATCCGCTAACTTTCAATAGGACTGGAAACCCCATAGATGCGGAACTATGGATTCGTGCGCTAGAGCGAATCTTCAATTTCCTTCACTGCACCTCTTAAGAACGCTTGTCATGCGTTGCCTTATAGATAACTGGTGCCGCCGATTTCTGGTGAGAGGCGAAAAGAAAGACCTAATCTTAAGACGAACTAGGATCTTACACCTGGGGAGAATTTAAGGAGGAAGTTTACGAGAAATACATTCCTAAGAGTTATTGGAAGAGAAAGGAACACGAGTTTTACAACCTGGGACAGTGGAAGACAACGGTTACAGACTGAGACAGGGCATCCTGCGAGATATCGCGATATGCGTCTCAGCTGGTTAACACTGACGAGAAGAGAATTGAAAAGTTCCGAACGGGACTCCGTCATGAGATCAAAGTGTCACTAGCCAGTCATGGAAATCTGACCTATCGTGAGGCCCTTAGTAAAGCCTTGGACATTGAGGCTGCCTTGCCTTATGACAGGATTATCGCTGTGCATCCACCGAATCACCAAGGAGATCGTGGAAAAAGGAAGTGGAAAGGACCCCACCAAGGTCAAGGGTCACATATTGGACAGGACGACACGAGGCCATGGCAAGTGAGTAATGTGCCATCTAGGCGAGATGAGGTTTTGGACGTACCATAGTACCCACGTTTGGCGGAGGAAACCCAAGATTCGTGAGACTCCCCATGTGCCCTAAGTGCCATAGAAGTCACAATGAGTTTGCATGTTCACGAACGATGAGTGTTTCAAATGTCGCCAGAAGGGTCACTACTCCGGGGACTATCCAGGGATGCGCCAAGGAGGAATGGCCATCCCAATGTACCTAACCGAGTCCAACCAGCGTGCTATCCAAGCTCAACCGTTCCAGTAACAGCCTCCGATTCAGTACTTCCATCCAAATCAACGACCATATCAACCATGACGGCAACGACAACAACAATAGTGACAGCCACAGCAGCAGTACCAACAGCCCCAACAACAACAAAAGCAGCAGCAACCGCAACAACAACATCATCAACAACAGCAATAGTCACCGCAAGCCAGGGCCTACGCCCTCAACCAAGAAGGGGAGTTCCCGCAGGAGCTTCCAAGGAACCAAGGAAACTTGGCAGGTATGGGAATACTCCTCCAATTGCTGCTTCCCACTGCTCGATCTTGGCGTCTCGCATTCTTTTATTCTTTGAAGCATCGAGAGAACTTAGGATTAGATCCTAAACGCGCTGAACAAATTATGAGAATTTCTTCTCTAATAGGTGGCATAAGAACAGTAACCCACTTATGCTCGAACCTAGAACTTGGACTAGGCGCACTTAAGGTCATGACAGATAACCTTCACATCATACATATGACAGATGTGGACATAATCCTAGGAATGGATTGGTTAACCGAACATAATGCGACCATCCTGTGTAATGAAAGAAAAATTTCTTTCCACATCCCGGAGAGAAACTACACACTTTCACGAGATCAGCATGGGGAGGGGAGTTCCAATCATATCCTCACTACAAGCAAGGACGTTGCTGAACAAGACAGAGAACCACGCCTACCTTGTCTACCTCTAGGAGAAAGAGCAGAATGAGAGGAGGATAGAAGACGTTCCGATCGTGAAGGAGTATCCCAATGTATTTCCAGACGAACTACCCGGATTACCGCCAAACCGACAGATTGAGTTCACGATCGACCTCGAACCAGGTTCTGCCCCTGTGTCGAAAGCCCCATACCGGATGGCACCAAAAGAACTTGAGGAATTGAAAATCCAACTGCAAGAACTCTTGGAGTTAGGATTCATTAGACCCAGTATATCTCCATGGGGAGCATCTGTCCTTTTTGTGAAGAAGAAGGATGGTACGCTGAGAACGTGCTTAGACTATCGGGAGTTAAACAAGATAACTCTTAAGAAAAGTATCCCTTTCCCCGAATTGACGATCTGTTTGATCAGCTTAAGGGAGCATGAGTCTTTTCAAAGATAGATCTAAAGTCGGGATACCATCAACTAAGGATTAGACCAGAGGATGTACCTAAAACAGCTTTCTGTACAAGGTATGGTCATTTTGAATCCATCGTTATGCCCTTTGGACTTACAAATGCCCCAGCAGTATTTATGGATATCACGAATAGGGTATTTCACCTGTACTTAGATAAATTTGTCCTAGTATTCATAGACTATATCCTAATATACTCCAAGAATAACCAAGAACACGAAGAGAACTTGAGGACTATGCTGCAAACGTTGAGGCAAGAGCAACTCTTCGCCAAATTTAGCAAGTGTGAGTTTTGGTTAGGCGAAGTGACATTCTTAGGTCACATCGTGTCCGCCGAGGGAATCAAAGTAGACCCCTCGAAGATTGATACAGTTCGAGAATGGGAATCACCAAAGAACCCGAATAAAATTCAGAGTTTCATAGGACTTGCCGGTTACTATCGAAGATTTATCGAAGGATTTTCAACGATAGCCCGACCCATGACCCAATTGTTGAGAAAGGAATCAAGTACACTTGGACGGTAGAGTGTGAGGTTAGTTTCAGAGATCAAGGAGTTCTTGACGACAAAGACCTATACTAGCGATGCCGAGACGGATAAAGAATACACAATCTACGGATGCTTCAAAGAATGGACTAGGATGTGTCTTGATGCAAGAAGGCAAGGTTATTGCTTATGCTTCAAGCGATTCGCCTACATGAGTTGAACTATCCTACGCACGACCTAGAATTAGCAGCGGTCGTACATGCCTTAATGATTTGGAGGCATCACCTTTATGGAGTTAGATGTGAGATCTATATTGACCATAAAAGCCTGAAGTATTTCTTTGAGCAGAAAGATCTTAACATGAGGCAGCGTAGATGGTTAGAACTAGTGAAAGATTACGACTGTGGTATCAATTACCACCCAGGCAAGGCTAATGTTGTAGCCGATGCCTTGAGTCGCAAATCCCACCCTAGCTTGGGATGTCTCCTCAGTCATGATGAAATACTGATAAAGGAATTTCAGAGAATGAGCATCGAAGTCTTAGACCTGTCTCTGACAATAGAGGGTTGTATTGCAACGTTGATTGCAATCCCAGACTTAAGAGTCCGAATCTTAGAAGCTCAGAGGAAGAGCGATAAACTAGAGGGAATACGAGCTAAGATCAAGGACAACAACCACAAGAATTTTAAAGAAGCAACATATAATGTTTTGCTTTATGATAGGAGGGTGTGTGTTCCAGAAGACAAAGGACTTAGGAGCGAGATCTTGAAGGAAGCCCATGAGACTTCTTACACCGCACACCCCGGAAGCACCAAAATGTACCAAGACCTCAAAGAGAAATTTTGGTGGGATGGAATGAAGCAAGACGTAGCTTCATTCGTAGAACGTTGTTTGACGTGCCAACAAGTGAAAGCACTTCACCAACGACCTATGGAACCTTACAACCGCTAGAAATACCGGAATGGAAATGGGATGATATAGCCATGGACTTTGTTACCGGGCTACCCAAATGACAAAGAGGAAATACCGCTATTTGGGTCATCATCGATCGTTTGACCAAGAGCGTGCATTTTCTACCCATTCCGATAACACATGGATCAGACAGACTAGCACAGTTGTACGTCTGAGAGGTCATACGTCTACATGGAGTTTCAAAGACTATTACGTCTGATGGAGATTCGAAATTTACATCCAGATTCTGGATGAGTTTACAAAAGGAATTGGGGACTCGACTACATTTCAGTACCGCGTTCCACCCACAGACGGACGGACAGTCCGAGAGGACCATTCAAACGCTGGAAGACATGTTGAGAACCGTTGTCCTCGATAGAGGATAAATTTAGAAACAAGTGTTGCCACTTGTGGAATTCACTTACAATAACAGCTACCAGGCAACAATTGGAATGGCCCCGTACGAAGCTCTTTATGGAAAGAGATGTCGATCACCCCTCTACTGGGATGAAGTGGGAGAAAGGAGAGTGTTAGGACCTGACTACGTGGGCGAAATGATCGAGATTGTGAGATGATCCGCTAACGGATCAAGGAGGCCCAAGATCGACAAAGTCGACGACAAACGTCGCACAGAACTACATTTTGACGTAGGAGACAAAGTCTTCTTGAAGATTTCTCCATCAAAAGGAATCATGAGATTTGGAATAAAGGGAAAACTACGACCACGTTTCATAGGATCCTATGAAATTTTGGAAAGAATAGGACCAGTGGCTTACCGACTTGCATTGCCGCCAAGTTTTTGAAACGTGCACAATGTGTTCCATGTTTCACAACTAAGGAAGTACATACATGACCCCAGCCACGTGATACCTCCGACAGATATTGTCCTCGATGACGATATGAGTTACGTAGAACTGCCTACGAAAATCTTAGACCGACGTACCCAAAAGCTAAGGAACAAAGAGATACCGTTAGTAAAAGTTCTATGGAGACACCATAGACAAGAAGAAGCAACCTGGGAACTGGAATCAGCCATGAAAGAGAAATACCCAGATCTCTTCCGAGGTTAGCAAATTTTTCGGGACGAAATTTATTTTAAGGGGGATGGTATGTAATAACCCAAAAAATTTAAAACTTTTATTAATGATGTTTAAATCACTTAATTTTGGTTCTTAGACCTTATTTATGTTAAATATAACCAACGAAACGAATTAGAATCGATTCGAAGATCGAAACCTAGAGAAATCAAAAACTAGTGACTAGTCCTACCGGATTAGGGTTTTCTGAATAACTTGAACATAGAATGAAAGATCGAGAATGAATCTTGACAAAAGGATTTTATTTCTAGAATCCTCTCGCGAAAACATGTGAGAAGCCAAAGAATGAGAATTTTCGGGCATACTTGCCCGGTCAGTCTTAAAAGCACTATTTACAAGCCGGATCAACTTCCACTCCGTGCTAATCATGATAATTAATGATAAAAATTAAAATCATGAAGGAATATATTATTATGAATTTAGAAATTATAAGAATCAATTTCTGAAAGAAATTCCTGAAGAATTAATCGAACGCCGGGAAAGATATACCGGAAAAACCCTAATCTGATCCGAATGATGCGAAACTCGCACCAAGGGTTTAAATAAATAAAATATGATTTATAAGACTCAAATTAATTATGAAAGTTCAAGAGTTCAATAGAATTTTTGAATGAGCATAATTTAATCACCGAACGCTGTTTTTCCGCGATAACTCGAATTGACTTATCAGACGATGTCCGAACTTCATGAAATTTTAATAAACATTGAAATAAGTCATTTAAAGTCTAGTTAATAAAATAAATCCGTAAGGTTCCGAGAAATCAATCGAAAGCGTTAAAACTTAAAGAGTCGGTATTAACACGCCAAAACAGGTAATTTGACCAATTCACCTCCCAACTACCACCAAGACCACCCCCAAATGGGTAATGACAGCCCTTAGGTCTTCCAATACAGTGAGGAACCGTCCCTTTTCAGCCCCATTTGCTTAGAACCAATTTCTCTCTCAATTTTCAAATTCTCTCTTCACTTTTCAAACCTTAAGCTCTAAATCCTCCTTTCCAAACCTCTCCCACATCCAAATAATCTTTCTAAGACCATAGGAAGGTATTATTCATCATCCTCTTCCATCCTAATGGAGTGGAATTTTTGTTTGAATTTTTTTGGTTTAAAAACCCTAGTTTGCTTCTCATTTTTTTTTGTGACTTTGGAGCCATCAAATGCTCTCAATCCATGAATGAACAATGCTTAGAATAATTTTATAAGGCTACTGTAAAAATTTCACAATTTTTGGAGCATGTTTTTTTTTATTTTTTATTTATGCTTTAATTCTTTTTATATGTGATAAAGCATGAGTTGATGAATATTATTTGATATTATTGCTTGCTAATGTATTAGAAGCATGTAGAATAAATATCATAATTTTTAGAATATTTTTGAATTTTTTTTTGAAAAAGCCGTGGGGTTTGAAGCATGTTTAGGCTTTTGATTTTATTTTTTTTGTTGAAAATAGTTGAGATATGGTGTTTAATATATGACGGGAACATTATATAAAAATCTTGGAATTTTTGAAACACATCTCCTATTTTATTTTATTTGGACCGATTATATATATATATACTTTTAGAGTATTGTTTGATTTTTGATTGTGGAAAATAGTTGAGATATGGTGTTTAAGGTATGATATGAACATCATATATTAACCTTGAATTTATTCAAACACCTCTCCTATTTTTCCAAGAGGAACCGTGAGTTATATATATATATATATATAGTGATTTATTTGATTTTTGTTGTTGAGAATAATAGGATGTGTGATATTATAAATATTGGTTGATGTTTAATGTTAATATTACATGGTATTGCATTAATTACCATATGGTGAAGGATTGGAAATCATTGAATAGGTATATATATGTTTATGTGATTACCGAAAATGATTGAGGGTGAAAAGCATGGGTTTAAAATTTTAATGCATGATATGAAGTGATATTTCATGTTTAGTATATGGTATAAGCATGATATAATTTTTGTGGAATTTATTGAACACCAAAACTTATTAATTTGAGATTGCCGAAAGTTTTGGAGAATTGAAACTATGGTTTGAAATTTTATATGATGATATTGAGTTGATAATTAAATCCTATAGTATGATAGGAGTATAACATGATTTTATTGGAATTTATTGGATAGATATGCTAATTGTTGCTAATTATCGAAAACATAACAAAATGGCTAAGTATGGGTTTAATTCTAATGTTAAATGATACTATGATAGTGAAATTAGAAGCTTAGAATTAAAGATTGTGATTATGGTGAGTGAATGGAACACTTATGCACACATACACAATGATTGTGTATTATGTTAGAAATTAGGGTTTTCCAATGCTTTAGTATAGTTTATGTTGTGTATGGTATTGTTTGGTGTTGGATGTATATGTTTATGTTGTACCGACAAACCAAAATCCAAACGTAAACAACATAATACTATATGTACGAGAATCCAAAAGAAATCGACTAATTTCGATAACTTAAGAACGAACCAACGAGAATCGAAGTTTGACATAAATTAGGGTTTGCTACTATTAAAATGTTACTCAACCGTGAGTTCCTAAGTTAGAAAAACTAAAAGCCGAGCTACGCCGTTGATACTCAATAACGACAACCCAATACGATATTAGTTGAGCGTTAAAATAACTCGATAACGAATAACGATTATACGGCATATGAAATCTCCGACGAGTTAAGATGAACAAACAATGTCGTATTGTGTAAGCAAAGATTCGAACATAAGATGTCGATCCTTATGTCTCAAAAGTCAAGTTAATATTCCCAAAGCACTTCATCTATTCTTAAGTACTTTCTTACATGATAGCATGTATTCACTTGGATCATAAGTCAAGACTTCCTTTTATTCTTCGTGCTAATACGACAAGTCATCAAGCATAACCTACTAAGACGTAACTACAATTGTTAAGTCTAGTTAGTGGCTTGAGAATATCCTAATATACCAATCATAACTTGATTACCGACAATCTATAACGTAATAATGTTTAGAAGAACATTAAGGTTAAGAGTCGAAGATAGACTCAGAGTATGTGATTCATAAGTTGAAGTTCACCTATGAATGATGAAGTAATATAGTTTGAGAATTGAGAATGTAAGATAATAGAAATTATCTTAAAACAATCACATGAAATCATAAAGAGACCCTAATTGGGAGCTGATCGATGGAAAGAATCTAAGAAAGGCTATTTTCTTATGAAGGGTTTGATCATACGCAGTTGGCTAGGAAGGACAATTTCACCTGCTCACTTAGACTTACTAGCTTCGAACTAGCAGGTGGGCTCTCTTGAAACAAAAAAGATATGCATATCTATCTGTGTGTTAAGGTTAGCTACCTCGACCGGTCACGGCGACTATGTGTAGGTGGCCACCTCTATAGTGCGCGAATGAATGAATGAACAAATGAGTGATCAGATATGGAACAAGATGGCTAAAATAGTTCGGCCGAACACTTTTGGAAAATGATAAAATGTTTGATAGGCATGAGTCTTTTAACTAAAATCCTCATGCGCTATTGTGGGCAGTTAATAACTTTTGACAAAGAAAATGTTTTCGCAACGAGTCCATCGAGTACTTTTGTACTTAGCCCCGCATTTCGTTTTGATGTGCGGGTTAAGCAAGATCGATGATGGGTGCGAGATGGTGCGAGTAGCGATTGTTTTATGCTTAATTAGAAGGATTATAGACCGCTTGGGCATGCATCGTCATATGCATGTCCACACGTTCATCGCCGCCTAACTCGATAATTTTGATGTTTTGATTATAATTGCCTATATACCGTATTGAATTTGAGGTCGTACCTCGTACTTTGAATTATGCCCGGCGGTGGTTATATTTGAACCTTGCACCTTTTTTGACGAGTCCTTCTGTGACTCGAGTTGGTATTGAATAGCTTAATCCCTTGTTAGTTATGCGTTGTTGAGTAGTTAAATGATCAACTGCTTTGAATAATTATGTTTATATCCGCTGCTTTATCATACCGGTGACGATCCATAGGATCCGTACTTCATTGGGAAGTCGGGTCGTCACAAGACGTAAGTTTCCGATGAGAAATCAACGTGATCGGAGACGGTGGAGTATGAGATGGTAGTGCAGGACCATCCAGCAAGAGCATAATTTTTACCCTATTAAAATTAAAGGTATAAGTGTTAAGATGACCATCGTGAATTAATTCTCTATCAAACTACCATGGGTGTCCTAGAAGGATATGATAAGCGTCCATAAGGAGAACATCACACCAAATAATATTTGTGTATTTGCCCCCAATAGAAAAGTGTAATTTCACACAATGATCAACATAAACAAATGTACCTTGCTGAAGAAAAGCTAATTTGTAGGGGTGTGGGTGTGATTCCAAGGGAAACGAAAGTTTTATCGTAACATCCATGGCAGTGGCATTTTCACATGACCCTGAATCAGTTAAAGAACAACACACCTTGCCCTGCATTGTGCAGGAAGACGAAAAGGTATGATGACGTTGTGACTGGTCGTGTTTACGATAAGGTGCAAGAAACGAATGCCGTAGCACTAAAGAAACACCTACATCGCCGATTAGTTGTTCTTCATTAGGTGACTCTGATGATTTCGTATCAAATTGAGATGGTCCATCATATAAGTTATCATCAGTGTCATCATGTGTAAGAAGAGCATGTGAACCAAGTAATTTGGGGCAAGCCAATCGGTGATGGCTAGGTTGGCCACAAGAAAAACAATTGCCTGACACATATTTTGATGACGAGGTACTGGGAACGGGCCATGTTCAGCTTGGCGACGTTGCTCATCGTGAGCAGTCGCATCACTTGGTTGACGTCGAGGAGGCATCAAATCACATATTGTAAGGTGACTCTAGGTACCAACTGATGTAGTGCATGATATAATTCACAACTTCACAAACATCAGGAAAAAGGAATTCAAGAACTATATTCTTTTATTAATAAAAAAAAACTACTGAACAATTAACTAAGCCCTCCCTTAAATAGGGACACGAGAAAGATGAAAGAAGAATTCTATTATAACTAGGAAAGCTAATAAAAGATCATACTTAATAAGATAAGCTTCTTCAATTTTATCACATAAGTAACTGATCAAACTTATCAAGAAATAGCAACGCAATCTCATCGGCATCATGGAGAGTACGAGCATTTTGTCACTTTTATTGAAAATTACTCAAGGTACAGATATGTATACCTACTTCACCACAAGTATGAATGCTTTGAGAAATTCAAAGAATTTAAGGCCGAAGTGGAGACTAAGCTAGGTAAGAGTATCAAGTCACTGCGGTCTGATCGCGGTGGAAAATACCTCATCAACGAGTTTATGGACTACCTGATGCAATGTGGGATTACGTCCTAGTTCACTACACCGGGCATACAGTAGCAAAACGGTGTGTCAGAGTGAAGAAATAAGACTCTCTTAGAGATGGTTAGATCAACGATGACTTATGCAACCTTACCCATTTCGTTCTGGGGGTATGCCTTAGAAGCAACATCATATTTGCTCAATCTAATACCATCCAAGTCAGTCGACAAGACCCCTTTAGAGTTATGGTTTTGGTGTAAGCCTAGTTTAAGCCATATAAAGATTTAGGGCAGTCCAGCACAAGTGCTGAATAAGAAGGCTGACAAGTTCGAGGCTAGATCTGACGCAAGGTTGTTTGTAGGATATCCTAGAGGAACGAAAGATAGTTATTTCTATAGTCCTATAGATCAGAAGGTCGTTATTAGCACCAATGCTCGATTCTTGGAGGATGATTACATGAAAAACAACAAATCCAAAGTTTAAATCCTTCTTTAAGAAATGGAAGATGATCGTATTCTACTACCGATTCCATCAAAGGTACAATATGTCGAGTCTAGTGGGAGGGATCAATACTAGATACTTCAAGAGATTGAAGTGGGTCGAGTTTCACTAGGGATATCGGCCGTACAAGTTGTGCTTACCCAACAAGTTGTGCAAGAAAGGGTACCATAAGTTACTGCACCCATCATTGCCATTATGCCAGTAGTGCCTCATCGTAGTGGGAGGGTTGTGCGACAACCCGATCAATTTATGTTCGTGGTTGAATCTTCGGATTTAGTCCCAGTAGATGAACAAGCTATTATTGATCCATAGACATATAACGAGACGATACAAGACATAGATACAAGAGCATGGCATACCGCTATGGACTTAGAGATTGAGTCCATAACTGCTATGGATGTATACGAGAAACACCTCTCCAGATAACAAGGAAGCCATAGGTAGTAGATGGGTATACAAGAGGAAGTGAGAGTCTGATTGAGAGCTTTCGGATTTTAAAGCCAGGCTTATGGCGAAAAGGTACACTCAGATTGAAGGGATCAATTAGGATGATACTTTTTTGCCTGTAGCAATGCTTAAGTCCATCAGAAGTCTTCTAACCAAAGCAGCTCACTTAAACCTAAAAGTTTGGCAAATGGATGTGAAAATCGCTTTCTTAAACAGTTACCTTGAGAAAGGTTGAGACATCTATATGCAACAATCCGAAGGTGATGTGAAGAAAGTTGTTATGTGAAGAAGGTCAAGAGCATCTAGTGTGAAAGCTTAAGAAGTCCATTTATGGACTCAAACAAGCTTCCCGATCATAGAACTTATGCTTTGACGAGGTGGTAAAAACCTATGATTTTACTCAGTTGCCTAGCGAGAGTTGCGTGTATCGTTTAGATGTCAACGGTGATGTGGTATTTATTAGACTTTATGAAGATGACATCCTTCTACTTAGCAACAATGTGAAGTTGTTATCAGACGTAAAGAGTTGGTTATCCGATCAGTTTCAGATGAAAGACTTAGGATATTCAACGTACATTCTTGGGATCAAGGTTTACCGAGATCGCAAGAGAAAAATTTGAGCTTATCTCAGGCATCTTACATTGATACTATGATTACACGTTTTAGCATGCAAACCGCTAAGAAGGGATTGCTACCCTTCAGACATGGCATTCATTTATCTAAGGAGCAGTCGCCGAAGACTGCAAATGAGATAGAGGAAATGAGACAAGTTCCCAATGCTTCCACCGTAAGAAGTCTACGTATGCAATGCTGTTACGAGACCCGATATCTGTTATGCGGTAGGCATAGTAGCAAGATATCAGTCTAATCCTAGACAATCTCATTGGACTACGATAAAGCATATAATCAAGTACCTAAAAAGGACTCGAGATTATAGCCTAGTTTAACAGGAAGATTATCTAATGCCTTTGGGTTATTCAGACTCGAATTTCCAAGATGACCGTGATGAGAAAAAGTATACTTCAGGCTATGTGTTTACCGTGGGAGGTGGAGCCGTATCTTGGCAGAGTGCAAAGTAGCGGTGCATTGCAGACTCCACCATGGAAACCGAATATGTAGCCGTATCAGAGGTTGCTAAGGAGGTAGTATGGTTCAAGAACTACCTCATGGATCTAGACGTGGTACCTCATTTTCCCCAAAGTATCATAGTGTCTTGTGACAACTTTGGTGCAGTAGCAAACTCGAAGGAACCACGGACCCACAAGGCGATGAAACACATAGAGAGAAAGTACCACATCATACAAGAAATCGTACGATGACGTGACGTGCTTATACAAATGGTTAGTACCGCGAACAACCTAGATGACCCATTCACGAAGAGCCTACTGCAAATATTCTACGACGAGCATGTTCGAGGACTTGGATTGCGCAAGATGCCCCCTCACTTAGAAATGAAACTTTTGTATAAGTGGGAGAAACAAGTGTTGTTTGCAATAGCTAGTAGGGAGACACATTGTATACTAAAAGTTTGCTTTAATATAAGTGGGAGATTGTTAGATTTGTATACTGAAAACAAAATGATTGAGCTTGTATAAAATGTTTCCTGTTACCACTATTACAATCTCCTATCTGAATTATTTACTTGATTGCATATGTTGTCCCATTAACTCATACAAAAGTTAGATCATACAATATGTAGAAGATCACAGAAGTATGCATGATTGGTTAAGCTAGTTAACCAACTTGAGGACGAGTTATTGATATAGGCTGCAGTATTGTCACAGCTGCTCTAATCCAAAGGACAGATTAGAGAGAACTGGAGCTTGGAACAGTGAATGCAAAACAATTGATAAAAATAATCAAAAGATTTCAGAATAATATTTATCGAACTTCAATGATCAAACCTTATTTACAAGGCAAAAGCAATTCAACCCTTATTTACAAGGCAAAAGTCATATACAAATGTAAAGGCTACGAGTTCCTTTAACATGGGTTCGATAATTGAGACGGATACAATCATCACAATAACATACAAAATATTCGAGAATATGCAATGGAAAGCATGTGAATGCATATATGACGATATGCACCCAGGGTTCTTTCTTTCAAACATAATAAATACTAAAAGGCCCCGACTACTCAACATCTCCGCCCATCACCATCATTACCATTTCAATCAAGACATTTAAAAACAAATATGCGGTGAGTACAAATAATGCACTCGATGGCTCATGCCCAAATAATTTATCACAGTTTGAATTACTCGCCCGTCACAAGAATACACGAGGTTTTAATTTGAAATACTGTGCTTACTAAATATTTTCTGTCATTTTCAATAAATATCGCCAGCGAGCATTTTCCACGTATGTATGATCCACATCCACCACAACAATCATTCACAACATTTCCTACTTGTTTGAGGAGGCCTCTCTCACAGACGTCGTGACCGCCGAGCACCCTTTCAAGACACAATCACAAAATAATCGGTGCACAAAATCCGGGCCATCTCAAGACAGATCTGAATTCTCCATCATTCTTGGGGTCTTCCAAGAATACTGAATTCAAGCATGTCATAAAGTGGGGCTACCAACATTATGCATCAACAATCATGGATTGGATACATACATAAAACATAAACATTTTGGGCAGGTAATTAAATAAATCAGTTCATAAATATTTGCTTGCATTAAAGCATCATAAATAAATCATTTGGTAAATTCTACCAGTTTGAGTATAGTAAAGCCCACCTTTACTTCGGAACTTCGAATTTCGCTGTGCGTGCTCTTCTCCTCGTTGCGAGTGAACTTCACGTTCCACCTTTACGCAAAAATGTACGTTTAGTACGTTGGCACGCTTTTTCGAGATTTTCAAAGTTCATTCAACTTTGATAAATAAATTAATAATTCGAAGTTTCGATGACTCTTTATACGTCTTAATCGTTGAAGCGACACGTATATCAATAAGAATAATTTTAGATATCGAGAGAGCGTAATATGATCTACGATCTCATTTTAACCTTTTAGGTTGAATAATTAACGATAATAACGTTATTGATAAAATGATTTCAATTATGAAATCTTTTCTCACAATTGAGATATTCAGATAAAAGTAATCGTTTTTACGTATTAGCGTATTTAACTAACGTATTTAAATGCGTTAATTTCAAAGTCGACCATTTTGATTTTCTTAATAAATTTTCAATAACTCATAGTTTAATCAATATAAATCGATTTTCAATCGATTTCTTTTCATAAAGCTTTAATCTTGATTTTTCACGCAAATCGATTATTTTGATTAATATTTTCTTTCAATATTAATTTTTAATACATTAAGCATTATTTATGCTTTTAACGTTATTTAATATAACGTTTAATCAAAACATAATATTCTATGTTTAATAATTCTCAAAATTCTTAATATGTCTAAGTTAATTTCTAGACATATAATTTATTATTTTTCTTGATATTAAGGATTTAAAATCCTTAATATATATATTTATAAGCTTTCGGTTTAAACATAAATTCATTCCTTTTCCAAAATTCTTATAAATTCATATAGTGTACTATTTTATCATAGTATCACTAATATGAATTAATATTAACTATAGAAAATTTTGCATCATCTTTATAGGTCCAAAAGTTACGGTTCTTGGCGATAATTGTCCAAATACTTTTCTAAAATTCTAGTTAATTTATACAAGGTCCCAACATTACTTTATAACATATTTATAACCTATAGTCCAACATATTTCAATTCTACATTAAAGGTATAATGTTCATGGTTTGGGTTTTCAATCAAACTATATACTAAACATTTTATAAAATTTAATTAAATTACACTATGTTTAAATACTATAGTGTAAAACTATATCATCATAACATAACTAAAACAACTAAATCAAGCCTAACCCATACTATGAAGCTCACGGCCATTTGGAAAAAATTGAGCATAAATTCTTCAAAATTTTAGTAAATTCATGGAATACATAATCAATACCTAGATTAACAATATGCTATCATAATACTTAAATAAATTTTGTACAACAACTTAGCATATCTTATGCAATTTCGTAATTTTAAAACAAAGCATAAGATTTTATAAATTTCCAATAAATCATAACAAGCTCCTACTATATCATATATCATTAATCCATTCCTAAATCATCAAGAAAATTTTCAGAACCATGAACTAATTTCATAGCATGCTTGAATCAATTTTAAACATGATATATGCTTACATAAATCATACTACACCTTATTAATGAATAAGCTATCATGCTAGCATACTTTCTTTCCTAAGAACACATGCTTGAAATTTTAATCTAGCCATTAGAAATTTAAAACTTAGGTATAATCAAGCTTGTTCGATTCCTAACCTTTCAACGGCTTTGATTTTGTGTGGAATGATTAAGTGTCCAAGAATTTTGTGAAGAAACTCAAGAACACACAAGGGTTTTTAAGAGGAAAACTCACGGTTTTGGTGTGTTTGGAGAGAGAGAAATGTGTTTGTGTTAAATGAAATATAACACTTAAGTAATGAAGTAATATACCTCACTCTCTCATCCTCTCTCTCGGTCACTCACAATTACACAAGCAAGACAAGAGAAATTCTCATAGTCAAAGTGATTATGTCATACTAAAATATCTCTTACAAAACATTTACTCTTGCATGCTTTATTAAAGCATTTTTGGGAGAAACAAAATTTAATTTCTTGCCTTATGAACCAAAAAGCCATCGTCCATCATTGGAGTGGAGAAGAAATTTTTCGATTTTATTTGTTTCTTGCATGTACAAAGATATTACACTCTATCCCAAATTGTTTGATACATCATCAAAGTGTTATGAGTCGAACAAATCGGCTCTTGCATGCCTCTCACCATCCACTTGGTTAATGTGTCCAATGTATTACACTTGAATGATTTAATTCAAATCATAGCAAAGTGAAAAAAAAAAATTGGCGTGAATGGTGTTGCTCAACATAGCTCACGGCTATCAATTCTAAGTGTGGTGTATAAATTATTTTCATGCCAATTATACATATATATCATAATATATGTCCTAGATGATAAATTATATCATAGGAAAAATTATTGGAATTAATCCATAGATAGAAAACCCTAATTCTCGATTTAGGGTTTTCGAGAATCATTAATAATCAAAAATATCATTCCAAAATTTCTAGCATTAATTCAATGCTAAATAATATTCTAATTATATAAAATAATCATAGGAATTTAAATATCATAATTCCTTGATCGTTAGACTTGATTTTCAAGTCATCTCAAAACGTTAACGTTTGAAACATCTCAAACGTTTAAATATCGACTCATCTCAAAATGGTCGAAATAAAGCTATAATCACTTTATTAAATTATTCCAATAATAATGGAATTAAATTCTAAGCTTAAAAACTTAGAAAATATGACGAGCATTTGATTATCGATACGTGTCGACGTTGAAATTATCTTGTTGAAATCGTTACACATTCGTATTTCTCAATTCACATTCATTCGTGAATTGTACATAGGAATTTATTATTCCAAAAAGATCGAAATCATTATTCGATAATTTATTAATCCAATTACTATAATAATATTCTAATTTATGAAATTAATATCGTAATTAGGCGTTTAAATAATCGGGGTATTACATTCCACCCCCCTTAAAGAAATTTCGTCTCGAAATTTACATACCTTAGAAAAGATCGGGGTATTTTTCTTTCATTGCGTCCTCAAGCTCCCACGTGGCTTCCTCTTGTCCATGATGCTTCCACCGCACTTTGACTAGTGGAATCTATTTGTTTCTCAAATGCTGAACCTTGTGGTCTAGAATAGCCGTAGGTTCTTCATTATAGCTCATATCTGGATTGAGGATCATGTCATCTTGATGGATCACATGCTTCGGGTCGTACACATATTTTCTAAGTTGTGATACATGAAAGACGTTGTGTACGTTTCCCAGACTTGGCGGAAGAGCCAACCTATAGGCGACTAGGCCTATTCTTTCTAGGATTTCATAAGGTCCAATAAAACGGGGTCTAAACTTTCCCTTTACTCCAAACCTTATAATCCCTTTAGATGGAGATACCTTTAAAAAGACTTTATCTCCATTTTCAAAATATAGCTCAGACCTTCGCGTATCAGCGTAAGATTTCTGTCTATCTTGAGCTTCTTTTATTCTTTGCCTAATTTGGCGAACGATCTCAATCATTTCGCTTATAGCGTCAGGCCCTAAGATTCTTCTTTCACCCACTTCATCCCAGTAAAGCGGTGATCGGCATTTTCTTCCATATAAGGCTTCATACGAGGCCATATCGATCGTCGCTTGATAACTATTATTGTAGGCAAATTCGATGAGAGGTAAAACCTCTTCCCATTTGGCACCTCGATCCAACACTACAGTTCTCAACATGTCTTCGAGTGTTTGGATCGTCCTTTCCGATTGTCCATCGGTTTGAGGGTGAAAAGCTGTGCTGAAATTTAACTTCGTGCCCAATTCTTTTTGTAAGCTAGTCCAAAATCTTGAAGTAAACTTTGAATCTCTATCAGATGTGATAGTTTTCGGTACTCCATGTAGGTGTACAATTTCCTTTACGTACAGCTGGGCTAGCTTATCGGACCGTGGGTGTCTGAATTGGCGTAAAATGTGCACATTTAGTGAGTCATCCCACTACTACCCATATAGCGATGTTCCCTCTTTTAAACTTTGGTAAACCCGTAACAAAGTCCATAGCTATATCTTCCCATTTCCACTCGGGTATTGCCAAAGGCTGTAGCTTTCCATAAGGACGTTGGTGTAATGCTTTTACTTGTTGACAAACAAGACATCGCTCCACAAAAGAGGCTATGTCTCTTTTCATACCTTCCCACCAGAACTTTTTCTTCAAATCTTGATACATTTTTGTACTGCCTGGATGGGCTGTATAAGGTGTGTCATGAGCTTCACTCATGATTTCACTCAAAGATCGTTGTTGTGCGGGATACACAATCTTCCTTCAAATAATAAAGCATTGTCTCGTGCTTCTTGAAAATTTTCGATCCTCCGTCCTTACCTTGGCTCTTGCTTTTCTAACTTTTCCTCCATCCTTTGTCCTTCAAGGATTCTTTTCCTTAAGTCGACGTCAAAGTGAGTGTAGCAATACAACTCGTGATCGCCTCGTTGTTCAATCAGTTCAATCTTCATCCTTTCAAACTCTTCAATGAGTTTTCTTCATTTGTGAGAGACATCCCAATTTGCTTTGACTCTTACGACTCAAGGCATCGGCTACAACATTCGCTTTGCCGGGTGATAGTTTATACCACGGTCGTAGTCTTTACCAATTCGAGCCATCTTCTTTGTCTCATGTTTAGATCTCTCGCCGAAAAAGTATTTTAAAATTTTATGATCGGTAAAGATTTCACATCTTACTCCGTAGAGATGATGTCTCCATATCTTTAAGGCATGCACTACTGCTGCTAGTTCTAGATCATGAGTTGGGTAATTCAATTCATGCGGTCTCAATTGTCGAGATGCATAGGCTATCACTTTTCCACTTTGCATTAACACACGCCTAATCCATTTTGGAAGCATCTCAGATAGACCACGTATTCATTATCATACGAACGCTAATACAAAGGCGCGAGTTAACCTTTCCTTGAGCGCCCTGAAATTACCCTCAAACTCATCACCCATGTGAATCTAATTCCTTTTCGAGTAGTCGGGTTATTGGCCTTGCAATTTTGGAGAATCCTTCATGAATCTCCGATAGTAACCCGCTAATCCCAAGAAACTTCTAATTTCATTTTGTGTCCTCGGCGATTTCCATTCTTGATCGCTTCTACTTTGGCGGATCAACTTTAATCCTTGGTGACACAATGTGTCCAAGGAACATTACTTCCTTCACCAAAATTCACATTTGCTAAATTTAGCAAAAAGTCGCTCACTCTCAAAGATTGTAATCTCGCTCGAGGTGTTCCTTGTGTTCTTCTTCATTCTTTGAATAGATGAGGATGTCATCTATGAAGACTAAAACAAATTTGTCTAAAATGGGTGGAACACCCTATAAATGAGATCCATGAATACTGCCACAAGATTGGTCAATCCGAATGGCACAACTATAAATTCATAGTGGCCGATCTCGCTCGAAAGCGCTTTGATACATCTTCAGCCGCACTTTAAGTTGGTGATAGCACGATTTGAGGTCGATTTTCGAGAACACACTAGCTCCTCTTAGCTGATCAAACAAGTCATCTATCCTTGGAAGTGGATACTTGTTTTGGCGCCATTTTGTTCGATTCTCGTAATCTATACACATCCTCAAGGAACCATCCTTTTCTTTACAAACAACACCGGTGCTCCCCAAGGCGAAACACTAGGTCTGATAAAACCTAGGTCTAACAGCTCTTGGATTTGAATTTTCAACTCTTCCAGTTCTTTCGGAGCCATTCGATACGGTGCCTTTGACACTGGAGCCGATCCGGTTCCAAGTCAATGGTAAACTCAGCTGTTCATCGTGAGGCAATCTGGTAGATTTTCGTGAAAACATCTGAAAATTCTCGTACAATCTCTACATCTTCAACTTTTATCGTTGTTCGATCTTCTCCGTTCAAATAAACAAGAAATGCATGGCATCCTTTCTTGTTTATCATACTCTGCCTTCAATTGCCGATATAATCGAATTTTCTTTCCCATACTGATTCCTTAAAAGCATGTAGCTTCTTTTCCAGGAAAATGGAATGAAATTTTCCTTTCTTTACACAGATCGTAGCATGATTTTCAGCCAACCACTCCATTCCTAAAATTATATCTACATCACCCATGGGTATTATGTTTGTTATTCTTCGAACCTAGTGATCCTATGTTCAACTCTAGGTTTGAGCAAATGTGAGTAATACCATAATCCCTCCTATGGGTGAAGAGATGTTCATATCTGGTTTGCTTTCTCGGATCTAAGTTCCAATAGATCTACACATGTTCTTGCTACAAAGAATGTGATGCTCCGTGTCGAACAAAAGTATAACAGTGCGTTGAGAAGTGTTCCCATACCGCCGTGTTTCCACGGTTTTGTTCATTCGCCTCCCGGTGCGAGCATATGCTCGCTTGAGCCGGTGAGGCCGACGGGCTTGCCTTTGTTGATTCTGTTGTGGCTCTTTTTGTTGCGTTCTTCTTGAATCGCCGTTGTGGTGGTTGTCGTTGTTGTTGCTGTTGGGTGGCCGAATCGCTCTTAGGGGTTGGGCGTGCGGGCTGATTCGGCCTTCCCACTGTCCCCGTGCGTACCCCCGGGCAACTGTTTGCGTAATGGCCCTTCATGCCACACTTGAAACAATTTACCAAATGACAAACTCCTTTGTGAAATTTCTGGCATTTTGGGCAAGGAGTTGTCCTTGCTTGCTCTTGTGGTCCTCCCGTCTGAGGGGAAAAGACTGGCTTCTTCCATCCCTGCCCTTGTGGCGCTACATTCCCTTGCCAAGGACGTTTGTTATTGGTATTATCAAAACTTCCTCGATTGTTGTTACCAAAATTTCCTTCCCATTTTCTCTTCCCTTTGTCCCCTGTGTTCGATGTCTATGTATGGACTGACTTCTCTTCTGGCATAGCTGCCTCTATGTCCAAAGCCCGTCCGAGAGCTTCGGTGTAAGTCAGATCTCCATGGCTGGCTAGAGACATTCTTATTTCTGATCTCAATCCAGACTTGAATTTTTCTACCATCTTCATATCCGTATTCACCGATCGGGGCATATCCGACATATCACGAAGATGCGATCATAACTGCTACGGACATTTTCTCCTATTTCAGATTATAAAACTCATGTTCCTTTCTCTTCCGATAACTCTTCGGAACATACTTCTCATACAGTTCCCCTTTAAACTCTTCCTAGGTGAATTCATTCATATGATCCTGTTGTAAAATCTTTCGTCGGGCTTCCCACCGAAGTCGGCGTGTCCCGTCGATTGAAAGGTAATACAAGATAGCCGCCTCTGTGACGTGCGCAACAAGAAAATCAAATATCCTTTCCATAGCCCCGATCCATTGCTCGGCATCATCCGGCTTCCTTTTCCATCAAAGGATGGTGGGTTACGCTTAAGAAATAATTCCTCGATCCTACGATCGGGTGGAGTGGTGGTGGTTGGGGTATATTCGCAGTGTTCTGCACAGAATTCTTCCTCCGCCTACCTCTTCCCCTTCCCCTACCTCTTTGTGCGTGGATCCCATCTTGGCGGCATTCGTTGTTTAAACATACAATAAATATTGAAAATCATTTTCACAATTAACATATATAATATCATCATACAATTTCTTTTGTAAAGCAGCTTTAACCCATGCTATTCATCACAATAATCATTTCTGCCGCAAAGGCCCGCTTCGGGGTTATCAGATATATATACATCAGAAAATTTGTGCCTCAAAGAGGACTACTTTGTACAACAGTTAATACAAAAAGAGATAATGTACAATAGATGGCATTTCAAAAGCTTAACCCGCATCGAACAACATACGGGATTACAAGATAATACAAAGTACCAACGTTCACTCCCTTTTTCAAAACACAAAGCAACCTACACATATACTGGACTATATACATACGGACTAAAACCTAGCTAAATAGGTCAACAGGTGTATCACTCATCATCATACTGATCCTCCTCAGGATCCTCCTCGTCGTCTGAATCGTCATCGGAGTCGTCATCCGAATTATCGTCCGAGTCGTCCTCACGGCGGCGTACTGGGATGGTCCCGCCCGTCATCCCCAACCATAGGAATGTCGCGGATCGGATTGAAGTCATCGCGATCATCGAGACCCTCATCCCGGCCGTCTGTCGATGACGGCCACCAAGCGCGCAGGCTCGTCATAGGCGGCAAGATAGGGAGGCGGTGGGTGTATGGGTGTCCAATCGACAATGGGAAACACCGGCATCCCCAATGCTCGGGCCGAGACGCCTCTCTACCTCTGCAAGCTCGCCTCGCCCTCCGTGAATCTGGGCACTCACCGGTCCACTCGACGAGGTACCTCCAAGTAAAGCCATTGGGTGACTCGTCACGCCACGTATACTCCCTCGGAGGAGGTACGATCCTCTCGGGGCTACCCCAGAATATCAAGACGAGGTCAAATGGCTCACAAATCTCGGTAGATCCGCTATCGTGTCATAGTCCCCACCGACACGGTAGATATAATCCCGATATCTCCCGTGCATAGTCTTCCCACCAATCGGAAGCCGCATCGAAGACGCTTCATGCCATCAAGTCTGTCACCCATGCTCGTGCGCCCTCCAATGACGAAGGTAGTGCGTGAGGAACTCTCCGAGATCATCTCCCAAAGACATCCGATACTCAGGTACCTATGAATAATCTCTGCAGGGTGGCACTCGGTCCAAGTCTCGTCTAGTGGTGTGTCGAGTCCTAGCCATCCGTCATGCATAAACGAGCATAAGACAACTAAATAAGAATAATCGATGCATAGATAAAATAAACTTAACGCGTCTGCTAAGCAAAAGAATAAACTGGACAGGTCTATAAAGCAGATAAACAATCCAAACACATCTGATAAACAGATAAATGTTATACGGAAATTGTTCTCATATACAACACACGTTGTAGCTTTCCTACCACACTAAGAAACATACTGTTTAGCATGCATAAACAAAATCTTATCATATAACTGAATTCTAGTTTTATAAGACTACTAGCTAGCTTCTACTGGCCCTCGTGATTTCTGGAGACTGAAACAGGGGATCTTTCCTTCATAAGAAACATATTACAGTCCGTTAGGAGTACGTAGGAGAAAACCGTGCACATATCGGAGTCCAAACGAAGGAGAACGGACAAAAATAAAATCACTGCGCGAAGCAGTTCGCCTTTGCCGAGGTGAACTGTCCGGGGTGGACTGTACTGATTCTCGTGAATTTTGGAGAAGGAATCAGGGGTTCGATCCATCATAACAAATAAATTAAATTGCGTTAGGAGTACGTAGGTGAAAACCGTTCGCAAATCGGAATCTGAACGAAAAAGAACGGATCCAAACAAAAACACTGCGCAAAGCAGAAAAATTTTCTACGCGTTCGCAGAGATCGTAGGCAATGCCGATATCGAGGTCTTGCATGCCGTTGCCGAGGCGGACTGCCGAGGCCGAGGTGACGAGGTGACTGAGGTCAGCTGGTCTGTCGAAATGAATCGTCGAATCTTGAAATAATGGTCGATTACGACAAATGAAGGCTCGGCGTAATCAAGGTCGACTTCCGAAGTGGATTTGCCGAGGCGAAAAATACGGCGTCATGAATTGTCGAGATACAATCTTCAAACTCGAAGTGGATGTCGAGGTTGACACCAAATAAACTCCCAGGTCGATGCCAGGGTGAATCAATTGAAGTCGTGTAATGCCGAGGCGCTCAACTGGTCAGCCGAGTCGAGGTAAACTCTGGGTTGACTTCAAACGAGGTGGAAAGCCATAGCCTTTCAATTTGAGTTCGATTATGTTGTTCTCGAAAGAAATGGAGAAGAGTTTGTACATTTGTCCATCTATGTTCTTTTCAAAGAGGGATCATGCATCTTATTACGTCTATGTTCCATTCGGGATGACATAGGCATTAATCAAAATCAACATTGAGAAAAGATGAATAAATATTCGAATATGACGAACATAGTTCGTTTTAAACATACGCATTTCTTGCGAAAAAAATTTCATCAATAAATCAATAATTCATGGTTATTTACAACCTTTTTCATTTCATTTGTCGATAATGTTCTATCAACACAAATCATTTGTCGATAATGTTCTATCGACAACAAATCAAATTCATAAATCTCAAACTTTTCTTTTCAAAGATGAGAAAATATTTTACCTTTTTCCCGGTTGAGCTGGATGTGATGGAGTGTTGAGCGTAGTCAGATGATTTCTAGAAGTCTAGTGACTCAATCTAGACTTAACTTTTGAAAGAAAGTTTAGGGTTCAAAGAGCAACTGCTCTGATACCACTCTGTCACGTACCGCCTAATCCAAAGGATGATTAGAGAGAATCGAGCTTGAACAAAGAATGCAAAACAATTGATAAAAATAATCAAAAGATTTCGAATAATATTTATCGAACTTCAATGATCAAACCTTATTTACAAGGCAAAAGCAATTCAACCCTTATTTACAAGGCAAAGTCATATACAAATGTAAAGGCTACGAGTTCCTTTAACAAGAGGTTCGATAATTGACATGTATACAACCGTCACAATAACATACAAAATATTCGTAATATGCAATGGAAAGCATGTGAATGCATATATGATGATATGCACCCAAGGTTCTTTCTTTCAAACATAATAAATACCAAAAGGCCCCGACTACTCAACATCTCCGCCAATCACCATCATTACCATTCAATCGACATTTAAAACAATATGCAGGTGAGTACAAATAATGCACTCGATGGCTCATGCCAAATAATTTATCACGCTTTGAATTACTCGCCCATCACAAGAATACACGAGGTTTTAATTTGAAATACTCGTGCTTACTAAATATTTTCTCATCATTTTCAATAAATATCGCTTGGCAAGCATTTTCCACGATGTATAATCCACATCCACCACAACAATCATTCACAACATTTCCTCTACTACTTGAGAGAGGCCTCTCTCACAGACGCCATGACCGTCCGAGCACCCTTTCAAAGACACGTTACAAAATAATCAAGCACAAAATCCGTGCCATCTCAAGACAGATACGAATTCTCCATCATTCTTGGGGTACTTCCAAGAATACGAATTCAAGCATGTCATAAAGTGGGGGCTACCTAACATTATGCATCAACAATCATGGATTGGATACATACATAAAACATAAACATTTTGGGTGTAATTAAATAAATCGGTTCATAAATATTTGCTTGCATTAAAGCATCATAAATAAATCATTTGGTAAATTCTACCGTTTGAGTATAGTAAAGCCCACCTTTACTTGAACTTGAATTTCACGTATGTGTTTCTTCTCCTCGTTGCGAGTGAACTTCACGTTCCACCTTTACGCAAAAATGTACGTTTAGTACGTTGGCACGCTTTTTCGAGATTTTCAAAGTTCATTCAACTTTGATAAATAAATTAATAATTCGAAGTTTCGATGACTCTTTATACGTCTTAATACGTTGAAACGACGCGTATATCAATAAGAATAATTTTAGATATCGAGAGACGAATATGATCTACGCCTCATTTTAACCTTTTAGGTTAAATAATTAACGATAATAACGTTATTCAATAAAATGATTTCAATTATGAAATCTTTTCTAACAATTGAGATATTCAGATAAAAGTAATACTTTTTTCACGTATTAGCGTATTTAACGAACGTATTTCGTACGTTAATTTCGAAAGTCAACCATTTTGATTTTTCTTAATAAATTTTCAATAACTCATATTTTAATCAATATAAATCGATTTTCAATCGATTTCTTTTCATAAAGCTTTAATCTTCGATTTTTCACACAAATCGATTATTTTGATTAATATTTTCTTTCAATATTAATTTTTTAATACATTAAGCATTATTTATGCTTTTAACGTTATTTAATATAACGTTTCGTCGTAAACATAATATTCTATGTTTAATAATTCTCAAAAATTCTTAATATGTCTAAGTTAATTTCTAGACATATAATTTATTATTTTTCTTGATATTAAGGATTTAAAATCCTTAATATATATATTTATAAGCTTTCGGTTTTAAGCTTATAAATTCATTCCTTTCCAAAATTCTTATAAATTCATATAGTGTACTATTTTATCATAGTATCACTAATATGAATTAATATTAACTATAGAAAATTTTGCATCATCTTTATTAGGTCCAAAAGTTACGGTTCTTGGGCAATAATTGTCCAAATACTTTTCTAAAATTCTAGTTAATTTATACAAGGTCCCAACATTACTTTATAACATATTTATAACCTATAGTCCAACATATTTCATTTCTACATTAAAGGTATAATGTTCATGGTTTCGGTTTTCAATCAAACTATATACTAAACATTTTATAAAATTTAATTAAATTACACTATGTTTAAATACTATAGTGTAACACTATATCATCATAACATAACTAAAACAACTAAATCAAGCCTAACCCATACTATGAAGCTCACGCCATTTGGAAAAAATTGAGCATAAATTCTTCAAAAGTTTTAGTAAATTCATGGAATACATAATCAATACCTAGATTAACAATATGCTATCATAATACTTAAATAAATTTTGTACAACAACTTAGCATATCTTATGCAATTTCGTAATTTTAAAACAAAGCATAAGATTTTATAAATTTCAATAAATCATAACAAGCTCCTACTATATCATATATCATTAATCCATTCCTAAATCATCAAGAAAATTTTCGGTAACCATGAACTAATTTCATAGCATGCTTGAATCAATTTTAAACATGATATATGCTTACATAAATCATACTACACCTTATTAATGAATAAGCTATCATGCTAGCATACTTTCTTTCCTAAGAACACATGCTTGAAATTTTAATCTAGCCATTAGAAATTTAAAAACTTAGGGTATAATCAAGCTTGTTCGATTCCTAACCTTTCAACGGCTTTGATTTTGTGTGGAATGATTAAGTGTCCAAGAATTTTGTGAAGAAACTCAAGAACACACAAGGGTTTTAAGAGGAAAACTCACGGTTTTGGTGTGTTTGGAGAGAGAGAAAATGTGTTTGTGTTAAATGAAATATAACACTTAAGTAATGAAGTAATATACCTCACTCTCTCATCCTCTCTCTCGGTCACCACAATTACACAAGCAAGACAAGAGAAATTCTCATAGTCAAAATGATTATGTCATACTAAAATATCTCTTACAAAACATTTACTCTTGCATGCTTTATTAAAGTATTTTTGGGAGAAACAAAATTTAATTTCTTGCCTTATGAACCAAAAAGCCGTCGTCCATCAGTGGAGTGGAGAAGAATTTTTTCAGATTTTATTTGTTTCTTGCATGTACAAAGATATTACACTCTATCCCAAATTGTTTGATACATCATCAAAGTGTTGTGAGTCAAACAAATCGGCTCTTGCATGCCTCTCACCATCCACTTGGTTAATGTGTCCAATGTATTACACTTGAATGATTTAATTCAAATCATAGCAAAGTGAAAAAAAAATTGGCGTGAATGGTGTTGCTCAACATAGCTCACTATTATCAATTCTAAGTGTGGTGTATAAATTATTTTCATGCCAATTATACATATATATCATAATATATGTCCTAGATGATAAATTATATCATAGGAAAATTATTGGAATTAATCCATAGATAGAAAACCCTAATTCTCGATTTAGGGTTTTCGAGAATCATTAATAATCAAAATATCATTCCAAAATTTCTAGCATTAATTCAATGCTAAATAATATTCTAATTATATAAAATAATCATAGGAATTTAAATATCATAATTCCTTGATCGTTAGACTTGATTTTCAAGTCATCTCAAAACGTTAACGTTTGAAACGTCTCAAACGTTTAAATATCGACTCATCTCAAAATGGTCGAAATAAAGCTATAATCACTTTATTAAATTATTCCAATAATAATGGAATTAAATTCTAAGCTTAAAAACTTAGAATATATCACGAGCATTTGATTATCGATACGTAATCGACGTTGAAATTATACTGTTGAAATACGTTACACATTCGTATTTCTCAATTCACATTCATTCGTGAATTGTACATAGGAATTTATTATTCCAAAAAGATCGAAATCGTTATTCGATAATTTATTAATCCAATTATTATAATAATATTCTAATTTACGAAATTAATATCGTAATTAGGCGTTTAAATAATTGGGGTATTACAAGTATAGATGTAATACCCCAGATGTTTAAAACCAATTTTTGAATTATTAGATGGATTAATTAATAATGAAACCAAAAATAAAAATGAAAGTCGAGAACTTCCGACTTTGAGTGAATAGAAAATCCTATTAATTTTCGCATATATTTGGATTATAATAATAATAATTTAAATGATTGGAATTTATTCCAACTTAACATAATTAAAATGTTTATATATGTTGCATTAACGGATTTTGTGATGATTATTAATGAAAAATAATTATCTATTTAAATAAATATGGATTACTAACAAGATAAGTATTACACTAATAAAGAGGAAAAAAATATCTTCTCCTATTTATTGTCCACAATTTATTTCAAAAATTGAAAAAGAAAAAAGAAAAAGAGAAGAAAAAATGATATTTTCATATGGTTAAATCGTGATAAAATGTGGGATCACTTTATTATTAAATAGATGAGATATTTATTTTTGTTTGTTTGTGAAAGATATTTATTCTATTAAGATAAGATAAGAAATTTATTATGTTGATAAGATACGATAAGATAAGATAAGATAAGATAAGATAAGATAAGATATTTATTATGTTGATAAGATAAGATAAGATATTTATTATGTTGATAAGATAAGATAAGATATTTATTTTGTTGATAAGATAAGGTAAGATATTTATTTTTCTAGAGCTTATAAAAAGAGGATACATCACAATATAGATATTTTCATTTTCTTCATCTTCCAAATTTTCGAAAAGGAGAGAGAAAAATAGGGGGAATTGTTCTTCCATGTTTTCTTGAGTTTCGAGTTAGAAAAACTGAATTCTTCGACGATCGACTACGATTAAAATGTTAGAAATTATATTACCTATTTAGATATACAAAAAAATTAGAAATTCATCCATAAAAAATTTAATTATATGCTTTGGTTATTTCATGAGAAATTTGAGGATTTTTTTTAGATGTTTAGGTTGTTAATTAAATATGTTTATATGATGGTTGTGAACATGTGTTATGAATTTGGTACAAAGTTAAGCATGTTAAAATTTTCTTATTATAGTTGAGATATATGAGGTTTCTAATGGAAGTGATTATAATTTTTTTGAGCATGAATTGATTATTGGGTATTGTTTGAGCATGTAAGAATTAATTCATAATTTTTGAAAAATATTGAGAATTTATTTTAAAAAAAATCGAAAATCCTAGACATGAATTATTGAAGTATGATTTGTGTATGATGAATATTAGTGTATATTATTGATGTATGATTAGGATAATGTATGGTGTGAATTAATTAGAATTTTTGAAAATGTTTTGTTAATTTTTTCAAAAATTTCGAAAGTCTTGAGTTGGAGGATTTAGAGTTTCAAATTTATTTTATTCCATATGATCACTTATTTAGGCCCAAGATGTAATATCCCGTAAAATTAGATGCCTAATTACGGTTTTTGAAACCCGTAAATTAGGAATTCACGTGACGATTCAATCAAGAAGATAGTGAATAATGGTTTCGATTATTTACTGAAGGCAATTCTATTTTATATTCACCGAGAATTGTGAATTTAGAAATAGAAGTTTGTAAAGCATATCGACAAGATTATTTTAACGCCGATTACACATCATACGTTAGTATTTTGTGAAATTTTCGAGCGGCGAAGATTGGAATTAATTTTCATATTAATTCCTATGTTACTAGAATATTAATTATAAAGTAAGTTCAAACTTACTGCGACCATTTTGAGATGAGTCGATTATGATCATTTGAGATGTTTTGAGCGTTAACGTCTAGAGATGTTTTGAGAGATGAGTTCAATGATCCGAAATTATCCCAATTAATTTTCTATCATTAATTTATATAGTTACAGTAATATTAAATATTAAAATCAATTTTTGAGTTATTAAAACTCGATATTTATGAAATGGGTTTCGAAAACCCTAATTATACAAATTAGGGTTTTCCTTGCACAAAATGTGCTATAATTTTTATCCTATGCTATTAATTATTATCTAAATCATATATTATGATATATATGATCGAAAATTACATGAGTATCAATAATAGGTGTAATTGATATTTTTAATCTTATTTTTCCAATTTAGCTTCGATAATTTAGAATTATTGGCTAAGGTATGATTTAATTATTTTATGACTTGTATTTTATACCTATGATCATGTATGATATATATATATTGCATTAATGTACAAAAGAAAATAAATCCTACCTATTTGGACCCCTAAACCTTAGGCCATCATGAATGGACAAGGCATGCTTGTCACCTCCTTTAACACCCAATGCATGGAAAGCTCTCTAGCTACACTAATTATCACCACACTCTACACACTCAACCATGATTCCTATTGTGTGTGTGTGTGCCTAAGAGAGAGAGAGATACATGGAGAAACTCTTCCCATACATTTCATTTCACTCATAATACATTTTCTCCTCTCTCCCCAAACTTTTCAGACCTCTCCTCTCCTTTCCTCTCTTCTTCTTCTCTACACCATTTCCACCATGGAAGAGAGCTGAGCTCCATCTCTCTCATTCATCTTCAAATTCGTGACTAAGGTATAACTATCTCCTATGACTCTTAGACATGATTAAATCATACTTGCATGGTTAGATTGATGATCTTGGTGGTGATTTGGGGTGATAGATTCACCATTTTCGTGGTTATATGAAATGCATACATAAAGAATAAGCTTAAAACTGAAAACTGGAAGTATGTTACGAAAACAGTAACTTCATAAAATTATTTGACTAAGTTACAGTGGTCCGATGAATGTGAAATTTTACTATGTTGAATTTAAACATGTCTATTACGTGTCTGAAAAATTTCAAGTCAATAAAACTTGATTTTCTATTTTAATTATATTTTTCAAAAACACTGCACAAATCTGTAAAATTTCGGTGTTCATCACCCACGGTCCGTGGATTTCGTTTCGAGTTTGGCTAATGGTAAAACTCTAAAAATTGTCATAAACATAAATTAGCGTGTCTAGAAGATCTATGTAAATTTTCAGAATTTTCTAAAATTTTTTACTATTTATTCCATATTTTTCAAACGAACTGCACAAAACTGTCACTGTAGTGATAGCTTGTAGTAAAATATTTTTATCTCCCAATCTATTTTGAATCATTGAGTAAGGCTTTTTCTGGATTAAACCAGACTTAAGTGGCTTTTCAATATGATTGGTTGCATTCCTAGATTCCTTATAATGAACTCACGGTGAATTTTTAAAGTTGACGCATTACAGTAAGCTTTTGGACAAACTGCCTTAGTAAAATTCTATGCTAAATGACTGTCCGTGTACGACTTTTGCGTGAGATATTCGAACCGTTTGTAATCCGATTTTGACTTTGGTTTCTTCATAAGAAATGTTCCTTACCATGTCTAGTGTTGATCTGGAAAGTTTGATCCCAAACCAAGCCTTATAAGTATACTGTTCATTGACCCAAAGTCACCTACTGGAAATTTGTCCATTCCAACTAGGCAACTTTGAACTCACGTATTTCTCGATGCATCAAGTATCTTCCAGTAAAGTCTTCATGAAACATGTAGTTCTTATTATAAGGTTTCTAAAATGGTATCTTTCAGTCATTTTGGTATTGTGAGTCAAAAGTTACGAGCCTCGTAAAATCCTCGTCGTTAAGCTAAATCTGGAAATCCTGAAAATATTTCTAAGTATAGAAGAAGTCAGTTCAGTTGCCCACTTTGAGAGTCTATATCTCCAGAACCACGACTCTTTTGGGTCAACTTCCTTCTTAGAACTTATAGTACATATTTAGAGGTTTCAGAATGTGTCTTTGTGCGGTCATACGTATTTTAATCAAGAGTTATGAATCGTCAAAGTATGACACTCTAAATCTGGAAATTCTGAAAAATATTCTAGGTATAGAAGTCAGTTCGAGTTGCCCACTTTGAGACCCTATATCTCCAGAACCACAACTCTTTTGGATCGACTTCCTTCTTAGAACGTACAGTACATGTTTAGAGGTTTCCAGAATGTATCTTTGTGCGGTCATACGTATTTTTAATCGAGAGTTATAGATCGTCAAAGTATGAAACTTGGGTTGTTTTAAGCTGTTTTGTCAAAAATTTAATACTTGAAATTTGACTAAGTGTTGGAACTCCCCTAGGTGAAATATGCCTTATGTGAATATGGTGATGATCGATTGATACATGGATGATATTAATACATATTAATGACCATAAGTGTATAATAATACACTATATGAATTTATAAAATTCTTGGAAATCATTTGGTAATTTTAAGAATTTTCGAGAGCATTAAAGGAACTATAAGGATTTTAAATCCTTTTTAATTAGGAGTAATAATATATTATATGTCTAAATATTATTTTAGACATATTGGGAATTATAAAATTTTAAAACATGGGTCACTATGTTATAACGTAACATTATATTTAATGAACGTTATAATTGAATAATAAGGATTATGGATAAATGGATTAATGTTTAAGAAAAATATTAATAAAGTTCATCGATTTACGTGACAAATCGAGAAATAGGACGTTCTTTAAAAGAAATCGATTGGAAATCGATTTATAACATAATTAGTAAGAAATTACTATTAAAAATCCAGATGTCGAGAAACGATAATCGTTGAGCGTTTAAACCGGAAGGTTAAAATGATATAATTGAGCGTGTCTCGAAGAACGAGAATGGTTCAATTGAAATATAATTGAAAGCGTATTGAATTCGTTAGGGAATTCGGTTTATATCGATGTAGAATATCAAAGTTTATTCTAGACTTTGAGAGTCTCGATAAACGAGAACGATGTACTAAAACATCGCTTTTACGTAAAGGTGTGGGCGAGAGCGCGACGACAAGGGCGTTGAGAAATCAAACTTAAGAACTCAAGTTAGACGAACCATAGTCCAGTGGGCCCTCTTCTTACCTTCAAAATGGGCCTTTTTTTTCCCACTAAAGCGTGACTTTCTTGTTATATCAAATGAGTTTATTCTGACGACTTATTTTACAACCGTTATCAAATGTTTTATCGCATTACACCGCCAAAATATTTCGTTTGTGTATGGATCCTATCTGTTATGCCCGGTAGGTGCAGTGGAGATGGTTGGAACTATTATATCAATTGTTGTGGTAGCACCCAACCTTTTTAATGTCGGGTCTGTCTTGGATGATAAATGCCCAGCTAGGATTGGCGTGAAGGTTGGAACTATCTGTTGTGTTAACATATGCTTGCAGAGACCGATTGCGTCTTTATCACGATTACGGCCGTCACGGCGTCGTAGATGGGAGGCCTCCTCGACGCTTATTATTATTATTATTATGTATTGTGACTATGAGATACGGACCATACACACCAAGAAAATGCTTGGCGAAGCTACTTTGCGAACCGAATGATTTTAGTAAGCACAGGCCTTTAACTAAAACCCTTGCGACTTACTCGACATTGGCGTAATTCGAATATTATCAAATGTTTTGGCATGAGTACACCGAGTGCATTCTTGTACTCACCACGCATGTTTGTTTTAAATGTGCGGGTTGAGCGGATGATGGATGGGCGGTGTTGAGCAATAGGAATATTGTCATTGAAATGTTTATACCTTGATAGTACATCGTCATATGTACATATCACATGTTTTCATTGCAAGAACTTAAGTTATGTACTAAAGTCCAAGAACATGCTTGTCATATGAATTACGGCTTTTGTTAAGGAGAATTCCCCTGTTTAATTATACCTGTTTAGAGTTACAATCCCTTCTAAATCCTACTTAGGATTGAGGGGATGTGACACAAGAATATGTATAAAATATGCTATGACTTTATATGATTTTTTAGAATGAGATATAATATTTCTACGTTGGGACATTTTGCTTATTGACATAGAAATTTGAAATATAAAGTACTATGCATAAATTAGTTTCATATATATAATTGGGCATGATTGAATGTTAAAGTGAATTTATGAGATTTATTGGAGTATGCTAAATAATAAATTACAATTAGAAAATATTATGCAAGATAATTGTTTTAGATGTACTAAGGTGAATTATGAGGAATACATTAGTTTGAAGTGACTTGGTTAAAGTATGAATACATGAAGCATGTTAGTGCGTGAGTAGAGTTATATTATTTGCCTAGCTAAATGTAAGTTCTCTGATAGGATGAATAAGACGTGTAAGATGGGAAATAAAGCGAGAAACTAGAGTTTTTGAAATTTCAAATTATGAATATGCGTTAGTGCACGACGAAGTTTAGTTATGATTTTAGAATTCGTATATTACACGAAATGATGTGGACTGAAGAAAAGAATGTAAAGATGGAGTATCATCACTTTTCAAGAGCGACGATTCTAATCAACGTAATATAACTATTAATCGTGATAAAAGAACCTTTCAATGTTAAAGGTTGATGTTAGTAAGTCCGTTGTTTCGGATCGATGATTTTCAAAAGCACGTGAAATCTTCAATTTCGTTTCTTGCGTTGATAAGGTCCGCTCGGGTGAAAGGAGACGGCAAGTGATCACTAGTACCATAAGAACAATAATCTTAAGGTGGGCATTCTTCTCTAAGAAAATATGGGCTCTCTTATAAAATGGGATTTTAAGGAAATATTTACTCATTATTACTTTACTGCTTTTCTTATACTGCAAATGTTTAAATACGATATTGTCTGCCAAAATATTTTATGTTTTGTATATATCCATCCGGGTTGGCCGGGCCAACATGAGATATTACGAATTCGGATCCTACTGGTGAGATGCTAGTTAGGATTATGTACACTTAACCTCTGATCCGTTCGCGGTCAGTCGTGCGTCTGGGTGAAGGGAGGCCTCACTCCCGGTGCGTTCCATAGCCGACTTGGATTATACGTTGTAAGAAAATGACTGGCCAGTCGATTTTGAGAAAATGATAAAATGTTTTGGTAAGAACAAGGTCTTTCCAACAAAACCCTTGTGTCTTGTTTCGATGGTGGTAGTACAATATTTTGTAAATGAAATGTAAAATATTTTCGGCATGTGTCCACTGAGTACTTTGTACTCAGCCCTGCATGTTTGTTTTTAAATGTGCGTGTTGAGTGGTGATGGAACTAAGCGGAGTTGGCGAATTCTTTTGTCAATTGAGTATGGAACATCTTTTGTTCACATTGAGAATCATCTTCATATGCATGTCTCACACGCTTATTTCACGCAAACTCTTGAAACTCTATCAAAATTCTATAACTATGTTAAGTCCTTGAATGTCTTGGTAGAAACTTTGTAAAAGCTACTATTTTGTCGAATCTTGAATTGACTCTTTATGTAAATTATTTTCTTCTATCCTCAATATCGCCTATGGTTGAATTTTCGTTGAATTTTCAATCATCTTTGAATTCAAGTATAATTCCATCTCTAGAACATATCTATGATTTGAAAATTTTAAAAATATGAACCTATGTTCATTTCATATTTTCGGTCATTTGAAGAATTTATGAAGGGGATATATTTTGTTCGATTAATTCTTTGTATTATGATGGATTCGTCGTCTACGTATTGTTTAATGTTGAATTATGGAGTATATATTCATTCTTTGGAATGTTGTGTAATTTTCAAAAATATGAAGGGCTTTGATCTTGAATTTATGATGTTGATATGATTAAATTTCCTTCATATATGTGTTAATGAGTTGATATAAATATGTTTTGAGCAAGAAAAACGTTTGAAATCGAAGCCGTTAGAAAACCCATTTTTGGCCGAAACCCTAGCCCTTATTATGTTGGATTTTTTATTTTATTTGATCACTTTGTTTTCATATTTGGATTCTATGATATGAATAAAGCTTAAAATGATTTATTCGATTTTCACCGACGATTCGAAAATTAAAAATTTTTAGTTTGACGTCAATTTGGGTTTTCAATGCTAAAGCTTTGATATTTATGTTTTGATGGTTGATTAGTGATCTTTGATGATAGTTGAGCATATATAGAGTTCGTCTAAGATAGATGGCGTCTTGAGATTTTAATGGGGAGGCGGTGGGTGTATGGGTGTCAATCGACATGGATGGCTCTTCCCAATGCTCAGGCAGTGCGCCTCTCTACCTCTGCAGCACCGTCCTCCAGGAATCAATGGCACTGGTCCACTCGGCGACCTCAAGTAAAGCCATTGGGTACTCGTCGCCACGTATACTCCTCGGAGGAGTGCGATCTCTGGGGCTACCAGTGAATCTCGAGGCGTGGGTCAAATGGCTCAAATCTCGGTGATCGCTGTCGGTCAGTAGTCCCCGACAGGTAGATATAATCCCGATATCTCCCGTGCATAGTCTTCCGATCGAAGCCGCGTGGAAGGCTTCATGCCATGATCTGTCCTCCATGCCGTGCCCTCCCTCGATGGCGAAGGTGGTGCTGAGGAACTCTCGAGATCATCTCCCGGCACATCGATACTCGCGGTACCTATGAATAATCTCTGCGGGGTGGCACTCGGTCCAGTGCGTCTGAGTGGTGTCGAGTCTAGCCATCATCGGACAAGCGAGCATAAGACAACTAAATAAGAATAATCGATGCATAGATAAAATAAACTTAGCGTGCGCTAAGCAAAGAATAAAGCGGCGGTCTATAAGCGGATAAACAATCCAAACACATCGATAAGCGATAAATGTTATCGAAATTGTTCTCATATACAACACCGTTGTAGCTTTCCTACACACTAAGAAACATCTTGTTTAGCATGCATAAACAAAATCTTATCATATAACTGAATTCTAGTTTTATAAGACTACTAGCTAGCTTCTACTGGCCCTCGTGATTTCTGGAGACTGAAACAGGGATCTTTCCTTCATAAAACATATTACAGTCCGTTAGAAGTCGTGGGAAAACCGTGCCATATCGGTCCAAGCGAAGGAGAGCGGACAAAATAAAATCACTGCGTGGCAGTTCGCCTTTGAGGTGAACTGTCCGGGTGGACTACTGATTCTCGTGAATTTTGGAGAAGGAATCAGGGGTTCGATCCATCATAACAAATAAATTAAATTGCGTTAGAGTGCGTGGGTGAAAACCGTTAAAATCGAATCTGAGCGAAAAAACGGATCCAAACAAAACACTGCAAAGCGGAAAAATTTTCTGGCGTTCGCGAAGATCGTGGCAATGCCGATATCGAGGTCTTGCATGCCGTTGCCGAGGCGGACTGCGAGGCGGTGCGGTGGTGAGGTCAGCTGGTCTGTCGAAATGAATCGTCGAATCTTGAAATAATGGTCGATTACGACAAATGAAGGCTCGGCGTAATCAAGGTCGACTTCGAAGTGGATTTGCGGCGAAAATATGGCGTCATGTTGTCGAGATACAATCTTCAAACTCGAAGTGGATGTCGAGGTTGACACCAAATAAACTCGGTCGATGCGGGGTGAATCAATTGAAGTCGGTAATGCCGGCGCTCAAGCGTCGGCGTAGTCGAGGTAAACTACAGGTTGACTTACGAGGTGAAAGCCATAGCCTTTCAATTTGAGTTCGATTATGTTGTTCTCGAAAGAAATGGAGAAGTTTGTACATTTGTCCATCTATGTTCTTTTCAAGAGGATCATGCATCTTATTACGTCTATGTTCCATTCGGGATGACATAGGCATTAATCAAAATCAACATTGAGAAAAGATGAATAAATATTGAACATAGCGAACATAGTTCGTTTTAAACATCAGCATTTCTTGCGAAAAAAATTTCATCAATAAATCGATAATTCATGGTTATTTACAACCTTTTTCATTTCATTTATCGATAATGTTCTATCAACACAAATCATTTGTCGATAATGTTCTATCGACAACAAATCAAATTCATAAATCTCAAACTTTTCTTTTCAAGATGAGAAAATATTTTACCTTTTCGGTTGAAATTTGGATGTGATGGAGTGTTGGCGTGGTCGGATGATTTCTAAGTCAGTGACTCATCTAGACTTAACTTTTGAAAGAAAGTTTAGGGTTGAAACAAGCTGCTCGATACCACTCTGTCGCGCTCTAATCGAAAGGAAGATTAGAGAGCTGGAGCTTGGAGCGGTGAATGCAAAACAATTGATAAAAATAATCAAAGATTTGAGAATAATATTTATCGAACTTGATGATCAAACCTTATTTAAAGCAATTACCCTTATTTACAAGGCAAAAGTCATATACAAATGTAAAGGCTACGAGTTCCTTTAAGTGGGTTCGATAATTGACGGATACAGCTGTCGCGATAACATACAAATATTGAATATCGTGAAAGCATGTGAATGCATATATGATGATATGCACCCAAGGTTCTTTCTTTCAAACATAATAAATACCAAAGGCCACGACTACTCAACATCTCTCGATCACCATCATTACCACTCATCGCACATTTAAAACAAATATGCGGTGAGTACAAATAATGACTTTCGATGGCTCATGCGAAATAATTTATCACGGTTTGAATTACTCGCCCATCACGGTAACACGAGGTTTTAATTTGAAATACTCGTGCTTACTAAATATTTTCATTTTGATAAATATCGCTTGGCGACATTTTCCGTATGTATAATCCCATCCACCACAACAATCATTCACAACATTTCCACTGTATTTGGAGCCCTCTCGACAGTAAACCGAGCACCCTTCGCCTGATTTACAAAATAATCGGTGCACAAAATCCGGCCGTCTCGGCCACGGGATCACGAATTCTCCATCATTCTTGGGGTGCTTCAGAATCGAATTCAACATGTCATAAAGTGGGGCTACAACATTATGCATCAACAATCATGGATTGGATACATCGTAAAACATAAACATTTGGGCGGTAATTAAATAAATCGGTTCATAAATATTTGCTTGCATTAAAGCATCATAAATAAATCATTTGGTAAATTCTACGGTTTGAGTATAGTAAAGCCACCTTTACTTGAACTTGATTTCTGTCGTGCTCTTTCCTCGTTGAGTGAACTTCACGTTCCACCTACGCAAAAATATGCGTTTAATGCGTTGCACGCTTTTCGAGATTTTCAAAGTTCATTCACTTTGATAAATAAATTAATAATTGAGTTTCGATGACTCTTTATCGTCTTCGTTGAAGCGAGCGTATATCAATAAGAATAATTTTAGGTATATCGAGAGGCGTAATATGATCTCGATCTCATTTAACCTTTTAGGTTAAATAATTACGATATAATAACGTTATTGATAAAATGATTTCAATTATGAAATCTTTTCTAACAATTGAGATATTGGATAAAAGTAATACTTTTTCACGTATTAGCGTATTTAACGAGCTTTTAAATGCGTTAATTTGAAATCAACCATTTTGATTTTTCTTAATAAATTTTCAATAACTCATATTTTAATCAATATAAATCGATTTTCAATCGATTTCTTTCATAAAGCTTTAATCTTGATTTTCCCAAATCGATTATTTTGATTAATATTTTCTTTCAATATTAATTTTTAATACATTAAGCATTATTTATGCTTTTAACGTTATTTAATATAACGTTAGTAATAACATAATATTCTATGTTTAATAATTCTCAAAAATTCTTAATATGTCTAAGTTAATTTCTAGACATATAATTTATTATTTTCTTGATATTAAGGTTTAAAATCCTTAATATATATATTTATAAGCTTTGGTTTAAACATAAATTCATTCCTTTCAAAATTCTTATAAATTCATATAGTGTACTATTTTATCATAGTATCACTAATATGAATTAATATTAACTAGAAAATTTTGCATCATCTTTTATTAGGTCCAAAGTTACGGTTCTTGGGCATAATTGTCCAAATACTTTTCTAAAATTCTAGTTAATTTATACAAGGTCCCACATTACTTTATAACATATTTATAACCTATAGTCCAACATATTTCATTTCTACATTAAAGGTATAATGTTCATGGTTTGGTTTTCAATCAAACTATATACTAAACATTTTATAAAATTCTAATTAAATTACACTATGTTTAAATACTATAGTGTAACACTATATCATCATAACATAACTAAAACAACTAAATCAAGCCTAACCCATACTATGAAGCTCACGTGCATTTGGAAAAAATTGAGCATAAATTCTTCAAAAGTTTTAGTAAATTCATGGAATACATAATCAATACCTAGATTAACAATATGCTATCATAATACTTAAATAAATTTTGTACAACAACTTAGCATATCTTATGCAATTTGGTAATTTTAAAAACAAAGCATAAGATTTTATAAATTTCAATAAATCATAACAAGCTCTACTATATCATATATCATTAATCCATTCCTAAATCATCAAGAAAATTTTGGTAACCATGAACTAATTTCATAGCATGCTTGAATCAATTTTAAACATGATATATGCTTACATAAATCATACTACACCTTATTAATGAATAAGCTATCATCTAGCATACTTTCTTTCCTAAGAACACATGCTTGAAATTTTAATCTAGCCATTAGAAATTTAAAAACTTAGGGTATAATCGAAGCTTGTTGATTCTAACCTTTCAACGGCTTTGATTTTGTGTGGAATGATTAAGTGTCCAAGAATTTTGTGAAGAAACTCAGAACACACAAGGGTTTTAAGAGGAAAACTCACGGTTTTGGTGTGTTTGGAGAGAGAGAAAATGTGTTTGTGTTAAATGAAATATAACACTTAAGTAATGAGTAATATACCTCACTCTCTCCTCTCTCGGTCCTCACAATTACAAAGCAAGACAAGAGAAATTCTCATAGTCAAATGATTATGTTACTAAAATATCTCTTACAAAACATTTACTCTTGCATGCTTTATTAAAGTATTTTGGGAGAAACAAAATTTAATTTCTTGCCTTATGACACAAGTCGTCCATCGTGGAGTGGAGAAAATTTTTAGATTTTATTTGTTTCTTGCATGTACAAAGTATTACACTCTATCCCAATTGTTTGATACATCGTCAAAGTGTTATGGGAGTCGAACAAATCGGCTCTTGCATGCCTCTCACCATCCACTTGGTTAATGTGTCCAATGTATTACACTTGAATGATTTAATTCAAATCATAGCAAAGTGAAAAAAAATTAGGCGTGAATGGTGTTGCTCGACATAGCTCACGACTATCAATTCTAAGTGTGGTGTATAAATTATTTTCATGCCAATTATACATATATATCATAATATATGTCCTAGATGATAAATTATATCATAGGAAAAATTATTGGAATTAATCCATAGATGAAAACCTAATTCTCGATTTAGGGTTTTAGAATCATAATAATCAAAATATCATTCCAAAATTTCTAGCATTAATTCAATGCTAAATAATATTCTAATTATATAAAATAATCATAGGAATTTAAATATCATAATTCCTTGATCGTTGAACTTGATTTTCAAGTCATCTCAAAGCGTTAACGTTTGAAGCGTCTCAACGTTTAAATATCGACTCATCTCAAAATGGTGAAATAAAGCTATAATCACTTTATTAAATTATTCCAATAATAATGGAATTAAATTCTAAGCAAAAACTTAGAATATATCACGAGCATTTGATTATCGATCGTGTCGGCGTTGAAATTATCTTGTTGAAATCGTTACATTCGTTTCTCAATTCACATTCATTAGTGAATTGTACATAGGAATTTATTATTCCAAAAGATCGAAATCGTTATTCGATAATTTATTAATCAATTATTATAATAATATTCTAATTTACAAATTAATATCGTAATTAGGCGTTTAAATAATTGGGGTATTACAGTATAGATGTAATACCCGGATGTTTTAAAACCAATTTTGAATTATTAGATGGATTAATTAATAATGAAACAAAAATAAAAATGAAAGTCGAGAACTTGACTTTGAGTGAATAGAAAATCTAATTTTAGCATATATTTGGATTATAATAATAATAATTTAAATGATTGGAATTTATTCAACAACATAATTAAAATGTTTATATATGTTTGCATTAAGGTTTTGTGATGATTATTAATGAAAAATAATTATCTATTTAAATAAATATGGATTACTAACAAGATAAGTATTACACTAATAAAGAGGAAAAAATATCTTCTCCTATTTATTGTCCACAATTTATTTCAAAAATTGAAAAGAAAAAGAAAAGAGAAGAAAAATGATATTTTCATATGGTTAAATCGTGATAAAATGTGGGATCACTTTATTATTAAATAGATGAGATATTTATTTTGTTTGTTTGTGAAAGATATTTATTCTATTAAGATAAGATAAGAAATTTATTATGTTGATAAGATACGATAAGATAAGATAAGATAAGATAAGATAAGATATATTATTATGTTGATAAGATAAGATAAGATATTTATTATGTTGATAAGATAAGATAAGATATTTATTTTGTTGATAAGATAAGGTAAGATATTTATTTTCTAGAGCTTATAAAAGGATACATCACAATATAGATATTTTCATTTTCTTCATCTTCAAATTTTCGAAAAGGAGAGAAAATAGGAAATTGTTCTTCCATGTTTTCTTGAGTTTGAGTTAGAAAAACTGAATTCTTGACGATCGACTTCGATTAAAATGTTAGAAATTATATTACCTATTTAGATATACAAAAATTAGAAATTCATCCATAAAAATTTAATTATATGCTTTGGTTATTTCATGAGAAATTTGAGGATTTTTTAGATGTTTAGGTTGTTAATTAAATATGTTTATATGATGGTTGTGAACATGTGTTATGAATTTGGTACAAAGTTAAGCATGTTAAAATTTTCTTATTATAGTTGAGATATATGAGGTTTCTAATGGAAGTGATTATAATTTTTTGAGCATGAATTGATTATTGGGTATTGTTTGAGCATGTAAAATTAATTCATAATTTTGAAAATATTGAGAATTTATTTAAAAAAATCGAAAATCCTAGACATGAATTATTGAAGTATGATTTGTGTATGATGAATATTAGTGTATATTATTGATGTATGATTAGGATAATGTATGGTGTGAATTAATTAGAATTTTGAAAATGTTTTGTTAATTTTTCAAAAATTTGAAATCTTGAGTTGGAGGATTTAGAGTTTCAAATTTATTTTATTCCATATGATCACTTATTTAGGCCCAAGATGTAATATCCGTAAAATTAGATGCCTAATTACGGTTTTGAAACGTAAATTAGGAATTATTTGACGATTCAATCGGTAAGATAGTGAATAATGGTTTCGATTATTCTGAAGGCAATTCTATTTTATATTCAGAATTGTGAATTTAGAAATAGAAGTTTGTAAAGCATATCGGCGGTATTATTTTAACGGATTACACATCATCGTTAGTATTTTGTGAAATTTTGGACGGAAGATTGGAATTAATTTTCATATTAATTCCTATGTTACTAGAATATTAATTATAAAGTAAGTTCAAACTTCTGCGACCATTTGAGATGAGTCGATTATGATCATTTGAGATGTTTTGAGCGTTAACGTCTAGAGATGTTTTGAGAGATGAGTTCAATGATCGGAAATTATCAATTAATTTTCTATCATTAATTTATATAGTTCATAATATTAAATATTAAAATCAATTTTGAGTTATTAAAACTCGATATTTATGAAATGGGTTTGAAAACCCTAATTATACAAATTAGGGTTTTCCTTGCCTAAAATATGCTATAATTTTTATCCTATGCTATTAATTATTATCTAAATCATATATTATGATATATGATCGAAAATTACATGAGTATCAATAATAGGTGTAATTGATATTTTTAATCTATTTTTCAATTTAGCTTGATAATTTAGAATTATTGGCTAAGGTATGATTTAATTATTTTATGACTTGTATTTATACCTATGATCATGTATGATATATATATATTGCATTAATGTACAAAAGAAAATAAATCCTACCTATTTGGACCCTAAACCTTAGGCCATCATGAATGGACAAGTCTTATCACTCCTTTAACACCCATTGGAAAGCCTCTAGCTACACTAATTACCACACTCTACACTCAATCTGATTCCTATTGTGTGTGTGTGTGCCTAAGAGAGAGAGATACATGGGAGAAACTCTTCCATACACTTTCATTTCACTCATAATACATTTCTCCTCTCTCCCCAAACTTTTCAGACCTCTCCTCTCCTTTCCTCTCTTCTTCTTCTCTACATTTCCACCATGGAAGAGAGCTCGCTCCATCTCTCTCATTCATCTTCAAATTCGTGACTAAGGTATAACTATCTCCTATGACTCTTAGACATGATTAAATCATACTTGCATGGTTAGATTGATGATCTTGGTGGTGATTTGGGGTGATAGATTCACCATTTTCGTGGTTATATGAAATGCATACATAAAGAATAAGCTTAAAACTGAAAACTGGAAGTATGTTACGAAAACAGTAACTTCATAAAATTATTTGACTAAGTTACAGTGGTCCGATGAATGTGAAATTTTACTATGTTGAATTTAAACATGTCTATTACGTGTCTGAAAAATTTCAAGTCAATAAAACTTGATTTTCTATTTTAATTATATTTTCAAAAACACTGCACAAATCTGTAAAATTTCGGTGTTCATCACCCACGGTCCGTGGTTTCGTTTCGAGTTTGGCTAATGGTAAAACTCTAAAATTGTCATAAACATAAATTAGCGTGTCTAGAAGATCTATGTAAATTTTCAAATTTTCTAAATTTTTTACTATTTATTCCATATTTTCAAACGAACTGCACAAAACTGTCACTGTAGTGATAGCTTGTAGTAAAATATTTTATCTCCCAATCTATTTTGAATCATTGAGTAAGGCTTTTCTGGATTAAACCAGACTTAAGTGGCTTTTCAATATGATTGGTTGCATTCCTAGATTCCTTATAATGAACTCACGGTGAATTTTTAAAGTTGACGCATTACAGTAAGCTTTTGGACAAACTGCCTTAGTAAAATTCTATGCTAAATGACTGTCCGTGTACGACTTTTGCGTGAGATATTCGAACCGTTTGTAATCCGATTTTGACTTTGGTTTCTTCATAAGAAATGTTCCTTACCATGTCTAGTGTTGATCTGGAAAGTTTGATCCCAAACCAAGCCTTATAAGTATACTGTTCATTGACCCAAAGTCACCTACTGGAAATTTGTCCATTCCAACTAGGCAACTTTGAACTCGTATTTCTCGATGCATCAAGTATCTTCCAGTAAAGTCTTCATGAAACATGTAGTTCTTATTATAAGGTTTCTAAAATGGTATCTTTCAGTCATTTTGGTATTGTGAGTCAAAAGTTACGAGCCTCGTAAAATCCTCGTCGTTAAGCTAAATCTGGAAATCCTGAAAATATTTCTAAGTATAGAAGAAGTCAGTTCGAGTTGCCCACTTTGAGAGTCTATATCTCCAGAACCACGACTCTTTTGGGTCAACTTCCTTCTTAGAACTTATAGTACATATTTAGAGGTTTCCAGAATGTGTCTTTGTGGTCATCGTATTTTAATCAAGAGTTATGAATCGTCAAAGTATGACACTCTAAATCTGGAAATTCTGAAAAATATTCTAAGTATAGAAGTCAGTTCGAGTTGCCCACTTTGAGACCCTATATCTCCAGAACCACACTCTTTTGGATCGACTTCCTTCTTAGAACTTACAGTACATGTTTAGGGTTTCAGAATGTATCTTTGTGCGGTCATCGTATTTTAATCGAGAGTTATAGATCGTCAAAGTATGAAACTTGGGTTGTTTAAGCTGTTTTGTCAAAATTTAATACTTGAAATTTGACTAAGTGTTGGAACTCCCTAGGTGAAATATGCCTTATGTGAATATGGTGATGATCGATTGATACATGGATGATATTAATACTATTAATGACCATAAGTGTATAATAATACACTATAATTTATAAAATTCTTGGAAATCATTTGGTAATTTTAAGAATTTGAGAGGATTAAAGGAACTATAAAGTTTTAAATCCTTTTTAATTAGGAGTAATAATATATTATATCTAAATATTATTTTAGACATATTGGGAATTATAAAATTTTAAAACATGGGTCACTATGTTATAACGAACATTATATTTAATGAGCGTTATAATTGAATAATAAGGATTATGGATAAATGGATTAATGTTTAAGAAAAATATTAATAAGTTCATCGATTTACGTGACAAATCGAGAAATAGGGCGTTCGAAAAGATATCGATTGGAAATCGATTTATAACATAATTAGTAAGAAATTACTATTAAAAATCCTATGTAAAGCGTATAAATCGTTGAGCGTTTAACCGGAAGGTTAAAATGATATAATTGAGCGTGTCTCGAAGAGCGAGAATGGTTCAATTGAAATATAATTAAGCGTATTGAATTCGTTAGGAATTCGGTTTATATCGATGTAGAATATCAAAGTTTATTCTAGACTTTGAGAGTCTCGATAAGCGATGTACTAAAACATCGCTTTTACGTAAAGGTGTGGGCGTGACGTGACGGCGAGCGTTGCGAAATCAAACTTAAGAACTCAAGTTAGGGCGAACCATAGTCGGTGGGCCTCTTACCTTAAAATGGGCGCTTTTCTTACCCACTAAAGCATTGACTTCTTGTTATATCAAATGAGTTTATTCTGATACTTATTTTACAGTTATCAAATGTTTCTTGCATTACCCAAAAATATTTCGTTTGTGTATGGATCCTATCGTTATGCGGGTAGGTGCAGGAGAATGGTTGGAACTATTATATCAATTGTTGTGGTAGCACACCTTTTTAATGTCGGGTCTGTCTTGGATGATAAATGCAGCTAGGATTGGCGTGAAGGTTGGAACTATCTGTTGTGTTAACATATGCTTGCAGAGTATTGCGTCTTGTCGGAGTTCTGACGGTCACGGCGTCGTAGATGGGAGGCCTCCTCTCGGCGTTTATTATTATTATTATGTATTGTGACTATGAGATCGGACCATACACGAAAATGCTTGGCAGCTACTTTGACTGAAATGATTTTAGTAAGCCTGGCCTAACTAAAACCCTGACTTACTCGACATTGGCGTAATTCGAATATTATCAAATGTTTTGGCATGAGTCCAGGTGCATTCTTGTACTCAGCCGCATGTTGTTTTAAATGTGCGGTTGAGCGGATGATGGATGGGCGGTGTTGAGCAATAGGAATATTATTTGATACTTGATAGTACATCGTCATATACATATCACATGTTTTCATTGCAGAACTTAAGTTATGTACTAAAGTCGAAACATGCTTGTCATATGAATTACGGCTTTTGTTAAGGAGAATTCCCTGTTTAATTATACTGTTTAGAGTTACAATCCTTCTAAATCCTACTTAGGATTGAGGGATGTGAGAGTGTATCAGGCGGTTCGCTCTTGAACCCAAATCTCCTTTAAGATTAAGTCAGATTGAGTCATTAGACTTCTAAGGTCGGTGACAATGCTCACACTCCATCACATCAAGCTCAACGAAATGAGGTAAATGATTCTTTTAAAGTTTTGAAAATTTCACAGCGGATGAATGTTTATGAAATGATTTTATTGAATAAATGAAAGATTGAAAGTGAAAAAGGATGGAAATGATTTTCAAAAGAGTTCCACAATATGCGTGTGGATGCATATTTAAGAAACTCAAAGATTCCCACAATATCGGTTGGGTGCATATTTAAGAAACAAAAGTTTGATTTATGATAGATAAATGATTTTCTGGTTTTGAAATCGAAAAGTTTGAAGTGAAGGATGATTGAAATGATCTTTGAAAAGAAATGATAGCTATGAGAAGGTTGAGAATGAATGTTATGACAAATGATTTGTCGAGAAAGTTATGAAAGAAAGAAGATATAAGGAGATGATGATAATGATGTGAGAAAGTTTGACATGATATGCAAGATGAAATATTTGAAATCACGAAATTGATAAGGGTTCATTATTATGAACAAAGTTATATTATTCATGCTTTAAAGTGATTGAGATTGGACAGCGATTTGTCGAAAATGATATGTTGAATTCGTGAAATTGACGAGTACATGCGTACAAATGAGCTACGTATGAATATTTGAAGTTTTACAAACTTAAAGTTGTTTATGATGATGAGCATGCTAGCTCAGGCGTGAACTTTTAAACATGATCACTTTTACGAAGAACATAGAAGTAAGAACTTCCTCTATTACAAGAACAAGAGTACGATGGATTTGAGAACTTCATTCCATCTTGAGTATCGAAAAGAAAATTTATCTGAAATTGTGCGACCTCGACTTGACGTCGGCATTTCTCTATACCATGACATCGATGGCATGCGACCTGGCATCGGATTATGACCTCGATGACGGTAAATTTTCTGCCTTGTGCGGTGATTTTGTTTGATTAGCTCTCGATCGTGTGAACTCCGATTTCGTCGGTTTTGCCTCGTGCCAAATGTCTTGTACTTCATTTCTTATGAAGGACCAAATTCTGATTCCTACTCCGAGTTCACGAGGATCGAGTTGAAGCTAGCTCATGATTTATAGAAAGTAAGAAGCGTTATAGTATGATCACGAATCTTAGAATGTTACTAAGAAAGTAAGATTGCCACAATACAAGTAGAGCCATGAGCGTATAAGAACCGGTTGATGACTATTATGGGTATATAAGCTTTCAAAATTATATTCATCACCAATTTACGTCGTTGAGTTTAACTTTATGACCTAGTTCGATTGAGAATTCATTCGAGTTTCTCCTTCTACGAAGAAAATTTTCAACAAAATTCATAAAGTGTCCTTTTGAACCCAAATCCTAGCGTGGGAGAAAATATTTGTAGGATGCAGCCATATGACAAGAAATCTCGTAGTCGTCGGTCTTGGACCAGAGCCCATTTATTCGGTCTAAAAAGCATATCGATTCGATCTTTGAGAAGATGTTATTTCGATTTGTGAGACAGCGCCTTTTGCAAGTAGTGATGATTCTTCTCGACTCTTGAAACCATCAAAGTAATGACGTTGACTTACCTTGTCACCTAAGTGCAATTGGTGAAGCGATAAACATCGAACATGAAATAGGTTGACTTATTCCGATCACCTAAATGTTTCGAGACCGATAAAATGATAGACATCAGAAATCGGGATGTAAGGAAAATCTCGATGAGATGATATATTTTCCTATGATACATGGATGTGATGACCCGATGGGCTTTACAATTGATAACATTGAAGTTATACCTTCATACACATTATTCGATAATCAAGTTATGAATAAGATACTCTTTAGCATTGAATGCAAGAGTAAAAGCAAGAAAAGTATATGATATCCGTGGGATATGAACTCCTCTTTTATAAGAGAGATTACAACTTATCCTTAAGATAGTTGGTTGTCCTTGAAACCTCGTTAGTAGGTTGGACATGTTTAAAGAATAAAGATGCATCAAAATATTCATTTCGAGGAATATATATATATAAGGAAATGATAGCATCTCGGAAAATAGATCCATCGCCTATACCTCGGTCAATGAGATTATGATTGAGCATAACGATTCAGTAATTGAAACTTGGTTAAACAAATGATAATGAGATGGAGGAATCATAATCTTTGAGATTGTGTGAGCGAGGATAGCCCTAGTATGTAAATCAAGTGTGAAGAAAATATCTTCAAAGCGAGACATGGAAGAGATGCTTGGAATTTAAGTTATGATGTCAGAATGCGACCTACCAAGCCATACAATGATGATAGCAGTTCTAGTCCGGAAGTGGGAACGAAGTATAACAAAAGTAAGTTACTTTCAAATCATGTGCCCGAAAAGGGACAAAAGTCGAAATACGAAGAAACTATGAGCTATACAATTATAAGGTAGCCAGGCAATATAAGCTTCAAAGACATATGACGATAAATAAGAGTTTCCTTGAAAAGAGTTAAAACAAGGATATATGAAATATATTCTAAGATCGATGAAGTAAAAGGAATTAAGTCATTCATATTGGAATAGGAATGAATAATAGTAATAGAACACGACGATCTCCGATAAGACTTAATTATCGAAATATCAATACCAACGGATAGGTTGATGTAGCACAACCAAATGCTATTGGTAAAAGCATAGATCTGAGATACAGAAGTATGGGGTGAATGAGTCGGAAGGCCGTAGCAAGGGAACATAATGTCCCAATGGAAAGGACATGACATATGAAATAGATGTTTACTTGAATAGCGAGAACACCATAGACCAAAGTATACTTGCAAAACAAAACAAACAAAACCAAAAGGCAAGATGGGTATGAGGAAAATTTCCTCGAGAATACTATAAGATTTTGTTCAATTTAGGTGTTTGCTTTTGACATCGCGCAAATGCAAAAGGCGATAGAACCCAATTTAAGTAGCGCATCAGATGTAGACCTCCTTACCTATCTGAAAATCATGGCCATCATGAGAGTTGCTCAAGCGTGAGATTCGAGCTAGAATCGCCTAAAGTTCTACTCGATGATTTGGATCACTATATCGTGAGGAGCGTAGATATAATTTTAAGTCGAAGCTTGAAAATGGTTGTCATTCACGTGATCGGACACGGACCTAATCTTTCGTAAAGGTTTCTGTGACAGGATATTAGTACCATTATTCGCACATGCGAATAAATTTAAGCGATACGACTAAGGTGTGAGCGTAAAATGAGTATTAAGATGAGTGTCATGAGTTGTGTCATAAGTAGTCTAGGTTATATCGTCTTAAAGTGTATACTTACTTAAGAGATCCTTCTTGTTTAAAATTCCTCCATGCTTAAATTAAGCGGACTTATCTAGAAATATCCGCTTATAAATGGCGGGAAAAAAAGGAGTTTAACGGTAGAGAGTAACCCAGGCCTAGTTTATAACTACGGCGTATCGGCTCTTTTATTATGAACTAGGCATGGATTTAGAACAGTTTTGGAGAAAATTTTACACTCTAGATGGGCTCAAAGTTATAGAGTGACAAATGAGGATGGTATCCCGACTTACTTGTCATTTGCCAGATTGGCGAGATTTTGCAAAAGTTTGAAAGAATATTTTCTCCATGATAAAAATTCAAAAGGCGGACTTACAGGATTTGTCAGCGAGCTCAAGTATACCCATGTCGCGTATGGGCGGCACCTAAAGTACTTGTCTAGTCTCGCAGAGTTACACACGCGTGATAGAATGTTGTACCTAATGTTCCAAATGCCACCCGTCTGTGCGTCAATGGTACCATAAAGAGCGAGAAGGGCAAGAAGGGCGGATCTTATCGCCTCGCGGATTAGGAGAATTACCTCTACCAACCTAGCCATACTTTCGACAAAAGTAACACCAATTTACGGTATTGAAGAAGAAGCGGAGATTGGACCAGACTCTCTAAAGAGAATGATCATCAGTATGAAACAAAAGCGTGCTTGAGAAGGCAAGTTTCGAGGAGATGCGACTCGCGAAGGTCACTCGAGACATAGAACCTATGATAACATGAGACTTATATATAGCTGGTTTATGATGAAAATGCGTGTTATAGTATGCTAAAGGCGTAAATGGGAAAATTTTGAGACATGTTGAAGAGTGTCAAAGTTGGGTGTAAAAGAACTAGGCGCCTTGTAATCGGTCATCGATAAACCGACCCTGTAGATAATGAATAAAAGTCCTCGTTTAGGCATTTTGGTGTAATATTATATGGCCTTTATAGAATGGTATCGAAATCGAAAGCGAATCGTTAGAATAAGATATGGCTACTATGAGATAATAGTTAAGCCATTCGGATGACAAATGCACCTAGATCATGAACCTCAAAGTCGGTGTTCCACGTCTTAGATAATTTTATCTTAATCTTTGCGGATAAAGTTCTTACCTATTCAAAGACGAGGAAGAACATAAGAACATTTAAGGACGTCTTACGACTTTTAAGGTAGGGCGATTTTGCCAAGTTAGTATGTGAATTTGTTGTAAAGGAGAAATATTCCTCGGGCATATAGTATCCTTAGAAGAAATCAATGTGGACTGACAAAGGAAAACAATTAAGAATGAAAGTCGCGATGACCTAAGATAAGATGAGCAATTTCATAGATTAATTGTGTATCAAAGAGCCATTGAGAACTCTCTAAAGTAGAAGACCAATAACATAGAAAGGGATGAAATTACGTGGAGTAATAAAGAGAGGCTATGTATTAATATGAGAAGATAATAGCTTATGATCACAATGACTTGACTGAATGATTTCCCAACTCGACTTGAAATAGTGACGGTGGTATAAATACCAAGTCTTGAAGACATCACTCCTATGACAATAAGTTAAGAACCCTTCTCAACTTGCGAAGTTTGAATTTATTCTTGAGCAGGAAATGTGGATCGAGGATGAGAAAGATGGCTCGAATTAGTAAAAGATTATAAGTGTGATAAATGATCACGAGGATGGTAAATGTAGAATCTAATACGAGTTATAAAATTCAGCTAAATCATAGTATGTCCCAACAAAAAGGAAAACTCATTGGAAAGTTTAAGAAAATGAGAAGAAATAGTCGGGCATTCGGTGGACGTAAGTTGTACTCTCGCACAGGTGATATATGTAAAGAGAATGGAGATGGGAGTAGAATACAAATTAAGATAAGGAATGAAAGGTTGAAGAATTTTAAATGGACAATGTTATATCGTCTAAAGAAGGATTATATATATAAATATCTCCAAGCAATAATAAGTGAGAGATGAAACCAGAATGAAGTCATGACCCTTCTACCTTGAACTAGACAACTTTAAGATATGTTAAGCAATAGTAAGGAATGAGCGAGATGTAACCATGATTGTCGAGCAATGTCTGGTTACCAACAAGTGAAGCATTATATCAAAGGCCTTATAAGGGGTTATAATCTCTAGAGCTACGAATGAAAATGGAATGATGTAGATGAATCTTATGAGTTACGCGAAGTGTAAAAGTCGCACTACTATATGGGTAGTAGTGGATTGACTCACAATTATGTTTTGTCTGCCTATTCGGATAACTCGTAGACCCAGAAAGTTAGCTCAGCGTACAAAAGGGATTGTATATTTACGGGTACCAAAACCTATCGCGGATAGAGACTCGAGTACCCTAGATTTTGAACTAACTCCGAGAGAGTTAAAATGAGGTTGAACCTTAACATAGTTGCCGCTCTGGCGGGCGAACAAAGACGATATAGAGCGTTTAGGATACGATGAGAACATAAATGTTAAACCGGGATGCAGTGAGCGTGTTGTACCACTTGTTAAGTTATGTCTGCCGTAGTGTCGACCAATCGATCATATATGAGGCATTGTTTGAAAAAGTATCGACCACCACTTTATTGTAACAAAGTAGGTGGCGGTATAAAGTTCTGACGTCGTGGAAGCTGAGATATCGCGATAAGGCGAAGAATAAGAAAAGCTAAGGACAGACAAAGTCTTACGTGCAGCGTCGTATTTGCATTTTAAATGCGAATTAAGTTTCTTAAGATTTCTCCATCTGAAATTACAAAATCGAATCTGAGAATCTTGAGACCACGTTTTGTAGACCTTACGAGCTTAATAATAATAGGCCTAGTAGCTATAACTTGGTATTCATAAATTCGGAAAAATAAATATTTTTCCACATGATAGTTGAAATACGAAAATGACCCAATTCACGTAAACCACATGATGGCGTGACCTTGACTCGAATGAGTTATGATGAAAATCTCGACTAATTTGATTGACGATTCAGATTAAGGAATAAAGTTTGGGTTCTTAATGAAAATCGATGGAAGAACCGTGGACAAAGGGAAAACACGTGGAAAGATAAGATGTTAATCTGAGATACCCCTACTTTATGAGGTATGCAAATTTGGACGAAATTTCTTTTAAGGGTAGGATGTAATATCCGTAAATTAGATGCTAATTACGGTTTTGAAACCAGTAAATTAGGAATTATTGTACGATTCAATCGATAGATAGTGAATAATGGTTTCGATTATTTCGAAGGCAATTCTATTTTATATTCACGAAATTGTGAATTTAGAAATAGAAGTTTGTAAAGCATATCGATAGTATTATTTTAACGATTACACATCATCGTTAGTATTTTGTGAAATTTTGAGCGGCGAAGATTGGAATTAATTTTCATATTAATTCCTATGTTACTAGAATATTAATTATAAAGTAAGTTCAAACTTCTGCGACCATTTTGAGATGAGTCGATTATGATCATTTGAGGCGTTTGAGCGTTAGCGTCAGAGATGTTTTGAGAGATGAGTTCAATGATCCGGAAACTATCCCAATTAATTTCCTATCATTAATTTATATAATTACAGTAATATTAAATATTAAAATCAATTTTTGAGTTATTAAAACTCGATATTTATGAAATGGGTTTGAAAACCTAATTATACAAATTAGGGTTTCCTTGCCTAAATATGCTATATTTTTATCCTATGCTATTAATTATTATCTAAATCATATATTATGATATATATGATCGAAAATTACATGAGTATCAATAATAGGTGTAATTGATATTTTAATCCTATTTTTCCAATTTAGCTTGATAATTTGAATTATTGGCTAAGGTATGATTTAATTATTTTTATGACTTGTATTTTATACCTATGATCATGTATGATATATATATATTGCATTAATGTACAAAAGAAAATAAATCCTACCTATTTGGACCCCTAAACCTTAGGCCATCATGAATGGACAAGGCATGCTTATCACCTCCTTTAACACCATGCATGGACCTTCTAGCCTACACTAATTATCACCACACTCTACACACTCAACCATGATTCCTATTGTGTGTGTGTGTGCCTAAGAGAGAGATACATGGGAGAAACTCTTCCCATACACTTCATTTCACTCATAATACATTTCTCCCTCTCTCCCCAAACTTTTCAGACCTCTCCTCTCCTTTCCTCTCTTCTTCTCCTACACCATTTCCACCATGGAAGAGAGCTCAAGCTCCATCTCTCTCATTCATCTTCAAATTCGTGACTAAGGTATAACTATCTCCTATGACTCTTAGACATGATTAAATCATACTTGCATGGTTAGATTGATGATCTTGGTGGTGATTTGGGGTGATAGATTCACCATTTTCGTGGTTATATGAAATGCATACATAAAGAATAAGCTTAAAACTGAAACTGGAAGTATGTTACGAAAACAGTAACTTCATAAAATTATTTGACTAAGTTACAGTGGTCCGATGAATGTGAAATTTTACTATGTTGAATTTAAACATGTCTATTACGTCTCTGAAAAATTTCAAGTCAATAAAACTTGATTTTCTATTTTAATTATATTTTCAAAAACACTGCACAAATCTGTAAAATTTGTGTTCATCACCCACGGTCCGTGGTTTCGTTTCGAGTTTGGCTAATGGTAAAACTCTAAAATTGGCATAAACATAAATTAGCGTGTCTAGAAGATCTATGTAAATTTTCAGAATTTTCTAAATTTTTTACTATTTATTCCATATTTTCAAACGAACTGCACAAAACTGTCACTGTAGTGATAGCTTGTAGTAAAATATTTTATCTCCCAATATATTTTGAATCATTGAGTAAGGCTTTTCTGGATTAAACTAGACTTAAGTGGCTTTTCAATATGATTGGTTGCATTCCTAGATTCCTTATAATGAACTCACGGTGAATTTTTAAAGTTGACGCATTACAGTAAGCTTTTGGACAAACTGCCTTAGTAAAATTCTATGCTAAATGACTGTCCGTGTACGACTTTTGCGTGAGATATTCGAACCGTTTGTAATCCGATTTTGACTTTGGTTTCTTCATAAGAAATGTTCCTTACCATGTCTAGTGTTGATCTGGAAAGTTTGATCCCAAACCAAGCCTTATAAGTATACTGTTCATTGACCCAAAGTCACCTACTGGAAATTTGTCCATTCCAACTAGGCAACTTTGAACTTACGTATTTCTCGATGCATCAAGTATCTTCCAGTACAGTCTTCATGAAACATGTAGTTCTTATTATAAGGTTTCTAAAATGGTATCTTTCAGTCATTTTGGTATTGTGAGTCAAAGTTACGAGCCTCGTAAAATCCTCGTCGTTAAGCTAAATCTGAAATCCTGAAAATATTTCTAAGTATAGAAGAAGTCAGTTCGAGTTGCCCACTTTGAGTCTATATCTCCAGAACCACGACTCTTTTGGGTCAACTTCCTTCTTAGAACTTATAGTACATATTTAGAGGTTTCAGAATGTGTCTTTGTGCGGTCATACGTATTTTTAATCAAGAGTTATGAATCGTCAAAGTATGACACTCTAAATCTGGAAATTCTGAAAAATATTCTAAGTATAGAAGTCAGTTCGAGTTGCCCACTTTGAGACCCTATATCTCCAGAACCACAACTCTTTTGGATCGACTTTCTTCTTAGAACTTACAGTACATGTTTAGAGGTTTCAGAATGTGTCTTTGTGCGGTCATACGTATTTTAATCGAGAGTTATAGATCGTCAAAGTATGAAACTTGGGTTGTTTTAAGCTGTTTTGTCAAAATTTAATACTTGAAATTTGACTAAGTGTTGGAACTCCCTAGGTGAAATATGCCTTATGTGAATATGGTGATGATCGATTGATACATGGATGATATTAATACATATTAATGACCATAAGTGTATAATAATACACTATATGAATTTATAAAATCTTGGAAATCATTTGGTAATTTTAAGAATTTCGAGAGCATTAAAGGAGCTATAAGGTTTTAAATCCTTTTTAATTAGGAGTAATATATTATATGTCTAAATATTATTTTAGACATATTGGGAATTATAAAATTTTATAAACATGGGTCACTATGTTATACGAAACATTATATTTAATGAGCGTTATAATTGAATAATAAGGATTATGGATAAATGGATTAATGTTTAAGAAAAATATTAATAAAGTTCATCGATTTACGTGACAAATCGAGAAATAGGGCGTTACGAAAAGAAATCGATTGGAAATCGATTTATAACATAATTAGTAGAAATTACTATTAAAATCCGTATGTCGAGAAGCGTATAAATCGTTGAGCGTTTAAGCGGAAAGGTTAAAGCGATATAATTGAGCGTGTCTCGAAGGCGAGAATGGTTCAATTGAAATACTTAATTGAAAGCGTTATTGAATTGTTAGAATTAGTTATATCGATGTAGAATATCAAAGTTTATTCTGACTTTGAGTCTCGATAAGCGAGCGATGTACTAAAACATCGCTTTACGTAGTTGGAGCGTGAGCCTGACGGCGTGAAATCAAACTTAAGAACTCAAGTTAGATGAACCATAGTCCGGTGGGCCTCTTCTTACCTTAAATGTGGCCTTTTCTTCCCACTAAACGTGACTTTCTTGTTATATCAAATGAGTTTATTCTGATCTTATTTTACAATTGTTATCAAATGTTTCTTGCATTACCGAAATATTTCGTTTTGTGTATGGATCCTATCTGCTTATGCCGGTAGGTGGAGATGGTTGGAACTATTATATCAATTGTTGTGGTAGCACCTGACCTTTTAATGTCGGGTCTGTGCGGATGATAAATGCACAGCTAGGATTGGCGTGAAGGTTGGAACTATACTGTGTGTTAACATATGCTTGCGGTATTGCGTCTTGCGGGATTGGCCGATCACGGCGTCGTAGATGGGAGCCTCCTCTCGGCTTTATTATTATTATTATGTATCGTGACTATGAGATACGGACCATACACACCAAGAAAATGCTTGGCAGCTACTTTGACGAAATGATTTTAGTAAGCCTAGGCTTTAACTAAAACCGCGTGACACTCGACATTGGCGTAATTCGAATATTATCAAATGTTTTGCATGAGTCCACTTGGTGCATTCTTGTACTCGATCTATACACATCCTCAAGGAACCATCCTTTTCTTTACAAACAACACAGGTGCTAAGGCGAAACACTGGGTGCGATAAAACCTAGGTCTATGACTCTTGGTTTGAATTTTCAACTCTTCCAGTTCTTTCCGAGCCCGTTCGATGGCAAGGTGCCTTTGACACTCGGAGCCGATCCGGTTCAAGTCGATGGTAAACTCGGTTGTTCATCGAGGAGGCAATCTGGTAGATTTTCGGGAAAAACATCGAAAATTCTCGTACAATCTCTACATCTTCAACTTTTATCGTTGTTGATCTTCTCCGTTCAAATAAACAAGAAATGCATGGCATCCTTTCTTGTTTATCATACTCTGACCTTGTTGTGGATATAATCGAATTTTCTTTCCCATGCGATTCCTTAAAGCATGTAGCTTCTTTTCGGGAAAATGGAATGAAATTTTCCTTTCTTTACACGGATCGTAGCATGATTTTCAATGACAGTCCATTCCTAAAATTATATCTACATCACCCATGGGTATTATGTTTAAGTTATTCTTGAACTGGTGATCCTATGTTCGACTCTAGGTTTGAGCAAATGTGATGTGATCGTAAATCCTCCTATGGGTGAAGAGATGTTCATATCTGGTTTGCTTTCTCGGATCTAAGTTCCAATAGATCTACATGTTCTTGCTACAAAGAATGTGATGCTCCGTGTCGAACAAAAGTATACAGTGCGTTGAAAGTGTTCCCATACACCGGGTTTTCCCGGTTTTGTTCATTCGCCTCCGGTCGAGCATATACTACAGCTTGAGCCGGTTGAGGTGACGAGTTCTTGTCTTTGTTGATTCTGTTGTGGGCACTCTTTGTTGGCGTTCTTCTTGAATCTTGCGTTGTGGTGGTTGTCGTTGTTGTTCTTTGTTGAAATGAAACTCAGATCGCTCTTAGGGTTTGGCGTTGCGGCTGATTGACCTTCCTTGTCCCCGTCGTGCCGGAACATTGTTTGCGTAATGGCCCTTCATGCCACCTTGAAACAATTTACCAATGACAAACTCCTTTGTGAAATTTACGGCATTTTAGGCGAGGAGTTGTCAGCTTGCTTGCTCTTGTGGTCCTCCGTCGGGGGGAAAAGACCGGCTTCTTCCACCGCCGCGTGGCGCTACATTCCACCAAGGCGTTTGTTATTGGTATTATCAAAACTTCCTCGATTGTTGTTACCAAATTTCCTTCCATTTCTCTTCCTTTGTCCCATGTGTTCGATGTCTATGTATGGGTGACTTCTCTTACGGCATAGCGCCTCTATGTCAAAGCTTGTCAGGAAGCTTGATTGTAAGTCGATCTCCATGGTGGCTAGAGACATTCTTATTTCGATCTCAATCCACTTGAATTTTTCTACCATCTTCATATCCGTATTCACACGATCGGGGCATATCGGACATATCACGAAAGATCGATCATAATCATTACGGACATTTTCTCCTATTTCGATTATAAAACTCATATTCCTTTCTCTTGGATAACTCTTGAACATACTTCTCATCTGATTCCTTTAAACTCTTCCCGGTGAATTCATTCATATGATCTGCTTGTAAAATCTTTCGTCGGACTTCGCTTTGAAGTCGGCGAGTCTGTCGATTGAAAGGTAATACAGATAGCCGTTCTGCGGCGTGCGTGAAAATCAAATATCCTTTCCATAGCCGATCCATTGCTCGGCATCATCCGGGCTTCCTTTTCCATCAAAGGATGGTGGGTTACGCTGAAAATAATTCCTCGATCCTACGATCGGGTGGAGGTGGTGGTGGTTGGGGTATATTCGCGGGTTACGTGCAGAATTCTTCCTCTGCCTACCTCTTCCCCTTCCCTACCTCTTTGTGCAGATCCCATCTTGGCGGCATTACATTGTTTAAACATACAATAAATATTGAAAATCATTTTCTGATTAACATATATAATATCGTCATACAATTTCTTTTGTAAAGCGACTTTAACCCATGCTATTCATCACAATAATCATTTACGCATAAAGGCCGCTTGGGTTATCGAGATATATACATCAGAAAATTTGTGCCTCAAAGAGGACTACTTTGTACAATGATTAATACAAAAAGAGATAATGTACAATAGATGGCATTTCAAAGCAACCCGCATCGAACAACATACGGGATTACGAAGATAATACAAAGTACCAGCGTTCACTCCCTTTTCAAAACACAAGCAACCTACACATATCTTTGGACTATATACATACGGACTAAAACCTAGCTAAATAGGTCAACGGTGTATCACTCATCATCATCTTGATCCTCCTCGGGATCCTCCTCGTCGTCAGAATCGTCATCGAGTCGTCGTCCGAATTATCGTCAGAGTCGTCCTCACGGCGTACTCGGATGGTCTGCTCCGTCGTCCCGAACCATAGGAATGTCGCGGATCGGATTTGAAGTCATCGCGATCATCGAGACCCTCGTCTGGCCGTCTGTCAGATGCGGCTCGGTGGCAGTGCCAAGGCTGTCATAAGCGGCAAGATAGGGAGGCGGTGGGTGTATGGGGTGTCCCAATCGACAGTGAAACACTTGGCATCCCCAATGCTGCAGGGCCGAGATGCCTCTCTACCTCTCGCAAGCACGCCTCGTCCTCCGGGAATGCAGGCACTCAAGGTCCACTCGACGAGGGTACCTCAAGTAAAGCCATTCGGGTGACTCGTCACGCCACGTATACTCCTCGGAGGAGATCCTCTCGGGGCTACCCCGTGAATCTCTGAGGCGTGGGTCAAATGGCTCATAAATCTCGGTAGATCGCTGTCGGTCATAGTCCCGCCGCACGGTAGATATAATCCCGATATCTCCGTGCATAGTCTTCCCAGTCGATCGGAAGCCGCATCGAAGGCGCTTCATGCCATCGATGCATCCTCCCATGCTCGTGCGCCTCCCTCCCGATATGCGAAGGTGGTGCGTGAGGAACTCTCGAGATCATCTCCCGGCACATCGATACTCGCGGTACCTATGAATAATCTCTGCGGTGGCACTCGGTCCAAGTCTGCGTCTAGTGGTGTGTCGAGTACTAGCCATCATCACAGACAAGCGAGCATAAGACAACTAAATAAGAATAATCGATGCATAGATAAAATAAACTTAACGCGTCTCGCTAAGCAAAAGAATAAAGCGACGGTCTATAAAGCGGATAAACAATCCAAACACATCGATAAGCGGATAAATGTTATCACGAAATTGTTCTCATATACAACACGTTGTAGCTTTCCTACCACACTAAGAAACATCCTGTTTAGCATGCATAAACAAAATCTTATCATATAACTGAATTCTAGTTTTATAAGACTACTAGCTAGCTTCTACTGGCCCTCGTGATTTCTGGAGACTGAAACAGGGGATCTTTCCTTCATAAGAAACATAGTACAGTCCGTTAGAAGTCGTAGGAGAAAACCGTGCGCATATCGGGTCCAAGCGAAGGAGAACGGACAAAAATAAAATCACTGCTTGCAGCGAAGCAGTTCGCCTTGCCGAGGTGAACTGTCCGGGATGGACTGTACTGATTCTCGTGAATTTTGGAGAAGGAATCAGGGGTTCGATCCATCATAACAAATAAATTAAATTGCGTTAGAGTGCGTGGGTGAAAACCGTTCGCAAATCGGAATCTGAGCGAAAAGAACGGATCCAAACAAAACACTGCATAAGCAGAAAAATTTTCTACGCGTTCGCGAAGATCGTTGGCAATGCCGATATCGAGGTCTTGCATGCCGTTGCCGAGGCGGACTGCGAGGCGAGGTGACAGGTGACTGAGGTCAGCTGGTCTGTCGAAATGAATCGTCGAATCTTGAAATAATGGTCGATTACGACAAATGAGGCTCGGCGTAATCAAGGTCGACTTCGAAGTGGATTTGCGGCGAAAATATGGCGTCATGGTTGTCGAGATACAATCTTCAAACTCGAAGTGGATGTCGAGGTTGACACCAAATAAACTCCTGGTCGATGCCGGGTGAATCAATTGAAGTCGTGTAATGCCGGCGCTCAAGTGGTCGGCCGAGTCGAGGTAAACTACGGGTTGACTTGAAGCGGTGAAAGCCATAGCCTTTCAATTTGAGTTCGATTATGTTGTTCTCGAAAGAAATGGAGAAGAGTTTGTACATTTGTCCGTCTATGTTCTTTTCAAGAGGATCATGCATCTTATTACGTCTATGTTCCATTCGGGATGACATAGGCATTAATCAAAATCAACATTGAGAAAAGATGAATAAATATTCGAACATAGCGAACATAGTTAGTTTTAAACATACGCATTTCTTGCGAAAAAAATTTCATCAATAAATCAATAATTCATGGTTATTTACAACCTTTTTCATTTCATTTGTCGATAATGTTCTATCAACACAAATCATTTGTCGATAATGTTCTATCGACAACAAATCAAATTCATAAATCTCAAACTTTTCTTTCAAAGATGAGAAAATATTTTACCTTTTCCGGTTGAAATTTGGATGTGATGGAGTGTTGGCGTAGTCGGATGATTTCTAGAAGTCTAGTGACTCAATCTAGACTTAACTTTTGAAAGAAAGTTTAGGGTTGAAAGAGCAACTGCGATACCACTCTGTCGCGACCGCTCTAATCGAAAGGACAGATTAGAAGGCTGGAGCTTGGAGCAATGAATGCAAAACAATTGATAAAAATAATCAAAGATTTCGAATAATATTTATCGAACTTCAATGATCAAACCTTATTTACAAGGCAAAAGCAATTCAACCCTTATTTACAAGTGAAAGTCATATACAAATGTAAAGGCTACGAGTTCCTTTAACAAAGGGTTCGATAATTCGAGACGGATACAAGCGTCGCAATAACATACAAAATATTGAGAATATGCAATGGAATGTGAATGCATATATGATGATATGCACCTGGGTTCTTTCTTTCAAACATAATAAATACCAAAAGGCCACGACTACTCAACATCTCCGCTCGATCACCATCATTACCAACTCAATCTGCACATTTAAAACAAATATGCGGCGAGTACAAATAATGCACTCGATGGCTCATGCGAAATAATTTATCACAGTTTGAATTACTACGCCCCATCACGATGAATACACGAGGTTTTAATTTGAAATACTCGTGCTTACTAAATATTTTGTCATTTTTCAATAAATATCGCTTGGCGAGCATATTCCACGTATGTATAATCCACATCCACCACAACAATCATTCACAACATTTCCTGCTACTGAGAGAGGCCTCTCTCAG